>CM031240.1:834114124-834768872 GCA_018340775.1 Taxus wallichiana var. yunnanensis
AGGAAAAGTTTTATAAAACTAAGCGTGAAAGACTTAGATCAGCTAATATGTAAAAAGCATCAAAGATAAATAAGGAATTATTGACCAATTACTAGTTGCTTCCTCGAAGAAGATGGAGTTGGAACTTGAGGTTCTAGATTTGGAATTAGAAATTAAGAATTGGGAGACAACGTGCTTAATCCAACAAAAAGTGTTCGAAAACCAAGAATCAAGTTTTAATTCGCTTGTTAAAATTCATGAACATCCACTAAAGAATCATGGAAGAAGATCTACATCGGACCACTGGCCAAGGTGTCTAATGACGAAAAAGTACGACCGCCACACCAAAGATTGTCCAAGTGACCTTTGACATAAAATATGACTTTGTAATAAAATGACACTTTCCATGTGACCTTTGACATTAACAGGTTGGTTACATGTATATTCTAGTTTAAGAAAGAGTTAATAATATTTATACCATCAAATCATAATAAAATAAGAAGGTTTTAAATTCTAATGAAAATATTTAAATTGGAATAAGATTTCAAATGTACGAGTATTGTGAATGTTACTTTTAGTTAATGTACATTTTATAGAGAATTCAAATTTCAAGTTCTCATGAAGCATGTAATTTTCATACTGCGTATACATTACAATGGAATGATATTAGTTTAAATGTGTGTTACCATTCATTAAGACTACAAAATAGTTTTCATTGGTTCAAGTGTAACTTCTCATCTTCTCATATACTTTATTTGCAATGTTATAAAGATTCAATGTCAATTTTATGGTGAAAATGTATAACTTGGTTTTTCAAACGCTAAAAAACATCGTGGTGTTTTTTTCAACATGGTAGAAAACGCACCCCACATTTCCATCTCATTGAAAAACTCAACCCTTCTCCACCGACAAGTTGTTGATGTGGAGTCGATGTTTCAAGAAGGAGGAAGAGCGTGGTGGGTTTGCGCCTTTTGAGAATGTGGTCGGGTTTTCAAACTATGAAAACACCGTGTTTTTCAATGTAAGCGTAAAACACACCCCACTTTCCATTGCATTGGAAAAAACTCAACCCTTCTCCACCTGTTGACAATTTGTTGATGTGAGTCGATGTTTGATAAGGAGGAAGAGAACGGTGGAGTTGCACCTTTTACCCCGGAGAACATGGTCGGGTTTTCAAATCGCTGGGAAAACACCGTGCATTTTTCAACGTGGTGGTAAAACGCACTTACTTTCCATCGCATTGGAAAAAACTCAACCCTTCTCCACCGCACAAGTTGTTGATGTGGATTCGATGTTTGTGACAAGGAGGAAGAGCACGGTGGGTTGCACCTTTTTGAGAACGTGGTGGGGGTTTTCGAATTCTTTGAAAACACCGACGCTTTTCAACGTGGCGGAAATATCACCCATTTTTCCATCACTTTGGAAAAAATTGAACCGTTCTCCACTTTAAAATCATTTGATGTGGATCCAATCTTGCAACGAGAAGGAATAACACCATGGGTTGCACCTTTTGGTGAACGTGGTGGGGTTTTCAACCGCTGAAAAACACCGTATTTTCAACATGGCGTAAAATGCACCCCACTTTCCGTCACATTGGAAAAAACTCATCCCTTCTCCATCGACAAGTATTTGATGTGGAGTTAATGTTTACAACAAGAAGGAAGAGCACCATGGTTGCACTTTGGTGAAGCAGTGGTCGCATTTTTTTCAAAGTGCTTTGAAAAATTTTGTGCATTTTTCAACGGGGTGGAATCGCACCAATTTTTCCATCGCTTTGGAAAAATTGAACCCTTCTCAACTTGAAAATAATTTGATGTGAATTATATGTTTGGATAAGGAGGAAGAGAACGGTGGTTGTGCCTTTTTGGAGAATGTGGTGGGGTTTTTAATTGTTGAAAAACACACCGCATTTTTCAACGTGGAGAAATCGCACCCATTTTTCCATCGCTTTGGAAAAATTGAACCCTTATCCACTTGAAAAGTAGTTGATGTGGATTCAATATTTACAATGAGAAGGAAGAACACCGTGGGTTGCATCTTTTGGAGAATGTGGTGGGGGTTTTCCAACTGCTGAAAAACACTGTGCATTTTTCAATGTTGTAGAAAATGCACCCCACTTTCCGTCGCATTGGAAAAAACTCAACCCTTCTCCACCTGAAAATTAGTTGATGTGGATTCAATGTTTACAATAAGGAAGAGCACCACGGGTTGCACCTTTTGGAGAATGGTGGGCTTTTCAAACTATTGAAAAACACCGTGTGTTTTTCAACGTGGCAAAAACACACCCCACTTTCGTCGCATTGGAAAAAACTCAACCCTTCTCCACCAAACAATTTGTTGATGTGGATTCAATGTTTGTGATAAGAGTAAGAGCACGGCGTGGGTTGCGCTTTTGGAGAATGTGGTGGGGTTTTGAAGCTGGCAAAAACACCCGTGTAATTTTCAACGTGGCGTAAAGCACACCCCACTTTCCATAGCATTGAAATAACTCATCCCTTCTCCACCTGAAAAGTAGTTGATGTGGAGTCAATGTTTACAACAAGAAGGAAGAGCGCCATGGTTGCGCTTTTGGTGAACGAGGTCACATTTTTCAAAGTGCTAAAAATACCGTGCGCTTTTCAACATGGTGGAAATCACACCCCACTTTCTATCGCATTGGAAAAAACTCTCCTTCTCCACACGACAAGCATTTGATGTGGATTCAATGTTTGTGAAAAGGAGGAAGATCATGGTGGGGTTGTGCCTTTCGAGAGAACGTGGTGGCGCTTTTCAACTGCTTTGAAAAACACTTTTGTGTGTTTTTCAACGTGGTGGAAATCGTACCCATTTTCCATCGCTTTGGGAAAATTGAACCCTTCTCCACTTGAAAATTAGTTGATGTGGATTCAATATTTGCAACGAGAATGAAGAACAATGCGTTGGTTGCTGCTTTTGAGAACATGGTGGGGGTTTTCAAATGCTAAAAACACCGTGTGCATTTTCAACGTGGTGAAAATGCACCCCACTTCCGTCGCATTAGAAAAAAACTCAACCCTTCTCCACACGACAAGTAGTTGATGTGGAGTCAATGTTTACAACAAGAAGGAATAGCACCGCGGGTGCACCTTTTGGTGAAGCGGGGGTCGTGTTTTTCAAATCGCTGAAAAACACCATGCATTTTTCAACGTGGCGGAAATTACACCTATTTTTCCATCGCATTGGAAAAATTGAACCCTTCTCCACCAAAAGCATTGATGTGGATTCAATGTTTACAATGAGAAGTAAGTGCACCGCTGGGTTGCACCTTTTGGTGAACGGGTCACATTTTTCAAAGTGCTAAAAAAACCGTGTGTTTTTCAACGCGTGTAAAACGCACTCCCTTTTTCCATCACTTTGGAAAAATTGAACCCTTGTCCACCGACAAGTAGTTAATGTGGATTCAATGTTTACAACGAGAAGGAAGAACACCACGGTTGCGCCTTTTGGAGAATGTGGTGGGGTTTTGAACTACCGAAAAACACCGTGTGTTTTTCAACTTGGTGGAAATCGTACCCATTTTTCCATCGCTTTGGAAAATTGAACCCTTCTCCACCCGACAAGTAGCTGATGTGGAGTCAATGTTTACAAAAGAAGGAAGAGCACCGCGGGTTGTGCCTTTTGGAGAACTGGGTGGCATTTTTCAAAGTGCTTACAAATATTGTGTGTTTTTCAACGTGTTGAAATATTTTATATAGTGTTGAAAAAGGTTTATTTTTCAGCACTTTGATAGTAGCAATTAAATTTCGACATGATAATTTTGTATCTTTCGTTGATTACATATTTTCATCGTAATTACATCAAATTTATATTTGTTAAAATATTGTATATTATCCATATATTATGTGAGCGAGTTCTACGTTGGCTAACACCACCAAGCACTTTTTTAAAACAATCTAAAATAGTCAAAGAGTAGGTCAGTTGTACACGTTCCATATTTATGTATTTTAAATATACGCAATGTAAAATCTCCTATACATGAATTGGCAAGTGTGTTTACAATTATAATTTAGGCCCACCGAACATGCCATACATTTACTTTCCAAAGCTCAACTTGCTCATTCTGTAAGATACATCATTTGCATATCTGTTGCATCTGCAACATAGTGAATTAAATATTAGAGAAGGTATCAAAGGATTTTTACCTTACATACAGTAAAAAATGTTATGATGTTAAGGACATTCAATACACACCTTGCGCAGATGCTAAATTGCTGAAAGATAAGCGGTGGCAGGAGATGTTTCAAGTTGCATTTGAACCACTTGCAAAATAAATGATCAATATGTTAGTCTTTGCCTCCAGAATTAAAATTTGTTGTGAATAGTTCACACTAATAGTTCAATGTTTTAACCTGTATTATCCATTTGAGTGGTTTGTCTCTCTTTGCATGATTTCCATTGGGAAATTGGAAGCATTCATAGTCTTCAAAGATGATTTTTCAAATCTTATACAATGACTGGCCTCTTACTCACACTACGGTGGCATTTTTTACTCACACTAAACCATGGACACATGCGGGTGGTGGCAATCTCATTGACATCTCCTTTGAAAGCAACATCCAACATATTTGATGCTTCTAGGTCTCTCCTAAACCTTTGAACACATTCAAAGAATGTTTTTTTTTGTTTCATCGTACTACCATGTATCAAAGATTGACTTCAAGAATTCTTTGGATGTGTGTTCCATAAAATCTGGTTCGCTTTCTATCATCAAACCACCAGCCCCAACTGTTTTAGGAGTTCCTGTGACGGATAAGACATTATAGAAAATTATTTATTTATACACAACTAACCATCAACTGTCAGTGAGTGTCAAGGTGGTGAGGAGGGGCCATCCCATAACATGCCATCGTTTACAGTGCTTGTCTTTGTATAGGTATTGGTTGTTGCACGTGAAATGAAAAGAAATTCAACACGATGCTTATTTCGTTACAACTTATTCTTAGCAATCTATATGACTACTTGCCACATACGATGACATTAAATTACCTTCAACTTCTGATGTTGGATATGATGAAGAGGGGCCGTGTCAGAACGTGTCTTCATTTACCCCGCTTGTCTCCCCATAGGTATTGCCTCTTGCACGTGAAATGAACAGAAATTCAACTAATGCTTATTTCGTTACCACTTATTCTTAGCAATCTATATGACTACTTGCCACATACGATGACATTAAATTACCTTCAACTTCGATGTTGGATATGACGAAGAGTGACCGTGTCAAGCATGTCTTCATTTACCCCGCTTGTCTCCCATAAGTATTGCCTCTTGCCACGTGAAATGAAAAGAAATTCAACACAATGCTTATTTCGTTACGACTTATTCTTAGCAATCTATATGACTACTTGCCACATACAATGACATTAAATTACCTTCAACTTTTGATGTTGGATACGACGAAGAGGGGCCGTGTCAGAATGTGTCTTCATTTACCTTGCTTGTCTCCCCATAAGTATTGCCTCCTACACGTGAAATGAAAAGAAATTCAACACGATGCTTATTTCGTTATGACTTATGCTTAGCAATATACAATGGTAACATATGATGGCATTGAATTACCTGTCACTTCTGGTGCTTGATATGATGACATCAACACATATTGCTTGCAAAAATCCAACACCTTCAACATGTGCTTACATGTGTTTCCTCTGATAGCCCAAGCACATTCGCAAACATCTAAGGCTCCACATTTCATTACCAAATACCATGAGCTTCTAGTTGTTTGGCTCCTAACCCACAATTGATTGCAATCAGGCGCAATTGCAAGGTAATCAGTATCAGGAATACTCTTTTCTCTCTCAACCACTGTTAATAGATGTCTTTCTTTTTTGAAATTGGTCAAAAATCTGGATTTTTGTAACTTCCTCTTGTGTTTGTAAAATGGCTCCACCTTGTACACAAGTGTGTAGAACAAATAGTCCATCCAGCGAGTACATTTCTTTTGTCTATCACACAAGTATTTAGTCTTCAAAAACAATGGTAGGACTCGATAGATGCATTTGTTTCTGATTCGCATGGGAGAAATTTATAAAAAATTTGCCCACATAGTTGTCAAGTGACACAGATTGAAAATCAGTGACATTATAAACCAAGAATTATAATTGATGATAATTAATAAGGAAACACACAAAGGATCGCACTCACCAACACGTTCTTTGCTCTCACACCATGTATTCCTAAAGTACTCGAGGAACTTAGTTTCCTCTTTGAATTCATTAAAGAAGTCTTCAATGATTCGAAATGTGTGCTCGTGATGAATTTCTGAACCATACATGATGGTACCTAGTCTCTCAAAAATCTTCCACCTAGTCTCTTTGCTACAATACTTGTGCACGTTTTTCAACCATGCCCTGTGCACGTGCCATAAGCATAGCACTACATGACAACCAAAAATACACCGATGGCTTGGATTTTAGCCGATGCATCATCCGTAATGAACGCATTGATCTTGCCAATCAGCACAAAGGCGTTTTCCTCATTTTTGGAATTTCGCCAACCACTGCGTAAATATCTTCGATTTTATTCCTTGAAGAGATGGCCCATGCTACGGGCACCCAGCTTCTTGCTTTCGTCAAAAACAAGAAATGTGTATAATTGGTATGCGAGAAATATGACATCAAATGGTAACACGAAGTTTAATATAACAAAAAAAGAATAATATTAATGATACGTAAATTACACATCATTTCAAAATTCATTCCAATTACTTATGCCATATTTTTTGGTAGCAAACGTCGAGTCCATGGAGATTATGGAATTGTGCAAATGTTGAACCATTCTCTAGCACATCCATGGTGTTTCAGTAACCCCATGATGAATGGAATAGTGGTTCCATTTTGGCATTGATAGTAGAAAAATATGTCTCTTTCCTCCACATGCCATAAGTTCATGCTCATGGAATCATCGAGAATGCTTTTGAGACCTTCTACGGTGAACTCTTTTCCACGCATTCACCATGTCCTTTCTTGTCATGCATTCGTCTCTCACCGCTCGATATACCCACGTTTGATGGATGCTCTATATATTTATCATACACCATGTCCACGGTGACTCCCATTAACAAAAGACTCTCAATATAAGTTTTGCATTCATCATATAAGTGGGGAAACATTTTGACGAGGATCATTAACGGTATTTTCGTTCTTCCCATGAAAACACTCACTATTTACATCACAATGAAATGGTTGGTTGTATAATATTATCTCCATTTTGGTCTCCCATAAAAACCTTCACATTGAAATGACATTGCAACCCCTTTTAATTATACACCTACTCACTTTGTCACTTTTTACTAACTTATTTCTATTGTCACTTGGACCATATGAACACCAATATATGCATTAAAAATGGTAACATCAAAAGTTATAGAACTGTTTATGAAAAGAACGTATAAAAAAATATTTTGTTAGTGAATTTCCAAACACGGAATATGACTTGGTTGTTTGTGGTTTTGGATTTTCTATATTTGTTGACGTGTGATGTGTGTGGGTGAAGGTAGTCTCAAAATTTCGTTAGAACCTTCCACCTTTAGAAATGCATGTAGTCTTGCGGCGGTATGGCAACACAAATGTTGATGCTCGGCTCATCCACTTTTAGTGTCCATTCTAAGTCATTATATGAAAATCGATTCTTTCCTCTCGTAATCTCTTGGGACGGGAAGATCAATCATGCTCTACCATTTGGGCCTCCTTCCCATCCTAAAAATTATTACATGCAATTTTTTATCATTAATGAAATACTTATTTCATACTTACCAAAATAAAATTTGACTTTTGATTCATCATCAACATGAATACCATCTTAAAACATTGTAAGCATTCAAATTTTTTTCTAATTCAAAAGCCACGTGTATAAAAAGACATGTATTGAAATGCAAGGAAAATAACTATTTATACTGACTTCCTCCATGCTTCTGCACAACTATATCACAATATGGTCATCTATAATGTGACAAAGAATGCGACATTTAGCTAAAAACTATCAAACTTTTTATGTGAACACCCTTCATCTTCAATTTACGCGGAAACTCATATTTTCGTATCTCTCCGTTTTACAAACATGATCGTGAGATATTAGGCTCATGGTATTCATATTCACTGCACAAAAGAGTAACTAGTACAAAACAAAAATATACAATTAACGAGAGTACGGTACATATGTCAAATCAAATATATGTCATCCAATATGATAAAATAATCACAATAACCATGAAAAATTGAAGTATCGATAAATGCCAGCGGCTATCCTTCACCAAGATGCACCCTTCCCATAATATCACAACCGTCCATTGGAAAGGAAGCGGTTGTGATATTATGGGAGGGTTCATTTCTAAGTGGAAGGTCGGCGGGTGACTTTAAAAACCTCTGCTCAGCACAGTCTACTACCCATCTATCGATGTGGAATCCTAAGGGGTAAGCCCCTTCATCACGTAATGATAGTTGGGTGTATCGATGTGGCATCCTAAGGGGCAAGCCCCTTCAGCACGCACCAATTGTTGTCTTTACAGAGGCACTTGCCCCCATATGCCAAATTGAGAGTCAGAGTATGATATCACATAATTTTTATAGGTTCAACTTTCATTAAACATTCACAACATTACAATTACCAATATTTAACAACTAATAAGTATTATGGATGTCAATACAATACCTATTCCCATGAGATCAATCACTAAGGCTATGATGTATACATTAGAAAATAGGACCCCTCTACAAAATCTATATATGTAGCCTACATAGATCATCGAGAATGTGTGAACAAATAATTAGCTCAAACACGAATGGTTACATTCCTATAATTCTTAATAAGTGATTCCAAACTCTTGCACTCCTTGATGTCATGTGTGTACATCACACATCTGAGTAAAGAAGTTCATGGTAAAAGTTTAAAGTTGTTTCCTTGTGCCAAATTCCAAATCATCTTTACATATTGGTAGATATATGCACACCACCAATATGAGGTTATGGACATACTGTTATACTCTACGTGGCGCAAACACACTCTTTTTCATCGCTTTGGAAAAATTCAATCCCTCTCCACCTGATAAGTAGTTGATGTGGACACAATATTTACAAGGAGAAGGAAAATCACCGCGGGTTACACCTTTTGGATAATGGGATTGCGATTTTCAAAATGCTGAAAAACACCATGCATTTTTCAACGTGGCGAATAACACACTTTTTTTTTCATCACTTTGGAATTATTCTACCCCTATCCACCTGATAAGTAGTTGATGTGGATTCAATGTTTATAAGGAGAAGGAAAATCACTGCAGGTTACACCTTTTGGAGAACGGGATTGCATTTTTCAAAATGTTGAAAAACACTATGTGTTTTTCAATGTGGTGAATAACACACTCTATTTTTCATCACTTTAGAAATATTCAACCCCTCTCCACCTGATAATTAGTTGATGTGGAGTCAATTTTTACAAGGATAAGGAAAAGCACTACGGGTTACACCTTTTGGAGAACGGAATTGCGATTTTCAAAATGCTGAAAAAAACTGTGCATTTTTCAACGTGGCGGAATACACGACCTATTTTTCATCGCTTTGGAAAAATTCAAACCCTCTCCACTTTATAAGTATTTGATGTGGATTCAATGTTTACAATGAGAAGGAAAATCACCGCGGGTTACACCTTTTGGAGAACGGGATTGCGATTTTCAAAATGTTGAAAAACACCATGTATTTTTCAACTTGGTGAAAAACAAACTCTGATTTTTCATTGCTTTGGAAAAATTCAACCCCTCTCCACCTGATAAGTATTTAATGTGGAGTCAATGTTTACAAGGAGAAGGAAAATCACCGCTGGGTTACACCTTTTGGAGAACGAGATTGTGATTTTCAAAATGCTGAAAAACACCATGTGCTTTTCAACGTGATGGAATACACGACCTGTTTTTCATCACTTTGGAAAAATTAAACCACTCTCCACCTGATAATTCATTGATGTGGAGTAAATGTTTACAAGGAGAAGGAAAATCACCATGGGTTACACCTGTTGGAGAACGGGATTGCGTTTTTAAAATGCTGAAAAACACCGTGCATTTTTCAACGTGGCGAATAACACACTCTATTTTTCATCGCTTTGTAAATATTAAACCCCTCTCCACTTCATAAGTAGTTTATGTGGAGTCAATTTTTACAAGGAGATGTAAAATCACCGCGGGTTTCCCCTTTTGGAGAACTGGATCGCATTTTCAAAGTGTTGAAAAACACCGTGCGTTTTTCAACGTGGCGGAATACATGACCTATTTTTCATCACTTTGGAAAAATTCAACCCATCTCCACTTGACAAGTAGTTTTTGTGGATTCAATGTTAACAACAAGAAGTAAAAGCAGGGATTGCGCCTTTTGGAGAACAGGATCGGGTTTTCAAAGTGTTGAAAAACACCGTGTGTTTTTCAACATGGCGAAAAACACACCCTGTTTTTCATCGCTTTGGAAAACTTCAACCCCTCTCCATCTGAAAAGTAGTTGATGTGGATTCAATGTTTAAAAGGAGAAGGAAAATCACGTGGGGGTTACACCTTTTGGAGAACGGGATTGCATTTTTTAAAATGTTGAAAAACACCGTGTGTTTTTCAACGTGATGGAAAACACACTTTGTTTTTCATCTCTTTGGAAATATTCAACCCCTCTCCACCTGATAAGTAGTTTATTTGGAGTCAATTTTTACAACAAGAAGGAAAAGCACCGCTGGGTTGCACCTTTTGGAGAATGGGATTGCGTTTTTTAAAATGTTGAAAAACACCATGCGTTTTTCAACGTGGCGAAAAACACACTCCATTTTTCATCGCTTTGGAAATATTCAACCCCTCTCCACCTAATAATTAGTTTATGTGGAGTCAATGTTTACAACAAGTAGGAAATACACCGTGGGTTGCACCTTTTGGAGAACGGGATTGCATTTTTCAAAGTGTTGAAAAACACCGTGCATTTTCAACTTGGCGAATAACACACTTTGTTTTTCATTACTTTGGAAATATTCAACCCCTCTCCACTTGATAAGTAGTTGATGTGGAGTCAATGTTTACAAGGAGAAGGAAAATCACCGCGGGTTACCCCTTTTGGAGAACGGGATTACGATTTTCAAAATGCTGAAAAACATCGTGCATTTTTCAACGTGGCAAAAAACACACTCTGTTTTTCATCGCTTTGGAAAAATTCAACCCCTTTCCACTTGATAAGTAGTTGATGTGGAGTCAATGTTTACAAGGAGAATGAAAAGCATCGTGGGTTACACATTTTGGAAAACGGGATTGTGTTTATCAAAATGTTGAAAAAACACCGTGCGTTTTTCAACATGGCGGAAAACACACCATGTTTTTATCCCTTTGGAAAAATTCAACCCCTCTCCACCATATAAGTAGTTTATGGGGAGTCAATTTTTACAACAAGTAGAACTGAAACTTGCAAAGACCAAGGAAAATTTTTATAAAGCGAGCGTGAAAGACTTAGGCAATATTTAAAATTGTCAAAGATAAATAAGGAATTATTGGACCAATTACTAGTTGCTTCCTCGAAGAAGATAGAGTTGGAGCTTGAGGCTCTAGAGTTGGAATTAGAAATTAAGAATTGGGAGAAACGTGCAAATCCAACAAAAATTGTTTGAAAACCAAGAAGCAAGTTTTAATTTAGTTGTTAAAATTCATGAACATAAAAAGAATCATGGAAGAAGATGTACATCCCTGGCTAAAGGCGTCTCGAGGAAAAATTACCAGTCACTCACACCAAATATTTTCCAAGTGACCTTTGACATTGTTGGTTGTCAAATAGGACTTTTAAGAAGAGCGGCAGTCGGGGGGACAAAATTCCCTCCTCTTTAATGGGAGAGGTTCCTTATTCGAGAAACGAACTTATTTACAAATATACAAAACGTGATTTTATGGTTGAACTTGGATATTACGAAAGTGTTTTCCACAAGGATCATCGATTCTACAAAAGGACCGAGGAAAGGGAATACGAGGATGAGCGGGAAGAGCAACATGCGAGAATTATAGATAGAGAATAATTCTTTATGTATACGAAGTTGTAGTAAATTTAAAACAAGATCATTTGCATCGGATGAATAAGATAAAATTCAAAGACACAAAGTTCTGTAAATAACCTTCTTCAGATTCATTAATCAAGGACACAAAGTTCCTTCTTGGTTATACAAGATCACCATACTCGCAATATGTGAAAATATGCAATCAGTGAGACTAATAAACTAGAGACAAATGATCTTCACAAAATTAAATGAAAACACGAGAGATAAAGCGAGAGATTAGATAGAAAATGAATGGAAAGCCCTTTTGTATTGATTTCTTTATGATCTATTTACACTTTTCGAGAAAATATGCCAAGTTCTTCCTCCTCCTTGAATGGCGTGAAGAAGGCCATTATATAGCTTGCAAATCAGTTACTCTTCGTAACCGTTTCTTTAACCAAGAACAGTTAAAGACCGCCTATCGCAGTACCTCAACTCGTTGCAAAGAAAACGGCAAAAGAAATGGAAGAAGAGAAAAGAATGAGGAGAAGAAGACAATGGCCGATCACTTGAGAGGGACCCACCGACTTGGGAGGAGTAATCCGCCTGAAATTCTTTTAACGCCTCAGCTATGTCTCAGAAGTCTCATCCTAAAGATGACGGCGTATGTCTTTGAAAACAGAGATGACCAACGTCTTGAAAACTTCATCCTTCTGCCAGCTGTCCTTGGAATTTGGTCTTGATTGAAGTGTCGAGCGCAACTTAAATTCATGTTTAGTTTGAAAAACAAACATATTCGGGTAGAGCAGAAAAACTAAGTATGAATGGCATTGGTTCATTTGGGACATGTGAGACACGAATGCGCAAAACACGCGGCTCGGTGATTCGGGCGAAACAGGAGAAGACGACAAATGCATTTGGGACATCTGGGACGAAACGTGGCGAAGGCGCGGTTCGGGCATTTCGGCTGAAAATGGAACAGAGCGCACTTTTGAAATTGGGACATTTGGGACAAGAAAGTGCAAAGTACGCGGTTCGGGTGTTTCGGGCGAAATTGGAACGACTTGCACTTTTTGACTTGGGACATTTGGGTCAAAAAGTTCCGAAGTACGCGACTTGGTCAATTCGGGTGAAAACGTGACAAAAGGTCCGGAAGTGTTTGGGACATTTGGAACAGAAATGCGCGAAGTACGTGGCTCAGGCGTTTCGGGTGAAAATGCAACAAAGGGGCCCGTTTGAAACTGGGACATGCGGGACAAAAATACGTGAAGTACGCGAGAAACACACAAAATGACCCAGGAATGCAGATCTGTTACAATTTCTTGGCTTTTAACATTTTCAAAGACAACAGAGAAGACATTCAAAACTCAAAATTTTGAAAATTCACTTTAAGTGCGGGGAAATTTTGAGTGGACAACAGCTGGCTCCTTCTGGGGATGACTTGGCATAAATTCAAGGAATGAGGCAAGGCAAGAACTTAGACAAATTGGGGAAGCAGACCAGTACCTTGCTCATTGGGCAACGGAGTCAAAAAGAACACCAATACAGAGGGCAACACACCAAAACAACAAAAGGAAAACACACCAAAAGCAGAGAAGCAAAAACACTGTACAGAATATACAAAGGGACTCCCTAGTCACCTATGCCTTGAACAACTTCAAATACTGCCCGCTATAAGGAAGTGGGAGGGGAGAACCATCCATGTAATCAAGATAGAAAGAATTCTTACCAGCAAAGTGTCTGATCTTGAAAGGCCCGAGCCAAAGGGAATCAAACTTTCCATGGCTGCCACGAGGTTCATGTCTTTTGTCCCATAACAGCACGGTGTCTCCAACTTGGAAATCTCGAACTCGGCTTTCTTATCAAACAGGACCTTTACCTTCACTGGTGAATGATATCCTATCAAGAACCACCAATCTCGACCTCATTCGGTTTGTGCGGGTACATAATTCTCTTATCCAAAGCATCTCTGAAACTAGTATCTTCAATGGCCTTCATTAGGTGCAAGGTGGCGGCCCACTTGTCCACCGGCAATTGAGCTTCTACTCCATATACCACTTGAAAAGGAGACATTCCAATAGCTCTCTTTGGTGTAATCCTTTCGCCCAAAGAGCATCATAGAGCTTCTTGTGCGGCCATTTGAGACTCATTGACCAACTTCCTTATAATAGTCACCAGATTTTTGTTAGTGGATTCTGCTTGCCCATTTCCCTGAGGGTAATAATCTGAAGAATGAGCCAGGGAGATGCCATACCCGTAGCAAAAATCCATTATCTCAGTTGAAGAGAAATTCAAAGCATTATTTGTTACAATCTTATTAGGTACACCATACCTTACCAAGATGTTCTCTTTAATGAAGCTGCACACCACTTCAGAAGTAGTACTCTTGACTGGAATAGCTTCTACCCATTTGGTGAAATAGTCAGTGGCAGTTAGCACATGAGTGTGACCAGCACTAGAAACAGGGTTAAGTGCACCAATGAAGTCCAAACCCCCTTCTTTGAAAAGGTTCTTCAATTACAATCGGCTTAAGAGGCAAAGAGGCCAATTTAGGTCTTCCCACAAAGGTCCGACAAGCCTCACATTTATCCACCCACTTGGATGCATCTCTCGAACAAGGAAGGCCAAGAGTATCCTCCACGGAGTATCTTATGAGTCAGAATCGTTGATGAATAGTGCCCTCCACATGCACGATCATGAAAAGTCTGAAAGCAACTTTCTCTGTTGTTCCTTGTCCACACACTTCAATAATCTCCCATCTAACCCACGCTTGAACAAGGCATTTTCCCACAATACATATCAATCGACCTCAATTTAATGTCCTCTTTTCTTTGTGCAGCTAAATGAGAGGGGCATTCCCATAGGTGAGAAAATGGGCGATGTCAAAGATACCATTAAATCGACAGAGCCGAGGAAGCAGTAAGCGGTAGGAAGGTCAACTTTCTCCTCCAAAGCAACTCATGTTTGGCTCCTTCAACAATGAGCTCACAAAGGCCTTTTCCACGAACCAGCCTTGGTCGGTTTGATGTCAATGTCATACTCTTGGACCTTAGCAGACCCGGTTGAGCCCTCTCTTGGATCCAAATTCTTGTTGTGTGAGAATTGACTTGACTTGATTGTAGACCGGAACCAGCGGCATGGAGTGAGAGTTGAGGATATAAAAGCGAAGCTGGACGGCTTTGACCACCTGCAAGAGCATGCTTCTCCATCATGGTGTATTTCAACTCATGATCTTTCAGAATATAGCTCATGAACGCAATTGGGAGTTCATGCTCATTAGAGTCTTCTTGAGTTAAGACAGCAGCCAGGGTATTATCTGTAGCATAGCAATAGATGATGAAATCTTTGCTGAAATCAGGACAGGCCAAAACTGGAGTTTTAGCGATAGCTCTCTTGATACCCTCAAAGGATTCCTTTCCTTCAGAAGACCAACCAAATGTTTGCTTCCCTTTCATCATTTGAGAAATATTCAAAGTTAACTCTGCAAAATCAGGGATGAATCTTCTCAAAAATTGATCTTACCGAAGAAGGAGTGCACGCCCTTTTTACTGGTTGGGAGAGGAATTTGCTGGATGGCTTGAACTCGTTCAGGATCAATCTTAATACCATCCTTGGAAACGATGTGCCCTAATAATTTTCCCTGCGTGACACGAAAATGATTTTTTGGGATTCAAAGAAATTCCATGCTCTCTCGCATCTTAGCGAGAACTATTTCAGTGATCAAAATGATCCGCCTTGTTTTAGAAAACTGTCAAGTCATCAAGGTATATGACAATACACTTCCCTTTCAAACTTCCAAAAGCCGATCCATAGCTCTCGGAAAGTGGCACCAAAGCATTAATAAGCCCAAAAGGCATTCTCTTGTAGGCAAAGGTACCCCAAGGAGTAATGAAAGCTGTCTTGTGTTGATCTGCAATATCAACCTCTACCTAATTGTATCCCAAGAATCCATCAAGCATAGATAACATTTCAGATCCTCATTATCGCTTGCAATACTTGATCCATCATAGGCAAAGGATAATTATCTTTCGAGAATCGACTCGGAGTTCTGAAATCAACACAGATGCGGATCTCACCATTCTTCTTCCTAACAGGCACAATATTTGCAATCCATGTTGAATGGTGAATGGGAAAGATGATTTTAGCCTTCAACAACTTTTGAATCTCCTGAAAGATGGTGTCAGCTATTTTGGGATTATACTGCCTCTGTTTCTGCTTGAAAGGCTTAATTCCAGGCTTAAGAGGAATAGAGTGTTGCATATCTTTTGGCTTGAAGGCTTTCAGATCTTCATAAGAATAAGCAAGAACATCCTTATACCTCCTTAGAAGATCAATTGCTTTTCTCCTCTCATCTGCTGTGCAACATTTTCCAATATTCACGAGCTTGGGGTCAGTAGAACTTCCAATATTGATTTTGTCATGTTCAGCTGATTGTTGAGGCCCAGAGGAAGCTCTAGATTTCACATACCTGTCATGTTTATCAAATAATTCCTCCAAACTCACCAAACCTTTAGGAATCTTGTTTCCTTTGAGTTTAATGCACCCTTCCTGATCTGTTTCTTCTCCTTGGGTGACAGCTTGGTCAAAGGACACACTTTCACGAGGCAGGTTGTCACTTCCCTCAAAATACAGTTGTTCGAAATTACCCTTGAGTTCCAGGAAGGAAAGCAAATGCTGATCATCATTGAAAACTTGCCAGTTATTGGTATTGTCAGGTACACTAGGCCGATGGACCATTTCAATAGTGAACTTATCCTGAGAGAATTCAGGATGGGGAATCAGTAGTGACCCTGAGACAGCTAGTGAATCAGCCCTGCTGTTCTTCTCCCTAGGTATTGCCTCAATGGAGAAAGCATCAAGGAATTCAATGGAATCCCAAACCTGATTCCGGTAATGCTTCAGCCTCCCATTTTTTACCTGAAAAAGGCTTCTGACTTGCTTTACAATCAGCTCTGCATCACCACGAGCCAGGAGATTCTTTACACCTTGTTCTTTGGCCACTTGCAATCCGAGAATGAGAGCCTCGTACTCTGCTGTGTTATTAGTATTCTCGAACTGTAACTTGAATGAAAAGGGGTGTAGGCTTCCTTCAGTGACACCAATAGGACACCGGCTCCCGAACCAGCTGAGGAACAACTTCCATCAAACTCTAAAATCCAAACCCCGTTAGGATCTCTAGGAGACACTTTGGGGGGTGGGATTTCATCAGGGGACATAATCATGTA
The DNA here is from genome assembly GCA_018340775.1 of Taxus wallichiana var. yunnanensis. NCBI lineage: Eukaryota > Viridiplantae > Streptophyta > Pinopsida > Cupressales > Taxaceae > Taxus > Taxus wallichiana. The sequence continues at coordinate 834,131,317 of CM031240.1, forward strand.
ATTACCATGACCCATATCCTCATAGAGTATTTGTGCTTTAGGATCATCCGTTTTCTGCACAATATACTCAGATTGTTTCTCAGGCAGCAGCTTCTTCATTTGTCCATTAACAGTACAAGGGCATGTGACCAATCCATTTGAATTTCTCCACCCACATCTTTACAAAAGTTCCTACTTAGCAACATCCCGTATGAAGGAGGGATATCTGCTACTAAGATGGTAGCCAACACTTTCTTTTCAGGCAAGGCAGCAAAAGCCACTTGTGCATCTTTAATCCTTCCAACCAGAGGCACTTCCTTACTCTCCATAGAGTAGCAAGATCCATAAGTACGAGTGAGGGTCAAGCCTAAAGCATGAGCTACTTTAGCTGGCATGACATTGTCTGAGGCTCCTGAATCTATGACACACCATCGAGCCTATGGCCAAACTATGAGAAGTGTTACATAAAATGGTTTAATTTTGTCACCAGGCGAGGTGACAGCAGCTACCAGACTAGGCTGTGGTGCAGAAGGAGGAGTAGGTAAAAGGCCTTTAGAGGTGGTCTTGGAATGGGAATTAACAAATTGAATCATCTTGGCAAAAGCTTTGGGATGAGTTTGATAATACTCGGCTTCTGAGATTTGAACCTTAGTCTTTTTCAGATGATCAACAATATCAAAGGATCCAGAAGTGGATGGGCCATCATCATTCGGTACTCTAGGCTTATCAACTTTAGGAGAGAAAGAAGAAGCAACTTTAGTAGCATGATTTATAGGACTCACCTTTGGTGTGGACGAAGTAGGGATAGGAGATCCTCTTTTTGCAATCACGGGAATAGTTGTCGACTGCTCCTTAGATTTCTTGATAGGCTGTGTCACTTTCTCCCTCTGACGTGTCTGCTCTCGAGTCATGACAGCAAATGATTCGCTATTCATGTCTGCTACCACTTCATCATAATCATCTCCATCATCAATGCCCTCGGTGGTAAAGAAATTAACTCGAGATCCCTCAAGTTCTTCTGCCTCATCATCAAATTCCTCCACAAACTCCTCGCAAGCTTCATTATCCTCATCATCATCCGGCTCTTCAACTTCACAGGTTGCATTCACAGGAACCTTAACAGGAGGTCCTTCAAGTGCTAGTCTTGTTTGAGAAGCAGGCAAACGATTCCTGGGCTGGAAATTTCTTCTTGGAACATCTGCATAAGGGGCATGCTGAGCCAATTGTTTCTTTATAGCAATAAGATCATTCGCAAGTTTCTGAACTAATGGATCAGTGTTAGGTCTAGGGGTGGAAGAGGAAGAAGCAGCAGACTTAGATTTGGAAGGATCTCTTCTCAACTTCCCTGACATGATTAAATCATCTTCGACACTAACAGCCAGTTCTTGATCTAGAGCTAACGTTGCGAGATTAGCCCTTCTTAGTGCATAACTAACTTTAGGTGATTGGGCATTTAGAAAGAAACATTTTTGAATCCGATCAACAGGTCGAGTGTTTGTTGGAATTTTATTTATCAACCTGTTGAACCGGGCCACAAATTCTCTCATGGGCTCTTGTGAATCTTTCTTTATCTGAGAGATTTGGGCTAGCAAGGCATGTACATCTTCTGCCGGCTTGAAACGATTCTCGAACTGAGTTCTCATTGTGTCCCAGTCGGTTATAGCACCAGCCGGAAGGTGATAGAACCAATCAGCAGCATTATCTTGTAAAGTCTCCACGAACAGCCTTACGAAGACGTCTTCATGTTCAACTCCCAAAACTCCACATGCAACTATGAAGGCTGCAATATGTTCATCAGGATGCACTTTGCCATCACCTTTGAATTTAGGGAAGTTCTTCCGGTTACCTCTGGGTAACTCATGCAAAGGCTGAGTAAGGGCCAGGGGCCCGACACGTTGACCCCATGGCAATGGTGCCGCCATTCTTGGAAATATGGCTTGGAGAGGGCGTAACACCACAAGGATCAAAGCTCGTAGATTGGGACTAGCAGCTCGAAGGAATACCACCCGTAGGACTTCTTTCTTGAACAGGTGGTGTGCTTGTCGAACGAGTCCTTCTATTTCTTGTTGAAGGGAAAGGAAAACCTTGTTGCTCAAAGTGAAACCGAGAATCTTCGACACCAAGGCCCTTCTCCTCGAGTGAAACGCGGAGTCGCCAGATCAAAGGATGATCAAAAATTACAGAACTGGAATGTGATTTTCCCCAGCGGAGTCGCCAAAAACTGTTGGTCGTCAAATAGGACTTTTAAGAAGAGCAACAGTCAGGGGACAAGAAGTCCCTCCTCTTTAATGGGAGAGGTTCCCTTATTCAGAAACGAACTTATTTACAAATATACAAAACGTGATTTTATGGTTGAACTTGGATATTACGAAAGTGTTTTCCACAAGGATCATCAGTTACAAAAGGACTGAGGAAAGGGAATACGAGGATGAGCAGAAGAGCAACATGCAGAATTATAGATAGCAGAATAATTCTTTATGTATACGAAGTTGTAGTGAATTTAAAACAAGATCATTTGCATTGGATGAATAAGATGAAATTTAAAGACACAAAGTTACGTAAATAACCTTCTTGATTCATTAATCAAGGACACAAAGTTCCTTCTTGGTTATACAAGATCACCATACTGCATAATATGTGAAAATATGCAATCAAGTGAGACTAATAAACTAGAGACAAATGATCTTCACAAAATTAAATGAAAACACAAAGATAATGAGAGATTAGATAGACAATGAATGGAAAGCCCTTTTGTGTTGATTTCTTTATGATCTATTTACACTTTTCAGAAAATATGCCAAGTTCTTCCTCCTCCTTGAATGGCGTGAAGAAGGCCATTATATAGCTTGCAAATCAGTTACTCTTCGTAACCGTTTCTTTAACCAAGAACAGTTAAAGACCGCCTATCGCAGTACCTCAACTCGTTGCAAAGAAAACGGCAAAAGAAATGGAAGAAGAGAAAAGAATGAGGAGAAGAAGACAGGTGGCCAGTCACTTGGAGGGACCCACTGACTTCAGAATCCGCTGCCTGAAATTCTTTTAACGCCTCAGCTATGTCTCAGAAGTCTCATCCTAAAGATGACGGCGTATGTCTTTGAAAACAGAGATGACCAAAGATCGTGGAAAACTTCATCCGTCGCCATCCGTCCTTGGAATTTGGTCTTCAGATTGATAGTATCAGAGCCGCAACTTAAATTCATATTTAGTTTGAAAAACAACATATTCGGGTAGAGCGGGAAAAACTAAGTATGAATGGCATTGGTTCATTTGGGACATGTGAGACGCGAATGCGCGAAACACGCGGCTCGGCCGATTCGGGCGAAACAGGAGAAGACGCACAAATGCATTTGGGACATTTGGGACGAAAACGCGTGAAGTACGCGGTTCGGGCATTTCGGCTGAAAATGGAACAGAGCGCACTTTTGAAATTGGGACATTTGGGACAAGAAAGTGCGAAGTACGCGGTTCGGGTGTTTCGGGCGAAATTGGAACGACTTGCACTTTTTTGACTTGGGACATTTGGGTCAAAAAGTTCCGAAGTACGCGACTTGGTCAATTCGGGTGAAAACGTGACAAAAGGTCCGGAAGTGTTTGGGACATTTGGAACAGAAATGTGCGAAGTACGCGGCTCAGGCGTTTCGGGCGAAAATGCAACAAAGGGGCCCGTTTGAAACTGGGACATGCGGGACAAAAATACGCGAAGTACGCGAGAAACACACAAAATGACCCAGGAATGCAGATCTGTTACAATTTCTTGGCTTTTAACATTTTCAAAGACAACAGAGAAGACATTCAAAACTCAAAATTTTGAAAATTCACTTTAAGTGCGGGAAATTTTGAGTGGACAATGAGACATAAAATATGAATTTGTAATAAAATGACACTTTCCATGTGACCTTTGACATCAAGCAGGGGGTTGGTTAAACATATATTTTAGTTTCGAAAGAGTTAATAATATTTATACCATCAAATCATAATAAAAAAATACGAAGGTTTTAAAGTCTAATAAAAATATTTAAATTGGAATAAGATTTAAAATGTGCAGTATTGTGAATGTTACTTTTAGTTAATGTACATTTTATAGAGAATTCGAATTTCAAGTTCTCGTGAAGCATGTAATTTTCATCTGGGTATACATTACAATGGAATGATCTTAATTTAAATGTGTGTTACCATTTATTAAGACTACAAATTATTATTTTTGGTTCAAGTGTAACTTCTCATCTTCTCATACTTTATTTGCATGATGTTATACATATTCAATGTAATTGTTATGGTGTAAATGTATAAATGGTTTTCACCTTCTTTGAAAAACACCATGCATTTTTCAACGTGGAAAAAATCACACCCCATTTTCCATTGCATTGGAAAAAACTCAACCCTTCTCCACACGACAAGTAGTTGATGTGGAGTCCATGTTTGCATTGAGGAAGAACACCGCGGGTTGTGCCTTTTGGAGAACGTAGTCGGGGTTTTGAAAGCGCTAAAAACATCGTGCATTTTCAACATGGCGAGAAATCACACCACGACTTTCCATCGCATTGGAAAAATCTCAACCCTTCTCCACCTCACAAGTTGTTGATGTGGATTTGATGTTTATGACAAGGAGGAAGAGCACGGCGAGTTGTGCCTTTTGGAGAACGTGATCGGGGTTTTGAAAGCGCTAAAAAAACATTGTGTATTTTCAATGTGGTGGAAAACGCACACCTCCTTCCATCGCATTGGAAAAAACTCAACCCTTCTCCACGACAAGTAGTTAATGTGGAGTCCATGTTTGCAACAAGGAGGAAGAGCACCACAGAGTTACGCCTTTTGGAGAACGTGGTCGGGGTTTTGAAACTACTGAAAAACACCATGCGTTTTCAACGTGGCAGAAATCACACCCTACTTTCCATCGCATTGGAAAAAACTCAACCCTTCTCAACCTGACAAGTATTTGATGTGGAGTCCATGTTTGCGAAAAGGAGGAAGAGCACCGTGGGTTGCGCCTTTTGGAGAACAAGGTCGGGGTTTTGCAACTGCTGAAAAACACCGTGTGTTTTTCAATGTGTGGAAAATGCACCCCACTTTCCATCGCATTGGAAAAATCTCAACCCTTCTCCACCTGACAAGTTGTTGATGTGGATTCCATGTTTGTGACAAGGAGGAAGAGCGCGGCGGGTTGCACCTTTTGGAGAATGTAGTCAGGGTTTTGGGCGATGAAAAACACCATGTGTTTTTCAACGTGGTGGAAAACACACCCCACTTTCCATCGCATTCGAAAAAACTCAACCCTTCTCCACCTGACAAGTTGTTGATGTGGATTCGATGTTTACCACAAGGAGGAAGAGCATCGCAGTTGCGCCTTTTGGAGAACGAGGTCGGGGGTTTCAAGTTTGTTAAAAACACTCTTGCGTTTTCAACGTGGCGAGAAAACACACCCCACTTTCCATCGCATTGGAAAAATCTCAACCCTTCTCCACCTGACAAGTTGTTGATGTGGATTCCATATTTTGCAACAAGGAGGAAGAGTGCGGTGGGTTGTGCCTTTTGGAGAACGTGGTCGGGGTTTTGAAACTGCTGAAAAGTACCGTGTGTTTTTCAACGTGGCAGAAAACACGACCCACTTTCCATTGCATTGGAAAAAACTCAACCCTTCTCCACCTGACAAGTTGTTGATGTGGATTCCATGTTTGCGACAAGGAGGAAGAGCACCGCGGGTTGCGCCTTTTGTTCTTATATATAGTAGTCATCTTGCATAAAGGTTGGAGTTACTCCCTAGGTGTAGAAGTGTTGAAGCATGGCACAAAGGTCAAGCTTGTGCATCATAATGGGAGTATTATGCACTTACAACATCTTACAAAGTGGGGCATGTAATGGGTTAGAAAGGCTTAAGTGCAACTTTGGTTACTTGCTCAAACTTGGGTAGATATGAGATGAAGTGACATGTAAGTGTCATATTTTTTGTTGGTTAAATGTCGTATGTCACACAAGGAAGACCATGATGGTTGAGAACACACAATGATCAAAACGTGATGAGTCACATCCAAATAGATAAGAGGATTAAGAAGGTGACCCACTTCAACTGTTGTAGTTACTTCTTGTGCCTATAATACATTTAAAACCATTATCCTCCCACATTCTATTAGAATTCAATATAAGCCCCATACTCCATTTCTTACTATCATTTGAAGAAGAAAAGGGGTTTGATACACATATTGTTGAGGTACTGTACTTTGAGATATCTCAGAAAGAAAGTCCTTGTTGTTCAATATTCCCAATGTCAATAGTTGTTTTTTTCAATGCAATCATAGTGTTTTACAAGTAGTTAGAACACAATAATTTTAAGGGATTTCACTTGCGCATGACACTTTAGAGTTCAAGACATGTGGAGTAGAATATATCAACATCACAAGTTGAGCTGATGTAACTTATTTAAATTTACTAACCATAGAACATGGCCTGTTAGGTTGTTTTGTGACATCTTTGTGCCGTATAATTTTGGACACTTTAAACACTTATATGGCACCTTGAACACTAATTAGTCACCCACATATAATATTTTAGATACACTAAACATTAATTTAACACCCTAAACACTGATATGATACCCTAAATAATGTCATGATACTCTATGCACAAATGATTCATCCTCTATTTCATAATTAGGATAACCTAAACACTAATGAAACACATGGTCTCATACAAAATGATAATCCTCACTGTAATACCCTATTAACTCATACGACACCCTAAACACTTGTCTGACATCCTAAACACTCAAAAATTGATGCAAAACCTTGGACACTAATGGGTTACTCTAAATAACATAATTTAGACACAAAAAAACACAAATGTTTTACCCTAAAAAAATTATAAGACATGATAAACACTAATATGAAACACTATACACTATTAGAAGACTATAAACATTAAGGGATCATCGTATATAATATAATTAGGACACCTTACAAAATAATTTGATATCATAAGCACTCATATTAAACATTCAAACATTGTTACAAAAACCTTAACACTAATGGGTAAACCTAAATAACATAAATGACAATCGAGATACTTTGAGCATTAACAAAACAACCATAAACCTGATATGAAACCCTAAAGAATATAATGAGACCTTACAAACTAATTGGCCACTTTACAAAACACAATTAGAATGCCCTAAATATTAATGTGTCATCCTAAACAATCATATGATACCCTAAACACCCAAACATTGATATGATGCCCTAAACACTAACTTGTCATCTTAAATAACACAATTACAACACCCTAAACTATAATACAACACCTAACATTAATTTAACATGTATTAGGGTTCAATTGGTATAAATGATTCCAAATCTATCCCTAATACATGTTCAATTGTCACATTAGGTGTATTAGGGCTCGATCGATGGAAACAAACACAAACTAATACTTGGCACTCAAATAGGCCACCCTGAACATGTGGAAAACCGTCGTGTTTTTCAACATGCTGAAAAACACAACGTGTTTTTCAGCATGTTGAAAAACACAATGTGTTTTCCATCTTAACGAAAAAATATTATGGACAGTGGGCTGTGTTTTCCATCTTAACTGATGTAATTAATTATTATCATATATAGAAAGTTTATAACGTACATAAAATACAAAGGGTAAATAGTGGACAATGGGTTTAATCCTTTATTTTTCACTAAAATAGAGGGAAAACATTTTCCCCTAAAAAATGTAACTATGCATTTAGTATGATATGTGGTCCCCTAACTCATGATTGGTGATAACATTTGTTTAATCCAAATATGAATGTTATAACTATATATCTAGATGTAGATGGAAAAAATAGAGCTTGTCGAACATTGTAGAGAAAATTAAATGTTGAATCAGAATTATGAGAGAACGATCACAAGGCTTCAAGTCAAAGAATTCAAAATTTTAATAACATTTATACCGAAAATAATATATTTGCATTGTTATGTATGCTTAGTAAACCTAGAAATCATGCGTAAGCTAGTCTAAGGAAAAAATGGGTTAATGTTATGAAAAATGAGATTAATTATAATGAAAAAGAGTGATACGTGAACTCTTTTTCATCCTCCAACTTATAAATTGGGTCTAAAAGATCAATTGTTATTGGATTTAACTAATTTCTAAATTTATGGGCAATCCATTACTGAAGCATTTATAGGTAGTGATTTTTTTTTCAAGTATAGAAAAGATACTCATAATTTTGGTATTGATTTCATACCGGTAAGTTCATTATGTCTAATTGCATACAAAAATCTAAATTTTGAATGTTTTCTTGATGATAGAAAGTTTACTTTAGGTTAATGCTTTGGATTGGGAAGTGAGTTTGTTTCTTTATCCTCTACTAACACTTAATATACAACTCTTACATGTTCTTGCATACAAGATATGATGATAAGAACAATGTTAGTGGATTTTAAAGATGTTCAACTTGTGCTTACCCATAAAATTGTCCAATAATCTAATTTTAAATTTTGAACCAAACATTAAACTCAAAAATTAAACTCAAACATCATTTAATTAGAGTCTTGCTCAATGGTAATCAATTTTTCAATTTGTATATGTGACATTGAGATCATTTTGTCAATATTTTTACCACATAATTTTAAACAAAGATTCATTAGTAACAGTGTTTAAAAACACTAAAATTACTAAATTATATTGTAAACAAAAATTCATTACTAACAGTGTTTACAAACACTAAAATTGCTTATACTGTAATGGTAAAATCCTATTGTACCTGGTAAACAAGTTGAATCCAATAATGCATGTAAATAATCTTCTCCTCCAGGTGAAATTTTTTTATTTTACCTTGAATCTTATCCTCCAGCGCTGGCTCTGCTCTATTGCTTCTGCGAATACGACCCAAAGCGTTAAAATGTTAAACTGATTTGCGGGAAGGGGACGCGGTCTGGTTAAGTCCTTCGGATGGGAAACCGGATGAACCGGTTTAGGCGGGTAGCGGCCTCCCCAAGGTATTAAATGCTAGGATTTGGTGAAGATTTGGGCTCCCACCTCCGACAGCATTTTCGGCACTGACAACTCTACGCGGTCGTCCTTCCACTGCCACCTCATCTGCAAAGAATGGTCATGGATGCATGTTTTTATGGGTGGTGCACCATACATGGGTGCATTTTCAGTGATGGGTAGCCCGCTCCACTCCCCCTCTCTTATTTTTATCCACGTGCCCCTAGTTGCTCAAAATTTGTCCGAATTTGACTGTATTGACTCCTGTGAGCCATAGCGGACAAAGCTCTCTCATATTCATTAAAATCGTTCCTTCTCTTGCCAATACTTTCCATCAGACTGTCGTTAATTTAACTTTTTCTGTTAGTTTACAGCGGAAACCCTGAATTTGGACGAGGCGAGGGGCTGGATTTGCGAGTGAAGGAGATGATCGACCAGCGGGTGAACACATGTTGACTGTGGTGGTGATGCCCACCGGAACACAACACCATTTGGCGCCATTCCAACTCACCTCTCTCTCAGCCATTCCATCACAGGAAAACATCATTAAATTGGGGACGGAATAATTCTTATTATACAGTAATACAAAAAATACGAGCACACATTAAATAACAGAACAATGGCGGAACTGAACATATTACTAAATAAGAGTATAACAACAGATCATATTAAATTGAAGTATAACAATGGTGGAATTGAACGGTAAAACCACAAGAGAGCATAATATAGATCCATAGCAATGGAATTCAAATCATAAAAACTGCCAAAAGACCTCTCAGCCAAGTAAATTAGAAAATTAAAGTAACATTAATACAGCCAGAACCGGCATTTAATACTAAAACAAGAGCATATATTATATTAAGTAAAACTATAATAACAAAGCATAATTGAACAAGAGAAACTTATGGATTGCACTGTCCACGAAGGGCATATGTAGCACATAAAATCACAGCCGAGAAGACGATGTAAAGAAAGACGAGAATAATTTCTTTCCAAAGCTGTTTCAAATGTAACAAATACAGCTTCAGATTTTCACGAAACGGTCGCGGCGGCGGCAGTTGGATCATCGGTGCAACCTCGCCGAACTGTTTAATGCATTCATCCACGAGCAATACGAGCATTCCAATGAAAACAATGGCACAAATGAGGAGAACCGCCCACCAATTTGCACAGAGGAGTGCGTTGCTATCCTTCAAATCTCCAAACACGACTGCTTCTATCACTGCGATTTGGATCCCCACACAGTGTATAGCATAGTCTTGTAGAGACAGAGCCATGATTATACCGGACACAAATTTTTCTTTTTCCAGCCTAGGGTCTTCCTCTTTTTCTAAAGAATATCACACAAGAAAACAACAGACGGAACACCAAAACAAGGGAACAAGGCAAGCTTATGAGAAATGGGTGGAGATTGAGTGATATATATAGAGAAATGAATGCATGGGTAAGTAAGCAATGCCATGTTTGTGTTGTTACGACAATATGGATCATCATTTTGCATGGACTCCTATGCATGTTTACTCGTGGGGAACTCGGGGTATAGTTTGGTCAACATGGAAGGTTCGGGCTTGTGCTCTTAGCACAGTCCTTCTATGTTTGTCGGGCTTGTGTGATATTCTTTAGAAAAAGTCAATCAATATTGACGCGTGTCAACAGACCTCAGTGACGCGCGTCAACAACCGTAATGATGCACGTCACTGAGGTCTATTGACGCGCGTCACTGAGGATGCTGTAGGGAGTAATATTGAATGCATTAAACAGTTCGGCGAGGTTGCACCGATGATCCAACTGCCGCCGCCGCGACCGTTTCGTGAAAATCTGAAGCTGTATTTGTTACATTTGAAACAGCTTTGGAAAGAAATTATTCTCGTCTTTCTTTACATCGTCTTCTCGGCTGTGATTTTATGTGCTACATATGCCCTTCGTGGACAGTGCAATCCATAAGTTTCTCTTGTTCAATTATGCTTTGTTATTATAGTTTTACTTAATATAATATATGCTCTTGTTTTAGTATTAAATGCCGGTTCTGGCTGTATTAATGTTACTTTAATTTTCTAATTTACTTGGCTGAGAGGTCTTTTGGCAGTTTTTATGATTTGAATTCCATTGCTATGGATCTATATTATGCTCTCTTGTGGTTTTACCGTTCAATTCCACCATTGTTATACTTCAATTTAATATGATCTGTTGTTATACTCTTATTTAGTAATATGTTCAGTTCCGCCATTGTTCTGTTATTTAATGTGTGCTCGTATTTTTGTATTACTGTATAATAAGAATTATTCCGTCCCCAATTTAATGATGTTTTGCTGTGATGGAATGGATGAGAGAGAGGTGAGTTGGAATGGCGCCAAATGGTGTTGTGTTCCGGTGGGCATCACCACCACAGTCAACATGTGTTCACCCGCTGGTCGATCATCTCCTTCACTCGCAAATCCAGCCCCTCGCCTCGTCCAAATTCAGGGTTTCCGCTGTAAACTAACAGAAAAAGTTAAATTAACGACAGTCTGATGGAAAGTATTGGCAAGAGAAGGAACGATTTTAATGAATATGAGAGGGCTTTGTCCGCTATGGCTCGCGCCGTAACGGTAATGGCCATGGAGGTGGAGCAGTGGAGGTGGCTGTGGTGGTGGGCGCGCACTGTTATAAAAACAGACAATATTTTCCTTATTTTATATTTGCTTTAGTGTCTTCTTTATGTGAAAAGCGTAACGGTCCTCGACATTTGCATAATTTTATATGATTGTATTATCTTATTATGTTAACAAGATAATATGTCCTACACCTCAATCTAAAACTTTCAATCAATTGATAAAATCTACCTAGCGCTCATTTATACCAACCACTGATGGGGTTGAGTTATTAATGATCATTTGTGCATCACCTAATTTCTTGCAATTAATCTGGATTAAATTTAAAAAGGAGTCTATAAAGTGTTATAAGAATAAAGCAATATGGTTGAGTTTTGAACCTCAAACCTATTAGATTTTTCCTATTTTTTTATTTGGATCCTTTAAGCGCTAATTGCACTCACGTGGATAGAGTGAGATCAAGACGATAAAGTGGAGCACATATAGAAACTATTTTTTGGGTGGGAACAGTCCAATCCATGGAACAAATGTAGGACATGCATGTATTTAACTCCCACGTTTTCTTTCCAACTTTCCATTCCTAAATAATTCTTATCTAAAAAATTAAATGCCATCCAATAAAAAACCTTAATGCTATATTTTTTAAAAAAATAAAAGTAGCAAAGCCCATTTCCGCATTCTTCTCAACATTTTCCATTTCTTTTAGTTTTGTAAGGGTCGAATGTTGACACTGGAATTGCCAAATAAGTTAATGTTGTTGATTGAGAAATACCTCCATCTAGATTAAAATAGATGCAAGACAACACTATTATTAATATTGGTACTATTTTTGATTAAGTTGACTCATGTTACTCAATATTTATTTCATTATATCCGGGCACCACCCTCACAAAATTCTCTCCTACTTTTCTTCTTGATATAGAAAATATTGTAATCAAGCCTTCTTCATATATGTCAAAATATCTTTCCAAATTTGTCACCTCTCAAAAATTAAATTTGTAGTGATTATATTAAATAAAGTACTAATTACAATTTGAAATAATGTATAAATTTTCATTATCCATAGCTTTATAGTAAGCAATACCAACCGTAACGCCCATCTAAAACTCCCACTCGAGACCCATGAACAACCTAGGTTAATTAGGAAAAAAATTAAGGAATAATTTTTTTCTTGTTCAAGGTGAGGTTACAAACAAGCCTCGAAGCAACAGTTGGCACAAGGAAGTACATCAAGGTCAATCATGCTAAGAAGATAAGGTTTTCCATTGGAACAACATATAAAAGACCACATTACAATTAGTGGGTATAATTAACCAAGTATAGTTTAAAATTCCTTTAGGTGTTAATTTAATAATCAGATTATATTAACACTAGGGTTAAATATTTCTTAATTACACTTAGAGGGCTACAGGGGCCAAAACAATAAAACAAGCTCTCATTACAAGGGGTAGGAAAAACATCCCCTTGCCCCATAAGGTGGCCCCATAATAGACAACTCAACTTTTAAAAAAACACCTAGAAAATAAGGAAGGTAATTTTCCTCTTACCCACCCACATACTGACCTAAACGGTTCAAACTAATTTTTCTTATATTTCCCACACTTAAAAACTCATAAACATCATTCCATTAGATAGGAAATTTCTTCCCCTTTCCAAAGGTATAAGGAAGTCCTTCTAACTCCCTATAAAACTCAAGATATGGGTGACGGGCCTTGGGAAGAAAATTTTCCCCCAAAGGCGGGTGTACGAGTGCCTAGGGAAGAAATTTTGCCCTTAGCGCTCTTGGGTGAAAAGCACATTTCACTTCCATGCGCCCGTGGGGGGTGAGGAAGTAAATTTTTCCCATGCGTGGGCCAGCGGAGCGGGGAAGAATGTTCTTGTTGCCTCCACATGCCTCTGCGAGCCCGTAAGGGACACAGTTAGCATTTCCAAGTCTCAACAGAAGTCGAGTCACGGAGGGACTTAAGACATTTAGTCTTTTCATTGAAATCATTAAGGGATCAAATGGTTTGTGTCTCCGTCGACGCCCAAGGCACCACGTGTCAATCTCTCATGGGTTGCGGGTGGTCGGGCCGCCGGGAAGATCAACTTAGCATTTTTGCCCAAGAATTTTCAAGCGTCAAGTTTTTAACAGATCCGCTCCTCCGTCGACACCCTGTGATGCCATGTGGCAGCACTCGATTGGTTATGGGCGGGCGGGCCGCATGAAGGAAACTTAGTAAATTTTCTAAATTTTAATCTCGCAGTGCCATGGTTTAAAAATATTTTGCACCTTCGTCATTGCCTCACGGTGAAGCTATGTGGTAACACACGATTGGGTGCGTATGGCGGCGGGCGGCGAGGAAAGTTAGGAAATTTTGCCAAAATTTTTTAAAAGCTAATTTAGGGATTGCGGGCCCGCGCGGCCACGAAGATACATTTCAAAAGGCAAGGCAGGCCGTGGGGAAATTTTTTTCCAATTTTTCTTTTCGAACTAGATTATTTTATGGCAAAAAGAAAGCTTTTCGGGTCAGCGGAGCGGCAGGGAACATAATGCCTTTAGTGTTTTTTTGGGAAAAAGTGCAAAGGGAAATATTTTTCCCGTGGGTCCGCCAAGAATAATTTGTTAATTAATTTTGACAGTAAGATTTTTTTTGAAGCCAAAATGAAGTAAAACTTGTAAGGCCGTAACTTTTGGTGGGGATTTGGTTTTGGCAAACAATGACTTTTGGAAAGCTCTCGAAGTCCTATTTGCACAGAAAGCATAAAATTTTAATTTTGATAAAGTTTGAAGGGTCAATTTTGAGAAAATGTTCTATAGGCTTCTAAAATGTGAACTGGTATTTTTAACTTATAAAATTTTGTTCAATTTCGACATTCTTTCTTTCTCAACATGTTGAAAGACATGGAGAATTGCTCTTAGAGGAATTTAGAATAGATTTTAAGATATATATTGTTTGATTGATTTACAATTCAAAATTTTCAACCGTGACATCAAGACGAATGCAATTTTTCCTTTGCTCGATATGAAATGCTCCTTAAAACTTTTCCTAAGTGTTTTAGTTTGTTTGGGGTCGTTTTGATCATGTAACCTTAATTCAATCATTTTATTTTATTTTCTAGGGTCTGCAGTGGTCGATCTGTGCTTTTGATAAAACATTTGCGGTTTTAAGGAAAAACATCTAACAAGGATCCAATTCGAATAGATTTGTTTACATTTACCAATTTCAACTATGGATTCATTCTAAAACACTCTAACTTATTAAGTTGATTCAAGAAAGGTATTCAAACATCCAATTACAACTTCTTATTTTCAACATTCCTTTCTAAAGAATAGAACATTATGACATTTCTTCACACGTATTTGCTTTCCAACAGAGATTTCAAAATACATTCAACCATCGATTTTAATACTTAATAATACCATTTGAGAAAAGTAGTACAATATTTTATTGATTCAAAAGGATATTTTACAACTTCTTTCTTCCATTCCTTGAATACAACATATAGAATACAATTCTCTTCACATTCTTTCAAAGTAGAAAACAGAGTATATCTCTTTCACATTTCGAATTTCAACTTTCATAGCCATTACAAAACATCTTTCCATCGCCAATAATATACAAGGTCATCCACTTCAAGTGGGAAAAAGTTTACAATAAGAATTAATCTCCTCAAGGATCGGATATGTCTTTTTACTTTACTCCTAGTACAACAATATGAAGATCCTCCATTTTCCAGTTTGATCACAACAAAGGTAGGGGAAAGGCAATGCTCTACACCTAACCAAGACATCCAATGAAAAGGAGAAGCCATCCTTCTTCATTGGCCCCCAAGCCCCAACCACAATGCAATAAGAAATGTGTTTCAACTCATGGAAACAATAGGCTTCCACAACACACATGCTATTTCACCGGGGATAATTTTAGTGGCAAATATTCATAATATGGTGAATATTCCATTTTTGAAAAATTTGAAAAGGTGAATTTTCTAGTGGTCAGTGACCTATTTGCCTAAAAATTATAGTTTAATTTTTTTAGGGGTCAGCTTCGCCTACCCTTAAAACTATCCCCTATATAATCCTATATTATTTGCCAGGTAGAACACTACTAGCTCACTCATACCACTTGGGGGCATATGTATTATCAAGTATAGTAAACGCATGACATGAGGCGGAGGCTGCAGATGTGTGACAAAGAGTTTGTTGATGCATGATAGGGAGAGTTTGTTGATGCGCGACAGGAGTGTGGAGGAAGTAGATGCACAACAGAGAGTTTTTTGATGTGTGACACTACTGCCCAACTATCCCACCACTTAAAAATTAGGTGAAAATTTTGGCAACATCAAACCCCAAAAATTCGTCGTCAAACCGGTTCCGAGGATATTCGCCAGGTATTTTCCACCTCCGATTTCTAAGAGGTCTCTTAAAATGAACCTTGAATTTCACATTTAGAACAACTGTCCAAAATAAAATTGCAGTTCAGTAACTCACACGGATAGAAGACAACAAACAACACTCGGGCTTCCTCATGTAATCCAAAGGAGTAAGAACTATGGGGGTGCTACTTGTGCCTCCCAAAGGGGAAATGGGTATCACCACCTGATTGTAAACCACTAAAAATATCGTATATCAAACCTTGACATGCCCTTATTCCTCCTCAAGTACCCCGTATTCCTCCCATTTCCTTATGCCTCCCAACCTCTTATGGCACCCCATAACGAGTAAAGAAATACAAGCTATTTCTTTGTAAGGTGGAACCCAAATCCCAACTCCCTCCACACTTATACCTCCCAAAACACTTATGCCTCCCACAAAATATACCCCATAGCCTTCTCCTACACCATTCCTAGGCCATCTACCCAACAACCCACAAACATGCCAAAACATTCACAACAATAACATTTGCATAAATAAAAGAGGAGCATTTCAAGAGCCAAGCTCCTACCTCTCCATGATGGAGTTGTTCCAAGTTCCAAACAATAGCTTTATTCCAATGCAAGCAATCCAAATATCCACCAAGCACAAGCATTCAACAATCTTCAAACTTCTCCAAAGCAAGAGCTCTCAAACTTACTACAAAGAATTCACCCAAAATGAACTATCCAAAGGTGAAGCGACCCAAAACAAGGTAAGGAATTCAAATTTTATAGAAGAGGGAAGAGAAGAGGATGGGGTGGATCCATGTAGGATGCCACATCACACATCCTCAACCCCAACATGAAGTCAAATTCATTCTCCAATGCATAATAATTAGGTGGGTGGATAATATGACAGTTTACTTACACACTCCAAAACAAGCCCACACCCCAAGGACTGAAATAAAAATATGTATGAAAGTGCAATAAAAACATACAACTTGACTTACAAAAATGCATAATGAGGGGCTAATTTTAATCCTCCAACCATATGTATAGTTGGTAAATGAATTTAAGAGGTGTGGGACAAGTTTAAATTGTCCCAAAAGCCTCCAAAATCACCCTCTAAGAACAATTTCGGATTTCAAAAAAGGTGGAGTGTTTCACACTTTAAAATTAACTTACACATCTCTTACGTGCCTCTTACAACACTTAACCCAACAGCCAACAACTCTAGTAATTACCTTCTCATGACCCATTTACCTAATTACTTAACAACATGATTACTCACCATATTTACACACCACTTAATAAATAAAGAAAAGGGGCATTGCACCACCAAATAAACAAATGCAACATTAAACAAACGAACCAAATAAAGAAAACATAAATATGTTGGTCATATTCGAAGGGGATCCCCCATGGAAATTCCAAACAACCAAAACACACACACACACACAAACAATTACAAGTTGCCATGGTGACCTTGTTGAATTCATCTAGAATTCCAATGTGGTTGGTCTCCAATCCCCTGATGTTTATTGTGATATATTTTAACCTGCAAAACACAAATACCTCCTTCGGCCTCGTGGCCATATCAGAACATCCAAATGAATATAAATATAATTTAAAAATCATCAATATATATATATATATGAATCACAACAATCATCAAGAAAATCTACAATATCACTTACAATTCCATCAACAACTATATCATCATCAATTTTAATTCAATTTTCTCGGTCTACTCAATATGTCCAAATATCACATGTCCTAACAAAATCCACATATATATATATATATATATGTCCAATAACATGTTACCATCTATATAAAATGTCTCAATATACATCATGCATCATGTATGAATCAAATTCAACAATAATCCATGATCTAACATCTAACATCACACTAAACCAAAACTATAACAATGTCCATAGTATAGTCGGTAAGTAACAAGATCAATACAAAAAAAAAGTATTGAAGGAAAGTGGGCACTACACCAACAACTAGTGAGGAAGTTTGGTGAACATCCAATGGAAGGGACGAATTGAACTCTTCACATGTTTTTGTTTGAGAAATGTAACATGAGATGATTGCGAATCCATGTCTAAATCAGAGAGCACTAAGAAGGTTTATAACCTTTTAATGCATCTTATTCTTTTATAGGATACAATGGCTCTCTTTTATTAGAAGAAAACAAAATATTAGCTCTATTAATGTCAAATAAACGCATAGAATCATTTTGGAATAATTTAATTTAAAATTGCCTCGTGGTCTCTAATCGGAAGATAATTTACTTTCATCTATTCATTGAGGGTAGTTGGAATAGTCCTATTTTGTAATTTATAAATGACATCATAATATAATGTAAATATGTAGTTGTAAGATAAAAATGTAGAGTTTTCATTGCAAATAACATATGACAAATCACTTTTAATTATTTTGGATAAATATGTATACCAATCATATTTTTGGCCTCTAAGAGAAAAAAAGGATGTATAAAATAGCCCAATATGGAATGTTTGTTGATCCTCCATGTAGGAATATTCTAACCTTAAAAAATTAATCATAGCTTGTATAAATGTATGTGCTACAACTTATCACAGATAATCCCCTCTTTGATCAATTTTGGTTAGTTGTATCAAAGAGAAAAAATGTTATCGTAATTTAAAAAGCATGAAAAATCATGGAAACCTTATGGAAAATAATATTATCTTTAATTTTTAATCAGTAGTGAAATTCCAAATACTTTTCGTCTTGACCATAGAGAAAAACAATTATATAACATGGTTCACATTTAGATGTGGCGACCTCGTTAAGAGGTGGATGTCTTTAACATTTTTCCAAAAGAAAATTTCTAGGGAAGCGTGATCGTGAACTTTGCCTCGATCATTGGCTAATAAAATTCTCAACAAAATGTCCCATCGGTTCATGTTGAGGTGTGTAAACAAGCACTAAATAATAACATATATCCACCCAATCACTTAATGTTTCCTTGAGTTTCAAAGAAAGTTAAGGATTTGTGGGCATATAAGGTTTTTAAATGTGATTTTTGGTTAAGAGATTGTAGATGCGACTTCTATTTTTGTTTAGAAGGGAATGTCTGGAAGGATTTGCTTACAATTTTCCTAGGTTTGGGTGGTACGAGTGCTCAAGGAATAAACATTAGAAAAGTGACAAATAAAGGGCTTTGCATATATTTCTATGTCAACATTAGCACGTAGTTGACCTCGGTGGCATTTTCATCTAAAAAGTACAAGTGAACAAGATAACAATTGTTTGGTTAACGTTGTGGACATCCGATTCTTTGGTGTAGACAATCAAATATGTTTGTAACTCGTTGGTTGAGACAACAACTAGACATCTCTGCCCAAAGAGTATGTTACTTACGAGAAGGCATACATAAGGTTCTGTGGAAGAACATAGTGCGTTAAAGGTGTGGAAGAATCGGGAAGGAAACGCATGCGAGAGATAGAGGCAAATTTGGACTTAGCCATTGTTACGATTAAGGGCTATTTTTAGAGATAGCATAGAGAGAACACCAACCGAATGAAGACTGCCTGCACAACACGCATAGGCTATTTTTGGGAGAGTGTATATTAAGCACTTTGCATGGGTTCGAGTTATTTATAGAATTACCACCGCAGTTAACTAGAAGAGATCTATTGTTAGAGAACTTTCATGTGTGGCTATTATTGTAAAGGCGTGTGGATATTTTCGGTGTGCAACCTATTTTGAGAGGATATGTAAGTGGTGAAGGAAAGAACCCACCCTTATAAATATATATTATACTATGTAGTAAGGGATCACTCACGAATTCATTGATGTATATAGAGTTGTGATGTTATACTTGATGCGCGCATGAGAATATGTTACTAGATATTATAAGAAGCTTACGTATTATTCTTGTGTGTTTAATATAATGAAGTATTATGGTTGAATAAAGGTGTTGAATATGGTTGTAACTAGTTATTGCATGGATTATTTCATTATGTTTATCGTTTGTTTCATGGTTCTTTAAGATCTAGATCTAGAATCTACTCTATATAATAATATGTTAATTATGGATCTGAATGCATTAAGTCTTCATCATGCTAACATCCTACACAAGTAACCCTAAAGAGGAGCCTGGTACCTTTGCGTGCTACGGGTGAGCACTCGGTCTAGGTTGATTGATGTTCCAGTACGCGCCTAGGTTATTCTTGGTAAATTCTAGGTTGCATCATTGGCTCCATTGTCGGAACCTCTTTTTTAGTTACTTTCGGGATGGTTGACGATGAATACATACCGGTTGTCCCTAGCGTGTTGAAGTGTGGATACAAGATCTAGAAGAAGATTACGCACAAAGGTTCAACACTAAATCGGGTTTAACGCACGCACGTGGGTGGAATAGAATTTGTATGATTGTTTATATAAGAGTTTCTTACCTATCTTTCCGGTTGAAATTTTGTATGAGTGGTTGGTCGCTTATGCGTCTAAATAGAATTGGAGGTATCACACACTTATATGGACACATGAAGAATTTCAGCCCTATCCGATGTTGATCGATCTCGGACATGCATTATGGATACTTGGTTTTGTGGTTTTTGAATAGTTATATCTTTTAGTACTTAATTTCCACTTATTCGTGTCAAGGTATTTGAGTTTCATTTTTACGGTATCCCAGGGAACTTACTTGCAAGGCATTCCTCTATCGATCAAGATCTTGATGGTGACTTTGAACTTGGAAGAAAAACCTATGGCTAGATAAACTCCACCATGCGGGAGAAGGAACAGTTTGGTGAAAGATGGCAGATATAGCGGTAAAGGCAGAGAGAAGAAATGTGGCTTAAGTATAACGAGTCGTGTGAGAGGGAGATAGATAAGCAACACGATGTTTCGGAATGAATGGCATTGATGAGAGAGATGGCTCGTGAAGGATTTGGAACTCACGTGGGAGGCGTGGAGCCGAGCATCGGGAAATCCCCATTTGGGAAAACATGATAGGAGCCCTCCTTAGCCTCATGAAGAAGTGCACCAACAGAGACGACATGGGCCGCGGGCACACATTTGAACCTACCTAGCAACCTCGTCCTTGTGCTTGGTTTTTCAATATCTAATACATCAAGTGGTCGGCGCACTAGTTTGGGAAATAGAGGAGCAAGAGTAAGTTAGGTGGCAAGTAAGACTATGGTAAGACAAATGTCTTCATTATTATTTGGAGGTACATTTTCGGGCATGTTGTCTCCTCAAAATTTTCCTTCTTTTTCCAGTGTCCGGACTTAGAAATTTTGAGTTGTCACCCTTTGAAAATGGTCCAGTCTGAGTATTTTGAAATCTATCACTTCCCAAAGGATCAAGGATTCTTATAAACACCTCCATTAGATAGAGAATTATTTCCCATTTCTAGAAAGGTTAGGAAGTCCTCCTAACTCCTTGTATTTTGCAAGTTATGACTCGATGAAGTTTGGAGGGGAAATTTTCCATGGGCAAGCCCACGAAGCTAAGTTGGAAAATTTGCCAAGGAAATCGGGTGGGTCGATTGAGGCACGGAGATAAATTTGGCACTTAGCCCTTTGGGCAAAAGGGCACAAAGGAAAATTTTGGCCATGGTCCGATGAAGGAACAAAGTGCATTTGCGGGGCCAGGGAGAAAAGTTTGCCACTTAGCCTTTTTGGGCTAAAAACTCAAAGCCAAAAATCAGCCTGCGAGCCCATGAAGGAGAAGAGAAACATTTGGGCTGCACCTCTGTGTAAAACTAGAAGGTGCCACATGTCATCAGGAGAGCAGTGGCGCCGATGTTTTTGGGAAATTTTCCCAATATGAAATCAGAAATTAAAAAGGTAGGTCTTAAGCCCGCGTTGAACCAAGGCGCCATATGTTTCTGAGCGGCAGGGCCATGGAGTTTTTTGGGAAATTTTTCCAAAAGGGAAAAATTTTAAAGTTTGACCACGCCAATCCTAATTTTGACTCTGTATTTTGCTATTTTTTCCCTAAATCTTAAGAGGGCCCTATCTTTCGAACCAGAGCTCAATTTTTCACATTTTTGGTATCAATGGAAATCGTTGAAATTCTCTACGCGATGGACACTTCAATTTTAATTTTTGATGGAGTTTTGTGGGAGAAAATAGAGAAAATGTCTATGGCATGCCAAAAACATAAAAAAATCTTCCCTTGACTCTGCTCCAATGTTCTCCTACCATGTGGATGGCCCGATTTCAAAGCAATTAGGGAAAAGGATCGAACGGTTCATATGCGAACTGGCGAATTGAAATATAAATTGAATTTTTGACGCAGAAGCTCTTTTCTCGTAGAGGAATCTGGAAGAGGGGAAATGATCAAATTTATTTGCAATGGTGTAAGATCTAAACGCATGGAGCAAATCAAACGTCTTCTATTCAAACTCGGAAAATCAGTGTAACATTTGTTCGCAGGATCTATTTTTGACACGACATGGCCATTTTTCTTCGCAAGGATGAAATTCGAAGAGGCATGGATAATTTGCAGGTTTGTAACCATTTGAATTTGGGAATATAATGACCCTTCAATGTCATTTGTCGGGGCTGGCAATCGAATTTGGAAACTGGAAGCACGTTTTTGCAAATAGAGAACAAAAATGATTGTTAGTCTTCTTCTATTCTCCTCCTTTGCATTTTTCTTCTATTCCCACTCATTGTACAAGTTTCAACTCTGAGATCAATAAAAAAGGAAGGAATTTTATGTCCCTCGATGGAAAAATCAATTGGTGCTTTGTGACCAAAGCATGTTTTATTTTGTCTTGTGCTTAGAAATTGTAAATTTGTCTTTCTTTTGTTAATGAATGCATGTAATGAAACTTCCAGTTGATGTGTGTGGGAATCTGACACTCTACCCACAACATTGAACTCCCCTCCTTCATTCTCACTCCCTCCCCTTTCTTAGATCGATTTCTGCTCTAAAGCAAGGGGTTGTTATTATTGCCATAGGGACATTGGAGTGTTCCTATGGATCTCTCGGTTAAAAACCACCATAAATCCACTGGTTTTACATGCTAAAAATGGGAGCTGCACCATTCAAATGTAGAGGGACTTAGATTCCCATAGCATTGGCTTGAAATCCACAAATTTGTCCACGAGATTCAAGAGTTTCTTTAGTGCAATTAGTCCAAATAAAGAAATAAAGCTCGAATCCATGAGGGACTTTGTAGCAAGGTTTGTGACTGATAAGAAGAGTCCCCGAAGATGTGATACCTCCTAAGAACCACACGAGAAGATTCTTCATCAGTGTCTTACCATCAAAAGTTGGTTTCTTCCTCAAAAGAGCCCAACCAAACACACCGAGGAAGCTCAATACTTGCCATATCAAACCGATGATGACTTAATCCTCTCTAGAAAGGTGAAAGGCCCAAATGGGAAGTAGAAGGGTTAGAGTTCGGCTTCAAGAACTACGAGATCATATGTTTTAGAAAATGGCAAATGATCTAGTTTCCTTTGAAGAAACAATCGTCACAAATGACAACGAGAAATGCTCTAAGGAGGCCAAACTTCCCGATACACAAATAATTGCACCACCTCCTCTACAACTTTCCTGAAGCACCTCCGTCAATGCTATCTATGACACCCGAGAGAATCAAGAGAGGATGCTGAAATTGATGAAATTGAAGGAGAAATAGTAGAGAATTATGAAGGCTACCTTGAAATTGAAGAAGTTGATATACACAATGGCTTGTTCGAGTTTATTCAGGATGGGGAAGAAGAAGAGGAAGCCCCAAGCTTTTCATGTGTTGTCTTCACTCAAGGTTAATCCAAGAAAGATGTTCTACCCTCCATGGCTCAAAAGGAAAATAAAACTAAAGAAGATCCCAGTCCAAACAGCCACACAAAAGAAGATCATCAACAAAGGCTCACCATTACCACCCTCAATGGATTCAACCAAAATGAAGCCGACTCAAATGGATACTAGAGATCAGTCATTGTCATATCCCGGTAAGTCACCTTTTCCTTCTTCTAGCTCACAAGTTATTAAAAACTCCTCCTCCAATGAATTCTATCCTAAGTAAGCTAAAACTTAGACCATAGCTTCACCTTCACCTCCTTCTAAGTTGATGGCCTCACCCACAGAAGACAATCCAATTTCCAAGTCACTAAAGTTACTCAAAGACCCTTACCATGTAAACCTTCCTCACTCTAGGAACTTTCCCCTCATCCAACATTGTCCCATTTGATTTTGTGGAACATGCAAGTAAGACCAAATTGTAGCTCTCAGAGATTGAATACTTGCAAACACACCCCGCTTTCTGGGTTTGAAAGGCTAGTCAATGTTGTTCGGAGCAGCAGCTTCTATACCTTCAAGTTCAAATTATAAAGGTCTACTCCCGACACCATCTATACCACCCGCTCAAAACATGCTAGCCCTAGGTTCTTCCAAAACAGATAAGGTGCAACCCTTCTACTTGTCTCTTCTCATGAATGGTTTTGAGCTCAACAATTGCATCATTGACTACAGAGCTTTTGATAACATAATGCCACTCAAAGTTTCCAATGCTCTCGGCCTGACACTAACAATAGTTAATGGAGCTTATTACTCAATGGAATATAAGAAAGTGCCACTAGTAGGAAGGATAAAAGGTGCACAAGTGGCTTTAGCTTAATACCTTGATAAAAGAGTACTTCTAACCATCTTAGTGGAAGACATTCCACCATCTTTTGGCATGCTCTTGAGTAGAATTTTTGTAGAGACCTTGGTGGAGAGATAAAGATGGATTGGACCTCTACAACTATTCTAGTAAAGGGTGAGATGAAGAAGCTTCTTCCGTAAGAAAAATGAAGTTTATAGTAAGAAGTTCCCGTGACCCAAGAGCTAATATCCTCTTTCAAGATTGTGGATCAGAAACTATTTCCTTACTTCACAACGCGAAGAATACATGCCACTTTCCTCGAATCGAGAAAGATCGAGTCCGGACTATGGAGTTTGATGGAATCCATTCTAAAGGAGGCTCGGGGTTGGTGTTGTGTTGTACTCTCCTTCCAATATGATGCATCCTTACGCATACAAAATGTAGTTTGAAACTCCAATAATACAACGAGAATATGAAGCTCTCCTCTTAGGCATAAGTGTAGCGGAAGACATGGGAATAAAAAGATAAGATGCCCGGGTGATGCGAAGTGATAGTGAATCAAATCCGCCAAAGAATACTAAAGGGTGAAGAACCCAAGGCTCAGAATTACAGAATAGAGTGTGGGATTGCATTGAATTCTTTCATGCATTCTCTATTCAAGCCATCCCAAGACAACAAAATGAAAGAGTTGATTTCTCTTGTAGTATCAAGCATCCCTATTTAATCCTCATCCTTCTTTTGGCAAGGAAAAATAACCATTGAGATGGTTTTCATACCAAGTGTACCTGATAACGCAAATCACTGGAAAGTTTTCAATGACGAAAATCATATTTTAGCCTTCTTAGAGCAAAGAGACAACTTCAATAATCTCTTCTTTGAGGGAAGTGTTAATCCACATAAAGAAGCTATGGTTCAAGATACATTAGATGAAATTGAAAGAGTGGATGATGAAGGCATGATCAGATTGAAAGGTAACAAGATCCCTAAATGTCTAATTTCTCCGAAGGACCTATTTGACAAGCATGACGGATTTATTCATGAAAAAGAAAAGCTATCTTCTCGTTGTCTATCCGATTTTGACAAGGAAAACAGTGGGACTCTTGAATATCGAAGGATGGTCAACATTGGCAAATGTTGCTCACCGAAGAGAAAATAAGTTCGTTGCTTTGCTTAAAAGTACTCGATGTCTTTGGCCTACTCTTACGACGAGCTCAAATCTTTTCAACCGAAGGAAATGCATCATTCCATTCCTTTGAAGTAGGATGCTAAGCCCTTCAGGTAGAAGCAAAGACCCTATAATCCAAATATTTCTAATGTTATCAAGGAAGAAGTGAACAAGATGCTGAATGCCAAAATCATTTTCCCCATTCACCACTCAACATGGGTGGCCAACATTGATCACAGTCGGAAAGAAAATGGGGAGATCAAAATATGTGTAGATTTAAGAAATCAGAATCGGGCATCTCTCAAGGATAATTACCCTCTTCGATCATGGATCATATCCTACAAGCAAGCATTCTTGGATCTCGAGATGCTCTCTTTTCGACGGCTTCTCAAGGTAAAATCAAATTAAAGCGGCGAAGAAGATTGTAGCAAGATGACTTTCACAACTCCTTGGGGCACTATTTCTTACAAGTAGGATGCCTTTTGTCTTGATCAACGGGAGCCACAATCCAAAGATCCATGGACTCTGGCTTTCAAATATCTCAAGCATTGCATTGTCATATACCTTGATGACTTAACCATGTTTTCAAAGAAGAGAAGTGAGCATATCTTCCACTTGGAGTGATTCTTGCAAGATGTATAAAGCATGGCATTTCTCTAAATCCTAAGAAGTGTATCTTTGGAGTCACATAAGGCAATCTTTTGGGACACATCATGAATAATCATGGAGCACATATTGACCCCGAGAGGGTAAGTGCTATTCAAGCACTATCTCTTCCCACCAACAAGAAAGGGGTGCACTCATTCTTTGGCAAGGTAAATTTTCTTCGCCGCTTTGTCCCCAAATTTCCTGAACTAACAAATCATATCACCTCTATGATGATGTCTCAAAAAAGTTTCAAATGGAGTAGTGAAGGAAAATAAACATTTAAAGAAATCAAGAAGGCCATTGCAAAGCTCCAACCAAATATCTCAAGATTTCAGCAAGGAATTCATCATGTCTTTGTTATGCCTTGGAGCACTCTCTTTCTGCTATCCTGGTTAAGAAGAATGATGAAGGATCGAAGCACCTATTGCTTTCATGAGCTGCCCTTTGAGGAAGCATGAACAAAATTGTAGTCAATTGGAGAAGCATGCATACACGGTGGTCAAGGCCGTGAAGAATTTCATATTTTACATACTCAACTCTCACACCGTGGTGATGGTCCCGGAAGTGCAATCAATTCCATTTTGACACAGCAAGATCTTGGAGCCAAAAGAGGAAATTGGATTACAAGGATCCAAGAGTATGACCTAGAGATTCAATTAACAAGAGGATCATTTTCCTTGAGAAGCTATAAGAGAGAAGATCCGGGTAGTGGACATAATCAAATAACATCACTAAAAGTGAAGAAGCTCTTTGATAGAAGAGCAAAAGCAAGGAGTTCGGAGTCAAGATTTGATCCTACTCGGGACAAGAGGAGAAATCAAAGGCGTCATGGTAAGTTGTATTCTTTGTGGTTGGGTCCATTTCAAATTCAGAAGCTTGTGGTGAGAATGTCTTTATCTTATCATACTTGGATAGAACTCCATTGGGATTGCCTAGAAGTGGGCAATATTTGAAGCCGTATAATCGGTGAAAGTCGGTTGTCCCTCACCTTGTACCATATTTTTGTTATTTCCCCTTTTCATTTGTGTGTTACGGTTTTCCCCTTTCTCGTCCCGGTGTGGTTTTGGTTGGTGTGTTTCCTTCCTTCCTTCTTTCTTTCCTTAGAATTGTACAATGAATGCAAGGATTAATGGATAAGGTAATCTTTGGTTAACATTATAGGTTTTAAAACATGATATTTTGGATCCTCATGCCATGTTTTCTCCCTATTCAATCCACCTTGCAATGTCACCACGCTTGATGTCAACAAGGTCCCGAGTAATCCCAAACTCCCAAGTGGCCCCCACGGGGGTGTAAAGCAGGCTGCGAGATAGCTATCAAGGTCTTGGGAGCATTTACAAGCATTTAGGAAACTTTAAGTTAGATCAGGTCATTCAGGGCCATCCTGCACTTGTAGTCCCATTACAAAGTGCAAAAATGACCTCCAACCCCAAAAAAAGGTGAAAAATGGCTCATGACAAAAAGGTTTAGCATTTTGGGGTTCTATGCACTCTTTCCCCTCTCCCCTCAATCAAAAAATTCCTATGATTGACTTGAGAGAATTAAATAAACCCTCATTTGGCCTACAGAGCCAACCGAGCTAAAAAACTGCTCGCCGAGCTAAATCAGGTGCATTGGCGGGGGAGGGAGTCAAGAAAATAACTCGCCAAGCTGAAAGGGATCAAAGGTGAGCTCTGTGAGCTCATTGAGGTCGCGGTGGGTAACGGCTAGTGCAACAAAGCCCACTCAAGTGAGTTGAGGCATGGAGGAACTCGCTCGGGTGAGTCAAACTAGAAGGCCAAATAAGGATGGTGGAGAGCTTGATGGCAAGCTAACAGTGTAGTGAACACGTAAAGGAGGGGATTGTAAGTTGAAAGGGATCGGAGGTGAGCTGCGAGGCTCATCGAGCTCCACGGCGGTGGTAGCGCCAAGGCAACAGAGCCCACTTGAGCAAGTTGAGGCATGGAGGAACTCACTCGGGCGAGTCAGTGGAAGACCAAACAAGGATGGTGGAGAGCTTGATGGTGAGCTAACGGGTGTGGTGAGCGCGTAAAGGAGGGGATGCGGGCCAGGTAAGAAATTTTCCCAAGGGCGGGCCTACGGGCCTGGGGAAGAAATTTTTCCCAAACGCGGCCTCATGGACCTAGGGAAGACTTTTCACCCGGGAAGATCGCGGATGGGCAAGCACTGGGAGAAACTTAACGCTTTTTCCTTTTGGGAAAAAGTGTAATTTACACCGTGCACTGCGAGCCGAGGTGGGGCTTCGCGCCAAAAGAAGAGAAATAATCCTAAGGCTGCAAAAGACATGTGTCAAAAATTTCAAGTCCAAGCGGGAAGGCGGGTCGCCGGAGGCACTTAGGATTTTGATTTTTGAAGAAAAAGTGAAAAATTTTAAAATGAGTCGTGCCTCGCCGACGCCCAGAGAAGCCACGTGTCATGCCCAAAATTACAAGCGGGAAGCAGCGTTGGGGAAACTTAGGAAAATTTAGGTTTTTGAAGAAAATCGTAAAGGGTTAAAAACAACCCGTGCCTCCGCCGATGCCTAAAGAAGCCACGTGTCAGACCAACAGTGACATGCGGGAAGGCGGGCCGTCGAGGAGACTTAGGAATTTTTGCCAATTTTACAAAAGTGAATTTTGAAGGTGCGGGCCTACGAACCCGCGGAAGTATTTTTCCAAAAGCGAAGGCGCGGGGTCATGGGGCAAGTGAGGAATTTGAGAAAACTAAATTTTTGAACTTAGAATATTTTTTTGCGAAATACAAAGTTCGGGCCAATGGAGGAGCAGAGACTCATGTCTTTTGCGTTTTTGGGCAAAAATGCAAAAGTAATTCTTCGCCCGCTGGATCCACGCGAATATTTTATTATTATTATTATTTTTTAACACTTAGTTTTTTTAATAGAATTGATGTAAAAACTTCAGAAGGCCATAACTTTCGACTGGAAGCTTGGATTTGAGCAAATGAGGAATTTTTGGAAAGGGTTCGAACTCCTCTTTGCACAAGAAGCATAAAATATTATTTTTGAAAAATTAGATGGGTTAATTTTAAGAAAATGTCTTTCTTGCCATTAAAATGTGAACCGAATGTTTCTCGCAGATTTAAGTTGATCCACCATCCTTTCTTCTTCAACACACCAAACAGCATGGAGAAACACACTTGGAAAGATTTTAAACGGATTGTAAGGATTAATTGTTAAAGGTTGAGATTTTAATTCGAATTTTAATTCTCCTTCTCTCGCAAAGCGTTTTTCGCCGCCTCTTACCTGATTAATAAAGTTCTAAGTAAATTTCTTGAGCACTACAAACTATTTTGGGATGTGTTTTGATCATCCTTAGCTCATATTAATGTTTCATTTTATCTTTCATTGTTGCAGTAGGTACTGTATATTTTTCTTATATTTAATTAGCTTTACAATAATCTAAATTAAAATCTACATACTTAAACTAGAATTGATCTACTTCATTTTCCATACTTAAATATTTAAGTTCATTCCATTCCAATTTTAATCTATTTAATATTCCTACAACAATGCGAGGAAAGCATGAAGGTAGTCTGATTTTTCAAAACATGCTTTTCAATTAACACAGAGGAATGTAATATTTTTAACACATACATTTCCAGCCTTCAACAGAGAGTTTGCAAAAATATTTCAAACAACGGATTTCAAACAAGAGCAACACCATCTTGTAGAAAATGAAACAACTTCTATTAAACTGAAATAATTCCTTTTTACAACTTCCTTTTTTTTTTTTTTTTTTTTCAATTCACCAAAAATACAACTTACAAAATAAATCTTTCTCATTTGAATATAACTTTCATTTCCAAAAACATAACAACTTTTCACTACAAATATTATTACAAATTCATCCACTTAAAGTGGGAAATTTTACAATAAGGAACCCCAAAGAGGACTGCAAAATTTGTCTTCACACAGCTCCAAGTACAACAACAAGAGAGATCCGCCATGTTTCATTTGGTCACAACAAAAAAGGGGGAGAGGCAATGCTCTCCACCCAACCAAGAATTCCAATGAAGAGGAGAAGTCGTCCTCCTCATTGGCCCCCAAGCCCCAACCACATTACAATAGGAAATGGATTCAACTCATGGCAACAAACAAGCTTCCACATCACAAAACCAGATTTCACAATCATATCACAATCCAAATAATGCAGTTTATAGTCACAAGAAAGACAACAACAAAATACACAAGGCTTCATCATACAAAAGCCAAAGGAGTAAGATCTATGGGGGAAGCTTCTTATACCTCCCAATGGGAAATGGGTGTCCACCTAAAAACCCACCAATAAAATCATCTCAAAAACCCCTACATACTCTTATGCCTCCCCCAAGTACCTCTTATGCCTCCCCATTCTCTTATGCCTCCCCAAAACTCTTATGGCTCCCCCAAAAATAGATCAAGTAAGAAAATGCAAGAAATTTCTTGTCCAAGGTGGAACACCCATCCCAAACTCCCTCCACAAAATAACTCTTATGCCTCCCCACAAGAAGATCCCCATAGTCTCCTCCTACACCACACTTAGGCAATCTACCCAACCAACCAACAAACATACCAAAACACTCAACAACATTCACATATGCATAAATATAAAAAAGAAACATTTTAAAAGAGTCAAGCTCCTACCTCTCCATGATAGAGCTTGATCCAAAAGTTCAACAACAAGCTTCTTCAAATCCAAACAGTCCAAAAGCTCCAAAAAATCCACAAGCATCAAAAATCCTCTAAATCTCTCCAATTGCAAGAGCACCAAAACAAATGAAGTAACCCCCAAACAAGTAAAAGAATTCGAATAAATAGAAAAGGAAGAGAGGAGGATGAGGTGGCTCCATGTAGGATGCCACATCACTCATCCTCAACTCCACCTCACAAGTCAACTTCAAACTCCAAAGCACAATTAATAAGTGGGTGAATAAAATGACATTTTACTTACACACACAATCCAAGCCCACACCCCTTAAGGACTAAAATTAATTATATGTAAGAAGGTGCAATAAAAACTTACAACTTGTCTTCCCAAAATACATCATAAGGCCTAATTTTGACTCCCAACCCATAGGTAGGGTTGGTATAACAATTTAAGAGGTGTGGGACAAGTTTAACTTGTCCCACAAGCCTCCAAAATCAGCCCCTAAGGATAGATCCGAATTTCAAAGGAAGGTGGAGTGTTTCACACTCCAAGTTACTTACACATTACTTACAACACATAATCCAAGAGCAATCAACTCTAATAAATAAATTCTTTTGATCCATTTATAATTAATTTAGCACATGATTACTCACAAATCTAGACACAAATTAATTAAATATTAAAGGGGAAATACATTACTAAATAAACACATACTAAAATTAAACCAATGAACTAATTAAAATAAAACACATAACCCCTTGGTCACATTCGAAGGTGATCCCACCCATGGGAACCCCTAAAAACAATTCAAACAAATACAAGTTGCCATGGTGACCCTTGTTGAATTCATCTAGAATTC
The DNA here is from genome assembly GCA_018340775.1 of Taxus wallichiana var. yunnanensis. NCBI lineage: Eukaryota > Viridiplantae > Streptophyta > Pinopsida > Cupressales > Taxaceae > Taxus > Taxus wallichiana. Next base: position 834,163,073 of record CM031240.1, read on the forward strand.
CAATGTGGTTGGTCTCCAATCCCTCAATGTTTGTTGTGACATGTTTACCATAGAAAACACAAATACCTCCTTCGGCCTTGTGGCCACATCAATACATCTAAAATAAATATACAATATAACTCCAAAATAATCTAAATATAAAACAAAACATCATCAAGGCAAGTAACGATATCATTTACAATTTCTTCAATAACCATATGATCATAAGATTAATTCAATTGTCTAGGTCTACTCAATACAATGAAATATCACATGTCCGAAAACATATAACCATGTCAACAACATATCAACATCAATATAAAATTTCTCTAATAATCCACATGCATCATATATGAATCGAAATCAACAACAGTCCATGATCTCTAATATCTAACATCATGCCAAATCAAAAGCTACAATAATATCCATAAGTATAGTCGATAGTATCATAATCAATAACAAAAAGGTGTTGAAGGGAAGTGGGCACTACAAGTAACTTGTAGGAAATTTATCATTGCGCATTCATCCCACCCAATTTTAGTTTTGGACATGGTTTTTTGAGCCCTCGAGCTAAATTTTTATCGTTGTAACTAAGCCAATTACGACCGATGGCCTCGGAAAATTAACCACCAATCGTAAACCATTCGCTAGTTTTAAATTATGTCAGTTCCTGTGGATTCTTCGTGTATAGGAGGACATGTAGAAACTTACCCGTGGTGTGTTTTCTTGTTGGAATACAATGTTTGAAAGTTGTTTCTTAGCCTCCGAGCCTAAATTGAATATTTTTACAACTAGGAGGAAAACATAAAAAGAAAGTTGTAGGACCCCCGTCGGGTCACCAAATCACCATGAAAACTTGTTGACACTTGTAAATAACTAGTTGAAACTCTATCATGTGACTTGTTGTGTGAAATTGAACTTTTGGAAAAATAGTGTTTCTCTCTCTTCCCTATTTCTTTCTCTCTCCTTGGTTAAGAAATGAAGTGAAATGAAATGAAATAAATATATGTCTCTAACCCTCTCCTTTAAAATTCAAATTATTATTACTATTATGTAAATGGAAAACCTAAAACGTTAATTATGCTAGATCTAGGTGGATGTCATGCCAACGATTTATCATTGATTTCATGCTCACATGGTTTTGCAGGATGGAAGTAAGATGGCAAAAAGGCATGGTGTAATTCATTGTTTATTATTGTAATTTATATATGTTATTGGAAAATGTATATATGTATAATGTAATTTCCATGTATGAAAATTTTATATTTGAAATTTGGTAATATGTATGAGATGTTAGTTTTAGGGATGCCTTGGGAAATGTGCATTTAATCATAGGTGTCATTTTGATTCAGATTTACGTATGGTAAAAAAAGTTGAATATATGTGTTAAATGAAATTGAATCTAATAGCCTATAGTGCAATTCCAGTGTGCAATTGAGGGTTAAATAATTAGTGTGTTGTGTTCTTTACCTTGAAAATGTAATAAAGAAATCTAAACAAAATAGTCAACCCTAGTACAATAGAAAATTGATACCTTGAATGAGCATATATCTTTACATTCGATGACACCTTCTAGCTTAAGTAGATAAGAGCCCACATTTGAGTTTATGCCATAGCATGTATGCTCAACAACATTGTCATGAACTCGTCAGTTAAGAATGACATGGTTTAACTTTTTCCTGGTATATGTTGTCCCCTCTTTGGATTGATAATTGGGTGTGTGGTAAGGAGAATGTAATTGTATTAAGGTAGTAATTTAGGGGAAACCAACTCTAAACAGGATTTAAAACCTTGGTAATGTAAAACAGTGTAGAGTGAACTTTAAGATTTGGGATTATAAATGAACTCAATACTCAATCTCATTTATCGTTGGGCTTAATGGTGCAATACTAAGGGTTAATTGTGAAAGTTAGCAACTTATTAAGTTACGATTAGTTGGTGAAAATGTAACCGTAGAATGATGTGCTTGGACAAAGGTGAAATTTAGATCATTCATATAATGTGCATAAACCATCTTGTGGACGAGGACTGAATTCATGACATGTGATCATGAATCGTAATCCTCTAAATGAAAAAGTATTTCTCTTTTTCTCCACTTTTCCTAATGCGTAAGGAATGTACGTTGTGAAACTAGGTGATCATGTTCTTGGGAAATTCCCTAGGATGAGAGCTAGTAGGCTCAAAAGCATGCAAATGTATTTATTAACAAATGGGTTGCTCAACAATTCAAACACACTAAATAAATCAAATTAAGTGAAATCATTTTAAGATGAATGTAATTGATTTGAGCGGTTCCTATGTTTTAGATACCTACACATGAGAATACTAGTGTGAATCCATTTAAACCCCACTCAAACAAGAGTTCCATCTTAACAATAAGTATCAAATGTTCCTAGAGTTACAAGATGATTTTGGAGATAAGGGTGTACAATAACTCTAGTTATGACCTTAGTAAGGTGTGTAAAATTTATAATTGAATATCTCTTTATAACACACATCTAATGCTTAATTGTTCAGGAATCCAAACTGGTGGAGTGTGAAATCATACCCATTAGTACCTTGATGACTGAGTAATTTAGAAGTAGATGGGATACATGGTTAGTTTTTATAATGTAAAACAAAATAGACTAACCTTAGAACTTAAATGCTAATATGAAAAGAACATGAAATCTATCTACTCTTGAATCAATAAACTTCCTTTGCTTCATGAGAACCTCCCTTGTTGCAACTAAGATAAATGGAAAATCCAATCAAACATGCAACTTAGAAAATGAATCCTTGGAAAAATACTAAAAGGATCATGTATGTACATAGGTTCATCCCAATAACACTAGGTTACAACATTCTAATGTGATGAGGGAAACAAGAAAAATTAGATGGGATTACTACAAGTGAAATGTTAAATAAAGTAAAGATAATGTAGTTTAATTATAAAATAATTGATAAGTGATTTCCAAGAAAATAAGGTCAATAACGAAATATGAATGTAATAAATATGTAAACTGGGAAAGTGATGTCATGGATGGTGCCTAAACATGATTCATAATGTAGTTGAATCTTCGCGTTTGTGTCTTTTCATTTAAAAAAGAGTGGACTTGATGTGCGTCACATGTCTTAATGTTTCCTATGAGGGTTAATATTGTGCAAACTAATCTCATGTTTATGTGTTGTCATAAGTGATCCCCGAAGTGTCCCGTGAACTGCAATCTGAGTCAAAAAATATTTATTTTGGTATTTTTACTGTTGTATTTATGTGTAAAATGTGGGCATTACACTTGGTATCGAGAGGAGGTTCATGCTCTCTAACCTCCGAGATGGATTGGAGTTGTGATGATTTTGCATGGTGGTGGTGGAGATGAGAAGATTAATGTGATATATGTTTTATGTGACCAAATTCGTAATTGTGATATTATGCGCGCACATGTTGTGCATGTTACTATCTTCTGCGTATTTGTTATCCTATTGATGTGCTTGTGATGAGAGTATTCACTCTCCTTTTGTGTACTCAATGAGGAGTCCACGTGTGATGTGTTGCCTTGGTATGTGTGAAAAGAATGTTATTATGGATGGCGAGTGTTGGAGCATCTTATCATTTTGTGATATGTAGGTGTGTTGATGTGTTATATGACAAAGATTGGTGTATAGTGAATTGGATGGTATCATGATGTCACCACCATGTTGTGATGAATCATGTGTGTCACCATGTTGTATTACAATTGACTATATGTTGTAATGTTAGTCATTGTGTTCATCTTATGTATAATTCATGTAATATGTGATATTCATGTTGTGAATTAGGGGCATATGGTGATCGTATGACCCCTATTGTGCGTACTTGCACCTTGGGTGTATTATGTGGAAACATGATGTATCGTAACCCATGAAAGTAATGATTGTGTTATAACCTACACACACACACACACCATGAGTAAGACACTATGGTTAATGTGTGTGAATTGCCATTATGTTAGTGATGTAGTTATGTGTTATGTTGTGAACCTTACAATTGACGACCCTAAGGGGAGAAATCATTAACAGAGTGTATGTATGGAGAGAGGAGGAGTGGACTAGGTTTTCATAATCTTGAGCTGAGTATGCGTGAGGAAGTGGAGTATTATACGGGTGAAAACCCACTTCTATTTGTTTAATATACTTTGAGTTTGCTTAGTATATTGTGGATGTGCACCACATTAGGCTCCACTTATGCAAACTAGTGTCTCCTTCTCTTTCCTATGTGGGTCGTCCATCGGACAATCCTATGTGATTTTGACTATGTTGAGCCTTGTGGGAGTATGGAGGGATGATTCAGGCAGAGATTATGATAGTTGTATTATTTGATATGTTATTTTATGAGTGAGGCTCGATGTCTAAGTGCCAAAGAACTCGATGAGTACCCCTTTGGTGGCCATATAAGGCCACATAGTGATTGTAATGTGTTATTTCTCTATAATTATTTTATTCGTAAATTTATCATTATCTCTTTTATTAAGAACCACTAGTTTTCTTGATTGACATGTTCTTATATTTTGGGTATTTTATTTGGTTGTTGCACTAACATGTGGATTTTTACACTAACTATGACTATTTAGACATTGTTTTGCTTAGTTCTAAATTTGCATATCAAGTTTAAATTTTTATATTAGCTAGCCCAAGGCTTGGGATTTTGCCACTTATCATTTGAAATGGATTGATATGTTGGTTCTAATGTTGTAATGTGTTGGAATAGGGTCATGGGATTCACCATGGAGTGGTTGGACCTATGGACCCACTTCGTTGTATGGGGGTATGCCCCAAGGAGTTACATATAACTAGCGGGTTGTTGAACCACGAGTTATTATGTCACTTGGGTTAGGGGTGTCTGGACTCTATGTGCCTAGGGCCATAGGGTGACTGACCTCTTTGAGGGAGGGATAAGAGAAATTTATTGCTTTATCTTTTTATATTCTACATGAGGGAGTGATAAGAGATTTGAGGGAGGGATAAGATATTTGTGTGCATGGATGGAGCATTTGGAGGTACATGTAGTTGTTTTATGATGCTTTTGGAGGTATATGGAGATTGTTTTGTGATGCTTGGGAGGTATATGGAGTTGTTTTGTGATGCTTTAGAGGTATATGGAGATGTTTTGTGATGCTTTGGGAGGTATATGGAGTTCTTTTGTGGTGCTTATGTTGATCTACGAGCTACTCATGTTAGTCATGTTATGTATTGTGACATTTGAGGCTTGACACTCCACCTTGTTGACATGTGCTATTAGATCTTATCTTGTTATTGTGTGGTTACAGTCATGGTTTTGGGTCATGTGATACCAGTCACATATGTATTAGTGTGATGCTTCATAATTTTTAGTCACATGAGTGTGTTGGATCTATGCTTGTGACATAATTTTTGGAAGTTCTTGTTATGTGCACTACTTGCTACCTTTCCATGGTGGAACTAGAAGTATTATGTTGTAATACGGTTGTGAAACTATGTAGAAAGATACCTCGTGGGTTGTTAGTGTTGTGTTGAGTTTTGTGTGACATCTTGAGACCAATTACTTTTGGGCACCCACGAACATAAGAAACTGAAATATTAAAACAACAAAATATTGAGAGCTTAAGATTAATAAATACTATTAAGGGAAAAGAGTAAATATAAAATAAGTAATAACGAAAACTAGAACTACCAATCTTCACATAACATTAAGAAATTGTCAAAATTAGTTTTCTTCCTTGTGGTCACGTTGTACCAAAAGTTGTTTTGTTAAAAGATATGTGTCATTATTGAATTTCCTGCCTACGTATCCTTCAAGCTTCGATGTAGTGTCTCATAGAGGACGATGCTCTTATAAGGGGAGGGAGATGTGGTTCCCGCATAAAAATAAATAAATAAATAAATTAGTTAAATTAAATTATTAAAAAGGGGGAGGTGAATGTGTTTGGTGGGTGAATGGACAGGGAACGTCTTAGCGAAAGCGATCACTCGGACTTGTCGATATCCTTACTTAATAATCCCACCACTTTCTTTGGAGAAGTTGAGGCTTTAACCATGCAAAAACTTTTGTTAACATTGTAAATTTAGCAAAAATTGGTTAGTTGTAGTGAATAGGGGCTCAAAAATGGTTTGGATGCCTATAGTAGTGAGGAAGCCTTTCCCCGATGTTGTTCTCTATGTTTCTTTCCCTTGTGACACCTCCGAAAGGGAATCTCTCGAAATTAGGAGGCTCACATACAGTATTGACTAATGAAAGAACGAGGCAACTTTGATTGGTATATGAATATTACAAGTGTATAAAAGACATGGGTTTCCTCACGGGACAATCACTTTGTTTCATGTATTCAACAAACATGTCTCCAACGTGGTCAATATAAATTTTCTCGTGCACTCCCGGCCCGGTGCAAAATCTAAGCTCTGAATGTGGTATGGATGTCTAACAAAGCATAAAAAGATAGAGGAATTTTATCGATTTGGTAGTTATAAGTGTTGTTGATGCATAATCGCAACACCACGAATGTCTCGCAACTTGATGTGTTGAAACTCTCAATGTGATTGCATAGCATTGAGTCTTTCCCAAGTGTGGGACCTTGCGAATCGGGAAAGCTCTCCGGATGAAGGCTTGTTCTGTTCCTCTATTCAGTGCACACATTCAATTTGCAGAGGATTCAATCAAAAACCTAATCTAACTTTCCAAGGAGATGGGGTAAGAAAATGTGAGAAAATAAACCTAAGCTAAGAAGGTGATGCACCAAAGGAATTTTGAACACCGCTTTGCCATTAAACACAGATCATAAAAATTTAATACAACTAACATGCACATGTAACAAAAATGCAAAGAGAGATAAAAAAGACAATGAACACAAGAGAGGGCTGAAAATCATCCACATACATGCATTATTACTCCAAAAAGTTGATATAAAGATATCATTACGGTGGCTAAGAGGCACAAGCTTGTATCACAATTTTTATGGGAGGTTCAAACTCCACAAATTCACTACGGCACTGAGAAGAAGGGAGGGGCAAGGCAGAAAATGTCCAACCTTTTGAAAATTTCCTCCTTATAATTTATAGGAAGAATGAGAGAGAGAGAGAAGAGAGGAATTCGAAATCTACCCCAACCACCTTGAAAAATGCATTCAATTCATCTCATTATGGCGGTATGTGAGAAACCTGGGAAACCCTAAAAATGGAGAACTCGTATTTTCATTTTTGAATAACTTATTCTCACCCAAATTAGGATATCCATTCGTAGTTGGGTAGAGAACCCTGTAAGATTTCCAAAAATTCCTCTCTTGCGTGAATCTGAGCTCCCGTCGAAAGATATGGCCATATGAAGGTTGAACTGTCATTTTGCGAAAATTGGCCCGAGAGTTCGAAGTCCGAAATCACGCAACCTCCGAAAACCTGAAATTTAGATTTTTAGAAAATTTCATTTCAGAGAAAAAATTTTGTTCATCACCAAAATTCCTTGAGAGTTTCAAATTTCAAACCCAAAAACCCGAATTTCTAAATTTCGAATTTTCAAATTTCTGAATTTCCGAATCTCCGAATTTCCAAATTTCTGAATCTTCGAATCTCTGAATTTTCAAATTTCTGAATTTTCAAATTTCCAAATTTCCAAATTTCCAAATTTCCAAATTTCCAAATCTCCTAATCTCGAATCTCGAATTTGAAATTTCCGAATCTCGAATCTACGAATTTCCAAATTTCTGAATTTTCAAATTTCTAAATTTACGAATTTCCAAATTTTTAATTTCCAAATCTTTGAATCTCCAAATTTCCAAAAACTAAAAATACCCTTTTGAAGATTAGCCCCTGATCTATCAACTGGTGAAATTTGGACTGTTTTTAGAAAATTAAGCCTTGAAAAAACGATTTTGGAGTTCAGTGGGAAGTGAAATGTCCGAAATTGGATAACTTGCAACTTCATTCACCCAACTCCAAAATGCAATCCTCCATGACTGAAACAACCCCGTTGGCTCCTCTGCATGCAAGGTCATGTTGCCCAATTTTTCCCGAGGAGCAAAAATTGGACAAGAAGTGCTTCGTAGATATGTATACAAGATTGGAAGCATGCACTTGGAATGTGAATTGTTTGACCGAATGCCTATAAGAAATTTGGCCTCATGGTGTAATGGCTAAAGGATATGCACAAATTTGGGTTTGTTAAAAAGGATTAGAAATTTTCAAGAAAATTTTGTTGGCAGTGTAAATCCGGCTTCTATGGCCTTTTTCCTACATTTCCCCATCATGTGCCAAAGTACAAGTGTTGGGCTGTGCATTGTTACTTCCATGAAAACCCAACCCAAATCATCACTTGTTTTGACAACTCATCTCGTCTATGTCGTGTTCTTGCTGAAGAAGGGCGAGTTACATTTGGTGAGAGATTTGTGTGTTCTAGCTTAGTTAACCCTTTTTGTATTTCCTATCCGACCAATTTGTTTCTCACTTCGGATCAATGGTATTCAAGCACAAGAGGGCATTCTTTCCTTCTTGATAGCATTAGCATAGGCATAGCCTTCACCATTAACATCAAATTTAAGGTTGTTTTATCACAATGGCACCCTAAACAAAATTTATGGTGTCAACGAGGTTTTGCTTTGCCTCGACACACACTTTTGCAATGGCTATGAGTTTGGACATTCACTCTATATCAATGGCCTAGAGAAAGGTTCTAAATATGCCTCTAGAAGAAGGTGCATTATGCTAGGAGCTAGGAAAGGTAGTGTAGAATATGTAACACATAAAAGGAAGTTGGAATTTATAGAGTCATGGTATGGACGACAAGGTTTCATATTCAGACATGACATATTTGGTGTGACTCAACATATGTACATGTGTACCAGATAATTGGTGGCGGACATATCGGAGGATTGGAGATTTACTCCATTTCATGGTGGAGCATAAGGCCCATGTAACTAAGATTTCAAGAAAATGCAAAATGCTGTAGTTGTGGATGCTTGCAATTTGTTTGATGAAATGCTAAAAGAGAGTTGAAATCTTATGGAGTGCGAGTGAAACCGCCTGGATTACCTCATACTCTACGGACACTAGTATTGCCAAACATGGTCTTCTTTACCTTAAAATTTTATAATTTTTCATATAAAATGGTTATCCATTTGCAATAAAATAAAAATATGAAACCATTAGATAGAATACAATTGGATAATATAATCAAAGCGTTTAAAATGAAACAATAAAACTCCTCCTTATGATTTACCTTACTGACTTACAATTTGACCATCATTTGTGTTGCTACCGCAACCTTATACGTTGCTATCTAAGGTATCAAAATTAGATGCTCGTGTCCACCAGTATTGGTGAGTGTTAGATGATTTGTCAATAAAATAACCATTTTTGTCTACCTTGCAAATTTAAAAAAATGTAATATTCCAAGACTCGCAAAAGACCTTCTAGACCCCGGAAAAGAGAAGTGAAGTTTCGTCCTTGTTCCTTGCTATGTGGGGAGTTGGTTTAGGCCCTAGATAAACCCCGATCAACTATTGGTACTCCCTTCGCCACTCCCCTAGAAGCTTGGTTATCCCATTTTGCACTTTTAGGAAGTTGTTAAAACTGAAAAGTTGGCTTTTGTTTTGACCCACCATTTGAACCCTGAGCAACAAAATGCTTATCCGCCTTCACAAACCTCTAGTATTTTTACTAGAAAATTTCTTGTAACCTTCAGTTTGGGGAAAAACACTCTTCTTGATAGTTTGGCAAAGGCATTTTGTAGGCCTCCGGTCATAGTTTGACTAGGTCAAACTGGACTAATTACGATCGGTGGCTCAGGAAAACCCATCACTTTGTTTGAAACCCATTTTCCTGTTCTAAGTCCCGTTAACTCGATGAATTATCCATATATAGGGAATTTGTAGGAAATTTCTCATTGTGCATTTATCAATAGAATTATAGTTTTGGACGTGGTTTTCGAGTCCTCGAGCTAACTTTTGATCGCGTTTGTAAGTAGGCAAATTGGCCGAGCGGCCTCGAGAAAATTGACCGCAAATCGTAAAGCTGTTTGCGATTCTGAATTCCTTAAGTTCTGTGAATTCTTGGTGTATAGGAGGAAACATATAAATTTACCCGTGGTGTGTTTTCTCATCGAGAAGACAACATTTGAAAGTGGTTTCTTAGCCTCCGAGCCTAAATTGAACATTTTTATAACTAACAGGAAAACGTAAAAAGAAAGTTGTAGGACCCTGATAGTCAGTCACTTTGTTGATGTAGAATCACAAAGCACCCTAAATGTCGGAACTCGATGGGTTGATACTTTCGGTGTGATTGCATAACATTGAGTCTTTCCCAAGTGTGGGACCTTATGAATCGGGAAAGCTCTTCGGATGAAGTCCGGTTCCTATTCCTCTGTTCGAGATGCACACATTAAAATGTAGAGGGTCCACTCTAAAATCTACTCTAGCTTACGAAGGAGACAAGATTAAGAATATGCATGAAAATAAACCTAAACTAAAAAAGGTGATGTCTTGAGGAATGATGAACACTTGCTTTGCCTAATAAACACAAACCATAAAAATGCATACAATCACCATGCACAGTTAACCAAATTGAAATGAGAGATCAATAGGATGAAATGAACACAAGAGAGGGTTAAAATCATCCACATACTTATCTTATTGCTCCAAAGATTGATACGAGTGCATTATAATAGCAAGAGGCAAAAATTGCATTACAACTCGCATAGGAGGTTTGGAACTCCACAACTTCCACTTACGAGCAAGAGAAGAAGGGGGCAAAAACAAATGTCTAACCTTTAGGCGGCTGCCCCTCCTTACAATTTATAGGAAGAATGAGAGAGGGAAGAGAGAGGAATTCGAAATCTGCCCCAACCACTTCAACAAAATACATTCAATTCATCTCATTATGGCGGTAGGTGAGAACGTTGGGAAACCCTAAAAATGGTGAAATGTATTTTGCATTTTTGAAGAACTTGGTCTCACCTAAATTAAGATATCCATTCGTAGTTGGGCTAAGGACCCTGTAATATTTCCAAAAATTCCTCTCTTGCATGAATCCGAGCTCCCAGTCGAAATTTATGGCCATTTGAAGGTCTGGGTGGCATACTGTGAAAATTGACACGAGATTTCCGAAATTACAAAAGCACTCTACCCGAAATCCCAAAATTTGGAATTTTGGGCATTCTGTTTCGGAGAAAAAACACTTTTCATTGCCAAATTGCTTGAAATTCTCTCGAAATCTCGAAGTTCAAAACCACGAAAGTCGAAGTCAAAAATTGAAACTTCGGACTTGAAGTTTCGAGACATTTTCCTTCCTTTTCCAACTCACTACGAAAAATCCGAAATGCCGAATGTCAAAACCCGAAGGTCCGAAGGTCCGAAGTCCGAAAATTTGGAACTTTAGACCCTTTTTGCTCCTTTTATGGCAAAATTCCCGAGGTCTCGAAACCCCAAATTCAAATTGGACTTTCGGACTTGAATTCGGAATTTTTGGTTCGATTTTCCAACTTTGCACTTGAGTTTTCGAAACCCGAAACCTAAAATTCTGAAATTTCAGACTTTCAGAGTTTCGGGTTTCAGACATTTTTGATCATTTTCTTGCCCTATTTTTTCCGAAATGTCGAAAATTCTAAGGCCGAAAACTTTGAGCCTTTTCTCCATTTTTTCCCTTCGATATTTGATCTTCCTCGACGTTCCCCTACCATTCCTTTGATGCCATTACATTGCCAAGCTCGACTGCAACTTGATTTTTTGAAATGATTGTGAGCTCGCATGGCCAAACTATCCTCCATTCCTTCTGCTTGCAAGGTCATGTTGATCAATTTTTTCCGAGGGGCAAAAATTGGACAACAGATCACCAAATCACCATGGAAAGTTGTTGACACTTGTAAATAACTATTTGAAACTCTATCATGTGACTTGTTGTGTGAAATTGAACTTTTGGAAAAATAGTGTTTCTCTCTCTTCCCTATTTCTTTCTCTCTCCTTGGTTAAGAAATGAAGTGAAATAAAATGAAATAAATATATGTCTCTAACCCTCTCCTTTTGAATGCAAATTATTATTATTATGTAAATGGAAAACTAAAAATGTTAATTATGCTAGATCTAGGTGGATGCCATGCCAGCGATTTATCGCTGATTTCATGCTCACATGGTTTTGCAGGATGGACATACGATGGCAAAAGGCGTGGTGTAATTCATTGTTTATTATTGTAATTTATATATGTTATTGGAAAATGTATATATGTATAATGTAATTACCATGCAATGAAAAGTGTATATTTGAATTTTTCTTAATATGTATGAGATGTTAGTTTTAGGGATGCCTTGAGAAATGTGCATTTAATCATAGGTGCCATTTCGATTCATATTTATGTATGGTAAAAAGTTTGAATATATGTGTTAAATGAAGTTGAATCTAATAGCCTATAGTGCGATTCCGAGTGTGAAATTGAGGTTTAACTAATTAACGTGTTCTTTTCTTTACCTTGAAAATGAAATAAAGAAATCTAAATGGAATATTCAAACCTAATACAATAGAAAATTGAGACCTTCTAATGAGAGTATATATTTACATTCAATGGAACCTTCTAGGTTAAGTAGATAAGAGCCCACATTTGAGTTTATCATCATAGCTTGTATTCTCAGTGACATTGTCATGAGCGCATCGATTATGAACGTCATGGTTTAACTTTGTCCTGGTGTATGTCGTCCCCTCTCTAGATTAATTATTGAATGTGATTATATTAAGCTATTAATTTAGGGAAACAAAATCTAAACATGATTTAAAACCTCTTGGCTGAAAACACGTGTAGAGTCAACTTTAAGAGTTGGGATTATAAATGAACTCAATACTCAATTTCATTTATCATTGGGCTTAATGGTGCAATACTAAGGGTTAATTATGAAAGTTAGCAACTTATTAAGTTACGATTAGTTGGTGAAAATGTAACCATAGGATGATGTGCTTGGATAAAGGTGAAATTTAGATCATTCATATAATGTGCATAAACCATCTTGTGGCGAGGGACTAAATTCATGATGTGTGATCCCTAAGGTGAACCGTAATCCTCTAAACAAAGGAGTATTCCCTCTTGTTCTCCACTTTTCCTAATGTGTAATGAATGTACGTTGTGAAACTAGGTGATCATGTTCTTGAGGCAATTCCCTAGGATGAGAGCTAGTAGGCTCACAAGCATGCAAATTTCCTTATTAACAAATGGGTTGCTCAACAATTCCAACACACTAAATAAATCAAATTAAGTGAAATCATTTTAAGATGAATGTAATTTATTTGAGTGGGTCCTATGTTTTAGATACCTACACATGAGAATACTAGTGTGAATCCCTTTAAACCCCACTCAAACAAGAGTTCCAACTTGACAAGAAGTATCGAATGTGCCTAGAGTTACATGATGATTGTTGGAGATAAGGGTGTACAATAACTCTAGTTGTGACCTTAGTAAGGTGTGTAAAATTTATAATTGAATATATCCTTATAACACACATCTAATGCTTAATTTTTCAGGAATCCAAACTTGGTGGAGTGTGAAATCATACCCATTAGTACCTTGATGAATAAGAAATTTAGTGAAGTAGATGGGATACATGGTTAGTTGTCATAACGTAAAACAAAATAGACTAACCTTAGAACTTAAATGCTAATATGAAAAGAACATGTAATATATCTACTCTTGAATCAATAAAATTCCTTTGCTTGATGAACCTCCCTTTTTGCAACTAAGATAAATGAAAAATCCAATCAAACATGCAACTTAGAAAATGAATCCTTGGAACAAATACTAAAAGGATCATGTATGTACATATGTTCATACAAATAACCAAGTTACAACATTCTGGTGATGAGGGAAACAAGCAAAATTATATGGGATTACTACAAGTGAAATGTTAAATAAAATAAAGATAATGTAGTTTAATTATAAATAATTGATAAGTGATTTCCAAGCAAATAAGGTCAATAACGAAATATGAATGTAATAAATATGTAAACCGGGAAAGTGATGTCATGGATGGTGCCTATACGAGATTCATAATGTAGTTGAATTGTTATGTTGTGTCTTGTCATTTAAAAAAAGAGTGGCCTTGATGTGCGTCACGTGTTTTCATGTTGCCTATGTGGGTTAATGTTGTGCAAACTGATCTCGTGTTGTGCGTTGTCATAAGTGATCATGTGAAGCTGCAATGTGAGTCAAAAAAATTATTCTAGTATTTTTACTATCATATTTGTGTGTAAAATGTGGGCCTTACTGAGACTTAAGGGTGTGGACATCAACAAATCAAAGGGAAAAAATGACAGAGTTTATTGATGTTTTTAATCTTTTAATGAAGAAGATAAGCTAGATGATGAGGATAAGGTAGAGGGTGTGACGAGTTAGGGAAGAAACATGACAGACTCAAACATGATCAATCTTCATATTTGTAAGTAATGGTGAAGGGAGTTGTAACACCCACAAGTTTGACTTTAAATGCTCACTACACAACACCACATGGGATCCAATAGATAAAATTAACATCACATAAGAAACATACACAAAACATTGACCCACATAGACAACATGATAACACCATATACATGTTGATGCTACAATTTCCCTAATGAATGAATACTAGTAATGACCCAACCCAAAAAGGGGCCTAAGGATTGGAAAATCCATAACACAGCATTACCATGGTTACATCTTAGTTACAATTAAAATTCCAAGAGCATTTTTCATGCAAGGATAAATTATCATTTTCCACCTACATATTCTTAAATTCATTTAACATTCAACTTACAATACAAACACTTAATTTGGCTCTTTATCCCTTACGATAATCTCCATAACTTAAATAATTATTTGCATATTTCAAAATGCATACAAAATTCCTAATTCTCTCGTTCTTATGTTAAGGTTCTGCTTCTCAAATGTTTATTTGATGTTTAAATTTTACCCTTGTTACACAAGGGAAACTAACGTGAAGTCAAGGAAGAAATATTAGGATTTAAGGAGATTTAGATTCAAGATACCTCTTCCCATAAACATTCTTCCATCACGGTACCTTTATTTTCTTGTTATAGTTGATATGGTTCAATAACTTGTTTGAGTCAATTCAACATTTTCACTTCATATATATACACACACACACACACATTTAAGAACTTATGTTTGCTTGAAAGTTTGATCTCACTAAGAGAAATTCATATTCTTCATTGTTTTTTTATACAACATAAGAATGCCTCATTAAGTTATAAGGACTTCAAGTATGACATTATTCCTAACCAAAATCTCATTAAATCTTATACTCTTTACACTTATGTCGTAATTTGGTCTCACTATTGGCATTGTTTTAGAACAATTGTAATTCAAATGACACATAATTTACACTTAAGGATTCATGACTACAAGGAGTGACGACCTTGCACAAAACAACTCATTTCATCACTCTTAAACACTCAAGTATTAAATGCCTAATACACAACAACCCAACAACTATATGCTTCTCAAATTTCTTCCAAGGAACTATTTAAATCATTTAGTAAATATGCATCAACGCGTCTTTCAGAAATATCCTTAAGAGAGGCTCCACGATTTATTAACTCAAAAGCATTCATGGATGGGGAAAAAATTACACCATACGAGAAGAACATGGTAACCCACTGTTAAATGCTAAGGGACACATTTATCTAAGAGGGGGAAAGGGGTTCAAATGCAAAAGTTATAAAATTTTACATGTTCAAAATACTTCTAAAGCAATATTTACAATCTTTGATAATCATACGTCATATGTCCTTTACTTAATCACTAAGATCCTAAGGAGTATGATTTCACACTCAACCAAGTTTGGATTCCTGGGAAATTAAGTATTAGATGCATGTTACAAGGAGACATTCAATTATAAATTTTACACACCTTACTAAGGTCACAACTAGAGTGATTGAACACCCTTATCTCTAACAATCATCATGTAACTCTAGGTAAATTCGATACTTCTTTTCAAGCTGACACTCTTGTTTAAGAGGGGTTAAAGGGGATTCACACTCAATATTCTCATGTGTAGGTAACTAAAACATAGTATCCACTCAAATCATTTACATTCATCTTAAAATATTTCACTTAACTTGATTTAAATAGCATTTTGAAATTAGTTGTGTAACCCATTTGTTAATAAGGAACATTTGCATGCTCATGAGACTACTGGATCTCTTCTTGGGAATTGCCTCAATAACATGATTACCTAGTTTCACATCATAAATTCATTTCACAATGGGACAAGTGGGAGAATAAGAGGGAGTAAATCTTCATTTAAAGATTAAGGTTCACATTAAAGTTTACATGTCAAGGATTCCATTTCTATCAATATGATGACTTTAAAATGTTACAAGAAAGATCTAAATTTTACTTTTCTCCTAGCATACCATCTCATGGTTACCCTTTCACAAACTAATCATAAATTAAAATGTTATTAAGTTCCAAAATTAACTCTTAACATTGTATCATAGAATCCCAAACGATAATCTAAATTGGGTGTCGAGTTCATTTATAATCTAAAGGTGAATTTCAAGAGTAGTTGGCGATATTTGCTACCTAACATCCTTCACTCTACATGTGTGTCGGGCCAAGAGGGTTTTACATTATGTTAAAGGTTGGTTTCCCATGGATTACTACCTTAAGAGAACACATTCTCATTACTACACACATTACTACAATTCTTAAGAGGGAACCCCATACCGAGGAAAAAGTTTAACCATGTCGTTTGGGCTGTCGGGTTCACAACAATGTCACTAAGCATATAGGTTAAGATGATAACCTCAAACTTGGGATTTTATTTCCTTAAGCTAGAATTTGCTATCAAGTTTAATGATTTAGGTTCACCCTATGGTTTTAGTTTTCCGTGTTAAGAAGGATCACACGAGAAGGTAGTTATGCGAGATTTTTATACCAGGGTTGACTATTTTATTTAGATTTTCTTTCTACGTTATCAAGGAAAATAACACAACACACTAGAGATTTAGTCATCAATTTCACATTGAAAAGGCACTATAAGATGTCAAACTCAATTACATTTAACATATATATCCAACTTTTACAATACATAATTTTGAATCAAAATGACACTCATGGTTAGATACACATTTCCCAAACAACCCTAAACACTTACGACTCATACATATTACAAAATTTAAATAATAAGCCTTTTGATATATTTAACATTATTGTTTCTACAACTTGTACAATTACATTTTTCTAAATAACAAGTTATGAATTCACTAGTACACTTTTCTTTCTCCGTGTCTCGGTACCTGCAACCACCACATGGTCAACACAAGTGCTTGGCATGGAATCCACCTAAATCTAACATAATTAACATTTTTAGTTTTCCATTTACATAATCAAAATAATTCACACGCAATAGAAGAGGGTTAGAGACATATATTCATTTTATTTCATTTCATTTCTTATCTAAGGGAGGAGAGAGAAAGAGATAGGGAAGAGAGAGAATAGAGAGAAACACTACTTTTACAAAAGTCACATTACACACAACAAGCCAAAAGATATATTTTCTTACGAGTTACTTATATGTTTTAATAGTTTTCACGATTTTTATTTTCTTGACTAGGGTCTTATGACCTTATTTTTACTTTTTTCATAGTTGAGAAAATGACTATATTTGGATTGGAGGCTATGGAACCACATTCAAAAATGTCTTTCAATGGGTAAATGTATAACAGTTAAGTTCCCTCATGTACTTCTATATACAAATAATTTTACGGGAACTTACGAGAATTCAAAAGCTGGTGAATAGTTTATAATTTATGGCTAGTTTTCGGGGCCATCGGTTGTAATTGGCCTAGTTGAAAAAGTAGTCAATTTTAGCTCGAGGGTTGAGAAACCTCATTCAAAATATGAATTTGGATGGATAAAATCTACAGAGATATTTCTACATGAAAACTTATATTCATCGGTGTTGACAAAACTTAGAAGCTGGAAAATGAGTTACAAATGGCCGTGGGTTTTCTAGAGCCACCGGTCATAGTTGGTCCAGTTTGACCTAGTCAAACAATGGCCAGAGGCCTACAAAATTACTTTTCCAAACTTTCTAGAAATGTGTTTTCCCAAACTAAGGTTTACAAGAAATTGTCTAGTAGAAATACTAGAGGTTTGCGAAAGCGAAAAGCGTTCCTTCGCTCAAGGTCTAAACGGTGAGCTGAAATGAAAAAAAAATCCACTTTTAAAAACTCTCTAAAATGCAAAATGGGATAACAGATCTCCTAGAGAGGTAGAGAAGAGAGCACAAACGATCAATCGAGGATTAATCTAAAGATTGATGTGACTCCCCACATAACAAGGGACATAGACGAAACTTGCCATCCCTTTTAAGGGGCCCAAAAGGTTGGTTTGTGAGTCTTGAAAATAAAAATCCACTTACTTTTTCCAAAGAGCGTTATCTAGGTTTAACGGTGAACTCAAACTCAACTAGCCCACTCGAGGGGCTGTAACTATCTAGTTCGATTTCAGAGTTTCCAAAACATCTAAGAAAGTGGGTTTAAGTCCAAGGTTTACACCCATGGTTTATTTGAAACACGTAAGTTACAAGGTAATGAGTTATTGTTTTGCAATACAAATCTGTTTAAAATAACCAATTTTTTAAGTATCTAATGGTTTGACATTTATATTATATTGCAAATGAAGAACCAAATTATACGAAAATTATAAAAGATGAAGGTAAGGAGACCATGCCGGAAAATATTAGCATCCTGATCACTGAGGTTCTTTAGGCGAGTTAATCCGCATTCTGAGGTTCTAGCTGTTTTTAGCATTCTTTCAAACAATTCGCGTGCATCCACAACCCCTCCATTGCATTCTCTTGAAAAAATTCCACATCTTTTCCGTCAAACTTGTTGTGTGAACATGATGCAACCATCACATTCCATGATACTAAACTCCCTAGAATACTTTCAACCCGTTTACACGCTTGCAAAAGTGTCCCCTAATTTTCTACATTTTCACACAACCATGGAAGATTATTTTACAAAGGTCTTGAGTGGCCAATCCTAATTTATCATATAAATGTTGGGTTGACCTACCTACCCTAAACAATGGCTTCTTTATAACTACATATCTACAACAAAAGATAAATGTGCGCATGATGTAAGTATAGAATACAATATGTCCCATTTCTCGAACAAATCTCACTATGCCTAAACTATTGTGGCAGAACATTTTCCATTCACCATTAAACCCTGATTATTTTTCATTTGACAACCATATCCCAAGGCAAGATATGGGAGGGAGGGATTATGCCTCGGAGGTGACATTTCTTAGAGTCTTTTAGTCAAATAATATACACACCTAGAAAAGAAAAGTCACACAACTATGAGAATTTCTTCAAATGGTTCACGTGTCATGTGTATACACCCACATTTTGCATACATGTCAACCAAGGGAATTTTAATTACAACATATGACAAAAAAACCCTCTCTAATATGTTGCGATGGATATAAGGGGTAATAATTAGGAAGTGGTCATTGTTGGAATGGTGCTTCTAGGTTACATTGCACGTAGCACAAGCCAACGAGAACCATAAGGATCCAAAACATGGTAAGCGACTCCATGATCCTCAATCTTCTTTTTGTCTATTACATATATCAAACAAAACAATGGCAACAACAGTTTTGTTCATCACGATCCACTCAACATTCTTTTTATTTAATTATGAGACAATACATCCCTACAATCGCTATGCAACTATCCAATTGCGATAATTCTATAATTTTAACTTGGGTTCTAACGTGGTTAACAAATGAAGACAAATAAAGTGTTTGTATTTTATTGCAAGGAAAAGTAAGGTCGAAAAGGCGTTGATAATGATTCACTCTCCTTGTTCTATAACATGCATGAGGTTAGTGGAGCCATACTTTACACTGGAAATTACATTTCGAGAAAGCGTGGGGACACTACAATTCCCTCACCTTATAAGAGAATATTCCTTGATGCGACACAACACCGAAGCTCAAAGGTTACGTAGGCAATAAATTCAATAATGACACATGTCGTTTAATAAAACAACTTGTTGGTACAATGCGACCACAAGGGAAAAAAATTTGGAAATACCTTAAATTTTAATGTTCTATAAATATTGAAAGTTCTCTTTTAATTTATTAGTTAGTCCTTTTCCTTTAAAGTATTTCTTATCTCAAGTTCTTAATATTCATAGTTTAGAATTTTCAATTGTCTTATATTCGTGGGTGCCCAATAATAATTGGCCTTAAGATGTCACATAAAACCCAAACACAACACTAATGGTCCACAAGACATATTACTACATACTTTCACGATTGTATCACATCACAAGACCTCTAATTCCACCATGGAAAGACAACAAGTAGTCCACATAACAAAGAATTTCCAACAATTAGGTCATAGACATAGATCCAACACACACAAGTGACTAACAAACAATGAATCATGACGCTGATACAAAGGAAAATGGTATCACATGACCCAAAAAACTATGACTATACCCACACAGTGCAAGGACAAGATCCAATAGTACATACCAACCAAGAGGAGCCTCAAACCTCAATCATCACAATGCCTAAAAAGACTCACAAGAGTACACATAATATATAATACCAACATAAGAACCAAAAATAACTCCATATACCTCCCTAGCATCACAAAATAGCTCCATATACCTCCTAAAGCATCACAAAAACTCCATATACCTCCCAAAGAGAAAGAACCATAGTGCAAAACCAAGCATATCAACATGATAAAAAATATGCACTAAGTAACATACACAACATGCGCGTTCATAATATCACAATTACAACGTTGATCACATAACAACATATATCACATTACTCTTTCCATCTCCACCACCACCATGCATAACCATCACAACTCCAATCTTTCCCAAAAGTTAGAGAGTATGAACTTAGCTCGATACCATATGTAACGCCCACAAATTCGACACACAAATACAACCGTAAAAATTATCTATTTTTATAAAAACTTTAAATGCTCACTGCACAACACCACATGGGCTCTAATAGATATACATGTTGATGCCACACTTTCCCTAATGAAAAATACTAGCAATGAACCAACCACAAAAAAGGGCCCAAGGATTGGCAAATCCACAACACACCATTACCATGGTTACATCGTAGTTACAATTAAAATTCCAAGAGCATTTTCATGCAAGGATAAATTCTCCTTTTCCACCTATATATTCTTAAATTCATTTAACATTTAACTTATAATACGAACACTTAATTTGGCTCTTTATCCCTTACACTAATCTCCATAATTTAAATAATTACTTTCCATATTTCAAAATGGATAAAAATTCCTAACTCTCTTGTTCTTATGTTAAAGTTATGTTTCTCAAACATTTATTTGATGTTTAAATTTTACCCTTGTTACACAAGGTAAACTAACATGAAGTCAGGGAAGAAATCTTAGGATTCAAGGGAGATTTAGATTCGAGATACCTCTTCCCAAAAAAATTCTTCCATCATGGTACCTTTATTTTCCTATTATATTTAATATGGCTCAATAACTTTTTAAATTTAATTTAACATTTTCACCTCATAAATTATTATTTAGATATATACATTTAAGAACATGTATTTGCTTGAAAGTTTGATCTCACTAAGAGAAATTCATATTCTTCTCTTTTTTTTATACATCATAAGAATGCCTCATTACATTTTAAGGACTTCAAGTTTGTCATTATTCCTAATGAAAATATCATTGAATCTTATACTCTTTACACTTACGTCGTACTTTGGTCTTACTATTGGCATTGTTTTAGAACAATTGTAATTCAAATGATACATAATTTACACTTAGGGATTCATGACTACAAGGAGTGATGACCTTGCACAAAACAACTCATTTCATCACTCTTAAACACTCAAGTATTAAATGCCTAATACATGACAACCCAAAAACTATATGCTTCTCAAATTTCTTCCAAGGAACTATTTAAATCATTTAGTAAATATGCATCAACGTTTCTTTCACCAATACCCTTAAGAGAGGCTCCATGATCTATTAACTTCAAAAGCATTCATGGATGGGGAAAAATTACACCATACGAGAAGCACATGGTAACCCACTACTACATGCTAAGGGACACATTTATCTAAGAGGGGGAAAGGGGTTCAAATGCAAAATTTATAAAATTTTACGTGTTCAAAATCCTTCTAAAGCAATATTTACAATCTTTGATAATCATATGTCATATGTCCTTTACTTAATCACTAAGATCCTAAGGAGTATGATTTCACACTCAACCAAGTTTGGATTCCTAGGAAATTAAGTATTAGATGCATATTACAAGGAGACATGCAATTCTAAAATTTACACACCTTACTAGGGTCACAACTAGAATGATTGAACACCCTTATCTCGACAATCATCATGTAACTCTAGGTAAATTTGATACTTCTTATCAAGCTGAAACTCTTGTTTGAGAGGGGTTAAAGGGGATTCACACTCAATATTCTCATGTGTAGGTAACTAAAACATAGGATCCACTCGAATCATTTACATTCATCTTAAAATAATTTCACTTAACTTGATTTAAATAGCGTTTTGAAATTAGTTGTGTAACCCATTTGTTAATAAGGAACATTTGCATGCTCATGAGACTACTAGCTCTCATCTTAGGGAATTTCCTCAAGAACATGATTACCTAGTTTCACATCATACATTCATTTCACAATGGGACAAGTGGGAGAACAAGAGGGAGTAACTCTTCATTTAAAGATTAAGGTTCACATTAAAGTTTACGCGTCATGGATTCTATTTCTCTCAACATGATGATTTAAACACGTTACAAGAAATATCTAAATTTTTTTTTTCTCCTAGCATACCATCTCATGGTTACCCTTTCAAAACCGATCATAAATGAAAATGTTGTCAAGATCCACAATTAAGTCATAACATTGTACCATAGAATCACAAACGATAATCTAAATTGGGTGTCAAGTTCATTTATAATCTAAAGGTGACTTTCAAGAGTAGTTGGAAATCTTTGCTACCTAACATCCTTCACTCTACACGTGTGTCGGGCCAAGAGGGTTTTACATTATGTTAAAGGTTGGTTTCCCATGGAGTACTACCTTAAGAGAACACATTCTCCTTACTATACACATGACTACCAATCCTAGAAGGGAACCCCATACCCAAGAAAACGTTTAACCATGTCGTTCCTAACTGTCGGGTTCACGATAATGTCGCTAAGCATACAGGCTAAGATGATAACCTCAAATTTGGGCTTTTATTTCTTAAGCTATAATTTTCCATCGATTTTAATGATTTAGGTTCACCCTATGGTTTTAGTTTTCCGTATTAAGAAGGATCACGTGAGAAGGTAGTTATGCGAGAGTTTTATACTAGGGTTGATTGTTTTATTTAGATTTTATTTGTATGTTATCAAGGAAAATAACATAACACACCAGATATTTAGTCATCAATTTCACACTAAAAAGGCACTATAAGATGTCAAACTCAATTACATAAAAAATATATATCAACCTTTTACAATATATAATTTTGAATCAAAATGACAATCTTGGTTAGATACACATTTCCCAAATAACCCTAAACACTTGCAACTCATGCATATTACAAAATTTCAATAATAAGCCTTTCGATATATTTAACATTATTGTTGCTACAACTTGTACAATTACATTTTTCTCCGAACAACAAGTTATTAATTCACTACTACACTTTGCTTTCTCCATGTCTCGGTACACTGCAACCACCACATGGTAGGCATAAGTGCTAACATGGCATCCACCTAAATCTAACATAATTAACATTTTAGTTTTCCATTTACATAATCAGAATAATTCACATGCAACAGAAGAGGTTTAAAGACATATTCATTTGATTTCATTTCATTTCTTATCTAAGGGAGGAGAGAGAAAGAGATAGGGAAGAGAGAGAATAGAGAGAAACACTATTTTTCCAAAAGTCACATTTCACACAAAAATCCACAAGAGATAGTTTCTTAAAATTACTTATACATTTCAATAGTTTTCACGATGGTTTATTTTCTTGACTAAGGTCCTATGCCCGTATTTTTACATAATTCTAATAATTTGTGAAAATTTCTATATTTGGGTTGGAGGCAAAGGAGCCACATTCAAAAAAATCTTCCGATGGGAAAATGTATAATAGTTAAGTTCCTTCATGTACTCCTATATACAAATAATTTACAAGAACTTACGAGAATTCGAAGAATTGGTGAATGGTTTACAATTTACGGATAATTTTTTGGGGTCATCGGTCGTAATTGGCCTAGTTGAAAAAGCAGTCAATTTTAGCTCAATGGATGAGAAACCTCATCCAAAAAATAACTTTTGATCGATGAAATATCCATGGAAATATTCCTACATGCCCTCCTGTATGAGGAGAATTTATCGAGGGTTGAAGAAAGCGAGAAGCTGGAAAATGGGTTACAAATGGCCATGGGTTTTCGGAGCCACCGGTTGTAGTTGGTTGGTTTTTGTTCTAGTTAAACAATGTCTAAAGGCCTACAAAACCCCTTTTCCAATCTTTCTAAAATTTATTTTTCACAAACTAATGTTTACAAGAAATTTTCTAGTAGAAATACTAGAGGTTTGTGAAAGCGGAAAAGCATTCCTTCGCTCAGGGTCCAAATGGTGAGCTCGAAACGAAAACCAACTTTCCACTTTTAATAGCTCCCTAAACTGCAAAATGGGATAACATGGCTCCTAGAGGGGTGGAGAAGATATCACAAACAATCAATCATGGTTCAATATAAATATTTATGTGAATCCCCACATAATGAGGGACACAGACGAAACTTGTCATCCCTTTTTTGGGGCCTAGAAGGTTGTTTTGCGAGTCTTCAAAAATCGTAATTTACCTACTTTTACCAAAGAACATTAGCTAGGTTTAACGATGAAATCAAACTCAACTAGCCCACTTGAGGGGTTGCAACTATCTAGTTTAATTACAAAGTTTCCAAAACATATGAGAAAGTGGGTTTAAGTCTA
This sequence comes from Taxus wallichiana var. yunnanensis, assembly GCA_018340775.1. NCBI lineage: Eukaryota > Viridiplantae > Streptophyta > Pinopsida > Cupressales > Taxaceae > Taxus > Taxus wallichiana. The sequence continues at coordinate 834,188,049 of CM031240.1, forward strand.
AGGTTTACACCCAAGGTTTATTTGCAATGCGTAAGTTACAAGGTGATGTGTTATTGTTTTGCAATACAAGTCTGTTTAAAATAACCAATTGTTTAAGTATCTAATGGTTTGACATTTCTATTATATTACAAATGAAGAACCAAATTATACGAAAAATTATAAAAGATGAAGGTAAGGAGACCATGCTTGGAAAATATTAGTGTCTGCAGTGCACGAGGTTCTCTAAGGGGGTTCACCGTATTCTCCAAGGCCCCAATTCTCTTTTAACATTCTGTTAAATAGTTCGCGTGCATCAATAACCGATCCATTGAATTTTCTTGAAAAAAAAATCCACATCTTTTCAACCAAAATAATTTTGTGAACATGATGTAACCACCACATTCCATGATACTGAACTCCCAAGAATACTTTCACCCCGTGTCCGCTAATTTCCTGCATTTTCACACAACCAAGGAAGATTATTTTTCAAAGGTATTGAGTGGCCAATCCTAATTTCTCATATAAATTTGGGGTTGACATGCCTACCCTCTACAATGGCTTCCTTAGAACTACATATCTCGCAACAAAAGAAAAATGTGCACATGATGGAAGTATAGAAGACAATACGTCCCATTAATATAACAAATCTCCCTATGCCTAATCTCCTGTAGTAGAATGTTTTCATTTACCATTCAACCCTTTTAATTTTTTTCATTTGACCGCCATATCCCAAGGAAATATATGGGAGGGAGGGATCCATGTGTCAAATAATCTACACACGCAGAAAAGAACTGTCACACAACTATGAGTATTTTGTCAAATGGTTCACATGCCATGTGTATGCTCCCACATTTTGCATACATGTCAACCAAGGAACTTTCAATTAAAAAATATGATAAATAAAACCCTTTCCAAAATTTTGTGATGGATATCCATGCCCTATTCCCAAGCTCTCATTTTGGTATAAGCGGGAATATGCTAGAAAAAGTGAACTGATTGGGTCTAATACCTTCACCCGTAACATTCCATGAGATGACACATGGCTGAGGCATTTCTTCTAGGCATTTTTTCAAACATTTACATGCCTTGCTTCCATGGTGAGAAAATAGGTGGAGAATTGACAAGTAGAGGCTTTCGAGAAGAGGAAGGGTGCAAGAGACAAATATAGCAGATACATAAGTGGGATACTAGGAAAAGAACTTTCAATGTCTTAATCTATACAAAAATACTCAAAATAAGAGATAAAAGGGGCATGAATTATGAAGTGGTAGTTGTTAGGTTACATCACACGTACCACAAGCTAACATAAGGAGAAGGAGCCAAAACATGGTTGAAGCGCCTCCATAATCCTCAATATTCTTCTTGTCTATTACATATATAAAACAAAACATCGACCATAGTAGTTCCGTTCAACACAATCCCATGAAACATTTTGTTTATTTAATTACGAGTATACATCCCTACAATTTCTGCAACTATCCAATTATTGCTAATTCCACAATGTTAACTTGGTTTCCAACATGGTTAATAAGCGGAGACAAATAAAGTGATTTTATTTTATTGCGTAAGGAAAATATAGGTCTGAAAGGATGTTGAGGATAAGTCTCTCTCCTTGTTCTTCTATATGCTTTGACAAGGTTAGTTGAGTCATACTTTACACCTAGTAATTACGTTTCGAGAAACTGGGGGAACTATCTCTCCCTTAACTTATAAGAGCATATTCCTCAATGTGACACAATAAAAAATCTTGAAGGCTACATAGAAAAGAAATTCAATAACGACACATGACATTTAATAAAACAACTTATTGGTACAATGCGACCACAAGGAAACAAACTAATTTTGGAAATACCTTAAATTTTAATGTTATATGAATATTTGCTAGTTCTCTTTTACTTTATTACTTAGTCCTTTTCCTTTAAAGTATTTCTTATCTCAAGTTCTTAATATTCATTGTTTAGAATTTTTAATTGTCTTATATTTGTGGGTGCCCAACAATAATTGGCCTCAAGATGTCACATAAAACCCAAACACAACACTAATGGTCCACAATACATATTACTACATACTTTCATGAATGTATCACATCACAAGACCTTTAATTCCACCATGGAAAGACAACAAGTAGTCCACATAACAAAGAATTTCCAAAAATTATGTCACAGACATAGATCCAACACACACAAGTGACTAACAAAAATGAATCATGACACTGATACAAAGGAAACTAGTATCACATGACCCAAAAACCATGACTATACCCACACAATGCCAAGACAAGATCCAATAGTACATACCAACCAAGAGGAGCGTCAAACCTCAATCATCACAATGCCTAAAAATACTCACAAGAGTACACATAGTATATAATACCAACATAAGAACCACAAAAGAACTCCATATACCTCCCAAACATCACAAAACAAATCCATATATCTCCCAAAGAATCAAAAAACAACTCCATATACCTCCCAAAGCATCACAAAACAACTCCATATACCTCCCAAAGAGAAAGAATCATAGTGCAAAACCAAGCTAGGTCACTCAACCATAGAGCCTGTCACCTGATTTCTCCATATCGGGTCACTCAACCATAGAGCCCCATCTCCTTATTTCTCCATATCAGGTCACTCAACCATAGAGCCCCATCTCCTTATTTCTCCATATCGGGTCACTCAACCATAGATCCCCATCTCCTTATTTCTCCATTTAATGAGGTCGGGTCACCCTATGGCCCTAGGCACATAGAGCCCCGTCACCCCCACCCAAGTGGCATAGTAACCTATAGTTCAAAAACTACATAGCCCTATGACCCCCTTAGGCGTACCCCATACAATGAAGTGGTTCCATAGGTCCAACCACTCCATGGTGAATCCCATGACCCTATTCCAACACATTACGACATTATAACCAACATAACAATCCGTTTCAAATGCCAAGTGGAAAAAATTCCAAGCCTTGGGCTAGGCTAGAAAACTTTTAAACTTGAAAAGCAAATTTAAAACTAAGAAAAACAAATGGCTAAATAGCCACAATAATGCAAAGGCCTTTGGTAAGCACAAATCAAATTATATGCCCAAAATTTAAGAATACATCAATCAAGAAAACTATTGGTTCTTTCAAGAAAAGAGAAGAATGTCAATTACAAATAAAATACAAGTGTATAAATATCACATTACGATCACTACATGGCCCTTTCGCTGCGGCTACCAAAAGGGTACTCATCAAGTTTTGGTACTCGGATATTGAGCCTCGATCGCAAAAATACATATAACCATAAATGAGCATATCTCCATATATCTCCCAATCACATATACGAGGATCCACATAGTCAATATCACATAGGATTATTCGATGGAAAACCCACATAGGAAAGAGAAGGGGATGCTAGTTTGCATAAGTTGAGCCTAAGGTGGTGCACATCCACATTATATTGAGCAAGCTTGAAGTATATTAAACGAGATAAAAGTGGGTTTTAAGTCTACATGAGACTTAACTTCCTAACTCGTACTTGGCTTAAGGTTATCAAAACCTGGTCCACACCTCCTCTCTCCACACATACACTCTTAACGATATCCTCCCTTATGGTCATCTAGTGTAAGGTACAAAACATAACACATAACTACATTACTAACACAATGATGTATATGAACAATAACCATCACGTCTTACACTTGGTAAAATTATAGGGTATAACAAAATCATTACTTTCGTGGGTTACAATACATTATGCTTCCACATAATGCACCAAAAGTGCAAGTACTATACAATAGGGTCATACAATCACCATATGCCCCTTATTCACGACATGAACCATCACATATTACACGAATTACACGTATGATGAACACAATGACTAACATTACAAAATATAGCCGATTCTAATATAACATGGTGGCACACATGATTTATCACAACACAATGGGGACATCGCGATACAATCCAATTCACTGTACACCAATTTTTCATATAACACATCAACACACCTACATATCATAGAATAATAAAACACTCCAACACTCCACAATCTGTGATAACATTATTTTCACATAAAAATGTGGCACATCACACGTGAAATCCTCATTGAATCCACGAAAAGGAGAGAAAATACTCTCATCACAAGCACATCAACATGATAACAAATACACACTAAGTAAAATGCACAACATGTGCGTTCATAATATCACAATTACAATGATGGTCAATTTACAACATATATAACATTACTCTTCCCATCTCCACCACCACCATTCATAACCATCACAACTCCAATATGTCCTAGAGGTTCAAGAGTATGAACCAAGCTCGATACCATATGTAATGCCCAAAAATTTGACACACAAATACACAAAGTAATAATTATCGAATATATATTTTTATTTTGAATGCTCACTACACAACACCACATGGGATCCAATAGATAAAATTAAGATCACATAAGACACTTACACAAAACATCGAACAACATAGACATTATGATAATACCATATACATGTTGGTGCCACACTTTCCCTAATGAACGAATACTAGCAATGACCTAACCACAAAAAGGGGCCCATGGACTTGAAAATCCACAACACCACATTACCATGGTTACATCTTAGTTACGATTACAATTCCAAGATCATTTTTCATGCAAGGATAAATTCTCCTTTTCTAGCTACATATTCTTAAATTCATTTAACATTCAACTTACAATACGATTTGGCTCTTTATCCCTTATAATAATCTCCATAACTTAAATAATTATTTGTCATATTTCAAAATGCATACAAAATTCCTAATTCTCTTGTTCTTATGTTAAGGTTCTACTTCTCAAACATTTATTTGATGTTTAAATTTTACCCTTGTTACACAAGGAAACTAACGTGAAGTCAAGGAAGAAATCTTAGGATTCAAGGGATATTTAGATTCAAGATACCTCTTCCCATAAACATTCTTCCATCACGGTACCTTTATTTTCCTGTTATAGTTGATATGGTTCAATAACTTGTTTGAGTCAATTCAACATTTTCACTTCATAAATTTTTATTTAGATATATACATTTAAGAACTTATGTTTGCTTGAAAGTTTGATCTCACTAAGAGAAATTCATATTCTTATTTTTTTATACTGAGAATATACAATGTTGCCTCATCAAGTTATAAGGACTTCAAGTAGGTCATTATTCCTAACAAAATCTCAATCAATTTTAGCTCGAGGGCGGAGAAACATCGTCCAAAAACTGAATTTCGATGGATGAAATCTCCACGGAAAGATTCCTACATGCCCTCCTATATACGGAGAATTCATTGGGGTTGACATAACTAAGAACTAGAAATTGGATTACAAACTTCCATGGGTTTTCCGGAGACAGGTCGTATTTGGTGCAATTTTACCTAGTCAAATAGCAGCCATAGGCCTATAAAACCCCTTTGCTAAGCTTGCTAGAAATGTGTTTTTCCCAAACTAAGGTTACAAGCAATTGTCTAGTAGAAATACTAGAGGTTTACGAAAGCAAAAAGCGTTCCTTTGCTCAAGGTCCAAACGCGAGCCGAAATGAAAAACCAACTTTCCACTTTTAATAGCTCCCTAAACTGCAAAATGGGATAACATGGCTCCTAGAGGGGCGGAGAAGAGAGCACAAATGATTAATTGGGGGTCAATCTAAAGCTTGATGCGACTCCCCACATAACGAGGGACACAAACGAAACTTTCCATCCCTTTTAGGGGCCAGGAAGGTTGTTCTGCGAGTAGTGGAAAATTACAATTTACCTAATTTTACCTAAGGACATTAGCTATGTTTAACAACGAACTCAAACAACCAACCCACTCGAGGGGCTACAACTATCTATTTCGATTACAAAGTTTCCAAAACATATGAGAAAGTAGGTTTAAGTCTAAGGTTTACACCCAGGGTTTATTTAACGTAGCGTAAGTTATAAGGTAATGTGTTATTTTTTGCAATACAAGTCTATGTAAAATAACCAATTGTTTAAGTATCCAGTGTTTTTACATTTATATTATAAATTGCAAATAAAGAAACAAATTATACAAACATTATAAAATATGAAGGTAAGGAGACCATGCCTGGAAAATATTAGCTTCCGTAGTGCATGAGGTTCTCCAAGCGGGTTCACTGTATTCTCAAGGCTCCAACTCTCTTTTAGCATTCTATCAAACATTTCACGTGCATCCACAACCCCGCCATTGCATTTGCTTGAAAAAAATCCACAACTTTTCTGTTGAACTTGTTGTGTGAAGATGATGCAACCACCACATTCCATGATATTGAACTCCCTAGAATACTTTCAACCCATTTATACGCTTACACAAGTGTCCAAGAATATTCTCGCATTTTCACACAACCATGGAAGAGTATTTTGCAAAGGTCTTGAGTGGTCAATCCTAATTTCTCATATAAATGTGGGGTTTACCTACCTACCCTCAACAATGGCTTCCTTAGAACTACATATCTGCAACAAAATAAAAATTTGCACATGATGGAAGTATAGAAGACAATACGTCCCATTTCTCTAAAAAAATCTCGCTATGCCTAAACTCCTATAGCTGAACGTTTTCCATTCATCATTCAACCTTGATAATTTTTGCATTTGACCACCATATCCCAAGGCAAGATACGGGAGGGAGGGATCCATGCCTTGGAGGCCACATTTCTGAGAGGCTTTTAGTCAAATAATCTACACACCCAGAAAAGAACAGTCACATAGCTATGAGCATTTTTTCAAATGGTTCACATGCCATGTGTATGCTCCCACATTTTACATACATGTCAACTAGGGAACTTGCAATTACAACATCTAAAAAAAAACCCTTTCCAATATGTTGTGATGGATATCCATGCCCTGTTCCAAAGCTCTTATTTTGGCCAAAATGGGTAATATGCTAGAAAAAGTGAACTGATTGGGTCTCGATACTTGTAACATTCAATGAGATGACACTGTCTTATAAGGCATTTATTCTAGGAATTTTGTCAAACATTTACATGCCCTGCTTCCACGGTGAGAAAATAGGTGGAGAATGGACAAGTAGAGGCTTTCACACAGAGGAAGGGTGTAAGAGACAAATTTGGAAGAGACATAAGTGGGATAGTAGGAAAATCACTTTCAATGTCTTAATCTATACAACAACTACTCAAAATAAGAGATAAAAGGGGAAGGAATTACGAAGTGGTAGTTGTTGGAATGGTGCTGCCAGGTTACATTGCACGTAGCACAACAATCTAGCCGTCAAAATTAGCCAAAAGATGACTAAAGCACCTCCATGATCATCAATATTATTCTCATATATTGCATATTTCTAGCAAAACAACGTAAACAAAAGTAGTTCCATTCAACACGGTCCCACGCAACATTTTGTTTATTTAATTATGAGAGTATACAACCCTACAATCACTGCAATTGTCTAATTACTACTAATTCTACAATGTTAACTTGGGTTCCAACGTGGTTAAATTTGGAGACAAATAAAGTTCTTGTATTTTATTGCAAGGAAAAGAAAGGTCTGAAAGGATGTTGAGGATGAGTTACTCTCCTTATTCTATTAGACGTTGATAAGGGTAGTGGAGTCAAACTTTAGTTGATTAGCATCCGTGTTGAAAGGAACGATAACCAGATTGTACCAAGCCAAGAACACAGATGCTAATCAAACACCATGATCTATAAGATGAAAGCAATTCGCCAGAATAACTTTACATAAAACCTTTGCAAACAAATGAGAAACAATATCATATATTATTATGGAACTCAATGCAATACATTGAGAATGGGCCTTGCTTAAATAGGCAAGGAATAACAATCTAAGAACCAGTCAAGGTCGTAGATCAAGCCATAAATAAAGGAAATAACTAGTCATCAAAGAACTAGTCAAGACCATAGATTTAGGAGAGAACTAGACATCAAGGATCTAGTCAATACCATAGATCAAGGAAAGAACTAGTCAATACCATAGATCAAGGAAAGAACTATACCTAACAACTAGATAATATCTCCTAATATCTAAATAAGATAAAAGAAATATCCACACACATAAGTGAGTGAGGATAAATACAATAAAGGTAAATAAAGTACCTAGGTGAACATGAGCTAAGGTAAATACCTACTCTAACAGTTAAGCAATTTGGAGACAAATAAAGTGCTTGTATTTTATTGCATAAGGAAAGATAGGTCCGAAAGGACATTGAGGATGAGTTACTCTCCTTGTTCTATTATACGTTGATAAGGGTAGTGGAGTCAAACTTTAAACCTAGATATTGTGTTTCGATAAATGTGGGGCCTTTACGGGACTCGTTTTATACTTTGAGGTCGTTGAGAATATGAACAACACAATCAATGGCTAAAGGCTTTCCCTCTTAAGTAGGGGTCATTTCAGTCCCTCAATGTCTCATGTAGATCGTAGCTTTGGAAATAGATAAGACTTATGAAAGCGTGTTGCCCACTCGACAAGGTTTGTGGATTTTGTAAAGGGATATGCTTATCGGCGGGAATGTTGGTGAGGCCATTCATAACATCTCATGGATTTGTTTGACGTCCTGCAATTTGTCTTATGAGATAACATTTCTCTTTCATGTTGTTCTGTTAGGGGCTCACTTGTTTGAAAATGAACATGATCCCATCCAACCCTTTTGGACATGCACCGACATCCTTACAACTGCGCTAAAACAGGAGTTCATAACAAGACAAAATAAACCATCAAGACTTAATATAAGGTGGATTTTGTGGATGTTGTTGCCAGCACCAGTGGTGGCAAGACCCTTGGTGTATATTTTTTTCACACAAAGCACAAGGATATGGAGGTACAACTAAAGGCAATACCATCCGAAGAACAATAGAAACAAAATTTTCTTAATGGAAAAGAACACCAAAGCAAGAATTTTTATTTTAGTTTCTTCAAAGATTTTAGGGTGCATGTCAACATCAACAATAGTACAATATAATTAGGTCCATCCATTGCAATATTTCATTCAAATAATAATACCATATTGATCAATGATTTCAAATTTAAAAACTTAAAAAGGTTAAATTAAATTAATTGGTTATTATAGATTGTTGTAAATAGGTGCAAGCTATAGTTTCAAAATGAAATGAAATATGTGAACAGTTAAACTCCTTTATGAATAAAAAAATTCATCCTAAATAAATAAGCACATAAACGAAATTATTATTTTTCAAAACATTGTTAAAATAACTAACAAAAAAATTATTATTATTCAAAACATTGTTAAAAATAAGAAGATAAGATTAAGGTTTGAAGAATTCCACTTCTACTATTATGAATCTACTGACCAAATTAAGCTTTATTGCTTGTAAATGCCGTAGTGCCAACTTGCACGAAAGGTAATTAAAATAGAATAAATATTTTTAAAAGGGGAAGTGGAGGTGGATTTTGGTGAGAGAATTAATAGTGGGTAGGTGGATATTAAAGGAGGCGTGGGAGGGATGAGTTCATGGTCCACCCTGACAGATCATAAGCACGACATGGGCATCCAAAGGCCCGCTTGAGACATGTATTTTCCTTGCACAATAATACATGCACCTTCTTTGGGACCCAGAGACATTAACCACCTAAAACCCAAGGTAACATTACAAATTTAGTAGTAATGGATAGTTGTAGCGAGGGTAGTGGTAGATTGGCATGGATGACATTGGCTTTGTTGATCCAATGTTTGACTAATGAAATAATGAGGCAACTTCTCATAGTATATGTTTATGACAATGTATAGAAAATAGTGGTTTCCTCACGGGACATACATTGTTTCACCTATACAACAAACAAGTCTCCAACCGGATCAGTTTACCTTTTTCAACATCCTCCCAACTTGTGTCAAAACGTGAGAGCCTGGAATAGGGTATGAACGTCTCAGCAAAGAAAAAAAAAATGGATAGAGGAATTTTTCTAGATATTTACATTGCAATGATGTCCCTGGTAGATGTGTATGTAAATGTGGCAAAGGATCTGTGCAAATGGATCTCGGCGTATAGCCATCCAAAAAAAACACAAAATGGAGCATTTGAATAAATATAAAACAAATTTGTTGAAATGGTCTTGAGAAGCACACGGGGATGAATTTTTTGAGTACCTACTAAGCTTGTTAGACACCCACAAGAATTTTCTTTTTCGATATGCCCATAGAGCCCTTAGCTAAATGCTTCATAGAAATAATGTCAAATGACAATCCAAGCCCATTCAAACATGACTTTGAAAGTATTATGGGCATCTCACCCAAATTTGAATGATAAGAGAGAGAGAGGCTTGAGAAGGCAAGCCATAATGTTATGCATAACAACAAGGAGGTTATTTTCTTTTCAGGTCCACGGGATTGATAATGATGGCAAGCAAACAATTTAAAATAGGAAGAGAAGGATCGAGTGCGATTCAGGCAAGACATCACGAGGTTACTAAAGAGTTACTGAGGAACGATGACAATGCATGGAATCTTAGAAGATAGTTTTCACCAGAGATTCAAGAGTATGTAGAAGCAACGACTATGCTTGAATTTTATAAGAGCGGGAAACTTTTGACCCTTATAGATCTCAATAATGACATTTCAAAGCTTAGTGATTTATCTAATATCCAATTCAATATTAATGTCCTGGATTATCTTTTAGGGATTAGAGATCTAACGGGAGATCTCATGAGGTTAGCCATCAGTTGGGTGGTTTGTGGGGATGTGGAGACAACTAAGATAATATGTAACTTTTCTCAATATCTTTACAAGAAGTTAGTTCTTGTTGTTCCCTTTGTGGATGATAGTTTTGACATGAACAAGAAGATGGAAATAATGCTTTAGAGTTTAGTGAAAATAGAGAACGGTATGAATTACCCCTTTTTCTCTCTTATTAAAAAGTTAATGAACAAAAGCGTATACCTTGACAATATGAGGATAGCACTTTAAGGTTTTCATGGAGTGGCCGAGCGGAAGGGTGAGAGCATCTTAGACCAACTTGTTGCTTCGAGGCATGGTTCATCTCACCTTTTCCTTCATAATTCTCGTACTTTAGTTTTTCAATCACAACGAAATAAATTGAAAAATTTGGAGTATATCACATTTGATTATTTTATATAAACTTATTTTGTAAATAAATAAAATGTCATCTGACACTTATGTAACCCAAATAACACTTGGTAGCCAAGCATAAATTTAAACCCCTCCTTCGACACAATCTGGAAAACTTTGTAACCAAACTATTAGCGTGAAACAATAAAAATCCTCCTTATGATTTACATTACCGACTTGTAATTTGATCGTGGTTAAAACTACAACCTTATGCATTTCTAAACCTAGGGTGTCAAAACTTGGTACTCATGTCCGTTGGTTTTGGCGAGAGCTAGATGAGTTAAATAAAACAACCATTTCTATCTAAATTGCAAAGTTATAAAAACACAATTTCCGAGAGCGTGCAAAACAACACTGAGCCCCGTAAAAGAGATGTATCCACTAGTATCCCTCGAATACTATGGTCCCATTCCAAGATATCGTCCACCCCATAAAATTTTCTCCAGGAGGATTTGTGTAAAGACACCAATTTCCTAGCCACTCTTGCATTTATGATTGAAAGTGCATACCGCCTCGGCTAAAAAGTAAGTTCGGATAGGGCATACCCGCTTCTTCTTTACTTACTACAAATCCATTTCAAAGATTCCAAACCAAACAAGAAATCTTTGTATATTACTCCTTAAATTGCGTAATTTCAACATGTTTATCAATATTTGTTAAGTATTTTTTCAAATATTAGTATGTCTTGTCCATTGTTTTCTTATGTTTATATGGAAGAAATCCTCTATGTAAATTATAGAGTAGTTTGCACTTAAGAACATAAGAAAACATATGGATTCTTAATGCAAAACTTTCAATCAGCAGTGGAATCCACCATTCGCTCATATGACATTTTATCATAGGGGCTCAATTATTGATGCTTGTTCATATATCCCTTGTTTCCTTGGACTTACTCAAGCTTACAACCTGAAAAAGGGGTGCTACAAAATACTATAAGAAGAAAGCATTATGGCCGGGTTTCGAACTTGCAAACCTAATGAATTTTGCCCATTTTTTAAATTTTGTCTTGTTTAATAGAAAATTACACTCATGCAAAGAATATGAGTGACATCGAGACAATAAAGTGGAGCACAAATAGAAAATATTATTTGGATAGGAACCATCTTAACCGTAGAATAGGTGTTGGACAATAATTGGGAATCGGTCCCTGCTCAAGCATCTTTCAAGGATGCACTGCAGCGATCTCGTAATGGAGATAGGGTTTTAATGGATGCCAAACATAATAAGCCAATGGCTTATGCAAAATCAACCCCATCAGTTTGTTTTGGTGATGAGGTGGTTCAATCTAAAGCTTCATTTGAAAGGAATGGTTTGATATGTAGATTTAACAAATTCGCCTGTGCCTATTAGCACTTCATGCATGGATTTCGATGTAATGGGTTTCCTTTATGAAAGGTAAGCTGGATATATTTCCTAGTGCTTGGGGTTTTTTCATTGTTACTTTTCTCTACGGTGCGGATAGGGATCTTATTTTTGGAAAGTTTGGGATTTTGAATCCCATATGCTATAACCCATACTTAGATACCTTTGATGTTAAACCAATTTGGATTCATCTTCCGTATCTACCCCTTCAATTTTTGTTGAAAAGCTATTTAATCCCTATTGGTAATACTTTAGGGAAATGTTTAGCTATTGACCCAAAAAATGATGATTTTGAGCACACAATGTATGCTAGAATCTTGGTTGATATGGATACTTCTGTTGATTTCCGTTATTGAACTCAAAGTGGAGGATAGAACTTGGTTACAAAATCTAGACTTTGAAGGGTTTCCCTTTAGGTGTATAAATTGATTTTCTCTTGGCCATCTAGCTTCAAATTGTCACTTGATAAGAAAACATGCTAAAGGCAAAAGCTCATGGTGGAAGAATTTTAATCCTAAACACTTGGTTGTGAATGATCCTTCAGATGGTGATTCAGACTCTGAATCTAAGAATTTGGCTGATCTAGAAAAGGAGGAAGTGCAAGAAGGTAGAAAGAATGATGTGGATGCTTTAACAGGGTCCCAAAATCTCAAGGAACAGATTGAAGTTTTGATTCCAATCCATAATGAAAATGAAAATCCAAATACGGAAGAGGATTGGACTGTTGTGAGTAGGAAGAAGAAAGGGGCTATCTCTCCCCTCAAGATGTAGTTAAGATCCAAAGGGAAGGGGTAAAAATTTTGAGATATATCTTTGGATTTATGTTTTTGCAATTTCTTTTTCTTGATGTTGGTGTTGGTTTGGTTTCTTTTTTATTTGGTAGAGGATGTTTCATTTGTTCTTCATTGTCTTATATTTTTCTCCATCCATTGTCCAGGGTAGCCCCCTTAACCCTCTTTTATCGATAATTAAAAAAATTGGGTTTCAAATGTAAAACATATTGGATTTTCCCCATTTTTATTTTGGCCCCTTTAAGCTCATATTGCACATGCTAATAATGAGTGAGATTGACAAGATAAAGTTGAGTATATAACAAATATTGTTTGGGTAGGAACAATTTGAGCCATGGAATAGGTGTGGGACATGCAAGTATTTACTTCCCACCTTTTATTTCCAACTTTCCATTCATGTCTTTATTTTATCGGACAAATTAATCAACATCCAATCATAAAAATTGACAACATAAAATAATAGAATAAAAAATAACAAATATTGAGTGGCGAGATAAAATATACATGTAATTCATATGACCAACTACTGGAAGGTTCAATTATCGATGATTTTTGTGCATCGTTATATGTTCTCTTTCAATTAATCAATCTTAAAAGTAAAATGGGGGCTACAAATTTATGTAAGAAAGAAGCACTATGGTTGGGTTTCTTGGATCTTCACTAATAATTAATTTGGCCTCTTTAAGACAAAATTGCACTCATGTCAATAATGCAAGAGACACGAGATGATAAAATGGACCAAAGATAGAAGACATAATTTAGGTAGAAGCTGACATGAGCCGTGAAATAGATGCGGACATGCACAGCTTTAATTCGAAATTTTTATTTCCAAATTTCCATTCTGTCTTCATCATATCTAAGAAATTAAACCTCATCCAATCCAAAACCTTGACACTAAAAAATAATAATAAAAAATAACAAAGCCCTGATTGGAAAATAAAATCTACTTGTCACTCATATGATCATCTAGTAGAGGGTCTCAATTTTCAATGATTATTGTCATTGATAGACATCGTCATCATGAGTGTTGATAGAGGAAACCCTAATTTCTACCCCGATAGCTAGAGGATTTATTTTCAAATGTACATGCAATTTCCACATTAGGATTCCAATTCAACTCTAAATATTCGTCTCTAAAGTGTCCGCTACGATGCCCAAGTGAATTTTCCTTATTGAGATGTGTGTTGTAACTACCTAGATAACATAACGACTAACATTGCAAATAAAAACTATTCACAATGTAAGTATTGCTCATTCTTTCTTTGTGTTCTATATTTAAAATAATGAGAAATTGTCTCTACAACCCTGCACATTACACCAAAGTCCTTGTTCAAATAATTAACAAAAGTGACACATGGTGTAAGAAAGAATATTTCCACAATAATTCCCTAAAATGCCCTTATCCTCCCTCTGTCCCCTTCTTCATTTCTGTCTTTCTCCTATAATGTTTCGTTGGTGAGAAAAAAATTTCTGGGGACAAATTAATGGAATTCTTGCCAACACTCTAGGAATCTAAGTCCTCTACTTAACAGTGTAGGTGTCATATATGCATGTGCAAGTGAAAGTGAGTTTTCTTGGTGGCTGTTGAGTTGTGGAGCCCAATTACTTTGGATTAGCATGAAATGTGAAATTTGTGGGAAAACACGGTAACCATCATCGATTATGGAGGGACCGGTATCGATCACCTATGATCGGCATTGGCTGTGCAAGGAGGAACCGACATCGGTTAGGGCTAACCGGCATTGGTTACCTGTGCATGGATGTTTTAATTAACTTATGGGAATTAGATCTATTTTTAGTATTAAAGCAGATCTATTGATTGTAATTACATGGCTAAGTGCCATAAGTTTGTATATGCCTATATAAGCATGAAAGCTAGGGTTTAGAAGTAAGAATTAAGAAGAACTTGCAAAAATTTATGATTATTGTAAGAATAATTGTGAGAGAGAATTCTTGGAGAGGAAGAAAAATCTTGAGAGAAAGAAAGTATTGTACATCTGAGAGGTGTGGAAGATTGTAAATCTTCATTGTATATCTTGTCAAAGATTTGGATAATACATTGGCTTGTTTCTTGGTGGACGTAGCCCACATTGGGTGAACCATGTTAAATTTTGTGTTGATTTATATCTTTTGTTTTGTATATTTCTTTTGGTAGAATATCCACTTTTATTTGCATGTACGCTTAGATATGATATATTATCTGCATAACCGATGTGCTAACCCCAATACCTGGTATCGAGCTTTGTTTGAGGGTTTTTGTGTTGACAAATTTACTCACGAAGGTTTTCTAATTGAGTGGGAGCTACATCAATGGCGAAGAAAACAAATAGAAGGTAGAGAAGTTTGTGGCGAAATTAT
The DNA here is from genome assembly GCA_018340775.1 of Taxus wallichiana var. yunnanensis. NCBI lineage: Eukaryota > Viridiplantae > Streptophyta > Pinopsida > Cupressales > Taxaceae > Taxus > Taxus wallichiana. Next base: position 834,203,596 of record CM031240.1, read on the forward strand.
CAATTATGGAAGATGCGGATTGAGGATTCTCTGTATCGATCAAAGAGATTTGTATTTACCGTTGGATGAGAAGTATAGACCTACGAAGATGACTGATGAATAATGGAATATTCTTGATAGAAAGGATTTGGGATCTATAAGATTGAGCTTGACAACATCCGTGGCTTCCAATATTACGAAGTGACTTATACGGTAGATTTAATGAAATATCTTGCTAATTTATATGAAAAACCTAGTGCTTCAAATAAAGTTTATTTGATGAAGAAACTATTTAGTTCTAAGATGCATGAAGGTGGATCTGCATCTAGTCATTTGAATGATTTTAGATCTATTGTAAATCAGTTAAAATCGGTTGATATACCATTTGATGATGAAGTGAAAGCACTTTTATTCTTATGTTCTTTGCATGATAGTTGAGATAACTTGGTAATGATTGTTAGTAATACAACATCTGCTAATAATATTTTGAAGTTTGATGATGTGGTTAGTATAATCTTGAATGAAGAAATTCACAGGAAGATTATAGAGGAATCATCATCTGGGAATGCTTTGAATGTAGAAAGAGGCGGGCGAAGGAGAGATCCAAAAGTAAGAGTAATGGAAAATCAAAGTCAAGGGATAATGAGATCTAAATCTAGAAGTAAGGGAATTATTTTTGGAAATATGGAAAGAAAGGACATGCAAGGAAAGATTATTGGTCAAAGGATAAAGAGAACCAACAACCGGATAAAGGTAAAGAAGCAAACATTGCTGCAATGAGGTAATGCAAGATGCTCTTATTCTTTCTTTAGATAATAGAATTGAATCATGGGTTTTAGATTCGGGAGCTTCTTTCTACGCAACCCCTAATAAGGGTTATTTCATAAATTATGTCCAAGGAAATTTTGGGCATGTTTATTTGGGTGATGATGAACTACGTAGTATTCTTTGGTAAAGGGGATTTCATCTTAAATTGCAGAATGGAAATACATGGGTATTGAAAGATGTGAGGCATGTGCCAAGCCTCATGAAGAATCTTATTTTCTCGGAGGACAACTAGGTGAAGTTGGTTACATGGTTACATTTCTGAGGAGACTCTTCGAAAGTCACCAAGGTGCTTTTGTTGTGGCAAGAGGTAAGAAGGTAGGAACGTTATATTTATCTACATGTATTCTTGATTCCTTTTTGCATTGTCTACTTGATTCGGATGCATGTATGTGGCATAATCGTTCGGGTCATATGAGTCAAAAAGGAATGCGAGATCTTAAAGGCTAAGGGTAAGTTATCAAATTTGAAAGATTTAGATCTTGATTTCGTGAGCATTGTGTCTTTGGAAATAAAAAGAAAGTGAGATTTCTCGAGTTGGGGTAACTAAGAAGAAGTAGAAGTTGGAGCTTGTACACTCGGATGTGTTGGGACCGGCTCGGGTAACTTCTCATGGAGGATCCCAGTATTATGTTACTTTCATTGATGATGCTATAAGAAAGGTATGGGTTTATTGTATTAAACATAAATCGATGTTTTTGAAACTTTTAAAATATGGAAAGCCCTTGTTGAGAATGAATCAAATTCAAAGTTAAAGTGCCTTAGATCGATAATGGTGGTGAATATTGTAGTAAGGATTTCCAATGATTATTGTTCATCAATGGAATAGATAGAGAAAGGATGGTTCCAAGAACACCACAAGAGAATGGTGTTGCAGAAAGAATGAACATGACAATCATGAAACGTCTTAGAAGTATGAGGATCCATTTTGGATTGCCCTTGCAGATTTTGGGAAAAGCCACCGATACAACGGTTTATTTGATTAACTAGGGGCCTTTAAATTCACTAGATGGAGGAATACCGAGAGAAGCTTGGACCTGAACAGAGGTAGATCTTTCTTTTCTTAAAGTTTTTGGTTCGAAGCTTTTGTACATATTGATAAGGAAAATAGAAAAAGTTGGATGCAAAATCCAAGAGATGCACTTTCATTGGTTATGTATCTAGTGATTTTGGATTCCATTTTTGGATTTAGAGAATTATAAATTATTAGAGTCGTGATATTGAATGGAATGAAAAGAGAATGTACAGGGATCAAATTTTGGTACCCAAGGATGAATTGGTTGAGAATTTTGTGGATGAAAATGAACTCTTTGATTTAAACATAATACCGAAAGGTTACACAAAGAATCGATGTCGGTTGACCCTGGATCGGCCCGACTTCGGTCATCGGAACCGACATCGGTTACTGGATGAGCGGTGTCGATCCACCGACAAATTTGGATACAAATGTCCAGGAGGTCCAAAATGAGCCTCTGATACCCCAAAGTCCCGTGAGAATGTCACAAAGGGTAAGTAAACCTCCAAAAAAAGATTTACACCTTCTCTATCATATTTATTATTGACTGATAATGGTGAACCAGAAAGTTTTGAAGAAGCAATGCAGGATGAGACCCACGTACAGTGGGAGCATGGCATGGATGAGGAGATGGAATCCTTGGAACAAAACCAGACTTGTCTTATATAGCCATGGTACGAGTTAAGAGATCAAGAATCAGATCGGGGTCTTCCGCAACTTCTCCGCATCCAATAGTTCTTAAACATATATCTCCTTTATTACTTCCTACAACGGTCTTTGTATGCCTTTGAAGGATCTTTATTTTGCAGTCAAGGAAACTATCCACAGGATTACTTCATCATCTTGGGAATCACTACATTCTATCACTCCTTTTCCAAAGGAGCTTTATCTTCAAAGTCCTCAAAACTCCTTGCTTCAATTTCTTCATCATGGAAATATTCTTCCTCTTCAAATGGGAAAGAGGATACCTCAATTTCATCGTTGCATCCATCAATCATTCGCTCAGGAGGGACATCAGATTTCTCATCTTGCTTTATTTCAACATGGCCAACCTTCACACTGGTTAAGGCTTCCAAATCAGATTCACACACTTGTCTTGTAGATTCATGGTTTGCATCGTGAATTCGAGACTCGAGCTCAGTTCTTCCATTTCTTCCACGACTCTTAGAATTTCTTGTGCGAGATGGTTCTTTCCCACTATTTAAGGGCTCATTGCAGACTCACTTGGTCTCTTCCCGGTGTCGTGATCAAGGAGTCCTCATCTTCGAATGAGAATGTGAATATATCTTCATCAAGGATAAGAACATTATTTGATTTTTCTATTTTATATCATCAAGAACCATTTCCTCTTCTTCATGGTTTGCATCATCGGCAATTCGGGCTGCCCTCTTGTAACTCAAATCTCATTAATGCTTCTTCAACGTCCATGCCTTTTCGGGAAGGAATGTCTAGCCCTATTAAGATGGGAATATCCTCTTCTTCCCTTGTTGTCACAAATTAATTCATCTCGCATGCTATCTTGATACAAGATGTTGGTTTCGGGCTTCCGAATTTCACACCGTGTACCTTATCTTTTTCTCTCGAAGCAATTTATCCATGTCTCCCTTCACGGGTATGGTTGTGGATGACTAGTTCATCGAATTTTCCCTCCCAAGTCTCGACAAAAGCTTCAAACTAAAAACATTCCAAAGGTTGTTGGGATGTCTCGCTACCAAAATCATTGTTGAAAATTTCTTGTCCTGGAAATCGACAAAAGCCACCGTGCATCTTTGACCTTCCCTACAAGTGCAACCTCTTTTTGATTCCAGGAGTAATAAGAGCCATCGAGTGGAATCATGGTGAGTTTAAGATCCTTGATGACCTTCAAAGGTATCGCATTTTCTGAGGCACCAAAATCTATTATACAAATTTTCAAGTACATATTATCCAACAAGAAGGGAGATGTATAAAGGATCAACCTTGTCGGTCTTGGATGCGCTCAATGAAAACATGTTCTATGAGGGAGGCGCAGTGGATTTGGTAGTGCTCCTTTAGAATTGGATGTTACAACATTGGGTATCAAAATTCCATTCGAATATATCGATGAATCTCTCAAATGTTTCAAGGTGAGTCTCGCAAATATTCGGTTTTAGTAATTTGCACTTTGTCTTTGTTCGCGTATTCTATGGAGTCAAAAGGAGAAGATGCAGGTGAGGGTGATGAAGGGATTATTTTGGATTTGGGATCAGGTTTGGAAGGTGGAGTAGATTTTTGGGGAACAGAGGGGATATTTAAAGGTGCACTATGAGCTTTCAAAGTACTAGATTTTACAGGAGCATATTTACATTTATAATTAGAAGAGGCATTGGAAGACTTACTTGGAATTGCTAGAGACTTCTTATTTGCTACAGGATTAGGCTTCAATAATGCAGACTCCATGGAGGGTGGGAATGGAGATCCTCGACTGATTATTTTGTTTTGTAGAGTCACCACAGGAGGATCTTCAGTCTTATTTTTCTTTGCAACAATAGAGGAAGAGCCCCTTTCTCAGACTGAGAATGAGTGAATATCACACATGAGAAGCTAGGTGCATCTTCTTCGTCATATTCATCGCCTCTAGAATATTCACAGAATCTAATTTTTGTATCGTTCTCAAACTCATCACTTTCTAGGAAATCACCACTTTCACTTTCTTGTTCAAGCTCATCTTCATTTTCCTTACTCCTACAACTTGCATTGACATGTGGGCCCTCCAAGGCAAAGGCCTCTGGGTGCTCCTACAATTTGATTATTGTTGCTTCTTTGAGAAAAAAACTCATTCAAATATTTGCCTCCTCAACGACACCGTTTCATTTTCCATTTTCTACAAAAAAGGATCGGTTCTTTCATCTCCAGGACGTTGAGCTTTACCCTTTGAGGGATTCTTTATCTTTCCAAATAGGATGAGATCATCATCAAGTTAAATGGAAAACCTTTGTGCTTCTGCAATATCCCTCGGTTGAACTCTTCATAGGAAAAATCCTACCTCTAGTGATTGAGAACTAATAAATAATCTTTTGACGTTATGCATTCATTGGTGAATCCTCCTTCGGTATCCTATGGAGAAAACGGTCAAAATGAGCCACAAAGTCTCTCATAGTTTCATTTTCTCCTTTCTTTATTTGTGCCAATTGAACAAGGAGGTCTTGAAAGTCCTTAGTAAATATGAATCTTTCCTCGAACTTCCTTTTGATGTCATTCTAGCAAGTGATGGATCAAGAAGGTAGGAGGTAGAACCATTTCACTATTTTTTCTTGGAGAGACTCCACAAACAATCTTATAGCAACATATTCATGTTGGACACCAAGAATCCCACATGATGTGGTGAAGGCCGATATGTGCTCTTCAGGGAGTTATGTGCCATCACCTTTGAACTTTGGAAATTTCTTAGGGAACTTGTTGGTAGATCATGAAGAGGTGGTTCAAGAGCAAGTGGGCTTGTATTTCTTCCCCATGGAACAATGGGTTTAGGTCTTTCTACTTCATTCTCCATTGTCTCCACTTCAGCTTCTACTTTAGAAAATTCTTCTTCAAATTCTTATTCTTCGGGAACTCAATGCTCAAATGGCGGCTGAAAATGGGATAATTTGAAGTGGGAGTTTCAACAAGAGTTTGGATGGGATGCACAGTGAACTACTTGATGACCCGGATGGGGACGATGCTAGAGAAAAGTAGTAGGGATTGTCTCTAACTCGTTCTTTTGGTTTTTGCAAAGCCTAGAAAGTGGGGTCAACAATTCCTCTCAACCCGCTCAACCTAGTTTATCTTACTTCATTAGAAACTCTCAGCAATGGGAACACAAAATAAAAGCTGTGGAATATGAAGAGTCACGTGCGAAATTGACGATCTATCTTTCAACAATGGATTTCCATGAACTTTTCTTTTTCTTTTTCAATATTTAATTTTTTTGTATTTTGGGCCCATGGTCGTATTTTGGCAGTGCGAATACCAATTTTGCCACACAAAGGCGCCAAAAGCTATTAGTGAGAAAATTTGTTGGGGGACAAATTGATGGATTTCTTATTAATGCTCGGGAATATAAGTCCCTCTACTTAAGCTGGTGTAGCTGTCGATATGCATACGTGAGTGAAAGTGAGTTTTCTCTGGGTGGCCTTATGGCCGGGGATCCAACAGGGCTTTCCACCGACCCTCGCGTAAAAGTTAGCAATCTATTGCTATGGAATACTTTGTCTGAAGAGTGGAAAAGGGAGTGAGAAAAGAGGTAGGAGAACTAATGTTCGCAGTAGAAAATCGATTCCGCACACACTAGTTAGAAACTTCATCACATGCACTAAAATCAGGAAGAAATAATACTGCAAACATCAACAAGACCAATTAGAATTTAATGAACACAAAGTATCAGTAAACCCCTTAGTTAAAACAGAATCAAAACTCCTTCTTGTATTGATGCTCAAGAAGAAATTGTACATGACGAGAATGGAAGACATTGAGAATAGGGGAAAATTGGCTAACTCTTTTCACTCAAAAGTGAAAAAGCTCTCTTATGAACTTACAAGAATATAACAAACTAGAAGAATTTTAGAATTAGAACCCTTTGGAATGAGGAGCTCATTACAATTTATAGTGCTAGACTTGACTCTTCATATTCCTCATGCTCTTTCATATGCCTCATTTTAACATTAGACTATTCTTGTTCTTTTTTAAATATTAAGTCCCTTTTATAAAAACAAGGTGACTTAAATTTTACATCATGTCTCTAAAGTCACTTTAAGACATATCAAAAAGTGAAAACCCCAACATAAAATTAGAACATGGAGGAGAGAGAATGTTGGGGGAAGAAGAGGGAGGAGGAAAAGAAAGGATGTCACCCTTGATGAATTTTGTCGATCCTTTTTGAATGAAAACTCAAGTGCAGTGAGACTTTGAATCTATGAATTTGCCACCTCTTAAGAAAATTCTTCAAATTGGCTTATGGAAGCTTTGGAATGAGTGTTTAAAAACACTTGTCAAATGACTTCACTGATGACCATGAACACCAACTCAAGAGATAGGAGCTTAGAAATGATCATGTCAGGTTAAATGGGCTTGTTTTACCGATGACCACAAATTCCACCCTTCATGTGATATACCTATAACCCAAACCATGCAATGTTCTAATGTAGTGAAACTTGGATCCTCAAACGTCTTATACCATAAGAGGCTTCCTTTAGATGATGCACGAACCCCATGAGCTAAGTGTTATCGAATGATTCCATTAGTGACTGTGAACATCAAACATGGAGATCCCTTCAGGAAATACTGAAGCTTTGGAACAAACCTCGTCTTGATCCCCTGCAACACGCCATACTCATGATTTATTTTCGACATGATCCTAATGAACAGTATGACAACATTTGATTGTGAATTCCACTCACACATGAGTGTCTAGAGACACTTTGCTGAGATCCATGAAAGTGACCTCACTTATACGGTGAGGTCACACATGAGTGTCGAGAGACACTTTTGAGATCCATGAAAGTGACCTCACTTATACGCTTCTTGCCTCCGCGAATTTGAACTCGCAATCTACTATATTTGGAAAAGGTAACTATTTTTAGCAAGTGTTAAGAATTTTCCCTCTCCTAGGGCTTCAACTAGTGATGTCTACTTGAATATACAACTCCCAAAGATGCTATTTCTATGAAATCCAACCTTTGGAGATATCATGCTATGTGAAATCTGACCTTTCCAAGTCGATGATTATGGTAGCTTCAATTACCCTTCCTCACCGCTTTCCCTTTGCCTTCTAAATTGATTTACTATTTTTAGCAAGTGTCCATGAGATCACTTACTATTTTTAGTAAGTGTCAAATTTGGACCAAGATGCTTGTTTTGATGAACTTTCAACTCTAGTGCATCCTCTGTGTTCAGCGTCTCCTTCACAAGTTCTTTTGTAGACTACTTTTCCAAAATAGAAGTCCTCTGCGAGAACATCTGCTATTTTTAGAAAGTGGGATTCCGGAGGTTGGATTGATGCATAATGATATGGGTTTTTTCCCAATATCATCCCTTTGAAATTTGAAATAAATCTAAGTAGGGATGAGGCACATTTTCATGTCGTTGACATCCCTCACCTCAAACGGATGTGAGGGACATCAAATTCCATGGCGAGCAAGGAAATTACATGTGGCGGAGATCCAACTCTGTAGGGGAATTAAAGCCAAAAACACTTTAAAGCACCGAGGGAAATTTTAAGTGGTCACATGGGTGACTAGAAGTCTCCTTAGGGGCTAGGTGCATTTTTCTATGTTTGATGTCCCTCAAATTAAATGGATGTGAGGGACATCAAATTCCACTTGTGAGCAAGGTGATGACACGTGGCGGAGATCCGATGGTGAAGGCTTTGATCTCCCGCAAGCGCCTGGGGGCCGAATCGCGATCTTCGGGAGGTTGCGTATGAGGGTCCGAAGGCTTATGGGGCTAGGATTATTTTTCCATGTCTAATGTTCCTAACCTTGAGGGAAGTGAGGAACACAAAATCCTTCCAAGCTTATGGAGCTGATGCACGTGCTCCCAAAATTTGACTAACTCCCGAACTTGCTCCAAGAGGACAACAAAACGACGATAACTTGATCTCCCAATGGAATTTTTGATGAAATTGTATATGATATTACCGGAAATGGCCTTATGAAGCCAATGGTGGGGTCAAAAGTTTCGATTCATCCATTTGGCCCCTAAAAATCATAGTTTGTATTTCGTACTCCACTTATGCATGAGAAAAGCAAGCCAAACCTATCATTGCACCAAATTATTGTGAAAATAATAATTTCACCATCTTCAGATCTTGGAATTACCTTTCCGATTATATTTTATTTTACTCCTAATTCCTTCGGGAGCTTCTAGAATCACCTTCGTAAGTTCGGGCGGTTGTTTGGCATGTGCACTACTTAGGCCTATGAACCCTAATTTTGGTTGAGCTGCCCAAACTCTCCAAATCTTCCCTGAATCTTCCAAAATCACTTCCATGATGCTTCTAGGCATTCAATTCACCTCCATCTTCGATTTGGCTCCTTCTTTCAGCTCTAGGGGTGTCTCCAGCCTTGGGAAGGCCAGTGATAGCCCTTCTCAACACTGCCAGAGATAACATTTTTCAAGAACTCCTAAAATCACCTAGGGGATTGATTTAACTTTCCTAATTCAACTAGGGGCTGCATTATCATCAATCGGGAGGTCATCGGAACCGATCGGGGTAGACCTAGGGTGCCTCGGAAGGGTAAAACATGAAAAACTGGCACATGGGTATAGTTCTCAAGCTTGGAAATTGACAATTTCCTTGTCAGACATTTACATGACAACATTTTCACTCCTCAAGTTTAACTTCTTCAACATCTCCCATTCGTTGTCTCCATTGAACATTTCACGTGCGATTGGTAGTTTCATATAAATTAAAATTGTTTCTTCTCTTACCATCGACAAGAAAGGGTGGTCGGATGTATAGAATGACGTGCCACCGAGAGAGTCATACCTTGAAGCATGGTCAAATCGACCACGTGTTGACTATGGTGGTGGAGCCGAGCGGAAGAACACTTTTGTGCCATCGCAACCGGCCCTATCTCCGCTATCCACCTCGAGATAAACATCATTAAATTGGGGACGGAATGATTTCGTTAGTATACACGCCTATTGAATATTTAAATTATTTGCTACAAAGTCAAAAAAATAAAAATAAAAATAAGCTCCACCGACATTCAACTGCTGGAGTTCATGAGGCAATAAGACAGCAACGGAGCACATTAAATAACAGAACAATGGCAGAACTCAACATATTAATAATAAAAGTATAACAACAGAGCATATTACTTAAGAGTATAACAATGGCGGAATTGAACAGTAAAGCCATAACATAGCATAATAGAGATCCATGGCAATGGAATTCAAATCATAAAAACTGCCGAAAGAACTTCTCTTCAATATGGGGCTCCTCTCTTATTCTTAAATCCGCAGCTGCTAGCTTCTCTTTTTTTTCTAGTTTTAATTTAACAAGAGAAACTTATGGGTTGCACAGTCCAGGAAGGGCATATGTATCACATAAAATCACCACCGAGAAGATGATGTAGAGAAAAATGATAATAATTTCTTTCCAAAACTTTTTCAAATATAACATATACAGCTTAAAATTCTCACGAAATGGTCGTGGGGAATTTGGTTCATCCGTGCAGCCTCATTGAAGTGAGTAATGCATTCTTCAGAAAGCAATATGAGTATTCCAGTGAAACAATCAGGAATTTAGGTGTTTTCCCGTCTTAGCGGAATCCTTTATTTTTATATTTAAAAGGTATATCCGCTACATTGTGGAGGCAAGGCAAGAAAAATTTGTGTCCAGTATAATCCAACGGTCATGTGGGGCTTTAAATCGCAGCCTGCATAGAAGTTTATTAGTTGTTGCAATTTATTAGTGTCACATTACATTATCTAGGGTTGATATTATTCTAGCTTAATAATCGTTGTTCTAAACATTTATGAGAATATTTTATTATTTGTAGTAAATTATAATAAAAATATTGGATAGAACCACTTGCCACTAAATAATAGTTGTTATTGCTCCTTATATTGACCACTCTTTCAATTTGTTACTTTGGACGAGCCCCCTATTAGAAGTTAGACTATGACTTTAATAGGTAAGGTTGTTGAGAGGTCGGCCCCAAGCCATATAATTGCACCTATCCCTCACTCAGTGATTAAAGTTACATAGTTACCAGGAAAATTTTAAGAGCCCTTACCAAAATCATCAGATTTTTTTGGCGAATATGTGAAAATGGGTTTTTAATTCATGGAGAATAAGTGCATAATTTGTATAGTCACTCAAGCGAATTAAAATTATGAATTAGGAAACGACAGGAGAAAGTAACAATTTTATTTGCAAATTTTTGAAACAAATGCTCTTTTGCATGAGTGGTTATATCGGTGATCATTTGTATAGGTGCTCACGTAAATGACCAAATTTTTTTGCAAATGTCCACCTAATATCACACACATCCGGTTATATCAAAAGACATTGCAATTCAAATGCGTAGATGGATGATTACATTATTATGTATCTAGTTTTTGGCATAAATGTCTAGTTGTTGTTGCAACTAACCAATTACAAACGTGTCCGATTGTCCGCACCAACAATTGGATGTCCAATACAACGTTAACCGTGATAATTGTGATCTTGTTCAATTGTACTTTAGATGAAAATGCCACCAAGGTCAACTACGTGTTAATGTTGACCTAGAAATATATGCAAAGCCCACTATTTGTCACTTTTCTAATGTTTATTTTGAGCACTCGCACCTCCCGGACCAAAGCAACTTGTAAACAAATCTTTCCGAGATATCCCCTTCTAAACAAAAATAAAAGCAACATCTACAATCTCTTAACCAAAAAAATCAAGTTCAAAACCTTATATGCCCACAAATCCTTAACCCGATGAAACTCAAGGAAACATTAAGTGATCGGGTGGATAGATGTTGTTTTTAAGTTCTTGTTTACACACCTCAACATGAACTAATGGGACATTTTGTTGAGAATTTTATTAGCCGATGATCAGAGTCAAAGTTCACCATCACGCTTCCCCTGGAAATTTTCATTTGGAACAATGTTAAAAGACATCCACCTCTTAATGACGTTGCCACATCTAAATGTGAACCATGTCACATAAAAAAATTCTCTATGATCAAGACGAAAAGTATTTGGAATTTCACTACGGATTACAAATTAAAGATAATATTATATTCCATAAGGTTTCCATGATTTTTCATGCTTTTTAAATTCCAATAACATGTTTTTTTTTGTTTACAAATAACCAAAATTGATCAAAGAGGGGATTATTTGTGCAAGTCAGAAGACATACATTTATACAAGCTATGATTAATTTTTTAAGGCTAGAATAGTCCCGCATGGAGGATCAACAAAAATTCCATATTGGGCTATATCTACATCCTTTTTCTCTTAGAGGCCAAAAATATGATCTGGTGTACATATTTATCCAAAATAATTAAAAGTGATTTGTCATATGTTATTTGCAATGAAAACTCTACGTTTTAATCTTGCAATTGCTTATTTACATTATATTATGATGCCATTTATAAATTACAAAATAGGAATATTCCAACGACACTCAATGAAAAGATGAAAGTAAATTATATTTCGATTAGAGACCGTGAGGAAATTTTAAATTAATTTATTCCAAAATGATTTTATATATTTATTCAAGACATTAATAGAGCTAACATTTTGTTTTCTTATTATAAAAGAGAGCCATTGTATCCTATAAAAGAATAAGATGCAATAAAATGTTATAAACCTTCCGATCGCTTCTACAAATTTAGACATGGATTCACAATCATATCATGTTACATTTCTCAAACAAAAACATGTGAGGAGTTCAATTCGCCCCTCCATTGGATGTTCACCAAACTTCCTCACTAGTTGTTGGTATTACATTATAAAGCTATGAATAATGAAAATCTATACATTATTTCAAATTCTAATTAGTAATTTATTTAATATAATCATTACAAATTTAATTATTGAGAGGTGAAAAATTTGGAAAGATATTTTGACATATATGAAGAAGGCTTGATTATAATATTTTCTATATCAAGAAGAAAAGTAGGGGAGAATTTCATGAGGGTGGTGCCCTGGATGTGATGAAATAAGTATTGAGTAACATGAGTCAACTTAATCAAAAATAGTACCAATATTTATAATAGTGTTCTACTACATCTATTTTAATCCATATGGAGATATTTCTCAATCAATGCCATTAACTTATCTGGAAATTCGGAGTGTCAACATTCAACCGTTACAAAACTAAAAGAAATGGAAAATGTTGAGAAGAATGGGGAAATGGGCTTTGCTTACTCTTATTAAAAAAAAAAAAGCATAAAGATCAAGGTTTTTTATTGGATGGAATTTAAATTTTTAAATAAGAAGTATGTATGAATGGAAAGTTGGAAAGAAAATGTGGGAGTTAAATACATGCATGTCCCACATCTGCTCCATGGATCTGGACCGTTCCTACCCAAAAATAGTTTTGTATGTGCTCCACTTTATCTTCTCGATCTCACTCTATCTACGTGAGTGCAATTAGTTTTTAAAGGATCCAAATAAAAAAATAGGAAAAATCTAATAGGTTTGAGGTTCAAAACCCAACCATATTGCTTTATTCCTATAACACTTTATAAACCCCTTTTCGCTTTTAATCCAAATTAATTCATAGAAATTAGGTGATGCACAAATGATCATTAATAACTCAACCCCTTCAAAGTGGTTGGTATAAATGAGCACTAGGTAGATTTTATCTTTTGATGAAAGTTTTATATTGAGGAGTAGGACATATTACCCGCATTTAATGTGCTTCTGCCTCTAAATCTCTCAGACAAATTCTCCACCACGGATCCACAAAACATGTTAATCATTGGTTGGAAATAGATTGTCAAAGTTGGTGTATAATTTAATGTAGGGAAACTATTTACGTAGTTTGATGTGCATCAAGTAATCGCACAATAAACACTAGACATTATACTCGTGTACAAGGGTGCAAAACAATTAGCTAAGATTTCATGTATATCCGAGACTTTTTCAATCTTATGCTCATATTTTATGTGTAGGAATAGATAACAAATTGTCTTGGAGGACAAGCCTTTTTACGGTGAACATAAATAGTGGTAACACACATGTGGATGGCCAAGATTACCCTCAATCCAACTTAATAAACACATTATATGTAATTATTTTGTATTACTAGAATTGATCTTATTCTTATTAAAATATTTATTTTTTTATTTACAAATATTTTAATATTATATATATATATATAATTATTCTTATAAAATCAAAGAAAAATACAATATTGATTTTTCAATCATTTTTGTTCAGTAATGTAATACAACCAAATTTATCAATTAATTATAAGAGTTATTTAAAATACTTTAAGTGTCAATGTCTTCTTTTAAGTCCCAAAAATATTTTTTTACATAATATGTTTATACGCGGATCTTTAGATCTTGTTAACCTAGTTACACCAAAGGCATTCCCCTATGGGAAAGGTCCTCATGACGTTTTGCGATCGTGTTAAATTTGACGGTTTGGCTTGGTTTGTCTGGATGTTTTCACATTTTCAAGTTATTTTTAACGCTTTGGATCCTCGCATGCTCGGCCCGTGTGCACTACTTTATGCGCATTCTTCGAGTAGAGATGGCATGCTTTTGCTTTCTACCGCAAGGCCTCCCACGCATTAATAGTGCGTTCTTTCTTGTGGGTTCAATGTGTGTTATGGTTTTATTTTTCAGAATTATGTGACCGCAGCTTAAGTAGCATTATTCCCTCTATACGGGAGCTAACATATTTATCTCTCTCACAATTTTTGAAATTTCAAGTGTTTAAATGGTTTTTCATGCGAGTTTTTCACATTTTCGTGACTATTTTGAACATTTTGGATCCATGCATACTCGACTATGTGTGCACTACTTAGTATGCATGCTTCGAGTAGAGATGACATGCTCGGTTTTCTCGCCGCAAAGCCTCCACATGTGCTTAACGGTGCATTCTTTTTGTGGGTTCGATGTGTGTTATGGTTTTAATTTCGTAAATTTGCCACCACAGTGCTTAAGTAGCATTATTCCCTCTTTACGGGAGCGAACATATTTATCTCTCTCACAATTTTTCGAGATTTCATGTGTTTACACGGTTTCGCAAGTTTTTCACATTTTCGAGCTATTTTTAACAATTTTGGATCCTGCATGCTCGGATCCGTGTGCACATGCTTTGAGCAAGAGATGGCATGCTCTAGTTTTTCGCCGCAAGGCCTCCACGCTTAACGAGTGCATTCATTTTTATGGGTTCGATGCGTGTTATGGTTTTATTTTCTGTAAATTATGTGACTGTGTGCTTAAGTAGCATTATTCCCTCTATACGGGAGCTAACATATTTATCTCTCTCACAATTTTTCGAAGTTTCATGAGTTTAAACGGTTTCTGCGAGTTTTGGCAATTTACAGGAGTTAACACTAATAATGTTTGTTGGAATCTTTAATTTTTTTGAATTTTCTCAAAATCTACAAAGTTTTAAATACCTTGTTATTTACTTTTCAACTTAAGGTCTGTAGATAATAAGATCACTTCATTTAATTTAATGAATTCACATGCCTTCTCAATAAATTATGTCTAAGTTTTACCATTCGCTATTTCATTTTTGCAGGTATTATTCTGATCGCCTTGCATAAAATTTATCTCCACTGGAATTCTGGTGACTTAAGCATTTGACAGGTAATATTTTTGTAGAGATTTTAACTTTTTTGTTTGGAGGGGTAAGATTCGAAGGCACTTTCATTTTCTACTTTGCAATTTAATTACATTAGGGGTTACTTTGATATAGTAACTGCAATATTTTCTTTATTTTAATGCATTTTACATAAGCATGCCCAACACTGAGAGATCATATCTTTGGCTATTTTCTTTTTGAAATAATTTCATTTCTTTTTACCCTGAATATATGATTTCAATTTCTTTGATAAAAGTATTGTGGAATAAATGAACTAGGTTTACTAGGAATATGAGCTTTGCTGACGGGAAAGAAAGCTGTGGATAATGACTCAAATTTGCTTCAGTTGGTAAGATTTTTGTTTGTTAATTTTCTTTCGGAGCTTACACTATACATTATTTAAGTATTTTTAAGGTTTTTTGTCTGGAGCATGGAGAATGGAGCATGAAGCATAGAGAAATCAAATGTGGATGGAGTTGTCTTTGACATTGGCATGTGAACACAGATTCTATCAAAAGCGCACAACAACACACCATGGAAATTGTTGATATAGATGAGGCTTTAAATATATTTAAAGAAATGACTCAAATAAATGTGGTGTCATGGAATGTTATAATCAGGATACATGCAAAATGGTGTTCTCAGTGAGGCTTTTAGGTTTTTCAAAGAAATTCCTTGACCAGATGTCATCTCATGGAATGACATGATTGCAGGATGTGCGTTAAATGGGCTTGATGAAAAGGCCATGGAGCAAAGAGAATTTGGTAAAGTTATAAAATTGTTCTTCCGAGTTACTAACGGAAGGAAAGTTGTGGATAATGACTCAAATTTTCTTCAGTTGGTAAGATTTATGTTTGTTAATTTTCTTTCGGAGCTTACATTGTACATTGTTTAAGTATTTTTAAGGTTTGTTGTCTGGAGCATGGAGCAATCAAATGTGGATGGAGTTGTCTTTGACATTGGCATGTGAACACAGATTCTATCAAAAGTAGAAAACAACACAGTCATGGAAATTGTTGATACAAATGAGGCTTTAAATATTTTTAAAGAAATGACTCAAGGAAATGTGGTGTCATGGAATGATATAATTGCGGGATACATGCAAAATGGTGTTCTCGGTGAGGCTTTCAGGGTTTTCAAAGAAATTCTCGACTGCATGTCATCTCATGTAATGACATGATCGGGATATACGTTAAACGGGCTTGATGAAAAGCCCATAGAACAAAGAGACTTTTGTGCACAGTAATACAATATAATTTTTTATAATATTGTTCCAAACTACACAGCTTGATATTTATGTTCCCTCGTCTCGCAAGTATGAATGGAAACACAGAGGCTCCGTACATGTCCATGGTTTATTATGGCTTGAGAATGGCCTTAAAGTTGTTGAGTTGGATTGGGTGGATACACCACATATTGAGAAAACAAAACAATACTTTGATAAGTTTGTGTCTCGCTTGAACTCCCCCGACTTGGGGTAAGTGCACCAAGTTGGGGACAATTAAGTGGACATCAAATCTCGAATTTTACATTAAAAACAAAGAAACATCAAATTTAGTCTTCCGCGGACTTGAACCATGCCGAAAAGTAAAAATATGTCATAAAAATGGTACCATTACGTAGGGGAGACTATTATCTTTATAGAAATACTGATTTTAAAGTGAATAGAAGAGGATAAATATCATTTTATATATTTTTACTAATAGTAGGTCTTTAAGACACTTTTTCCGTGAATGTTTATGTCTACGTTTAAGACCGCAAAATTTGTTTCACTTATCGAATGTGATAAAACTTATACCATCCCAACTATGGTGAAATTATATACATGTTCAAAAAAAAAAATTATTTGATTTCAATATTTTTGATGAAGTTATGGCGGGCAAACAGAAAGTGCTCTGTTTTCTTTATGTTTTCATACAACTTTCATGGAAAAAATCATAAAAAATAAAATATTACTCAAAAAATACAAAATAAAATCCATCCCAAGATAGATAGTGGCATATAACTTCTCACCAAAGGAAAAAATATATATCAATTTTTGGTCATCCAAATTGTGGGCAAACGGACTATAATCTTATCGGCGTTTTTTAAAAAAATACCAAGTCATTGAATTTTGAGTGTTTAATATATCTAATCTTGTCCATTTTTTACAAAAATTAGTATTTTAGAAACTAGATTCTGGATGCTACGATTCATATTGATATAATTTTGTCTAATTTTGAGTGTATGTATTGTTAATAATCCCTACAAGTTGATATTATGTTGTTATTTGCAATATGATGTCCACGGATGACCCTATATTTGTCCATCAACTTCCTGCACTTACCCTACAACCAGTTGGATTTTGTAAGATAGACCATCTATGCATCTCAAGTTTTGGTGAAATTTACATTTTTTTGGCCTTAATCCGTGCAATGTTATCCCTCATTCTTGTAAATCCATTTAATCTATTATTTTAATGGTGAGAGTAAAGGATCAATATTAGCGGTGAATTTCTTCTTTTTCCTTTTTGTTTTGTATGCGAGTTCATATTCAACATGTAGGTGCAAGCACATTATTTTGGATGATAATTTTGAAGCACATTTGTCATACTTTGGCATTGCCAAGTGCATTTCCTTGGCCAAAATCCGCACCTCTACCTATGTTATGGGTACCATTGGTTACATTGACCTTGAATATGCAAGAACATCAAGGCTTAATGAGAAATATGATGTATACAATTACAAAATTGTTCTTTTGGAGTTGTTGACAGGAAGGAAATCTGTGGATAATGACTCAAATTTGCTTCACTTGGTAAGATTTATGTTTGTTAATTTTCTTTCAAAGCTATATCAGATATTGTTTAAGTATTTTTAAGGTTTGTTATCTGAAGCATGGAGCAATCAAATGTGGATGGAGTTGTCTTTGACATTGGTATGTGAACACAAATTTATATCAAAAGAAGACAACAACACAGTCATGGAAATTGTTGATACGGAAGTTGCAGCAACTTGCAGGATTTTGGGATTGTATTAATTTTGTGAAGTCAAGAATGATAGTGGTTGTGAAAGTTGTAGAATTTTAAAAAAACTGAGCACAAAAGAGTGAGTGAAAAATTATAAAGAGTTTGGAAAAAGTGGGACGAAGAATTAACCATTTGTCGGTGTAGCCCATGGGTTTAGTGGGAAGGCTAAAGTACCAAATAGAGTCTAGGATCTGCAACAAAAAGTTGGGAATTCTCGTTGGCATATCATTCTTGTGCTTTTTTCATTCTCTTTCCTTTTCCTATCATTAGTATTAGCAATGAAGAAGGTTTTATATCGCATGTTTTCATTATATTCGAATTGAATGAGACATTTGATTCTTGAGAATACAATGTTTGTGAGACCTCTAGATTACAATTCATTGAGATTGATTTGAAAAACATTGTGAATACAAGCTGCGTTGGTGAGGATGTTGCAGAAACTTCTTGGCAATGACAATAGGTGAGTGAAAGAGCTGGAAATATGTAATGTATAGGATATGGATGACTTGTAAGTACATCTGATTTTGTCGTTTGTTGAGCATTCTCTCCTTTTCGTAATCTTTGTGAGCATTTACTAAAGCTCGAGAAAAGTTATCAAGGATTTCTCAACTCTAGCAAGGGGGCCTAAAGCCTCGTGGAATAGTTCTAATTAATCACACTAAGATTTGTGATTACACCTCTATCTATTTTGGGTGATAGACCAAATTATAGACCTTTATGGAAGAGATCGTGCAATTGGTGGAGTTGGCAAACTTAAGAGATGCATTAGTTGGACTCCCTGGTGTAACTGGTTTGTCAAATGAACAAAGAAAACGCCTAACAATTACCATTGAGCTTGTTGCAAATCCATCTATTGTTTTCATGGACGAACCTACTGCTTTTAGCCGCTTGAGCAATCGCTATCAGAATGCGAATCTATGTACATCAAGTAACACAACAAGAACTGTTTTATGTACCATCCATCAACCTAGCATCGATATATTTGAATCATTTGATGAGGTAAAGCAATGAATATCTGTACTCATTGGTCGTTGTCTTCACATTTATATATTAGTCATGGATGTCTGATTTAGATTTGGTGCAACTTCTATTGATGAAAAGAGGAGGGAAAATCATATATGCAGGACCCTTAGGTCAGAACTCCCACAAGATGATTGAATACTTATTATTCTTCCTCGTAAATAAATATCGAACAATTTTATGTTTATATATTTGAAAACAGTGGCTACGCATAGTGATATTTTTCACCGGAAAAGTATATAGGAAACGTTCATCTATTCAGAGGATTATTTATCTTGAACTCGCTTCGGACAACTAGCACGTAATTTTTGTGATCTCGCGAATTTTTTTATTGTAAGTTTGAGGTATATTCCATCGGATGGGGGAAGTTTCGAATCCCATAAAGATTTTTGGGAAGTGTCAGTTTTTTTGGCAGGATACTTGTAGTTTTCTGCCCCACGCTGTGTTTTATCCATTTTTGGTTTTGGTGAAATAAGAATTGATTTGCAAGAACAATGACAACGGTGCCAAGAATGGAGCAACAACTACAACCTCTTGCTATTGAAAACCAAAATACAGGCTAAATGACATGCCTCCTTCAAGCATTTTCGAAACTGGGCCTGATCTATGGCATTGGTAAGAATTTCTATTATGCATGCCTTTTCCTAGAGCGTTTTTTCTACAAATGTCCTGGGTCTCAAAGATCTTAGATGTCTCCTTTTTTATGTCAGAACTCGAAATGCATTGTCACATATGCTCGCCCATTGATTGAAAAAACTTATCGGCTATATACAAAAGAATCTTTAAAATATCAACCAGATCACAGAGTTTCGAGTGCACGAAGGCACCGAAATATCCGGGGAAGGCGAGTAAATGATGTACAAAGAAAATGCTAAAAGCGCAGTCTTCCTCCCACAACGCTAACCTTTTCCAAATTTCTAATGGAGTGATCCTTCCTATTTCGGTTGCAGAATCTAAAGCTTTGACAAAGAATCCAAAAAGCGTAAAAACACATATTCCTGGCAAACGAAAGGGAAAAGAGTTTCAACTCTATGTTCTTGAAGTTAGTCGATCTCCAGCAAAGTGGATGAAAATGACACGAGAACATGATACTTTGAAAGCATGGAACATTTCCATCCTTGAGCCACACAAAACCAACCCTACATAATACACAGTGAATGCATTCAATGCGCAACAGAGCATCCGCTTTTCCCCTCTACAGTGGTAAATGAAGGGAATAGCCAATACAAATTTGCCAGAATTACAAAATCAAAACTTTAGTCTAGCACCATTTAAGTACAAACATGAAAATCTAATTGGAAGGAATGCAAATATGTAATTGCTATTGTGAAAACAATATCCTAGCCTTCGTGAGGATAATAAACATAATGAAAATAAAAATGGTTTGAGACCAACATTAAAAGCAAAGCACGTGAAATGAAGGAGAGATGCCATCTCAGAAGACAGCTAGGCGTGGCCCATTCCACCGACTGCGACAACAAAGCCTTTCAGCTACCGTTGATCAAGGGCGGGGATCGACGGGTGAGAGTGTTTTTATAAAAGCACAAAATCCGTGTGCTTCATTCCTATTCGTCGCGACTCGCTACTTTACCTGCGACGCTGCCACTTGGAAAATGAAAAATTAAAAAAATCAAGTAGGTAGGAATATGCGATCAGCCAATGCTAAAAGTATTCACGAGTACGAACGACTTCACGTCGCTTTCAATTTCTCCACTCGAACTTTCCCCGCCTGCTTTTAGACCTATAAATATGTTAGTGGAGATCAGATATTTTTTCATACATTGGCGTGGTGTAGTTTGACACAGGTTTGAGCGGGTGCCCTTGTAGAACTGGTTATGTAAGGGCGCGGAGCAGTATGCCATATTTTAACACAGAGTCATGCGTGTCTGATTATGCGGGAATAAGTGTGCCAGGTGTTTTTTTGTTCCCGTTTTGTTTTGAGGTTAATGTAGCGGTTACCAGTACCATACACTCAATTTTTTATTTTTTTCCAGGCATCTGAAAGCGCGGATGATTAAATAAAATCAGCTAACGACTCCAAACATTATTGGCATGGAGAGTCTTAAAATGCTTTTCTTTGAATGCCCAAAATTTTGGGATGATAATAGAAAACCATGTCAGTTATTGTAAATTTTACTTAGTGCTCCACATATGGTGTTCCATATCATGCAAAGGTAGCAACTTTGGTACCATGAAGAATATCAAAGTGTGGACATAAAAAAATGGTCCATATAAAAGTAGATATTTTTAGTATGGAGAATATGAAAAGGTGGACCCAAAATGATGGATAAAAATGGCACATTATAGTAGATTGTATGTATAAAAAATATGATAATTTTAATAATATATAATTATGTATATAAAAGTAAATAGTAAATTGAATTTATGAACAATAGGATAATTTTAATAATTAAATGTATAATGATCTGTATTTTGAATTTAATTAAATAATAAACAGATGTTATAATAACGATAACAAGTTTGAAATCTCTTCCGTCGGTATTGATTTTTTTGTTTTTCCTACCGTAGTTACCACCGTTTTTGGTAACTAAGATACAAATCGTTGACGAGGGAGGAATGGTAGTTTTAGATGCATTAGCTGTCAAATTAAACCACCGAGTGGTTGTTTTAGATGCAGCAGGCCTTAAGGAATGGTAGGCATTTATAATACAATATGTACGTGGTACCACTATATGCCAATGAACATTGATGGGACCACGTGAAGAGAAATGCTCCGGCAGCACGCAACCAGTAATGGTGAACCAGATATTGACGTTAGCGGAGATCATCTGTTTCTCCAGTAACCAGATATTGACGTTAGTGGAGAGTGTCTGTTTCTTCTGCAAAATTTCCATGGCACCCGACTTTTCGCAACCGAAGAAGTCGCGGAACCGTGGGACCATCTTGCTGGTAGTGGAGGGCCTACTTTTCGCACATGAAGCACGCTTCACGAGGCAGGGCTGAGCTGGTTTCCACTGTCTCCGCACATGGTGTGATGGGATACAACACATTTTATTTTATCGAGGTCGATTATGTGGCACAATATTATTGGTTAAAAGATTTAAAATATCGTCAAATTTGTCACCATCTATGTACGAATTCTGAGAAAGAGTATAAAAATTCAAGAGAATCTGCAAAAGACCTGAGCTGCATCATGAGATGCCGCAAAACTTACGGACGAAGTATGCTAAAGACCATCTTTTACGTTAACGAAACTACCTAAGGACGGCAAGTGTGAACATTCAAGTACCCCTGAGAATGTGATGATTTTATGAAATGTGGGTGCATGTAAACCGACCAAAAAGAAATGAAATTTTAATCCTTAAGAATCAATTCACTAAATTCTCGACGCAGGGGAGGTTAGAAATGGCGAAAAGAGATGCGTCGGCAGTACGCAACTTTTCCTTTTCGTCGCGACTTTAACTGCCGTGCTGCCAGTTGTAAAATGAAAAAGAAATGAATGGTTAGGTACCTCCGGGACACGGAATATCAAAGTGAAACAAGTTAGCTAAACGTCACTTTTCGAAGCGCAGCCGTACTATTCACGAAAACCACCCATTTTTGTGTGATATAAATAAGGGAGCTTAGCGCACCATAAAGCACGGTATTTCCACATATTCTTGTAGAAGTCATGGGGGTGCAGTGTGAAGAGAGATGCTTTGGCACGTTACTTCCGCACATCGCAAAATTTCCAATGTGAAGAGATGGTAATGGCGGTGTCAAAATTTCCAATGCAAAAAGGGATACTTACTTAACAACTACGTAACCAGCTACATTTAATGCGGGGGACCAATGTATACCAAAAAGAATGAAGCTTGCTAAGTAAGCGTATAAATTTTTAGTCAAAATTATGCGTGGTACATAATTGTAACTGAAACTAAAAAAGGGATGCTTACTTAACAACTACGTAACCATCTACATTTAATGTGGGGGACCATTTGCTTTCAAGTCGGCACATGTATACCAAAAAGAAGGAAGCTTGCTAAGTAAGCGTATAAATTTTTAGTCAAAATTATGCGTGGTACATAATTGTAAATGAAACTAAAAAAGGGATGCTTACTTAACAACTACGTAACCATCTACATTTAATGCGGGGGGACCATTTGCTTTCAAGTCGGCACATGTATACCAAAAAGAATGAAGCTTGCTAAGTAAGCGTATAAATTTTTAGTCAAAATTATGTGTGGTACATAATTGTAAATGAAACTAAAAAGGATGCTTACTTAACAACTACGTAACCATCTACATTTAATGCGGGGGACCATTTGCTTTCAAGTCGGCACATGTATACCAAAAAGAATGAAGCTTGCTAAGTAAGTGTATAAATTTTTAGTCAAAATTATGCGTGGTACATAATTGTAAATGAAACTAAATAACTACATCAATGTAAAGTCAAAGTTGGCATGTGATTTGCTTTCCATGTTTACTAAAATAAAGGAGAAAATGTATTTTATGGGACCACATTTTCTCATAGTAATTTAGTTATACATATCTACAACTACAATATTCAACAAAAATACATTTGTTGGTATATAATTTGTTGGAGATTATTGTTGAGAAGATGAATGTTCCTTATTGCAATAAGGTAGGGTGTAGGATCATAATTAGCATGTGTCTCTAGTTATGCACTAATTTTTAGTATAGTTTATATCTAAAATTGTTACAAGACAAATTATCGTGAGAAATGTAATTTGGTTCTATCATTTCATAAAAGGGTAATGTTCTTCTATATATTATTGGTATTCGTATGTGCAACATTTTTCATACATAGGTTGGCACTATAATAACAAGGAATGTTGTGTCAGACCTAATTTGGTAGAGTGTGTCATTACTTTAAAACTAGCAATCGCACGTGAGTTGTGCGATGTTAACGCCGAAAGTGAATTACAAGAAAGTAATATGATATTTCTCGTTGAAAAGGAAAATAGGAGGAGGTAATGGAAACATAAGTAATGGAAAAGATCTGGATTGGACAAAAAGTGGTGAAGTTTGAAAGGGGATGGATGATGTGGATTAATAGGGGAGTGTTAAGGATAAGGAGGTAGACATGATTCTTCTTGTATGTGTAAGTGCAGAATAGGTTGCAAGGACATTACGGCATAACGGTTGAATGAAAAGGTGGTGAAATCTGAAGAGCGGATAAGGAGGGAACTCTTGATATAGCTGTGAACAAAAAGTTGTGTATTTCCATGCCCAATAGTGAATGTCTGCAAAGTAAGACCATGATATTTTAAGATCGAAAATTCCCAAGCCATTGCTTCCACATAATTCATCAAAGGATTGATCCAAATTAAATCTAAATATACGCTATTTTTTTACGAGGCTTGTTTATTGCGGCCTTATTATATCTTGTTCGACACCTAGCCTGCCTCGCTTGTTGCTCTAATGACTTGACTATACGTTATGACACATCACAACATGACACACCGATTATTACAAGGGCCCCCACACTATTCACAACCCAATACTGATGCTCGTAATCTAAATCTCCTTAAACCACGCATTGTTTTGTTAATGGAGAGTTTCCTTGGTGCAATATATTTAGACTTAATTTGGATCAATAATTTAGGCTCGGGTTGCTTGGGCATTGTGACAATAAGCACTCTGTTTTCCATGGAACTTTTCACCTCCTCGACCTTGGCATTCTTCGGTAGCCTAAATTGCTAGAGGAATCTTACACGTGAGGGCTCTACATGGTGATATTTCTCGTTCTTGTGCTCCTCTTCTTTGTTGCATCCTCCGCTTATCTGAAGAATCTGATCGTCTTCCACTTCTATTTACACCTCCTCTTTCTTTAACCTTGTAAAATCGAGCATATATTTCATTACAATCAAGTTCTCCAAACAAAACTGAAAAATAAATGAGTGGATTTGAAGATCATACCTAAAATTGTAAAATACCTAGAAGGTCGGCTTTGAAAAAATGAGCTTAGGGAGTTTCCGTCTAGTCAATCTATGTATTAGCAACAACAATTGTAGCCCTTGCAAAATCTATTGAGGATGGGGCTGCTAAAATAGAGGAATCGAAAACCTAAAAAGTATCACACACATCTAGTTAAAATGGGTCAAAAACAGAGCATTTGGATCTCCTACCAAAGAAGCTCGGAATGATCAACATTTTGAAACCCACAAATTTAATGAAACACTTTGTCTGAGTATAGGGAAGCAAGCTTCGTAGGGAGTCTCGTCAGGACCAAAAATGAAACAACTCTATGAAAAACTATACAGCTATTTCAGTACCTTCATGCATTCCCATTGTAGTGAAAGCGAGAACTATTGAATTTTTGTATGTAGGTGATCTTGCGTAACATATATTCAAATTAACGCAGGCACACATAAAAGTATGTGTTGGCATACAATTATTTTTTCAGTTGTGGTGTCTTATTTCCCCATGATGACACTAAGAAGAGGAATGTTAAGTTTTATTAACGCTCACATTATATTGTGTTGAGTTATAAAATAAATAGCGTGTGAGGCCATATATTTGTTATATATAATTATTTGGGGATATTTATTTTTGTTAGAATAAGAGTGTTCAAATTTTCGAAAAATCTACTTAATTTGGAGTAAGCTATTATAGGAAATATTTTATTGTATTGTTGTAATTGGCCTCCTTTTCTAGGCCTAGCTGACTCAATGTGATTGGCATTCTGAGTGTGCTTTTTTACACCCAACTTTTGTACATGCACTATTGTATATCACCTATTTTTATTAATAAAAGTGCACTTTTCAGTCAAAAAAAAAAATTAGGACTCTTGAATTTTAGGATATCCTCTTCCAATATATACGTTAGCATCTATCATTGAATATTAACCAAAAAGTGATTTAATCTTGGGTTTATTGTTAAAATTATGAACCAACTTATTGAGAAAAAGATATTTCCACCAGACACTCCAAGAGTGAAATTCAAGCAATTAAGGAATGTGAAAAGTTGTAAATGAGGTAGGAATTTGTGAGAAGATACAATAATGCCCTAATGGAGCAGTAGATTCCAGTTTACTTCATGCATTCCTTTGTAATTTAGTGTTGATTTTTGTTTCTATTATTATTTGTTTCACAGGATTCAATTTGGCGTATAGAGAGAACTAACCAAACAACATACAAAGTGTTCAAGCGATATTCCAATTTGGTGATAGACTCTAATTCTTATCCAATTTCTTCAGTCATTTACCAGATTCGTAAAGAAGTTTGCTAATATTTTCACAATTGCGCCATAGACTTATTGCCAAGCCCATGTTTTGCATACAAACCATATTTACAAAGGGACGCGTCCCCCCCAAATTTGACACGTCCGGGACGTCCCGGACGTCCTGGGAACATGGGGGAAACGTTTCCCCCATGTTTTCCTTTTTTTCGAAGCGCCCTGTGGACATCTAAAAATGTTGGGAAACGTCCTGGGGAGGGAGGGACGTGGGGGTGTGGGAATGTGAGGGGGCGCCCAGGACGCCCCCACGAATTTATTTCCTTTTTTGGATTTTTGATGAAAAAAAGACCAGAATTTTTTTGTCAGTTTTGGAAAGGGTCTGGGAAGATGTAGCAGCAAAAACTTGCATGTGCCATAACTTTCATTATGTGGCTCTGCTTGTGTGTCGTTTTCTAAAAGTGCATATTTTCTTGAGCTCTACGCATCGATGGCAATATTTTTCTTATTTTCATAAAATAAATTATTGCACCTTTTTGGACCAAGCAACTTCTTGCAATCTTCTGAAAGAATCATGAGTATTAAGGAATGTATTTGATGTTTATGAGTTCAAGTTTCACCTTATTTCAATTTCAAATGGTTTTATTTCAGCTTATTTATATAATTTATTCATTATATCTTTATATTTTAAATATTTATATATATTTTAATTAGCCATTCCCCCGTCGTCCCCCCGCCATCCCCAAAATTTAGAAAAAAAATTCCGTCCCAAAAACCCCGTCCCCCCGTCTCAGGTAACTATGATACAAACAGAGCTAAAGCACTTGATTTTATGACTATACTCCATGGAAGGGCAAGTTTACCATTCCTAACCAGTCCTTTCAAGAAAGGTCAAAGAATAATCACCACCCAAACACTGCGAAAATACTCTCCAAAGAGGTGGTCTTTGAGCTCATAATGCCCACCAACTATTTGCAAAGTGCTATGTATTATAGCTGCTAAATTTATCAATATCACGGTAGTTGGTGGGATGAATAATGGAGAAGAATCAAATGTAAAATTACCCACACTACCCTCCTCATCACCCCCTTTTGGAGTTACAACAAAAACCATTTCAGACAATCCCATTAATTTCACGATAACATCAAATATTGCAAAAAGACGCGAATATAGGCTGGTTGTCAATCACATCCTCAGGCTATTCCACCATTCTCTTGCAGAGCAACCACTGGTAAGATATTTAGAAAGACCATATCCATACACTGAAATGAATAGTCCGGTTGCAGTTACAAATGCAGGGTTATGAATCTGCATGAATAACAACTTACATGCATTAGACACAAGGAAATAAATTATGTTGACCACTAATAACCAAAATAGGTCAATGGAAATGGATAATAAAACATTTTAGTGACGGCCCCCATAGTTATCACATACAGTAAAATCTTAATAGTTGTCAGTAGTCCTTGAAAGATTAGTGAGACCATATTTTTTTCCCGTATAGTATTTTTTTTATAGACTTTCTTTTTTTCATATTTGAAGACCATTGCTTAATATTAGTTGTAGGAAAATTGCTACCTTACATTTTACAATAAAAAGCAAAATGATAAGAAGATCAAAGTCAGCTGATACCAATCAAATGATTTTAAGCTACCATGGGCAGGATCGATTTTCTAGTTAGAAGACAAAAGGTAGGCAATATTGCATAACACAAGGTTGTCACAGAGGTAATTGGAGCCACAGTGAGAAAGACATAAAGCATCCTCCCATGCGAAGCATCAATTGTCTATTTTTATCCAACGGGGACAATCGCTCATCGGTATTTCTAGCAATCCCGTGCCCCATCTCTCGTGGCCGTCTTTGCAAGGCTATCTAGAACATTTCGCGGTGCACATCCTATGAAAGCAAGTTGCTTAAGGGGATAATATATAGAATGCCAACCTAAACTGTGAACTTTCAGACCAGTCATGACATCCTCAACAGTAGATCCATACCTCCATCCCACCTGCAATATGTCAACAATATAAAAAAATTACTTTAAATTTTTATTTTATCTCAATTGACTATATTTGTAGTCATTTCCACAAGAAGTACAAAGTAGCAATTATATAGGGGTAATTTTTATCTACATTTTTTAAATTGAAAAGCACGCTTTTATTGATAGAAACAGGGTAATTACAATGTTGCTCATATAAAAGATGGGTGGAATAGATTACATCCCAGAATGCCAATAACGGCCAGCTAGCAAGGCCTCGAGAAAAAGGCCAACTAAACCAAACATTGACATTGGTATAGCAGTAGAAGTAGGTAGTCCAATAGGGTCCTAAGAATAAGAGAATTTAGCAGCAAAACCCAAAAATTGAGGGTAATGTTTAGAAATCCATCATGATCTTAGAGAGGGTACTCTCTAGAAATCCATCATGACCTTGAATAATGAACTTAGCATTCGTCAGCCTTTGATATAGATGTGGAATTAACTCAAAATCATAGATTTGAAGATAAAACTTAACCACGGGTTTTTCTGAAGCATTTGTAAAACTTTAAGAACCATTGTACCTAATGAAAGCATTAATTTTCAACCTAGGCATGCAAGGTGTCTTCTTTTAAATGTATTTCATTAAGTCCTATAGATGTCAGCGAATTTAATATACAAAGCAGAACAAGCAATATTCTTTTAGGGATATAGCCAAAGAAGAAATTTCAAGCAATCTACCTCTTTTCCCCAGGCAGTGTTGGCTTTATAGCTACAATTAGCAACCATAAAGTTGGCCTCTATAGCTAGTGAAGGAGAGGAAGGCTTATGGCATCCGTTGTCTCTCATAATGGATTGAGCAGATTGTACAAGGGCAGAAAACTCCCCAAATGCACTTCTTATAACCTCATATTGAAGTTCGTTTAAATAAAAATAAAAGAACAAACACATTTGTATAGGATTTATACCGAATCCAGTTACCCTAAGGATCGGTCAAGGTAGCTCACCAAAACAGTGGAAATAAATTTCTTTGCATGTTATCCAATTAAACTTTGACAAAAGAACCGCAATACCATTTGCTCCTTGAAGAAGCACAAATTTTTCACTGGATATTGCTTGGAATATCTCCATATACTGTTTCCATTGATTCCAAGACATTTTTCATTACTATTGTATTTATCTGTAGGTGGTGATGGTGGTACTCCATATAATCCTTTTCTTTTGTGGAAACAACATGTTCCAAAATAGATGGGGTCTTGGATTCCATTTGTTCCTTTAGCGACGGTGTACAAATATTGGAAAAAAAACCCATAATCCCTTGCCACTCAACATTAACACCATATTGTAATTTGCCCAAATAGACTTATTACATAATTAAAACCACTTACAGTGAAGAATGTTGTACGCTGATTTCCGAAGGGATCATACTCTTACCGCTCTTGCCCACTACTATCCCACAAATTTAACATTTGTATAAATATTTATGGTGTGGGGTGCATGACTTTTCCGAAAGGGTCTCATTGATTTGAGCTCGCCATGTTAGGAAATAATATTTTAGTGCTCACATTATGGGTAAATATTATTCACTATTTTTGATTATCGTATGGCTTGACGGTAGGTCAAGTTGTTAAGTTGTTACATTATTATTTTATAACAATAATGTGTATTATTATTATGTTATACCTGTAACATTTATTTACGGGTCATTTGTTGTTAGTACTTCCTATTAATTAGGAAGCTGGTTTGTTATATCTATGGCTATATAATAGCCATCCACATATTGTAAAATCAGAAAGACGATTAATACGAACTATCTTTTTGCTGTGCAAATTGTTCGTTCTTAAGGTTTTGGTATTAGAGCAGGTGTATTGAAAAGATCATGTTTTTCGTAATGGAAAAATAAAAAATTAAGGGGTAGCCTATGTATCCATGTTGCCCTGATCTATAGAAAACTATTTGTATATTTTGTTTGTAAGATTAAGTCTGCTATAGGTGTTCTCTTTGCTTTTTGGAGCGTGCCTCATAGTAGAAGGCTATTTTTTTAGAAAAGGAAAGGTACTTTTATTACCTGAGAAGATCTGAAGCATAATAAAAAGGCGTGATGTCTTTAAAAGGGAGAATTTGAATTTGGTGTTCATCGTTCAACTCTGCATTCTTAGTAGACATTGTTGCCGAGTTCTTCACACCAACATTTCATATCTCTGTCAGATCAAGAAGGAAAACTATACGTTGAAGAGCTTTACGTGATACTATTTTAGAGCATCGACGTCTTCTCTCCTCGTTGTGGCATTTGGCCGATATCAGATTGTATTAACGCTTTGCGGCCTCACCAAGAATCCTCTGCATTTAGATCCGCCATCTCAGACCTCAATAATGAAGAATCAGTTATACCTATTTGGATAGAGCTCAATTCGTGAGATATACCCATCAATATTTTCTTCCACAAAGAATTATACACCATCAATATCGTGTAGTAGTTGTGGGAAGGCTTTGATATTCTTATCAACAGTTTTGGTGGCCACGTAAGATTTCAAGTTCACGTGAGCAAACTCATTGTGTCGTGTTCCTCTGAGTGCAACTTTATCAGATTACATATGCATAGCTCCATAGTATCCTTGGCTTCATGTACAAATTTTTAACAGTCGGCGACTCCCTCGATTAGCGAGCTCGAAGTTCCGATTGTGTGTCGATCTAGGAAGGGCTTATCTTCCGGTGCGTTCCCATAATTGTTGATGTGCAGAGAGACCTCTTATTTGAGTCAAAAATAGTTGAAATAAAATCTTTTCTTTCCGTTAACCATTCCGTTAAGTATTTTTATTGAATATTCTCTGCAGGTGACACCACGATCGTAAAGATATTTCGGGAAATATCGTTTGCCTGCATGGAGGAGGTGGACTTGTCACTTGTCATTGTGTCAGCATGAGTAAATGAAGATTACAGAGGAAGGTCAAAAATATATTTGGTACAAAGTGAAATGATTTTTCCTCTTAGCTACTCACTTATTAGGGAAGTTAAATACTTAATGACCCTGCTCAAAAACAATTAGCGGATTTTCAGACTTAATTTTTCCCATAAAATCATTTCCCCTAGCGATTTTATTTCTTTACTCTTATAAACGCTCTCTTAATATATATTATCTCAATCTTAAAACATCCTTCGAAGATGACTCAAGGAATTTCATTCTTAAAGTTAAGTTTAGTTTCTATATATATTATTGGAGGAATGTGCGTAGGAAATTTAAATATAATATTTATTATCAAAAGTGTTTTAATTTAGTGGTGAGGATGATGGCTTATTAGACCATCCGTCTGCACAAGGTACAAGTCCTTTTCGATATACGACACACTAAAAAATAGATTGTTCCCTGAGGTGACTTTGATGGATTGGATGCCCCTAGTTGTCATTACTTAGCCAAAGGAAGGCTTCGATATAGATATACACTTACTCAATAAGTGTACATCAACTGTATGTAATCTTCATTCTATCATGAGGCAGAGATGTAGACATTTATCTAAAATCGTTCTTCACGTTTCTTTAATGGAACATGTTCTTTAAAATATTTAGAAAACATTTACTTATTTATATCTCGAATATATGTAGAATTATGAAATTTTGGTAATTACTATTAATGATGATAACGTTGCCTTTTAACATCTTGGATCTTTTTAAGAGTGTTTTTTAATTATGCATTTAATTTGTTGTTTGCGGTTTTATTATATAATGTTTAGATGAAAAAAATAATTTTACGCTTACAATGCATTATAACCACCTACATAAGACATCTTCCATTTAATTAAACACGTTTGAATATATTATATAAATGTTCTCAATTTTTGCCCCCATGGGAAAAATTGCCCAACAAGGTCAGTGTGAGTAACGCCAAACTCCCAAGTGGCAGTGCAGGTAGTGGCTGCCAAGGTCTCAAGAGCATTTACAAGCATTTAGGAAACTTTAAGTTAGATCAGGTCATTCAGGGCCATCCCCAGGACTCATAGTCCCATTGCGGTGCAAAACGACCTCCAACCCAAAAAACGGTGAAAAATGGCTCATGACAGAAAAGTTTAGCATTTTGGGGTTCTAGGCATTATGGGTAAATATTATTCACTATTTTTTATTATCGTATGGTTGATACGGTAGGTCAAGTTGTTAAGTTGTTACATTATTATTTTATAACAATAATGTTTATTATTATTTGTTATACCTGTAACATTTATTTACAGGTCATTTGTTGTTAGTACTTCCTATTAATTAGGAAGTTGGTTTGTTATATCTATGGCTATATAATAGCCATCCACATATTGTAAAATTGTGTGAATGATTAATATGAACTATCTTTTGCTTTGCAAATTGTTCATTCTTAAGGTTTTGGTATTAGAGCGAGTGTATTGAAAGGACCATGTTTTTCGTAATGGAAAAATTAAAAAAATCAAGGGGTAACCTATGTATCCATGTTGCCCCCGATCTATAGAAAACTATTTGTATATTTTGTTTCAGTAACATTAAGTCTGCTTATAGGTGTTCTCTTTGCTTTTGGAGCGTGCCTCATAGTGGAAGGCTATTTTTTTTAGAAAAGGATAGGTACTTTTATTACCCGAGAAGATCGAAGCATAATAAAAAGGCGTGATGTCTTTAAAAGGGAGAATTTGAATTTGGTGTTCATCGTTCAATTCGCATTCTTAGTAGACATTGTTCTTTGAGTTCTTCAAAGAACATTTCATATCTCTGTCGATCAGAAGGAAAACTATACGTGGAAGAGATTTCTGTGATATTCTTTTGGAGCATTGACGTCTTCTCTCCTTGACTGTGGCATTTGGCCTGATATCGGATTGTATTAACACTTTGCGGCCTCACCAAGAATCCTCTCGCATTTAGATCCGCCATCTCGGACCTCAATAATGAAGAATCAATTATAGCTATGTGGATAGAGCTCAAATCGTGAGATATACCTGTCAATATTTTCTTCCACACAGAATTATACACCATCAATATCGTGCAGTAGTTAGTGGAAAGGCTTTGATATTCTTATCAACAATTTTGGTTGCCACGTAAGATTTCAATTTCACATGAGCAAACTCATTGTGTAAGAAAGCGGTGCGCAGTAGTGTGCCAAGGTCTCAAGAGCATTTACAAGCATTTAGGAAACTTTAAGTTAGATCAGGCATTGGGCCATCCAGGACTCATAGTCCCATCAGTGAAGTGCAAAACGACCTCAAACCCCAAAAACGGTGAAAATGGCTCATGACAGTAAAAATTTTAGCATTTTGGGGTTCTAGGCACTCTTTCCCCTCTCCCCTCAATCAAAAGATTCAAAAATTTGTATGGTCGACTTCAGAGAATTAAAAAAACCCTCATTTGGCCTACAGAGCCAATCGAACTAAAAAATGCTTCACGAGCTAAAGCAGTGCATTGGTGGGAGAGGGAGTCAAGCAGATAACTCGCGAGTTGAAAGGGATCGGACATGAGCTGCGTGAGCTCATCGAGCTCGCGACAGGTAGCGGCCAATGCAACAGAGCCCACTCGAGCGAAGTTGAGGCATGGAGGAACTCGCTCGGGCAAGTCAAACTGGAAGGCCAAACAAGGATGGTGGAGAGCTTGATGGCGAGCTAAGTTGAATGAAGTCGGCATTGCGATTCAACTCACGAGATCGAAGGTTCATTTTCGAAGCCCATGGAAGTTGAGCTAGACGGTTGAGGGTTTGCATGGTGATGGCACGGCGTCAAAGCTAATGAAAGCACAAATGACTCAAAAGTGAACTTGTCGCGGGAACCTTGTGCGAAGGCAAGGAGGGAACTCGATTTCGGAATGAAATAGATAGGAGTGGAGGCATCATCGACGAGTTGGACAATGGATCGGGGGTGACTTGGTCAAGCGAGTCAAGTTTGACAGCAAGGTCCGAAACCTAAAAAACCAAATTTCGGGCTTTTGACGTTTCGGGGTTCGGGAACTCACGCGGAAAGCTATTTATATGTTTGTTTTTCTAAGATTGGCTTATATTGGTTGGCCTTTGTTTTTTTGCATATTGTTTTCAATTAATCAGCAGAGGTGCATACCATCCTCTATATTCTATATCTTGTGATTGATCATTCAAACCTCATCACATCTTATGACTACATCTTCTATCTATGTAAAGACCATTAAAATATGCTTACCCTTGTGATATGTGTGTAGGATGCCTCAAGGTAGCTCACGAACACTAAAACCGCATATCTCCTCTTGCATAATTTGATCTCCTTAGCCTTACAACATCCCTTGAGCAACATGCATACAGACTCCTGACACCACACAACATTAGCACAACCTTTGCAGCACATTACAAACTCTAACTTGAGCCTCACAAATTTCCCAACACTTTGATTCATTTGTAAACTATCACAATACCTTTGTGCATTGTTTCAACGAGTCCCACACACCTTCTTCACATCTCTCATAGCTCTCGTATCTAGGGTTTGTGCTAGCATAATGTAATAGTCATTGATTTTGCATTTTTGCACTCCTCACACCAAAACACACACACTTAATGTAATATCGCACACCTCATTGCAACTTAATACAAAACATAGCAACACCTCTTATCCCTATGACACAAATAAAACATTTCCTTTCTTCAAAAATTTTGTGAGCTAATGTTTTAGTTTAACTTGATAATTGAATCCTCTTCCTTCTTGCAAGACACTCTCTAGTATTTTTAAAATCATAACCCTTTCAAGGTCCATGTAAGTATCTACATACTTCGTAACATTAAGTTTGACTCCTTTAATGTGAAAATTATCAACAACATGTTATTTCATCATCTCCCGCACTATATTTTTTTATGAGGAAATTGGTATTTCCGATTCAAAATTAGTTGAGTATTAAATTAGTCTTAATTTTTGGAAACCTAAAAGCCCTACTTTTTAATTTCTTTGTAACTTATGACATGGTTAGTGTTATAATACAAGAGGGTTGTTTTATGAATCCTACTAATTTTAGTGACCTAACAACACAGTAAGATAAAAAAAGAGAGGGTGTGGTGTGGCGTGAAAGCTATCATGGGCTCTATGTTTTGTGAAAGATGGGATTTAGGTTTTTTAAGTTTGTTTACAACTCTTGCATTTATCTACATATCATATAATAAGTTAGAAAGAAACTCAAGGATCACAAATGAAATGTTGAGGAATTAAATCACTACAAAAGTTTTTGTCTACAAACCATATATCTTCACGCTAGTAATGCTCTTTTAAATTTCTCTAATAGGTTATTCTTATGAATAAAAAAGTAGATTTTTTTGGGATTTGTCGTAATTGTTTACGTTACTTGAAATTGTTGCAAAAAAACATAATAAAAAGATTATTATTACTTGATTTTAAGTTTCCAATTCACTTCATCTGTTTGACTAGCTTTTGCAGTCATAGCATCTTGTGAAGCAAATCAAATACTTTTGCATATCCGCCTTTCTTTTTTAACATTTTTCCAAATGAACTCTTGGTGCTTTTGTTCACCTTAGAAATAAAAGTATTTTTGTGAATACTAAAATTTATCCATGGGTCATATTCATGTATTCTCTTGAGGATTATGTGTCATGTGGTCTTCGAGAGATGGAGGAGTGATTTGAGCTTCGGGGGATTTCAAATAGGTTAAAGGAAACATTAAGTGATTGGGTGGACATATGCAATTTTTCAGTGCTTGTTTACATGCCTCAATATGACATTGATGTCAATTTGTTGAGTTTTCTATTAGCCATTTATGATAGTTAAGAGTCAAATTTCACCATCATGCTCCTACCACAATAATTTTCATTTGGAACAATGTCGAAAGACATCCACCTCTTAACAGGGTTGCCACATATGAATGTGAACCATTGACAAAATAAGATTTGCTCTCTAATCAAGAGAAAAAGTATATGGAGTCCCACTACAACTTATTGATCAAAGGTAATATTTTTCTCTATAAAATTTTCAAGTTTTTCATGCTTTTAAATTCCATTAACATTTTTCTTTCTTTTATATAGCTAATGAGAATAAACTATTTGTGTTATAGCACATGCATTCCTACAAGCTACGATTACATTTTTTAAGGATACAATAGTATTGCATGGAAGATCAACAAACATTCCATACTAGAGGTTGTTTTCTACATCTTTTGTTCTCTTAGTGGCCAAAAAAAGATTGGCGTACATATTTATCCAACATAATTAGAATTGATTTATCATATGTTATTTGCAGTAACAACAATACATTTTCATATCACAATTATGTACTTACATTATATTATGAGATATTTTATGAGTTGCAGACCAACCCACTAAATCCTAGTGTAAATCCATTATGCCAGATGTTAAGTCTTTTCAACACATTTTAGAGCCTCTCATTGTAAAGGAAGTCATAAGTTGTTGAGTGCAATGATCATATTTCTAATTTTTCACTCAACATGGGTCATAAACCTTGTTCATGCTTGTAAGAAAAGTGTAGAAATATTCTTTTATATGGACTTCTATAATCTATGAACAAGGCTTCTAAGAAATATAACTACCCATCTCCATCCATTGATGAGGTCTTGCATATTATGAATGGTGCATAAATGATTTCCTTCTTGGATCGGTACTTAGGATATAATCAATTCATTACACATAAAGAATGTAGAATCAAAATAGCCTTCACCACCAAGTGGGGTAAATTTTCATATAGGATAATTTCATTCATCTTGATTATAATTGGTACAACCTTTTAACACACCATGTACATTGCTTGAGCAAGTAATTGATTGGAAAATGTATCATTGTCTACATGGATGACCTCATAGTCTTCTCTAAGGAGCTCACAAACCATGTCAAATATTTGTGCACAATCTTGTAATGATTATACAAGCATGGAATTTCCCTCAATCCAAAGAAATGTATCTTTGGGGTCACTGAAAATAAGTTGTTAGGGAACATCATTATGAATTGGTTATTTCTATTGATCTTGATAGGACCAAATCTATCATCAATATCCCCTTCCTTGACAATTGAAAAGAATTGAAATATTTCTTTAGAAAGATTAACTTTGTGAGAAATTTTATATCAATTTTTAATAAGATATATGGACCACTCAATGAGATATTGAAGCAATATGTAAAGTTTTAATAGGAAGATGCTAAAGACACGTAACACATTTGTAGAAATCAAAGAACCTATTGCTCGATATCATATCTTATTTAGCCCAAACTATATGTGTCCATTCTTCATCTATGCATTATCTTCTAAAAACTCTTAGGCATCAGTTCTTCCTCAAAAGAAATAAAAAAATGAGATTGAAAGACTCATTGCATTCATGAGTTCGCTATTATGTAATTTTGAGATTCATTACCCCACCATTAAAAGAAAATTTTCAATCTTATAAGAACTTTTAGTAAAGATGTTCAAACACTACATTTTGAACAACAAAGTAATTTCTATTGTGTCTCGAACATACAATTAAGGAAATGTTGATGCAAAATGAGTTTTGAGAGCATGGCAAAAATTGGATGACCATCCTCCAAGATTTTGAATTGTGAATCAAGCTAATAAAAATAATAAGAGGCATGTGTTTAAGTCTCGCAATGACAAGGTTTGATCCAAAGACGGTATTACAGTAGCACATTGTCTTATCACTCACAAAAACAATTGGTACCAAGAAAGTTTCTACTATGTACTTAACTAGAGATGCTTTGTGCACCTCGACCACACTCAATATAGAGATTTGTTCTTGAAGAAAAAAATTATGGTAAAATTTGGCATGCTCTATAACAAAATCATGAAGATTTTTTTCAATTCCTATCAAGAGAAGAATCTTCCATAGTATTGTGGAATTTCCATGAGAAGAATGACACTGCCATGGGTCAAGAAATTCGAACATACACCAAATCCTAAAGGAAATTATCTATTGGCCCTTTGTATTCAAATAAATGCACTCACATCATAAATTTCGGCATCCTCCGAATATCTCATCTAGAGAGTACAACCCTATTATTCCCTTATAGCCTATTATTAAAATGTGCACCTTTTCTAAATGGTTATCGAACAATGATGAAATTATTAACGAGATTTCCTCGGCTAGACACAAATTCATACTCATCACTACTAATTATTGCATGTGTTGGGTACAAGAATATTTATTTAATAATTTCAAAACAAACATGTCACCAAGTTCATAGAGGACCACATCATTACTATGTTTGGTATACTTATTGCATTAGTGTGTAAAAATGGCCCTAATTTTACTTCCATGAAATTATTTGAGTGGTCTTATGATAATAAAGTTATTCTAAAACTTTTTCGACTATTATCCAAAAGGAAATGGTTTTACAAAA
Organism: Taxus wallichiana var. yunnanensis; assembly: GCA_018340775.1. Taxonomy (NCBI): domain Eukaryota; kingdom Viridiplantae; phylum Streptophyta; class Pinopsida; order Cupressales; family Taxaceae; genus Taxus; species Taxus wallichiana. Next base: position 834,242,122 of record CM031240.1, read on the forward strand.
TCAACTAACAAAAAATTGTTTAATGTTATCAAGAAGATTCAGATAAAAATATGAGAGATTGGCATAATCATCTTAAATATTCCCTATAGTTAGAAAAAACTCAAATCAAGTTCATGCTAGGTGTAACCCCTTACCATATTGTTTATGGCCTAGCTCTTATCTTTATATCAAAATTGAGAATCCCCACATTGAAATTCATGTAATAATAGTTAAGGGAAATGAGAAAGTTGAGGCTAGGATCCTTAACTTAATGTGATTAAATGAAAAATTAGATGAAGACCTTACAGTTTAGTATTGTTGACCAATTTTGGTCAATCATCGGAGTGGGGTACAAAAAAATTCAGTTGCTTGGTTTTGGAAAGGTTAAGGGATGGCTTTACAGGAAAATCAACAACTTTATGTGTTGTTTGAATACAATTGCCTCATACAAATTATTTCAATTCTTATCTTATATGATTTTATGACAGTTTTAATTATAATGAAATCCTTCTTGAGTTTATGTGTAGGAATTTGAAAATCCCAATGTTTTAACCCTTTGTTCCCAACCTTTCTATAGGTGAGATCTATGTAAATGTCCCCTCTCCCGAAGGACTTAAAATGTTGGGGTTCTTTAAAATCATACGAAGATACCCTGAAAGTGTTTGATCATAGTTTCCTTTTATTCATTCAAATTTTCTTCCATACCTAACCTTATTAATTTGGATTTTAGGTATCCTATTTCTAATATCCCATCAAGAAGAACCATTAATATTTGTCAACACGCTTCTTAACTTATGATACCATTTTAGTGTAATTCCAAGGTCTATAAAGAAAACCCTACAATTGGATGGCTATAGATATTAAATTAGTTTGCATAAAGTCCTTACGAATATATATTTTCTCTTCTCATTTTGTATCCCTAATCATTCCCGATGAAGTTGGATCCTAATGTCGGGATAAATTGGGGTCATAATATTTAATTGTGAATTTTTAAATGTAGAGAATGAAATAGGTGAAGGTGATGAAGAGTTTTCTTGTGAGAACCAGCTTTTAAAAGAAGATAATACAAAGGATTCCCACAATTTTTATTTTCCTCCTTTTGGAATAGAAACATAAAAAATGAAGGGAAGTCTCGCAATAACAAGTGATAAAAAATAATGGTATTTCTATTGAGATTTATTGATTCATTGTTGAAACATCTTAGAATTGAGCATTTAAATTTAATTTTTTCATCTAACAACGGGGTTCATTTTAAGAAGCCCTCGATAAATGGAGGTGGAAAATCCCTGACAAATATATACCTAGAACCACTTTCGTGGGAAAGGTGAATTTTCATAGGTTTCATAATGAAATTTTTGCTCGATATTTTTAAGCAAGAGCCAAGTTTCGAGGCAAGTTGTATGCATGCGAGACACAAACAAGAAGGTTTTGTTGATGCATAAATGTCGGGAAAAAAATGGTTTGTTGACGCGCCTCAAAGAATCTTTTTGTTGTCACGACAGAAAAGGTTGTTGATGTGCGCCAATAACATTTTATTGTTGTGCGATTGCAGACAATGTTGTTGACACGTGTCAAAAAGCCTTGTTGTCGCCAACAATGATGGTTGTTGTCGTGTAATAACAAGGTTTGTTGACGCGATAACAATTCTTATTGTCATGCGTAAATAATTCTTGTTGACGCGGCCAACAAATCTTGATGACACATGCCAATGAGAATTATGATGAACGACAAAAAGGTTGTTGTCGTAAGGTCCGCCACTCGAAAACCCTAATTTTTGCCTATAAATACCCCCGCCAACCCTCATTTTCATGTTCGGACTTTTCGGATCCCAAATGTTTTTCTCCGTTCTCCTAGCTCTAAGTTCTATAGTACCGTACATCAACAAACCGACCAAAAACTCCACATCTCGACTCTCCGGACTCCAATCAACCTCAAGTACTCATGATTTGCTAGTGCTCAAGCTCAAGATTTAATAGAAAATCAAACTAACCAGAATTGATAATCCCAAAGTGTACCCAAGGGTAGGGATAATTTTAGTGGAGAATATTCGTAATATGGAAAAAATTTAATTTTAGGAAAATTTGAAAAGGTGATTTTAGGAGCAGTCGGTGTCCTTCGCCTAAAATTTACAGTATATATTTTTTTTGGGGTCCGCTTCGCCTACATTTGAAAACATCTCCTATATAAACCTAGGTGATTCACTGGGTAGTATACTACGGTACTACCACAAGTAGCGCTTACCAAATTACCAATACCGTGAACTCGCATACTCTTAAGCACCAGAGATTGCTGTTAGCCTGTTAGTAGTTTAGAGTAGGGTGATAAATGATATTTGGTGACGTGCGAAAAGGTGTTAAGCGATTGACGTGCGATAAGGGTTAAGTAGTTGATGCACGACAAGGGTTAAGTAGTTGATGCACGACAAGGGTTAAGCTTGAAAGCGACAAGGGTTAAGCGGTTGATGCATGACCGAGTTAGAGTTGATGCGTGATGAGATAATTGATGCGTGACACGAGTTGCTAATGTTGACATGCAACAAGGGTTAGCAATTACAGTGACAAGGGTTGCGGCATTTGACGCCAACACTTGATTAGAGTTAACGCGTGCAGAGATAGTTGACACGCGACAATGGTTAGAGTTGATGTGCGAGAGAGATAGTTGATGCACGATAGAGATAGTTGACGTGCGATAGAGATAGTTAACACACGATAATGGTTAGAGTTGATGCGTGATAGAGACGGTTGAGGGCTTCTTGATGCTCGCCAAAAGGGTTGGTTTGTTGACGTGCGGCAAGGGGATAACCATAGTTGATGCATGTCTTGGTTCTTTTTCTAGTAGCAGATTCTACATTCAAAATAATGGAAGGTCCTCAGAATGGGAAGACCCAAAAAGTAAGTAAGAAATCTCAGAAGTCCCTGTTCAAGTATTTTGGAAAATCTCCTGAGACATATATTGAAACTACCAACAACAATATAGCTGCCACAAGAATGAATCAGAATACTGACTGTGTGGAAGGTATTATTGAGGTGGACATGCATTCTACACAGTATCAAACAGATGACACCTATGATAATCCCATGCCAGATCTTGAAGATATAACTTTTGAGATGTTAGATCTTGAAGATATTCTTCTTGTTGGGGTGCAACCAGGAGTGCATCAAGATATCACACATACAAATACTCAGCAAAATGGAACACAAAAATCAAATTCAAATTCTTGTTCACGAAAGAGGAAAGCTGGTGATTGTGATATTGCTCAAAATTCTACTAAAAAAAGTAAAACATTGAAAACGAACAAGAATATGTGGACCATTGGGAGGACATACAAGTTTGATTGGGCTGCCAAATTTCCATTTATCGAACATGTACAATCATCTAATTAAGAGATCCCATTTGAATGTACATGTACAATATGTACGTGGAAATTGGGAAAGCAACAAAAATGCAAGCTGAAACCGCATACACTATAGAAAAACATTATGGAAAACAATATTTGATCAGAATCTGGGGGTGGATGGCCAGAAGATCAAAACACACAGGTGGAAAACTGAAAAAGAATGCATGCATGTTAAATACACAGTGGATTATGAGGCAGAGCAGAAAAATGTAGACATCTCGTGGAAAAGGGAGGAATGATCACATCGCAAATTGGTAAGATGAAACAAACAAATCTCCATGCAAAACTCATACAATTCTCTACTTTATTTCACATACTAAAGAAAGGAAGACCGATATCAGATTTCCTTGATTTCAAAGTTTTGTATCAATATAATGGAATGCTGAACGTACCTTAGTCTTGTTGGTCTGAAAGTAGTGAATCGGAAATGGCAAAATGCCTTTCCATGATAGAGAAGGAAGATTTGAAAGAGAATGTAAAAAAATCAAAGTTTATCTCTCTTTCAATTGACGAAGTGACAACATTCGAATACACTGCATGGGTATGTATCCACGTCTATACTTTAGAAAATCATATAAGGACACCTCATCTGTTGGGAGTTATGAAAATAGTTGAAAACTGTAATTCCGAAAACCTACATAAAATAGTTGTTTCTCATTTGAAAGATATTGCTGGAATGACTGATTATGAAATTGCTACAAATTTGGTATGCATTAGAGTAGATGGTGCATCGTCACATGCAGGTCAGTCGAACAGGGTTGTGTGTTAGATTACAAACAACAGTGGCCCCATATATGCTACCAATTCACTGTATGGCTCACATAATGAATTTAGCGTATAAAATGGTAAGCAACTATGAAAATGTTGCTAAATTAGAAGACCTAATAAGAGAACTTCATGCCTATATGGCAAGCAACCCAAAGCGATTTTTTGAGTTCTAGAAATTTGCAATTGGAATTATAGATGGCAAAAAACTTTTGAAGGATGTCGAGACTAGATGGATCTCTTTGTATGAACCTGCATGCAGAGTTCATGAGGAGTATCCTTCGTTGGTTGGTTTCATGCACAAATATTGTCATGAAGTTGATAGGGCAAGGGACTTGTTGTTCGTTTAACTGATTTGGAGACATTGCTTACATTGGTTGGTATTCTTCCAATGTTAAAGGAGATCAATACACTGATGAAGCATGCACAGGGCAGATTAATCTATATTGTGGATTTTATATGGATGAGAAAAATGGTATGTCAAAGTCTTGATATATTGTATTGTTCCCAAGATAGTTTTGATGCACCTATTTTTGAGAATTGGAAAGCTTTATTAGATCTTAAAAATCCCAACAACTTTTTGAGATTTAATATCCACGATCACCTCTGCATCACTATTAATGGGAGGGAAATACCACTGCACATTTTGCAAAAATGTCAAGATATTACAGGATCGGAACGAGAAGATGTTCCCGTGACACATAATCTCTTTGAGTCTATTATAGTTGAAACAAGAATAAAGCTTAAAAAAATTTCAGAATCCTTATCATCAGAAATTAGAGAACGTTTTCTGCAAAGATAAAATTCTTGAAGCCATGGGTGTGATGAATCCTAATTTTTGGAATACTGAAGGTGGTCGTGCAGACTTTGTAAGAAAGCATTTCCATAAATCCATGGGTACAATAATGGAACAATTCACAAAGACTTCAGAGCTCAAGGGTATGGAAATCAAAGGTATACTGAATGCTGATTTATTAAAGTTTCAATCAACAAATTTTGCAACAACAATGAGGAACCAATATAAAATTTTAGACGAACCTTCTGAAAGTGGTGCTATTACAAGGTTGTGGTGAGGAATCTATCAAAGTTCTATCTTACAAGAAGATATCAGTGAATATTTCAGATTATATGAGTTATGCCAAACAATGATTTTGGGGTCTATGGAGGACGAAAGGGTTTTCAGTGCATTATCATTTATAAAATCAAAAATGAGAAATAGGTTGGATAAAAATATGGAAATTTGCATGAGGTGTTATGTATCTCGCTACTCCATGGAAACGTTTCCTTTCGACAGAGCAATTGCGCATTGGAATTCCCTTTGCGAAAGAAGAGGTGTGAATAATACTACAAGTACAACTGTTCCCAACGATGAGAGTGGAATTGGCGCATTGTCACACTCTCTGAGAAGAGAACATCGAGTTTTAAGAAGCTATTGATAATGGATTGTTTCAAATTTAAATAGGTATGTCCTTGACCTTACTTTTTATTGTTTGTCACCTTATATTTTAACCGTGGTTATTTATTCAATTTCATATTAACTCTACAGATGCAAATATTGACCGAGACTTTTAATCAATTTTTATTTCAGCTCTTGTTATCATTAAAGATATTACGGTATATATATTTACATTTATTTAAATACGATTATTTCATATATTTTTTTGAAAATGTGGGTTGAAATCCATTCGAGGAATCTACTAATCCATTTCTCATGTTGATTTTTCTTAAATCAAAGATCTAGCATACTACGAAGGATGATTTCTCATTTTCCTTCCATATGCTTTTTCACACCATCTAAAACACAAGAGGTAACACTATACATGTAGAGAACATCGAGTTTGAAGAAGCTGATTGAAAATGGATTGTTTCAACTTTAAATAGGTATCTCCTTCACCTTACTTTTATTGTTTGTCACCTTACATTTTAATCGTGGTTATTGATTCAATTTCATATTAATCGAGGCTTTTTATCAAATTTTGTTTCAGCTCTTGTTATCATTAAAGATGTTACAGGTATATATATTTACATTCATTTAAATACAATTATTTCATTTTTTTTTTGAAAACGTGGGTTGACATCCATCCGAGGAAGCTCGCACTTCTCGGGACTGACAATGTCAGGCAACTCACCAATCTATCTACTAATCCATTTCTCATGTTGAGTTTTCTTAAATCAAAGATCTAGCACAATACAAAGGATGATTTCACAGCCATAAAACACAAGAGGTAAGTTGGTAACTTAAACCCTATCATATGAAATTTCTAGATATTATACAATTATGTATAATTTATTTTTAATATTTACAAATTGCTTTGATATATTTTTTAAACTCTGTGGTATAAAATCACACAATTGATTTTTTATACAATTCATCATCCACATCTAATGTAATCATCATTACAAGTAGAGAATAAAATTCAAGTTCAAATTTCAAATCCAAATAATAAAATTCAAATGCCATGACCATAACATTCAATGTTTCAAATTTTCAAATATAGATTCAATTTTTCAAGTTTCCACACTCAATAATGAAAATTTTCAACCCTCAATTTTCTGTACCCCTTTCCACTCCTGTACTCCTTTCCCCAATGGCTTCTCCACCTGTACCCCATTCCACAATGGCTTCTCCATCTGTACCCCTTTCCCCAATGGTAGAAATAATCCTGAACTTATGAGATCTTCCGTAACACTGTCTAGATTTTTAAAATTCTTTCTTCTTGCTTTGTCGCATCTCCATGGGACAACAAATTTGGATCAACAACTGCCTTAGTTTTGAATAAAATTTCAGGGTCGAAGCCATGCTCTTTAATTATCTACTGCTTTGTATTGTTTTGTTTGTTAACCAAAATAATATTTTCCTTCAAATTCTTCGCTGCGGATAAACTATTCTTTGCGGTTTCCAAGTGAACTTGGAAAACCTTTGCTTGACTCTTCAAATTTTCATATTTCAACTGCACAAAAAAGTGATGTCAATTCAACATATTACTAAAATAAGAAAACTTTAAATTAACAAAAAATATTGTTTAAAAGTGATAATACTTATGACCGCTCTATCTCTCACGGCATTTGCTTCAGAATCGCTATCGATCCTTGTCCTTAGACCATTTGTTAAAATATGCTCAAGGCGTCAAGACTAATATTTTCCAATTTGTTTAATGTCTTATCCAAAATGTCATCTTTATAGTTGTTGTTATACGTGATGACGGTCCCATTTCTTACTTGGGTAAGTAAGGAATCCATCTTCAGCGAGTTGATCTGGATGCAGCGTATAAACTATCCCTTTGCCAATAATTTTCATAACGACTTATTATCTCATTGATAAGTAATTTATCCCTTCTCTCCCATTCTATGAGCTGACCAATATGAGGTAGAATAAACTCATGTACATGGCCTTGACAATCATAACCAATTAAGTTCTCTAAAGGAAAAGGTAAGAATCGTTCACCATCTCGTATCTCGATGAAGATGATCTCATTTGGAGAGGTATGGGGCTTTTCAAAGTTGATCAACTGCTACTTGTTTCGCCTTTGGGTGGCTCCTCGATCCTGTTTGTGATAAAATAAATCAATATTCAAACAAATAAATCTAAATTTAAATGTAATTCAATATGGTAAATTATGATGAAATAAAAGTATACCTGCTGCCCGTAATCATCTCACGTGTATTGAAAAATCTAGTTGGGTCATTGCTATCAACACCTGTAATCTTCATCTAAATTTATATTATTTAAAACCTGATATGCCCGTTGTGTTGGGCAAGCCACCAAGTGAGAGGGTTGGAATTCGAAATGAGGAGGCAATGTTTAGTGTCCCACTAGGGGCTGGAGCAATTGGCATGCATTTACCAATGTTCTTTTTCCTGATCCTCTGGTTGGCATTTTGAATATTATTGGTGGAAGAGGGGGCGGTGCCACTGTTGTATGTGCATGAGGACTGCAATGTGCTGAAAAGTTCAAGAAAAACATATGAAAAACTAGAAAACAATGCAAAAACTATGAAATTAAACGAAGTACTATTCAAAACTTGTACCTTGTTGTTGAGGGGTAGCTTGTCAGCGGTGCTTGAGGTGGCCATGTTGGAGTAGTAATTGGTGGTTTTTGAGCTATCTATTGTTGGGATTGCTGAGGTGGTTGTTGAGAAGACACAAATGCATGCGACTGAACTGAGTGAGTTGGGGAAGATGGTTGACTTTGAGAAACACGCATATGGTCCAAAGTCCCTGCAATGTCATCAACATACAATTGTATGTCAATTCAATAGGGTAAAATTTAAATGGGAAAATGAAAATACAAATTTGGAATTTGTAAATAATACATGTAAGGGTATTACTTCTCTGGCATTTAACGAATTCAAACGGTTGGGGTTGGAGATGAGTGAGCTTCCATTTCAGATTGTGAATCTCCGATGCCTCAACGTGTTGTTGGCCTCTTCCTCTTGATGCTGCCTTTTTTTGGGGAAGGGCCTCCATAAATCTTCTCTGTAAATAGTAAATAGTTAATACCTGTGCACAGTGTAATGTCAAAATACAAACTTTATAGTTTATACCTGTTGTTCTTCAAATGGAATTGAAAAATTCATCAACGCCTTGTCCGTGCAAGTGGGAATTGGTTTGTCTTTTAAATTTAAAAGAGCCTCGTAATAAAGGCCAAGGAGATAGTTTTTGGAGTAAATGACATGTTTTTTTGAAAGCTTTGCATTTGTAATGTCAGTTCTTATTTTTTTTGATAAAAAGGTGCACCAATCAAATTTTTGTTTTGCGATAGTTGCAATAATGTATGCAATGGCCCAGTTTGGTATATCTGTTTGCCGACCCTGTAAAACTATTATGGATTGAAAAAAGGAAATCATCAGAGCAAGAAACTAGTGTCCAATTGCTTGCGTATCCACACTATGTCCTGGATTTATTGACATGAGTCAGTAAATTTCAAAAACATTGGAATTAATATAAATTTAAATTGTATCAAACTAAAAACTGTAAAAAATGACGAATGAAAACAGTTTACACTTACAATCAACATGGAAACCAAAAGTCAATTCGAGATATTTCTTATCATCTTCGAGGAGTGATGCCTTCGTTGTGACATTGGGTAAATTTCTAAATGTGGGGGCACAAAGGATTCCTGTAGAGTATCTTCATCTTGCCTGTGGATAGAGCTTGTGGGTTGACTAGATTTTGTTCTTTATTTTTGTCTTGAGCTTGGGATGCACTTGTAGTTGCCATTTTAGTTGTCCTTGAGCTTGATTCTACCCGAGATTGAGCAACCGACCGGAAAGTGTAATCGTGAAATGACCTCGAAAGTGTAAACATGAAAATGACAAAGGCGGGAGGGTATTTATAAAGACAAAACCGGGGGCCAACTAGAATTGACGCGCGCGCCAAGAAGTCTTATTGACGCGTGCGCCAATGAGTCTTTATCGACGCGCGTCAACATGCCCTCGTTGACGCAAGCGCCAACAAGACATGTTGACGCGCGTCAACATGCCCTCGTTGACGCAGCGCCAACAAGACATGTTGACGTGCGCGCCAACAGCGTCTTGTTGACATGTGTCGGTAAGTTCAGCCGACACGCGTTAACAAGACCTCTTGACGCTGTCAACAAGTCGCCAACATGATCGATCAACGCAAGCGCCAACATGACCTCGCCGACGCATGTCGCCAGAAAGTCATGTTGACGCGCGCCAACAGTCATGTTGACATGCATCAACATGTCATTTCGACACAAACAGATCATGTTGATGCGTGTCAATAGGTCATGTTGATGCACATCAACGTGCCATGTTGACGCGCGTCAACATGACCGTTGACACACGCCAACATGATCTGTTTGATGCATAACTAGTGAATTTGTAATTTAAGCACTTTTTGCTAGGTTTTTGAATAACATTTTTTTGAGAATCTTGACGCATGAATAGTGAATGCGTAATTTAAGAAGTCTCTCGGCAAAAAAAAAGGGAAAAATTCAGTTCTAAAAACCGGTAAATCCGTCTTTCACCAAAACCAGCTTCTGGGGATATTCATCAGGTATTTTCCACCTCCAATTTTCTATGGGTTTCTTAAAATGAACCCTGCACAAGGGCAAGATTCAATACATGAATTTTTGTGTCTACACATGTATATACTATTTTGTAAATGAATAAAGAATACAAGGAATCTGTAGAAGCATGTGAATTCACAGGGCTTGATAACATGCCCCTGTTCAAGATTGATCATGACATTCTTAACTACCTTCTCTTCTCATACAATACCGAAGATGGTAATTTTACTGTTACTTTGGAAGATGGGCATACATTTAGGTTCAGTGTTGATCTAGTGATATCAATCAGTTGACATGTCTTACATTTAAAAATTGTCTTGTAGTAATAACCAAAGCAACCCTCATTAAAAATGATAAGATTTACCTCGAATCTTGTTTTGGTTTCCATGTTGATTGTACTTGTACATTGTAACCTACTTTCATTTGAAATATTTTTATTTTGATATTAATTCAAATTGATACTAATTCCAATGAATTTTACAGCTCATGTCAACAAATCAAGACGAGGTGTGGATACGCAAGGAATTGCACACCACTTTCTTGTTTTCATGATTTCTTTTTCCAAGCTAGAATTATTCTATTGGGTCGTAAAACTGATATCACAAATTGGGCTATCAGATACATTCTTTCATAGATCGAAAATAAAAATTTGATTGGTGCACATTTTTATCTAATAAGATAAAAGATGACATTACAAATGCAACACTTTCTGAAAAACTAGTTATTCATTCCATAAACTATCTCCTTGGTCTTTATTATGAGGTCTATATTAATTTGAAAGATGAACCAACTCCCACTTGCATGAATGAGACGATGAAGAATTTGTCAATTCCATTAGAAGATCAACAGGTAAATAGTTTATATTTTGACGTTAGTAAGGTTATTGTATTGATAAGTTGATTATGTACTTCTGATTGAATCTTTACTGTATGTAAAGAATATTTTTAGAGACCCTTCCACGAAAAAAGCAACATCAAGAGGAAGAGGCCAATTAAACGCTGAGGTGTCGGAGATTCCCAATCTGAAATGGAAGTTCACTCATCACCTAACCCCCAAGTGTTTGCATTAGTTAAACGATAGAGACATAATACCCTTAACATTCAATATATGGTTTTTTATATTTTCCATTTACCATTTACCATATTGAATTGACATACATTTGCTGCACTTGCAGGGAATTTGGACTATATGCTTGCTTCTCAACATGCATCACCAACTCACTTAATCCAATAACGTGCAATTATCGATTCTCAACCACACACCGCTCCACCACACCCGTCATCCATAGGCACAACCGCATAGTAACACAATCAATTCAAACTACGACACTCACCCATAGAGCGATAGGCTATCCCTCAACAAGGTATAATTTTATTTATTTTGTGTAAGTTTTTAATAGTTTTTCATATAATTTAGTAGCTTTTTTGTAGTTTTAATAGTTTTTCATATAATCTAGTAATGATTTTTAGTGATTTTTCTTGGACTTTACAATACATAGCAGTCCCTCATCCTCTATTCAAACAACAACACCACCACGTCCTATACCCTCATTACGATTCAAAATGGCCACAAGAGGTTCAGGAAAATAGACCATTGGTAAACACATGCCTATTCTGGCCCCTAGCAAGACACTAAACATTGCCTCTTCATTTCTAATTCCGACCCTCTCTGGTGGTGATCGCCCAATGCAACAAGCCAATTATTTTTAAATCAAATAAATTTAGATGAATATTAGTTGGGCATTGATAAAGAATGACCCCGTAATGACCACTCCTCTTCAACACTGATTGAACTATGTTTTCAATTTTGAATTGATTATAATCTTGAACCTTGCTGTTGTATTCTAGTTAGCATACTCATAAGATGCGCAAGACATCATGATTCCGTTGTGTTTTAATTGGTATTTTGATTGTCTGGTCAGTAGTGTGGAATTTTATGTACATTGTCGTATACGATTTGATTAACCTACTTGATAGACAATATGGAGGTGTTAGACTCTTGAAATGATGTGACTTATGTGATAAATTTTATATGCTTGATTTACATATCAAGTATTTGATGTTCTAAGTGTTACTACCAGATCATGACACATGGACTTGATTTATGGATATTTCTAGATGATTTTTGATGTTATGATCTTAGTATAAATTGATGGATTGGTAGAGTCAAAATGTTAGAAATTTGAGAAATTGGTGAATTACTTGATTCTAACGTTGGTTTAATTATGATATTCGATGATGTGAATTGCTATGTAAATATGTATGTTTTTATTATCTCGATGTCGTTAATGTGGCCATGATGACAAAAAGGTATTGTTTGATTTTGTAGGAAATTATAGCACAACAAACTACGGGGGATAGGAGACCAATAACGAAGGAATGTGGGGTATTGGTAATAGGTCACCATGACAACTTATGTAATGTTATGTTGTGTTGTTGCATGCCTAGTTAGGAGGTTTCCCATGGGGGTGACCTCACATGTGTGGCCATGGGGATAATGTTTCTCTTCTTTTAATTTTGTGTGTGTTTTATTTTGTGTTATGTTTTTAATTATTGGAAATTGTAGTCACTTTATTAGCAATTATTAATGTGTCTTAATTGCTTTTTTTTTATTAAGGGCAAATAGTTTTGAAGGGACTATACCTCAGTATACAAAAGGGCTCAATGAAATGATAGTAAAGATGAGAGAAGCAACCCAAAGAAGGGTAAAAACAATAACCAAGAAAGGCTCAACACCCAAATATTACAATATAGGTGAAAAAGGATCTAAACGCATGAGATCCGTAACTAAGAAGGCAAGATCAAAAAGAAACCAAAAGAGAAACAAGATAAAGAGCTCCACCAAAAAATAGCTCCAGAACCACCCGATGATGTAGCCAAATTGCAGCCAAAAACAACATCACAACATCTCGTTACTTGATGGCTCACAATATTGGTCTTGATGGCCTGCAGTGACATGAAGAAGGCAATGGCAAAGTGGCCTGAGAGGGGTCTTGCATATATGCTTGGGAAATTGCAATGTCCCTATTCTCTTTAGGGCCCCATATGTCCTCATTAATTCCACTTAAACTACAAACACTTGTGGACATGTTGTTCAATGAAGTTATAAATGCTTTTGAGGGCGAGATAATATGCATTATCATGCGGCTTTTAGCATTCCCTAATCTGCCATCAAGGGACTGTAGTTTCTTGAAGATTTCATCAATCACCCCCTCCTCCTCCTCACTTTGAAGGATCCTTTTACCCTTGGCTCTCTCCATGTTTTTTAGAGCCCCTTTGAGCTCTTGTATCTCCTTTTCCAATCTGTCCACCCTATCTAGCAATTCCTCCTCTTTGGGCTCTTCCACCGGCATGCTAATATGCAGGAGGTTTTCAGCTAGTTCCAAGTCCTTGTGGCTCCTTAGGACTCGTTGGGAAGTACGGATTTTAGCTTTGAGGCTCTTGCTTTTCTTGCTGGAGCCAACATCTTCATTCTTTCTTTTTTTTTAGCGGGGGAGTGGGAGCAAGTGTGGGCAGGTGAAGGTATGGAGGAGGAAGGTGGGATAGGATTCATGGGAGGGCACTGGAAAATGGTGGTGAATTAGGAGGATAAGGCCTCGGTGCAAAGGGATAGCCCTAGAGTGATTTTGAACTTCTCTTATAGATTTCTCCAGGGAGTTAACCAGATAATGAGGAAAGCTAATAATGTTATTTCTACGAAAATGATTCAGAAAAATCAGATGCTTGTGAGGTATAGTCACATATCTTCCTTCAAGGGTAACATACCTTACCACCATTTTGGCCAAGTTCATCAAAAGGTACAGGGATCGACTCCACCTTGAGGCCAGCAGTTACGAACTCAAGATTCTCTCCCTCTTCTAGAAATTTCTTGGTTTCCACCTCCCTGTCGACCTTCTTATTGAAGAATTTTGTGCCTTCCAGGCTGAGACCCGTGATCTGAGCTATGAGCTCTTCTGTAATTTCCATTTTCATGTTACTATATTTGACAATTCTGTTCTTCCAACCCTTGGCGAATTTGATGGAGATGTCTTGGTCGAAGCCTTGAATCCTTTCAATGAAATTTGACAGGCCCCCGATTTGCAGGTACTCCCAAAGCTCCGTGTTCTCTTTCCACTCAGGATTGTGGGTCGGTTCAGTTTTGCATGGCGGACCCCCCATGTTTCCTCTATTCCTATTCCTGTTCTCAATGGTAAAAAAGCTACCAATGTGTCTTAATTAGTTAATCCAACTAAATTTGTTAACTAAAATAAGGATGTGACAATTGAATAGTTATGAGGGTAGATGGTCCTTGAAATCTTGTGGATGTAGGTTAGATTTGTGTTGGATTTTGTGTGGTGTACCCTTCCCCAACTTCAAAATTCGGATTTTGACTTGGGAGGCCTTTTTGGAGGCTTGTGGGACAAGCTAAGCTTGTCCCATGCCTCTTAAATTTACCCAACAACCCTACCTATGGTATGGGGAGTTAATTTTAGACTTATTTATGCATTTTGGAGTGTAAAAGGGTGAAAATAATTGCACTTTCCTACTTACCACAATAAATTTGTCCTTGGAAGACTTGGTGTGCAAGTTTGAGTGTCATGTGGGCTTGTCATAAGTCTTACATGTTCATTTATTGTCTTGGGCATGGTGTTTGACTTGTGTGTTGGAATGGAGGGATGATGAAGTGGCATCCTACATGGAGCCACCTCATCATCCTCACATCCAATTTTCTATTTATTGATGGAATTTGATGGATTTGGGGTTATTTGTTCATTTTCTTTCTTGTGAACTTTTGGATTTGGGAGCTTGTTGGAGTTGCTTTTGGAGTGTGCTTGGCTTGAAGGTTTCAAAATCTTGTGGAGTGAAGTTATCTTGGAATCTTGATGGAGAGGTAGGCTCTCCACCTTTGTTGTTTTTTTATACTTGTAGATGTGAAAATTATGCTTGTTAAGTATTGCATGAGTGTTGTGAATGTGTTTTTTTGTGTGGTTGGGTAGTTGCCTTAATTTGGATGTGGAGATGGATTTATGGGACCATTGGGGATGGAAAAGGGAGATGTGAGGCATGTATTTTGAGGGAGTGTGATTGGGATTTTCACCTATGAGGAGTGAAAAGGAAATCATGGACATATTTTTGCATTCTTGCAAGGGAGAGATAAAGATGTTTTGTTGTTATATTATGCACATGGAGGTTTTGGGTGAAACTCCTACTTAACTTAGGAGGCAAAAAGAGGTGGTTCCCATAGTCCTTTCTCCTTTTGGCTTGATATCAAGCCTTTTTGTTGTTTGAGAAAGTTGTAAATTTTGTTGAGTATGTCTATTTAGATGTGTTGAATGTCTTGATTGAATGTGTATGTGGAAGCCATTTAGAGATGCCAATGGTTGTCTAATACCCCTCATTGCTTCCTTGTTGGGGCTTGGGGGCCAATGAGGAAGAAGGCTTCTCTCCCTCATTGGAATATTTGGTTGGGTGGAGAGTGTTGCCTACTCCCCCATTTGGTTGTGTGCTTGATTCATGATGAAGATGGTGGAGTTCAAGTGAAGATGGTTCATAGTACCTTTGAAGGAAATGGAGAAAGATATGTGAAGATTGCAGCTTGTTTCTATTTGACTCTACGACTAGTAAAATTGTACCAATAGTACTGGAGGAAATATTATAGGGTATTGGTTAGTTCTTGCAAATGAGTTTATTATGACTTGCATTACTTCATATTGTAACGCCTAACTAATACACACAAAAATACAACACTGAAAAACTTAGATAATTTTTTTTTGACTTACTTGGAGTTTACACGTCAACACAGGTGACCAGAAGGGGCTACGACCAACTCTCAATAAGCTTGACGCAACGTTGACCACATAGGAAACAAGGAAACATACAACACCCAACATGAACAATTCAATTTTCTCTTCGACAAGGCACAACGTAAAATTCCAAACACATTACACAGTTACAGTTAAGGCCATCCCACAATGTAAAATATTTTAAGGTTATGTATTTACAAAAATGTCTTTCAAACTTGACTTTACGATCTAGAAGATTCATGTTTTGATTTGCACAATTCTTTTACAAAGGTGAACTTCTTTCTTTTATGCTAGTGACTAATTAGCTTAATTCACCGATTTAAGAACATTTTCTCTTTCTCTCAAGGTTAGTTAATCATACTCAAGCCACCGAAACTTGTTCCACACCTCCATTACACAGTGACAAGCACAAGCTCGATTGAGGGAAAGTACCATTTTAGGTTCTAACAATAATCTTCTTTGTGCAAGGATCAAAAGTTTAACAAATTATTTAAGAAAGATTACAATGAACCAAGGCAAGGGTAAAGGGAAACATGTCAAAAAGATTCTAGCGTCGTGGTCTCATTGGTTATTAACCAATATTTTATTGAGGCTACTTAATTTATCAAGTTTGGTTAAAAGTTTCATTTAGAATTTTCTTGATTAATTTTAAAAAGGGAAAACAATTTACATTTCAAATGATTGAGATAGATTGAAGGGTTTCTTAATCAATTTCCTCCCGCTTATATAACCTTATTATCTTCCAAAACTAATCATTGATTTCACCTTAAGATCATGTAAGAATTCACCATAAAATGGATAATGTTGATTAGTTTAGCTTGGGGGAAAACAAGGTAGTTATATTTTTATTACAAAATCTAGTTTCCTCTTTGGTTTCCTAAGGGATCAATGCTATCAAGAAGCTCACATCTACATTAATTTATTCTTATATATATATATTTTATTTTAACTTTTATAAATTTTATAAGGATCATCCAACCATTTTATTATGCTTAGAATTACATTATTACTATGTCTTAGAAGGGTTTACCACACAACATTTTATCTCAAGAGAAAAGTTCACCAAGACTGCTTTTTGAAAACTATACATGGTTACATCAATTCTTTCCAACATGACACACAACCCAAAGGGAAAACCAACTCTATGGAACCATGACTAGGGAACAAGAGAGTAATAACATTGGTCACGCCACACTATACTATTCTTAGAATTTCTATAATACATTAGAATCACCCATAACCATGCGGTAATAAAATTTTATATTTTCCATGATAACAAAACAAGCCAAAGTTTCAATAGTTACGACAACATTACTCCACAACACATAATACTAAGGCACTGGTTTTCTTCTAAATTCCCACATAACCCATTCCAGAGTTTTACAACATAAAAGTATTCGTACAAAAGAACTTCACAACCAAGTTTGATGCAATATCCTACAAGTCTTTCCCTCATCTACTTGCATAAGCCATCTACAACAATTAATAACCTGAGTCAGTTCATGAGAACTGAGCAAGATAAGACTACACAAAGTAACAATAAGCTACTATCTAACAATATCAAGAAAGGAAACATTCTATTCCAAGAATTGGATCAAAGCTCCAAAAAATAACAACTCCTTAAGTTATGATAAAATTTCCACCACGCCAATCTAAGAATAAAATCTTATACTTTAGTTATGAACATTGTCTCAAAGCAACAAAACAATCATTTGAGAAGGGACCATTGGCCTGATTAAGTTAGAAACAATAGTCTAGTGTAATGGAATTTCCATCGAATAAACAATTAGGTTATAAGATTGAGAACTGATATTCAAACCAACAATCTAAATTCATAAAAAGGTACCAAAATCACAAGCTATGATACTAAATTTTTAAAACAACAAAATTGAACAATTAATCCAGGAGGAAACACAGATTCAAAGGTTAACATGAAAGGTCGAGTGTATTAAAATTTTAATCATGTAATCATATAGATTATATGATGGAAATATAATACACAACCACCACTCAACATTTTTAAAAAGGGAAGGCAAATAATACTAGTTTCAGCCATTGACTCCAAGGAATTTCACAATCATTCAAGAAGAGGCCACTGCCCTTATAGGCAAGTAACGACAAGCGAGAGTAAAAGAGAGTTTTGACATACAAGCTAACATTTAAAACATCAATCCAAGTTTTACCACACTAGGGATTTCCAAACCTTCTCTATAAGTCTATAGTTTCGGTTTAAAAAATGTGGATCACCACTTTCCATCACAAGTCCTTTTAAAGTACCCCTCGTTAACATATTCAAACCATTCAAAAAAGAAAAATTTGCATTTATAAGTATCACCAAAAGCCATTAAATTAACATTAACTTCAAATATAAATCAACAATGCATCTATATATAAATACCCCCAAATATCCCTAATGCTCTTAACTATTCTATCATAAGTCAACAAGATATCAACACACATACATCATCCAAAAGTCAATAAAAATCAGCGAGATGCACAATTATAAATATTCCACCAAGAGTCATCACGAGTAGAATTATGCCAAGGTAGTTTTGAAAATAAAGGAGTACTATCCATAACACACACATGAAACTTCAAATCTTGGTGACAAAATCCTTTGTTACGGTTTAAGTTTCATAAGGAATGGTCAAAGTTCCCCTCAGGGAAAAACCTTAAATGTTTTTGGAACTATACCGATGATCAACAGGAAAATAGGGTATACATCAAGCGTCATAAAAATTAAGCAAGAATACTCAAGGTGCAAAACAACTAGTAATCTGGGTACCTTAGCCAAGATACTCCCTCCAAGCATAAACCTAACTACTGAAGTCAACCACACATAAGTTTTGTAAACCTATGGGATGGATTGAATATCGAAGGGGCATTACTTAACTCGAGAAAAAAATAACATGGAGGTCCAATGGACCTCGACAACTTCACCACTCAAGGTTGGGCACATCAAGGAAACATTTGACATTACGTAATTATTTCCATAACCCAAAAGGGTGATTAAGTGTCTATAAAACTATAGTCTCTCCCAACCCAGATCGGGTTCAATCTAGTGGTTTTCTGCTAAAGTAAAGTTTTCATAACCCATGGGAACTATGCTCAACATACCTGGAAGAAAATCAAATCTAGATAGTAAGCTCGTATGAAGAGCAAGAGGTTTATAGATACAACAGGCTTGCTTTCACCACAACATTTACTAGCTATAAACAACTTAATAACCTTGTTACTTAATCACAGAAATGTAGTTAATGATGGTAGGAGGTCGTTTACTTCAATGTGAACACACAACATCCAACATAGGAGGAAATTTAATCTACGCTATCCACTTTAACACTAACAACGATTAAAGCCAAAAAAAGAAGATTACAAGAGGAAAGGAGAGATTTCCCATAAGGCGAAAAACCCACAACAAAAGCAACAAAGACAAACCAAATTCGGGGAAAATAAAGTTCTATTTCATGATATTTTTAAATTTTAGCAATTGTAGCAATGGTAGGATTATCTTGCCTATTTCTCCAGCTTCAACAAGTCACATGGACACCTCATAGACTAGCAACAACACTCTTCAGGTCGAATCTCCTCTCTTCTACTGGCTGGGCACTTGAACTCCATTACCATCCACACTTAGCACATGCAGGGAGCTCCATTTTTCAAGTGAAATCTGATAGAAAGGGCTATAGCTCAAGGACTGCCATGACAACAATAAATACACAAAATGGGTTTAAATCTTGTCAATAAAACTTAAAATATAGCTCAAAAAAATTCCATGACCCAAGTGATCATATGAAATAATAGTGACAATTGGCCTCATATCAAAAACAAATTCTGGGTACGTCAAAAACCAAAAACCACTTCACCTAGATACAAAGACCATTTCATACCCGTATTTAGTCAAAAACATATAAAATTACTTGAAGAAGCTATTAGGGAAATCATGAACATGATGAAAAAAGGAGAAGCTTACAAGGCCTGTGTTATCTCTTCTTTCCAGGACCTCCACTGCCATCTCCTCAAAGATAATTCAGAAGATAAGTTCACAATTCAAGAAATTAAATCCAAATTTAAAACATTTGTCAAAGAGGATTTGTTCAAACAAGATACCATGTCTAAGGAGAAAATGGAAGATATACGTGCTCTCAAAATTGCAATCACGAGGCGAACAAGGAATTCTTAGAAAATATAGAATGTGGAAAAACATGGAGAATTTCTTGGATACTTGGACACATGTAACTGCTAATACCACCATTTCCCGAGGTATGGAGATAGCAAGAGCATTAGTGAGATTCAAAACCAAGTGCTTAAAGAAAATACTCGCACAATCACTCCTTCAAATGTTTCAACACCAAGATCTTAGTTTGTTCTTCTAATCAATGTATTTTGGTAAGTTGGCCATCTGTTATTTAATCATGTAATATTTAAATAAGGACCAATTTAATATTATAAGACTTTGTTAATTGTTAATCTTTTATTAAAAGAAGGAAAATGAAAAGACTCTTTCGCAACTGCCCTAGGGGCTATTTAAGGGACTTCCCTTTTCATTTGAAGTTGTTGAATTTTGATGTATTTGATGTAGAGATATTGAATTGGAAATCAATATAGAAGAATTTATAAATAGGAAACTTTGTGCCATCTAGTTTATGTTATGCTTAAAAATTTGTGTTTATTGTATATATGTCATGTATTTAGATGTGTATAATTCTGATCTTGTTACCCTTGCATGCACAATTAAGATATCATTTTGCAATCTATATGTCTGAAAGTGTTACTTTCTTCATTTTCTGAAATATTAATCCTTCTACTTCCTTTCTTCGTATAAAAAAATCTTCTAAAATGGGGACATCTAAAGCATAAAAATCCTCATTAAAAAATTAATAGTTTGTACATTTGTAAATAAATAAATTTACTTTTTTTTTTTTGGTGTTCAATAAGATAACCTGTCCCATAAAGAGGAGGTATTGTTGTCCCCTAACTATTTTTTTTCAAGGTCAAATTTAACAACCAATAATACAACAAAAAAGTGTGCACACCAAACAAAGGACAAGGTCCACATACAATAGAAAACAAGGGACAAAAAATAGGAGACAACCAAATAGATAACCATGGAAGAAAATGATCCTGTAAATAAATTTTGCACATGAAGCACCCGTTAGCATGTTATAAAGATAACCCATATGTCAAAGCATGTATAAACAAGTAATGTAGAGTGATATGTATAAAATGAAACAATATCACCTATATGAGATGAATGTGGATGCCCTACCGAAAGTTGTATGAGTGGTAGGAGGTGAGCATTGATGTTGTGTGTAAGATAATTGTATTTGTGATCACAACTAGAAACGGGTGTGAACACCCATGTGCGTATAGTAAAGATAATGAAATACAAGATATCTAGCTAGCATGTTTAGTAAAGTGAACATATTCAAGTAAATGTAAGCAAGAGTAATAAAGAACCAAAATATGTGACATGATGTGGATGGATGGAATGGTATGCAATATGGATGATATGATCCATGTTCCCCTAATTGAATGGAAGTATATGTAGTGAGGTTCATTTAGTATGCCCCCTCAGTAGTCAAGAATGAACCAAAAAATAGAGCATGTCATCTGGAAATGTTCAAATAGTGTGTTGTGTGTAACGCACTGTGGTGAATTCATACATGTAGTGATGATAATATGCAGCCTAAAAATTATGTTTGCGTGAACCTATAGTCAAATCGTATATAACAATGAGAGAAATAGAGGGAGTAGTGATGTAGGCTAAAGTGTGTACCACTACAAGATGAAGGAATAAGTGATCATTTAACCTATGGTGTATGTCACTAACCTAGTAATGTCGTATGATATAAGGTTGAGTGATGAATGCGTGCATATTATAAGGTCTATTTGATTGGTAAAACCTTGGCAATGAAAGTATGGACCGAGGAACTAGAGTGCGTCTTAGGGTAGTGAGTGCAAGTGTGTACACGTGGATGTCTATATTATATATGATGATAACATATGACCACGTAGTATGATGTAACATGTATTGAAAGATATGTAATGCCTATGGTGTAGTGTGCGGGGTTCATGTGTCTTTTTATCCCTCAACAATTAAATGTTAACCGAAGCACAAGGGTGTGTCATTGGGTAATGATGATGTATGTAGTGTGGATGAATGTGCCTATGCTAAAAGAATGGTACATGATAGTGATAAAATGATGAATATGTACAAGTTAAGCTATGGGGGTGAATGTGTTAGATATTATGTCCCCAAGTATGCATGAGTGAATTATCTATCCAATGAATGTGAAGGAAAATGGTCTTTCATCCAATGAATGTGGTGATGAAAGTGCATAACAATGTGCTAGTAAGGGTGGTATAGAAGATAGATGTCATACAAGTGAGTGTATCCTATGTGCATGTGATGAATGAATATATGATGATTGTGTATGTGTAATAAAATGTATAGGTGATGGAGATCTATGTGAAGTTGAATGCGAGGTGATGGATACCTGCATGGAATAAAATGAGGTTGTGACCTATGTCGTGATGTAGTAACTATCCTAGGAATAGACCTATGCTGATGTGTAGTACTAACGGAGTGGTGAGGTCACATGAAGGTGTACGAGTAGGTAAACTAGGAGTAGATTGGAATTTTATAAACATAGAATGTGATGTTCTAGATGATGTAGGAGATGGATGATCCGACACTCAAGAGGTTGACAACTAGGGAATATATGGGGGTACACTGTCAATAGAGATAACCTGATTGTTATGAATGAATTTGAGTCACAAATGATTCATAGAGATAATAGATTGAGACCTACAAATACAATTGAGCCCGAGTAGCATGCCACAACCATCAACTGCTTGCCCAACAAGGAAAGGGACAAGAAAAGTGAGAGGACCAACCGTAACATGTAGTTTGATGACACCATATGGTTTGTTTAGAGGGTATTCAATTTGTGATTGTGGGTAACCAATGACATGAAGAAATGGAATATAACATGCGCTAATAGGCCAAGATGGTTCAAAATTATTATTATTGATGGGGATTGAGCCAATAGATGCTTTGATATGTAGGTGATTAGATGTAAAAGTTGCATGATATTCATGGTTAGAAAAAGAGATGACTGGTGGTGAAGTGTTAGTATGTGTAACTAAAACTGAAGGGCCCCTAAAGCAAGAGGAGACACTATGTGGTATGCATGATTAGCGGAAGATTCAACTTATTTATTGTCACGTTGTTAAGATTGGTGATTAAAGAGTTTGGTTTTACACTCGTTGCTAGGTGGAGAGTCGTGGAGGTTCTGAAAACTCAAGCTTGTTGTTATCAATAAGATCTTGGATGATTGTACTGAGCCCTAAACATCAATTCGTCAAGTGTCCCACACATTTTTTATAATCACAATGGAATTTCTCGTTGTAATTCCTACCTTTCATCCACAATGGGTATACTTCGAGTGGTGGAGGAATCGTGATAACATTTCTCTCAGAAGTTGCAATATAATATTAGGTGGCCATAGGAACATTAGTAAATGTGTGCTTAAGTGGTGACTAAACCTCTTTAAGAGTAGTGACTTCATTTAACAATAATTTTGGTGTCTGTTGGTTTAGTTACTGAGATGGCTTGTATGGTGCCTTGTTTGGAAAATGAGCGAGTAAGACGAGAATGCTCTTGATATTTAATATTTCCTATGGATAGAAAATTAGTTTCATAGAGCTTAAGAGTATGAAAAAAATTTTCGAATTAAGGGGAGATCTCAAAGAGGAATTTTTTTGAAGTTGCGGCAAAAGAATTTGAATGAACAAAATATGAAGCTCAGAATCCGCTAGCACATTTGACATCTTAGCTAGATTGTTTTTATATCTCAACACATAATTGGAGAGCTTTTCATTAGATCCTTATTTATGTTCTGTTAATCGAGCATAAGAGATCTTGGATCTCGATATTGACAGAAAATGAGTAAGAAAATCATCGACCTAATGCATAAATGAAGTTACCTAATGAACATGTAGGTCGTAAAACCAACGCATCACATAATCATAGAGACTACGGGGAAGGATTTTAGCTAAAAGAAGATGATATTCTGAAAATTCAAGATAAGCTACATGGAATTATCTAAGATTCTCATGGGTCACCATGCCCATTGAAAAGGGGAATCTTAGGGGTGAAAAACTAGGAGAAAATAGATAAGTGGAGATGGCGGGTGCAAATGGTGTGTGTAATAATAAGGTGGAATCTAAAGATGGAGATGCACAAGAAGTAGCCTATTATAACTGATAAATATGTGCTTGGAGGTCTTGATAGAGAGAGGTTAAGTATTGAGTGCTAATAGAGGAATTCTACCATGTATGAGAGACAAGAGGTGGTGTGAAATGATTTGTAGGAGTAGTAATAGAAATAGGAATGGTAGAAATGGGTAGAAGAGTGGAAACAAGTGGCTAAAATCAATGGAAGTAGAGATGGCCACGAAAGCATTAAGTTCCACCAAATTAATAGCTTCCTCACGAGCAACATGTAAAAATATGTCTTCATATTAGGGATGCTCAATCATAACTAAAAATTGGAATTTATTCTAAATTAATCGGATATCAAGAACAATAGTAAATAATGCAGATAAATGCATAAAGAAAATGACCCAAGAAACTAAAGAACTAGATATGTGAAACACTAATGATAAAGAAGAGTTAGAAAGAGATTATCTAATTCGGTAATGCCTCGGGATTGTGTCGCAGGATACACTGGATGAATAAAATGTAGAAGTGACCATGTAGAAGCTCTAGAGAACACATATCTAGAGTAGTACGCTAGACTAGGGCACCTAGAGAAGGACTAGGTGCCTTTGGGCGCCCTAGTCCGAGAATTGGGTGCCCTGGTTTGTAGAAATGACCTAAAACCATCGTCTGAGGTGTCACTAAGTGATCACCTTCCTCCTCTCCCTTTCACACTAGTTTCGTTGAACTTGGAAGCATGTCATTATAAATCAGTGATGAAGATGAGACCTGCAAAACTCCATGACAAGCATCAAATCCCTAAAAATACAAATATGCATATGAAGGGGTCAGACTATCCTCAGTGGCCACAAAGGTGGACTTACTAAGCTGAGCATTTCACTACATCTCATACCAGTATAGTTCTATGTGTGTGTGTGTGTGCACTCATTTCCTAGGTTTCTCTTGTGTCATACACAATTTTTAAACGTAGAGAACAATAACTATGTGTAGAAATGTAATAAAATGGTGGATGGAATAGAATAAACTTCCCTCCTATGTAGTGTGATGCAGATGAACTAGCCTTATGCCTTGTGATGGAGATAGATGGATGTAAATGGAGCCTTTGATGGATGCAACCTTAGGTGATGATATTAGTGTTTAATTCTTGGTCCCTCATTATGGTCTCATAACTTTATATTTATATGGTTCTCTTGTTCTAATTTCATAATTAACCTGAGAAGAAGTCAACCACTAAAATGATTGAAAGTTCAAACGGATAGGAAGTTCCCAAAAAGTGGTGGGAAAGTATAAAAAGACTCGGGGCACCCTAAATAGGACCAGGATCTTGCGGCACCCCAATCAAAGCTAAAATGACGCCAAATGTCATAACTGACTCGGGAAAGTAGATTTAGTAGGTTGGAAGTGACGACAAAACAAAAAGTAAAATAACTGAACGACATGGGTTAATTTATACTTTCTTCACTCAAAAACCATATGAATAGTAGTATGAGATCGAGACTAAATAATTTCTAAAGTACATAATTTTGTGTCTACACATACATCCACTTAGACCTTAACATTATTATCGAGTGTCATACTCATATTGACCACACATTGACTATGGTGGTGGTGCTCACCGAAATACAAAACATTTTGTGTCATTCCAACTCACCTCTATCTTCATTGTCCCCCTAAAAACTTCATTAAATTACAATAGCATCTCTAATGCCTCATATGAAAAAAACTACTAATTGGTGTAACATTTATCATTTAGTCAATAATTTTATTCTAGTGTTTTGTTAGAAATAATGGTGTTTTTAATATTGATCCACACACAGGTATTTCAAACTTGTTTTCCCTCATTTCCTCTCTACACACCTAACATGTATTTACTCATATTTTCGGCTATTTTATTTTTTATATTTTACCACCAAACAACAGGGAGCACGTCTATTTTTGGTGTATTTTATTCTAAGTATTTGGGCGGAACCGAGCCCACAAAATTAGATTTGTTTCATAAATACTTCGGGTCTTGGGTTGAGATCTTTGTTTCACCTGTCCTTTCTCAACACTTTCTCCTTTATGTATGTGAATCCCATGAATTAAGTCGCATCATATTTTTCATCGTGTCGGAATTATTCTAAGAAGTAAGCATTAATATACATTGGTAAATGATAGAGACACATGGTTTCATCTTTTTGGAGCCAACAATTTAAATTAAGTAAAGCTTAGAGTTCACGATGCAAAGTTATAGCTTGATCATATACTAGACGAAGCTAAGAAGACTGATAAGTGAAAAGGTATAGAGCTTTGCATTATGACAAGGTGTGTAAGAAAATATCGATAAGTGCGAGGAGCATGGAGCATCCTCATTAGTTAAAGTTTTGTGCGTGTTAGTCGGGGATCAAAAGGGTATGATAACATAGATTTACATGGAACATTTCTATTGGTCTGAGCTTTCACACTCTTACCTGATTGATACAAAAAGGTAAATTGCGAGGATACATGGAGTTATATCATTGATCTTAGCTTCAAGTAAGAGAATGAAGGATATATAAATCATGACACCACAACCTATGTAAGACAGACACGTGGATAAATTTCAGTCAAATTAATGGCAATGGATTTGAGGGGATTTAAAAGCCATGAAGAGATGAAGCTAAATATACTTTTGGGTCCATGTCAAAGGTCAACATCATTTGAAAGACACAGTGAGATATATAATTCGCTTCGAGAAATATAATAAAGTGAAGAAGGAAGAAATATATACAACAACATACAAAGAAGACAAAAGAAGAATAATATAACAGAGAAAGAGTCATCGCTATAGGTCTTATATAAAATAGAAAAATAAATAAAAACAAGAACAAGAAGAATATTAGGGAAAGAATATAGAGCAATAGCTAAAGGCAAATTTTGTAAATGAAGAAAAAGAATTTGTAGAGTCTTAGCTCTAAGTCTATAAATATTTTCAAACCAAATATAATAGCTATATTTTGTGTACTTTTATGTTTTGGCTTCGTTTTCCCTATGTTAGTTGCACTTGACACCAAATTTTTCTAACATGCTAGTATCATAATAGTGATTTCTCGAGTTATTGAATTTTATTTTCTAGGTTTGAGGTATAATGGCTTCTACAAGAAGTAACTCGTGGCAACAACCCACAATGTTTGATGGGAAGAAATATGACATATAGTGCATCAAAATGAAGATGTTATTCTCTTTTGAAGAGCTATGTGAACTAGTAGATGGAGGTTATATAGATGTGAATGAGACTCGGTTACATTCCATGCATTGACACAAGCACAAAAGAATGCTTTCAAATTAAATAGAAATAGGGATGCAAAGAATTTTATATATATTCAAAATACAATCACTGATTCAATTTACCAAAGGATATCAACGGCTATAAACTCCAAACAAGCATGGGATACCATGCATAATGATTATCAAGGAAATGACAAAGTGAAGATAATCAGATTGTAGTTGTCGAGGAGAGATTTTCAGACCATTCTCTTGAAAGAGTTAGAATCAATAAATGACTTTTTCACAAGAACAATGACCATATTCAATCAAATGAGAACTAATGGTGATATTGTTACAGGCATCATAGGATCATAGAAAAGGTACTAAGGATCCTTACAAATATATTTGATCTAATTGTGGTTGCAATTGAAGATTCTAAGGACTTGATACAAATAACATTTTATGATATGATGGGTTCTTTGCATATCCATGAAAAATGATGAGTAGATTAGTCATATCCTCCCATGAACAAGCCCTTAAAATAAACACAAATGTTAGAGGTAGGGGAGAGGATCATACAATAGAGGAAGAGGAGGGTTTAACAACCAACAATAAGGTTGAAGAAAAAGTCATCAAGAGCCACAAACAAGAGGAAGAGGAAGAGGAAGGAGAAGAATCACTTCCATGGGTGGTTATTCACAAAGGTGTGACAAATCAAGTTTGTAATGCGATTCTCGCAAAAAGTTTGAACATTTTTCTAGTGAATATAGAAAGAACTAATATAATTTTTGAAATCATAATAAAAATTCAAGCTTTTCTAATGTAAAATAAGTTGAACCTGAAAATAATAAAAAGATTGGAACCTTCCTTCTTACTTGCAATGTAGCTGAGAAAGGAAACAAACAAATATTATATTTGGATAGTGCATGCAGAAACCATATGTGTGGAGATAATGAAATGTTTAGTAATATAGATGAAGCAATCAGATCTGAAATGAAGATGATAACAATTGCAAGGTTCCTATGATGGGTAAATGCATTGTATCCATTTTCACCAAGCAAGGAGACAAAAGTAAGCATATTCATAATGTTTTCTATGTCCCAGGGTTGAAGTATAAAATTCTAAGTATGAGGCACCTTTTCTAAAATGGATATAACATGACGTTTGAAAATGGATAATGTGTTCTATATGATAAAGGTGGAAGCAACAAGCTAATTGTAGTTGTGAGATGACATAAAATCGAATGTTTCCCTTTGACAATGCAAAGTGTGGCAGAAAGAGTAGCAACTTTCAAAACAATACCCATTGATCAATCAACTCTATGGCATCTCAAGTATAAGAATTTTAATTATGGTGGATTGAATGTTCTTGATAATAATAAAATGGTTAAAGGATTTCCTCCTATTGAGAAACAAGATAAGGTTTATGAGGCTTCCATATTGGGGAAGCAACATAGAAATGATTTTTCCTTAGAAAAGTCTTGGAAATAAAACTCACCACTTGGACTAATACATTTAGATTTGTGTGGTCCCTTCAAGACTCCCTCCTTATCCAAGAAATATTATTTTATGACCTTTATAGATGATATCAGTAGAAGGACACGAGTATATTTCTCAAAAAATAAATCAAACGCATTTGGAATATTCAAACAATTCAATGGCATGGTTTAGAAGCATAATGGTCATTATATAAAGACCTTGAGATCAAATAAAGGAAAAGAGTGCATATAAAATGAGTTTTTAAGTTTTTTAAATAGCACAAGATCAAGAAATTATTCATAACAAGTTATACGTGTCAGCAAAAATGGTGTAGTAGAGAGAAAGAATAGAACCATTCAAGAAATGGTAAGAAACATGATGAAAAATAGAGTATTTCCTGAAGAATATTGGGTTGAAGCAGTTGGGACGATAATTTATTTGTTAAATATATGTCCTACAAAGAATGTAAGGAACAAGATACCTCAAAAAGCATGGATTGGAAGATAGCCAAGTGTTTAAAACTTGAGATTCTTTAGATGTGTGGAATATGCTCATGTGCTATATAAAAAAGAACCAAATGGGATAATAGAGCAAAGAAGTGTATTTTTATTAGATATAATGAGAAACCTAAAGCTTACATGTTTCTATAATCAAATTACAACTTGGATCTGGTAATCAATACAGATGTTCAATTCATTGAGGAAGCATCTTGAGGAGATACACAAGATTTAGAGTAGCCAAAAGCAAAGAATAATGAACCTATTATTGTTGTTGAAGCAACAAATGTCATAGAAACCAATGTACCTATTTGGACACCCATTTCACAAAGTATTCAAATGATAGGATCCAAAAAAACATGTAAGGACCAGCTAATGAAGCATCTTCATCATCATCTGACTCAAATCGAACAAAGGATGAATGAGGACTGGTGAAGATATTTATGACCAGTTAAGGTATGAATAAAATGAAGATGAAATGATTAATTTTTCTTTACTTTCAGTATCTGATCCTATTTATTATGAAGAAGCAATTAAGGATCATAAATTATGTGAAACAATGGATGAAGAAAAGCACACAATTGAGAATAATCAAGCACGGGGTTAGTAGATCTTCCTAAAGGAAAGGAAGTCATTGGATTCAAGTGGGTTTATAAAAAAAGACTAATCTAGAAGGAAAAATTGAGAGACATAAGGAAATCTTAGTTGTTAAAGGATAGAAAAAAAGGCCTAGACGTGATTATAATGAGACATTTTCTCCAGTAGCAAGGCTAGAGACTGTGAGAAAAATAATTGTCATAGTTTCTCATCACAAGTGGAAGGTCCATCAAATGGATGTCAAATCAAATTTTCTTAATGGAGTATTAGAAGAAAAAGTGTATGTGGGATAGCCACCTGGTTATGAAATCTCATGGCATGAGAGAAAAGTATACAAGCTCAAGAAAGATTTGTATGGACTCAAAAAAAGTACCAAGGGCATGGTATAGTAGGATAGATTCCTATCGATTAGTAATGGATTTAGCAAAAGCAATAGTGATCCCACACTCTACATCAAAGAAAACAATGGTGATATTTTAATTGTTGTTTTGTATGTAGATGATTTATTTTTTCTAGAAATGTAAGAAAGGTAATAGATGAATATAAATCATCCATGAAGAAAGAATTTGATATGACTGATTTGGGATTGTTGAAGTGTTTTCTTGGCATTCAGGTCAAGTAAATGGAGTAGGAAATATTTGTCTCTCAAGAAAAGTATGTTAAATAAATCTTGCAAAGATTCAAAATGTTGGATAGAAAACCAAAATCTACACCAACAAATATAACTCTGAAATTGAAAAAAGATGATTGTAGCAACAATGTGGATCCTACAAGATGCAAAATCATGGTAGGAAGATTGATGTATTTAACTCGCACCTAGACCATATATAATGTATGTAGTTTAATTTCTAGATCCATAGAGATAACAGAAGAGACACATGTGACAAGCGAGCAAGCGTATTATGAGGTATTTAAATGAAATAAGAAAATTTGGAATTTATAAGTTGCTAATAATGATTTTAAATTAATTGGCTACTGAGAGATAATGATTGGGAAGGTAGCCTTGATGATAGAAAGAGAACATATAGATATGTGTTCAATGTGGGATTAGGAGTTATTTCATGGGCTTGAAGAAATAATCATTTGTTTCATTGTTTCATTTTCTATATCGAGAAGAAAAGTAGGAGATAAATTTGCGAGGGTGGTGCCTAGATATAATGAAATAAGAATTGAGTAACATGAATCAACTTAATCAACAATAGTATCAATATTAATAATACCATTGTCTTTCATCTATTTTAATCCGGATGGAGGTATTTCTCAATCAAAAACATTAACTTATTTGGCAATTCTAGAATGTCAACATTTGACCCTTACAAAACTAAAAGAAATGGAAAATGTTGAGAAGAATGCGGGAAATGGGCTTTTAATTTTATTTTTAAAAAAGTATAGCATTGAGGTTTTTATTGGATGGCATTTAATTTTTTAAATAAGAATTATATAGGAATGGAAAGTTAGAAAGAAAACGTGGGAGTTAAATACATGCATGTCCCACATTTGTTCCATGGATCATATTGTTCCTACCCAAAAAATAGTTTCTGTATGTGCTCCACTTTATCTTCTCGATCTCACTCTATCCATGTGAGTGCAATTAGTGCTTAAAGGATCCAAATAAAAAAATGGGAAAAATCTAATAGGTTTGAGGTTCAAAACCCAACCATATTGCTTTATCCCTATAGCACTTTATAGACCCCTTTGCGGTCTTTAATCCAGATTAATTGCAAGAAATTAGGTGATGCACAAATGATCATTGATAACTAAACCCCATCGGTGGTTGGTATAAATCATTGGTTGGTATAAATGAGTGCTAGGTAGATTTTATCTTTTGATTGAAAGTTTTAGATTGAGGTGTAGGACATATTACCCGCATTTAATGTGCTTCCTCTCTAAATCTCTGCACAAATTCTCCACCATGAATCGACCAAAACATGTTAATCATTGGTTGGAAATTAGTTGTCAAAGTTGGTGGATAATTTAATGTAGGGAAACTATTTATGTTGTTCGAGGTGCATCAAGTAATTTCATAATAAACACTAAAAATTATACTCGTGTACAAAGGTGCAAAACAATTAGCCGAGATTTCATGTATGTCTCGAGACTTTTTAATCTTATATTCATATTTTATGTGTAGGAACAAACATAAACAAAATGCCTCACAGACAAGCTTCATCTTTTTTACAAAGTGAACATAAATAGTGGTAACCAACATGTGGATGGCATCCAACTTAATAAACACATTCTATGTAATTATATTGTATAATTAGAATCGATCTTATTTTTATTTTTATTTAGAAACATTTTAATATTATATATAAAAAAACATTCTTATAAAATAAATAAAAAAATACAATATTAATTTTCCATTTTTTTGGGTTTGTAATGTAATACGACCTACGAGTTTAGTAATTAATTATAAGAGTTATTTAAAATACTTTAAGTTTCAATGTCTTCTTTTAAGTCCCAACAATCTTTTTTACTCAATATTTTTATGCGCACATCTTTTGATCTTGTAAGCATAATAAGATAATACAATCATATAAAATTATGCAAATGTCCAAGACCGTTACCCTTTTCACATAAAGAAGACATTAAAGCAAATATAAAATAAGGAAAATATTGTCTGGGATTTTATAACATCAAGGCGCCCACTAACACACCACCTCCACTGCTCCCCTCCCTCCCCCTCACTTATTTTTATCCACGTGTCCCATCACCTACTCCCCTTGCCGTGCTACCTATCATCGAAAATGCACCTATGCATGGTGAATGGAGAGCTCCCACATGACCCATCCCCTATGACCCATCCACCATCGCCGTCCACCGGAAAGGTGATGTCATCGTGGTCCCGATGACGACGCAAGTTGTATAGGGGTCCTCCGACTGACGTGGCACGATGATGATGCAAGTGGAGAAATTTGAATTATTGAACAACGTGCCCCCACCATTCCACTTCCTTCGCACACTATTGTATGCACCCGAGGTATGGTAATCATCAAAAAATGATCTGGTAATCACCCAAATGCATGGTAATCGCACTGTATACATTTGATATCGCACCCTGTCACATTCTTCGCACATTTCCGAAAGCAAGAAGGAGGGAGGGAGCCATTTTACATGGGTTTGCAACGTTTTTTCCAGTAAAGGAGAAATTTCAGAGCATCCGTTTGGTGATCCATTTGTTTTGGGTAAGGGTTCGAGCGAGCTTATAGACGAGGAAGGAGGAAGGAGCCATTGTCAGCCATGACAATAGTAAGAGCCCATACCCTTTATCATGCGGGGCAAAAAAAATTCTTTTTTTCTTTATACATTAACATTGAATCATTTGCATTTCTTTGTTACCAGTTCAGGGGAAAAAAATTTATGTGTTTTTCTATACATTACTAGTCACATTTCTTTGTTTTTCTTTATACATCCCTCCACTCTGCATTATTCCTTTGGCATTTCTTCACTGTAAGTGAACTTTGAATGCATACCTTTTAACCTATTTGAAATTCTTTGTAATCACTGCTTCTGGAAAGACTGTGAACTGTTTGACAAAATGTCTAACTGTTGAGAAGACTATGAACTGTTTGACAAAATGTCTCAAAGAAATGGTAAGTTAATCATTGGTTACAATACACCCATCACGATGTGAGTAATTGTTTTAATACACACATCGTCTGTTTGATGAAATGCCACAAAGAATCTATGTAAAGTGTTTTAAAAATGTCTGTAAAAAATTACTTACGAAAGTACAAAGGTTGAGCAATATCTCCTAACACTGTGTCTAGTAGAGATATTAAAATATGGTTAAAATTGTGGGACATCTCAAGAGTACAGTTTGGAGGAATTTGAACACCAATTTGTAGTTTGGTTTTATCCATCATGCTCAAATAGATGGTCAAACAAAGGTAGTTAAGAAAAATCTTAGTGACATGTTGACATGTTGAAGTGAGTATAGTGAACCCCCCAACTGATGAGAGGATGTAAACGACCCGAGTGAGCCTGAGTTCCCGTCATGTTCATTGACACATCTTAGGCAAAGAAAAATTTGTCCTGCATCACTTTAAATATTGCAACAACAAGATATAAACTTTAAATATGACCATTGGTGGCACTGAAATTTAACCCTTGATTATTGGCTATCGAGGCTTTAATCCTACTTTACTTTATCATTTTTTTAAAAACTTTGCAAAGATAAAAATGCCCACACAAATAAATTTGACAAATAAGAAGAATTTTATATGGATAATACAGTAACTATAATAATGTCAATAGTGCACTTATTGGTATCATTACCTGTCTATTATTGGTATCATTCCTGTCAACAATTTTCTATATGGAGGAAATAATTTTGAAAACACACTGTAATTTTCGGTTTAAAAGTAATTACAGTGTGTTTTTCATCATTGTTGAAAACACACTGTGTTTTTCAACAATGAAATTTTAAACTAATTTCTTACTATAATTACTATAATTGAAAAACTACTTTTAAATTTCATGACATCCCATATTATACCTTTATAAACCATCAGTTATAGTTACTTTAAAACTTTAACATTCAAGAATTGAGTTCTATTTTAATGTCCACAAGTTTTCCTCCTCCCTTAAAACGTATACAATGTAACTCCATGCAGAGTTTTCCTATTTTAATATTTTTGAATAAAGGAAAGAAAAAAACACATGGCTTTGAGATTCAAAAAGTATTATGTTAATTTATGTTTGATAAGATTATGAAACTTATGGATTGCAATATTTAAGGTAATTATCATAACCAAACAATTCATAAACTCTTTTGTTCAAGCGTACACCTTATTATGGTGTTGATCAAAATTAGTTGTGTGTTGTTGAATCACAATTTAATTATTGGTTTGTGTAAAAACTATTATGGCGTTGTTGATTATAATTTTAAAAATCCACACAAACCTCTAGAAATATAATTTTAAAAATCCTAAATAAGTATGACTAAATAAATATGTGATATTCTAGGATATGTACAAATGGGAATGTGTGCAACATGAACTATTTCAACCTTTAGAGTTGTGAGGAGTGCAATTGGGACTATGTGGAGAAGTTTGAAGAAATTCAACTTTTAGAGTTATGTAGGGGCGTAAATAAAATTGAATTTGTGTGCCTTAAAACAGTAGACACCCAAACCCCACATGTAAATAATTTATAATATTGTATCTACATAAACAAAGTACATTTGGCAGATTTATAAACTTTAGTAAGTGATTGGGAAAGTTGGCCTTTTTCCTAGCTTGTCAGATTTTGATCTTTAGTAAGTCCAAGTCCTTTTCCTAGCTTAATAGGGTGTCTAAGTCCAATTTCTAATCATTCATATTTTATTCAAATAGTAGGAATGCATTTGTTAGGTTTCCTAACTCCACAACATTTTCTATATAACGTTTCTTATTATGATCAATTATTTCATTTCAATATTTATATTTCAACTTTTATACCCTAAACCCCAAACCCTAAACCCTAAGCCCTAAACCTTGAACCTTAAATTTTAGAAAATAATTATAGTTTTAGAAAATAATTAATATATTCAAAACTGTAAGAAAAGGAAGCAATTTGATGTCATATCTATTACCTAATACTTTGTAAATAGGAACAAATGTATGTGCTTGATATACACAAGGACAAATATAACATGAAACTTTTCATAAGTACAAATATATCGAACAATTGTTTGGAAGCATGTTTTCAAAACGAATGACGTGTTCAAATATTTTGTTTAGTATATAGACACTAAATAATAGTGTGAACTAGTTTATTATTGTGATATTATTGTATTCACGTGTTTGTTAATAAATGATAGAGGATTCGGTAATTTCTACAATTTGCATTTATTAATCACTGGTATGAGACTAGTTAATTATGTTGATATCATGTTGGTATTGGTTAAATATGCATGTGATCTTCGAGTTGTTAGTTGTGATTTCATTGCTCTTAGTTGTTTTAAAGTAAATACATTAGGAAAAGTTTGATTTCTTGGATGCATTATAGTTGTAAATATTGCGAATGTGGAACTCATTTGTGTGTATATATATATATATATATATATTTGTTATTAGTTGTTAAATATTGGTAATTTTAATGTTGTGAATGTTTAATGAAAGTTGAAGCTATAAAAATTATGTGATATCATACTCTGACTCTCAATTTGGCATATGGGGGCAAGTGCCTCTGCAAAGACAACAATCGGTGAGTGCTGAAGGGGCTTGCCCTTAGGATGCCACATCGATATGCCCAACTATCGTTGCGTGATGAAGGGGCTTGCCCCTTAGGATTTTGCATCGATAGATGGGTGGTAGACTGTGCTAAGCAGAGGTTTTTAAAGTCACCCGCCGACCTTCCACTCAGAAATGCACCCTCCCGTAATATCACAACCATCCCTTTTGTAATGGACGGTTGTGATATTATGGGAGGGTGCATCTTGGGTGAAGGATAGCCATTGGCATTTATCGATACTTCAATTTTTCATGGTTATTGTGATTATTTTATCATATTGGATGACATATATTTGATTTGACATGTACCATACTAACGTTAATTGTATATTTTTGTTTTGTACCAGTTACTCTTTTGTAATTGTTGGTGGACATGATGTTGTAACTCATTTGTATATATATATATTTGTTATTAGTTGTTAAATATTGGTAATTGTAATGTTGTGAATGTTTAATGAAAGTTGAAGCTATAAAAATTATGTGATATCATACTCTGACTCTCAATTTGGCATATGGGGGCAAGTGCCTCTGCAAAGACAAGAATCGGTGCGTGCTGAAGGGGCTTGCCCCTTAGGATGCCACATCGATATGCCCAACTATCGTTGTGTGATGAAGGGGCTTGTCCCTTAGGATTCCGCATCGATAGTTGGGCGGTAGACGTGGCTTGAGTAGAGGTTTTTAAAGTCGCCGCCGACCTTCCACTCGAAATGCCTCTCTCGTAATATCACAACCGTCCCTTTTACAATGGACGGTTGTGATATTATGGGAGGTGCATCTTGGGTGAAGGATAGCGTTGGCATTTATCGATACTTCAAATTTTCATGGTTATTATGATTATTTTATCATATTCGATGACATATATTTGATTTGACATGTATCGTACTAATGTTAATTGTATATTTTTGTTTGTACAGTTACTCTTTTGTAATTGTTGGTGGACATGATGTTGTAACTCATTTGTGTATATATATATATATATATATATATATATATATATATATATTGTTGTTATTAGTTGTTAAATATTGGTAATTGTAATGTTGTGAATGTTTAATGAAAGTTGAAGCTATAAAAGTTATGTGATATCATCCTCCGACTCTCAATTTGGCATATGGGCGCAAGTGCCTCTTCAAAGACAAAGAATCGGTATGTGCCAAGGGGCTTGCCCTTAGGATGCCACATCGATATGCCCAACTATCATTGCGTGATGAAGGGGCTTGCCCCTTAGGATTCCGCATCGATAGATGGGCGGTAGACTGTGCTGAGCAGAGGTTTTTAAAGTCACCCGCCGACCTTCCACTCAGAAATGCACCCTCTCGTAATATCACAACCGTCCCTTTTGCAATGGATGGTTGTGATATTATGGGAGGGTGCATCTTGGGTGAAGGATAGCCGTTGGCATTTATCGATACTTCAATGTTTCATGGTTATTGTGATTATTTTATCATATTGGATGACATATATTTGATTTGACATGTACCATACTAACGTTAATTGTATATTTTTGTTTGTAATAGTTACTCTTTTGTAATTATTGGTGGACATGATGTTGTAACTCATTTGTATATATATATATATATATATATATATATATATATTTGTTATTAGTTGTTAAATATTGGTAATTGTAATGTTGTGAATGTTTAATGAAAGTTGAAGCTATAAAAATTATGTGATATCATACTCTAACTCTCAATTTGGCATATGGGAGCAAGTGCCTCTGCAAAGACAACAATCGGTGCGTGCTGAAGGGGCTTGCCCCTTAGGATGCCACATCGATACGCCCAAATATCATTGCATGATGAAGGGGCTTTCCCTTAGGATTTCACATCGATAGATGGGCGGTAGAATGTGTTGAGAGGTTTTTAAAGTCACCCGCTGAACTTCCACTCAGAAATGCATTCTCCCATAATATCACAACCATCCCTTTTGTAATGACGATTGTGATATTATGGGAGGGTGCATCTTGGGTGAAGGATAGCCGTTGGCATTTATCGATACTTCAAATTTTCATGGTTATTGTGATTATTTTATCATATTGGATGACATATATTTGATTTGACATGTACCGTACTAACATTAATTGTATATTTTTGTTTGTATGTGTGTTGTTGTATTCAATTTGTATTTTGCATGGGGAAAATGAATACACAAAGTCTAGTTCCTACGAATCCCGTAGGGATAACATTAACAAATCCCAAATTCCAAAGGGAGGAAAGTTTTAGGAGGTCTACATTTGTGGTGTTTATAGACCATCATCAACAGTCAAAGCCGCCAAACCGGAAATTGCAGCGATGGTTAAGGCCCGACTCAATTTGCTGGAAACTGTCATTTATTTATCTAAGTTCCGCACTATAGGGCCGCATTTGTGAGGATACGGTCTAGCGTATGACATGATGGAGGATGCCTAGAAGTACGAGCCTCCACATAAGCTGAGAAAGATGGGAGTTCCGGTCATAAAACCGGCGATAGATACAAAAAATTGTGTAAAGAAGATTGCACATGGAAGCAGCTCCAAGTTTGCTGCTAAAAACAAAAAAAAATAGTTACGGTTTTTTATGTTTTGTTCTAAAAAACTTATGATGTGTTTGAGAAAAACCTATATAAATATTTAATTTTTGTCGGATGTCGATTCACACCAACATAAACATATTTTGTTTTGTTGTTCGAATATATTCTTGATTAAATATGTTTTCCTTAGTATTAATACATGTTTCTATGGATTATAGTTTTAAAATTACCAATGTTTAGATATTTGTATAGCAAGTTTAGATTAATAAAATTCATTTTTGTTAAAATTATATTTTGGTAGGAAATGTGTAATGGTAACGATTTTCTAATTCACTAAGTATGGGATTATCATCATTTGTTTGAATTTAGGATTGTATTGGTGTAATTATCATTACCCATCGTTTATTTATGTGTAAAGAGTGTTGTTTTATGCGTTCAACTCATATACACACATGCACTGTAGCCAATTTAATATACATAATATAGAAAACCAATATTGTTTGAAATGGAGTTAATTCTAGAGAACTTGAGTACTCATTGAAGCATGTAATTTAAATACTAGATATACATTACAATGGTTATTTAGTGAATAAACTATAACAATTATTAGAATGTCGTTCATAATACTATAGGCTATAACAATTATTGGAATGTCGTTCACAATACTGTAATTAATCAAATGTTTATAGATATTGATATTGCAAATAGATTGAACTCTGTCTATTCATAATAAACTAATCAATTTATTAAGTGATTTATTCAAATTTAATATTCACCCATTACATTTATAAACTCGTAATTATCGGAAAACATATCTTAAAAAAATGTAACTTGTGTTTGTATTAATTATATGTTAGCAATATAAAGTTATCTATTCAAAAAATGAGTGGAATGGACCCAAACTCGTGATTACGATTCTAATATATTCCAAAATTTATTTGCACTTTAGTCTAACATATGAAATACAAAGTTTTAGTATTGTAAGGAAGTTTTAGTTTTAGTAGACAAAGTACTAACTCCATTGACTCTCTAATAAGAAATCGTTATTAATGAATGAACTCAGAGCATATGTTATAAAGCACCTTGTCATATGTTAAATTATAGATGTTTGTATTGAAAAAGTCAAATTAGAAGTGTTCATTCTATGTTTTCTTTTTTAAATGTTTGCTTATGAAATTCATGGAGTGTCGAATACCTCTAAAAATCTAGCATGTTCATCGCTCATATTATATGGCCATGATGGAAGCAAGAGATAGTACAAAGAGGTACAATTTTGGAAATTCCAAGACGACGATCGTCCACTAAAGTGAGTATAGGGCATTGATATTGGGTCTTGAGGAAGAAATATGCCACGATGTTCGGAACATTTGTGTGTTTTCTCATGATATGCTTGTTGTGAAACAAATGACCTGGTGTATACCAATGTAACAATGTAAATCTTTCAATTCTTCGAGTTCAAGTGCTAGAGATTGTATCTCGCATTGTGAAATGTTCATACGTGCATGTAAAAGTTAACAGAGGTAGGTTAGATGTATGTTAAGTGTCTAGGGACACTATAAACCAAGAAGTGGTAGCTTTGCTAAGTACTTGCCATGGAAGACATTTCGATATGATATATGTTTTTTCCTTTTTTGAGAAAAGCTAGACATACAATATTTATTAGATTGTGAATAACTAATATTATGTGAATTGTCTCTAGCGTATATATTATATATTTTGTGGATAAAATGATGTTACATCATATAGTGTTGGTTGATAAACCGGGAATTTTGGATACATCATGCTTTATCCTATAATCTCTTTTAACACACTTCACAATTCACATTTCATGTTTAGTTCAAACATCTAGAGTCAATTATCTAGTTTTGAAAAAAAAGAATGTGTGCGGCTAATTTCGTCACAAATCGTTTATTGTGCACTAATTTCTCAATATGAATGCAAAATACGAATAAATAAGTTTGTGCACCATTTGTTTCAGTTTAACTTGTTTTACAATGCGTCGCTTCAACGATGGTTATGACAATAGACATGAACAAAACATGCGGAAGCTCGGTGACATGGGCCGATCCATGTTCACAATCCGTTCTTATGTTTTCGGGGAAGACATAAATAATGAGACGGTAATATATAACTTTGTGAACATTAATTGTTTGTCCTAGTAACAATTATGTCATTTGTTGAGATAACAATTATGAAATTGATGTATTTTCATATAGGTTTATTCACATTCCATGATGATAATATACGAATATGTGAACATTACTTTATTTGCAAAATACTTAATATTTTATGTCGGGCTAATAGTTATGCACTTGGACTCCGTAGATACAACTACCTTAACATAACATGGTGCGTACGCATTTTGTAAGTGTCACAAAGGAAGCAAAGGGAGATGATCCTCCAATAGTTGATGATGATACGACAAATGGTCCTTCAGAGCCCATTCGCTTAGATATCCATGAGCCACCCATAGAATATAAAACTGAATATGTTAATGGTCGTATTCATTATGTTTGTCAGCATGGATCATGTGCTAATAGTGGGGATGTTAGGTTTTCTGAGTTGCATAGACTAAATAGACATCACCAAGTAGAACACAATCTTCCCTCCGTTGAACCTCGTAAGCGTGGCCGTAAGCATACGGGGAAACGAACACCTATCTCTCAAGATAGAAGTAGGGCATACGTGCAAAAGAGGGAGGCGGATGTGAACTACGTCCTAAGGCAATGATTCTACTTGCAAAGAGAGGAGGGTTATTGATCATGTTTGCAGAAAAGAATGCAAATATTGATTTGAGGAGTTGAGCTAAGAAGGAAAGAGGGAGGTGGATGATGCAATGC
This sequence comes from Taxus wallichiana var. yunnanensis, assembly GCA_018340775.1. Taxonomy (NCBI): domain Eukaryota; kingdom Viridiplantae; phylum Streptophyta; class Pinopsida; order Cupressales; family Taxaceae; genus Taxus; species Taxus wallichiana. Next base: position 834,283,668 of record CM031240.1, read on the forward strand.
GTGCCTACGATTCAATGGAGATGAGAAAGGTGAGAGAGGAGCATTGGTTGAGAGTGAGAGGAAATAAAAACTCAAATATCATAACAGAGGTAAATTTAAGATTGGTATAGAAATTTAAATATAATTTTAGGTTGGAAATCAAAAACTTGATATTCTATCATGCACAGGAAGCTAGAGAAGAGGGTGGAACAAGTAGCAAAAATGTTGACACCCCTACAAATGATAACATAAGTAATTATTGGTCTTTCGAAGTAAAGATACAATGTAGTTTTTGTGTATTTTGTATATACTAACTATATGCGTGCGTAGGATTATGACATTCCCTTGTGTTAACTCTTACGCCGATAGAGACACGCGATTCGTAGTGCGAAACAGAGAGAGGTAGAAAATCACTTAACAAGCTCTTGAAAAATGTATGTTGCCTTATGTTGTTGATACTTTGATTGTCATGATGGCTTGATTGTTATAGGTGGACATTGCGATAAGATGCCCCCTTCTCAATCAACCTATGGTCTCGATCTTATTGGAGAGTTAGCTTCACTTGAGGTAAGAAAGGCGGAGATTAAAAATCCCGAGTTGAAACTTATTTTCCAAATGAGGAGAGAGAGGGTTATGATAGGAGGCATGAGGAGAGGGACACAAACACCATTCTTTGGCGCAAAGACGACCGAGGTGGAACTGGATCGTAAGTTAGTGAATATTCTCATTTGTTTTTCTCGTATTCTTTTTGGTGAAATTGAGAAAAAGTTATTAATGCAATTGAGATTGTCGTTATTATAGGTTTTTCTGGAGAGACCAAAGTCAAAGTTAATGTCAAATAATATGGTTATCGCGAGAGGATTAGTTTGTGATAGTACCGCACACGAAGTGTCATGGCATCACACTCCCCAAATTTACTGTCAAAGTGATTATTTTTGAGGCCATTGTTCCCACTGCTCCATTGCCCTACCCTAATACATTTGCAAACACTTTGGCACAGTGTGTCAAAGGGTTCGCTATTTGGGATCTCAGTGATATCAGACTTGACACTCCTGAAGAGGTGAGTAATTAGACATTTTGGATGAATGATATAATTTAATTATGTGTTTAACTGAGAGATTCATCTACGTTCACTTATTTACTACATGGTTGGCTCTTAGGATGATGTGGTACACGCTGAGACAACGACTCCATACTTGGATAAAGACATCAGATGTGCCACCCATTCTTGGCATCACGCCAAATTCTGTTCATAGAAATGAGAAGAAATGTATTAGATTTTATGATGGACTATTGTTTGTCGCTAACACTAGGCAACGAAGGAGATGAAAACACCGTGTAGAACATTGATTGTGAGGAGTCGATTAGTATATATGTGTATATGACGATGATGTTACTTTAATGTGTTTGAGGTTTACGACTTAGTACCGCATTATTGATATATTGAATATGGTTTGTGGTTATGAGTTACATAGAGTTATACATTTACGATCCGTTTATAATGCATTAGATTGTTTTTATTCTTGTTATGTGACATTCCATTATCAGTATAAATGATGATGTTGTCACCGTATATCCGGTTGACGTATTAATGTGACAATGGATTGTGGATTACGATTTTTAGTATGTGGTTACATAGTTGAGTTCTTATTCCTTGTATGCCTTCTTGGGTTTGACGTGTTCAGTAATTATCGTTACATAGTTGTGTTCTACATACATGTATGCGTACTTGGGTTTGATGTGGTTATGAAACTTTCATATATATTTCATTGATGATAATATTTTGTTACGTATAAGTTAAGTGCATTATTTCCTTTCTAATTATGTTTGAATGGTAACAAATAATAATCGATTGTTATAATACAGGTTTATTTAGATGGCAAGACTAAAGAAGACTAGAAAGCGTAAGGTTGTGCCAGAGCAAGAACCAATTGACCATGAATCATTCAATAGTGACACTTATCCATAGAAAAGAAAGCAAATAACTCTACAAAAAGATGTCGGTGCTACAAGAAGACGTGCCTTCCCGTCGGTTCGTATGGAGTTAGAAATGAAACTTGTAACAAAGAAGACAAAGATATATCAAAACCAAGCAGGTGTGAAATATTTCAGACTGGAAAATTTATATTTTACGAAAAAAAAAGGAAATATTGGATGAAATAGGAGATATTGCCTCAAGGCAGATGGAGTTAGAGGTCGAGGTTCAAGAGTTAGAACTGGAAATTAAGAATAGGGAGACAATGCGTGAAGCGGAAAAAAGTGATCACAAATCATGTAGCCAACTTTAATAATGTTCTTAAAACACACAAATATCATAAGGAAGTATGGAAGAAGATGTACATGCGAGGCCAAGATGGCATTTGATGAAAAAACAACACGCACTAGTGGCTTAGACAATAATAACAAATGAATATTCCAAATCATAGAACTTCTATATTTCACTTACATATTTGTCAAGTTTTACTTATATATTAGACATATATGTATAGATATTGATTATGTGGTATGCAACAAATTAGTTATATTTGATTAATCTTGCCTTTGTAGCATAATAGATGATATGGATAGATGTACGTGATTTTACACTAATATGGTTGTTTTTCAGTTGATGTTATGATGTGCACATTAATTAGTATTTACATCATGTATTTCAATTGTTACATTTGGTATGCAATGTGATGAATGAGAAAGAGTAATACACTATGTGATTAGAAGACAATTGTATATATGTGTGATGAGGTTGTTACTTTATTTTGTTTGACATTTACGATTTAATATTTCATTCTTGTTAAATTGAATATGGTTTGTGGTTCTGTTTATAGCACATTAGATGGTTTTTATTCTTGTTGTGACATTTCATTTATTGCATAAATAATGATGTTGTGACTGTATATATGGTTAATGTATTAATGTGACTATGAATGTGGATTACGGTAAATGGTATATGGTTACTTTGTTGGGTTCTAATTCCATGTACGGTATATGGTTACAATTACGTTTGAATGTTAACAAATAATAATTGGTTGTTTAAATATAGGTTTAATTAGATGACAAGAAAAAGAAGGTTGGAAAGTGCAAGGCCTCACCAAGTCTTTGGAACCAATAGACTATGTGAAATTCAATAGTCCCAGTACTAATTTTTTAGGAAAGACTGAAGAGAGCACCTCAAACAAAAATTTTGAAGTTGGACACGAAGATGAGTCATCCCCGTCGGTTCGTATGGAAGTAGAACTGAAACTTGCAAAGAGAAAGGCAAAGTTTTATAAAACCGAGCGTAAAAGACTTAGACTACAATATGTAAAATTGTCAAAGATAAATAAGGAATTATTGGACCAATTACTAGTTGCTTCCTCGAAGAAGATGGAGTTAGAACTTGAGGTTCTAGATTTGGAATTAGAAATTAAGAATTGGGAGACAACGTGCGAATCCAACAAAAAAGTGTTCAAAAACCAAGAAGCAAGTTTTAATTCAGTTGTTAAAATTCACAAACATCACAAAGAATCATGGAAGAAGAAGTACATCCTGGCCAAGGCGTCTACTGAGGAAAAAGTACTACCACTCACACCGAAGATTGTCCAAGTGACCTTTGACATAAAATATGACTTTGTAATAAAATGACACTTTCCATGTGACCTTTGACATCAACAGGGTTGGTTAAACGTATATTCTAGTTTCGAAAGAGTTAATAATATTTATACCATCAAATCATAATAAAAAATAAGAAGGTTTTAAATTCTAATGAAAAGATTTAAATTGGAATAAGATTTAAAATGTGTGAGTATTGTGAATGTTACTTTTAGTTAATGTACATTTTATAGAGAATTCGAATTTCAAGTTCTCATTGAAGCATGTAATTTTCATACTGCGTATACATTACAATGGAATGATCTTAGTTTAAATGTGTGTTACCATTCATTAAGACTACAAAATAGTTTTCATTGGTTCAAGTGTAACTTCTCATCTTCTCATACTTTATTTGCAATGTTATAAAGATTCAATGTCAATTTTATGGTGTAAATGTATAACTAGTTTTTCAAACTACTAAAAAACACCGTGCGTTTTTCAACATGGCAAAAAACACACCCCACTTTCCATCGCATTGGAAAAAACTCAACCCTTCTCCACCTAACAAGTTGTTGATGTGGAGTCGATGTTTCGCAGAGGAGGAAGAGCGCGGTGGGTTCGCGCTTTTGGAGAACGTGGTCGGGTTTTCAAACCACCGAAAAACACCGTGTTTTTCAATGTGGCGAAAAATGCACCCCACTTTCCATTGCATTGGAAAAAACTCAACCCTTCTCCACCTGACAATTTGTTGATGTGGAGTCGATGTTTGTGACAAGGAGGAAGAGAACGGTGGGTTGCACCTTTTGGAGAACATGGTGGGGGTTTTCAAACTGCTGAAAAATAACATGCATTTTTCAATGTGGTGGAAAACGCACCCCACTTTCCATCGCATTGGAAAAAAATCAACCCTTCTCCACTAGACAAGTTGATGTGGATTCGATGTTTGTGACAAGGAGGAAGAGCATGGTGGGTTGCACCTTTTTGAGAACGTGATGGGGTTTTCAAGCTCTGAAAAACATCGTACATTTTTCAACATGGTGGAAATCTCACCCATTTTTCCATCACTTTGGAAAAATTGAACCCTTCTCCACTTTAAAATCAGTTGATGTGGATCCAATCTTTACAACGAGAAGGAAGAACACCACGGGTTGCACCTTTTGGTGAACGTGGTGGGGTTTTTAATTGCTTTGAAAAACACCGTACATTTTGCAACATGGCAGAAAATGCACCCCACTTTCCGTCACATTGGAAAAAACTCATCCCTTCTCCACCTGACAAGTATTTGATGTGGAGTTAATGTTTATAACAAGAAGGAAGAGCACCATGGGTTGCACCTTTTGGTGAGCGGGGTCACATTTTTCAAAGTCTTTGAAAAATACCGTGCATTTTTCAACGGTGGAAATCACACCAATTTTTCCATCACTTTGGAAAAATTGAACCCTTCTCAACTTGAAAATTAGTTGATTTGAATTCGATGTTTGCGACAAGGAGGAAGAGGTGGGTTGCACCTTTTGGAGAACGTGGTGGGGGTTTTTAATTGTTGAAAAACACCTGTGTTTTTCAACGTGGCAGAAATCGCACCCATTTTTCCATCGCTTTGGAAAAATTGAACCCTTATCCACTTGAAAAGTAGTTGATGTGGATTCAATCTTTACAATGAGAAGGAAGAACACCATGCGGGTTGCATCTTTTGGAGAACATGGTGGGGGTTTTCGAACCGCTTGAAAAACATCATGCATTTTTCAACGTGGTAGAAAATGCACCCCACTTTCTGTCGCATTGGAAAAAAACTCAACCATTCTCCACACGACAATTATTTGATGTGGAGTCAATGTTTACAACGAGAAGGAAGAGCACCACGGGTTGCACCTTTTGGAGAATGTGGTGGGGGTTTTGAACTACTGAAAAACACCGTGTGTTTTTCAACGTGGTGGAAAACACACCCCACTTTCCGTCACATTGGAAAAAACTCAACCCTTCTCCACCAGACAAGTTGTTGATATGGATTCGATGTTTGTGATAGGAGTAAGAGCATGGCGGGTTGCACCTTTTGGAGAATGTGGTGGGGGTTTTGAACCTGGCTGAAAAACACCGTAATTTTCAACGTGGTGAAACGCACCCCACTTTCCGTAGCATTGGAAATAACTCATCCCTTCTCCACCGACAAGTATTTGATGTGGATTCAATGTTTACAACAAGAAGGAAGAGCACCATGGGTTGCGAATTTTGGTGAACGAGGTAAAGTTTTTCAAAGTCTTTGAAAATACCGTATGCTTTTCAACATGGTGGAAATCACACCCCACTTTCTATCGCATTGGAAAAAACTCAACCCTTTTCCACTTGACAAGCATTTGATGTGGATTCAATGTTTGTGACAAGGAGGAAGAGCATGGTGGGGTTGTGCCTTTTGGAGAACGTGGTGGGGCTTTTAAATTGAAAAACACTTTGTGTTTTTCAACGTGGTGGAAATCGCACCCATTTTTCCATCGCTTTGAAAATTGAACCCTTCTCCACTTGAAAATTAGTTGATGTGGATTCAATATTTACAACGAGAAGGAAGAACACTACGGGTTGCTGCTTTTGGAGAACATGGTGGGGTTTTCAAATCTAAAAAACACCGTGCATTTTTCAACGTGGTGAAAAATGCACCCCACTTTCTGTCGCATTAGAAAAAATCAACCCTTCTCCACGACAAGTAGTTGATGTGGAGTCAATGTTTACAACAAGAAGGAATAGCACCGTGGGTTACACCTTTTGGTGAACGGGGTCACGCTTTTCAAAGCGCTGAAAAACAAACGCTTTTCAATGTGGCGGAAATCGCACCCATTTTTCCATCGCATTGGAAAAATTGAACCCTTCTCCATCGAAAAGAAATTGATGTGGATTCAATGTTTACAATGAGAAGTAAGTGCACCGCTGGTTGCACCTTTTGGTGAACGGGTCACATTTTTCAAAGTGCTAAAAACACCGTGTTTTTTTAACGTGCTTAAAACGCACCCTTTTTCCATCGCTTTGGAAAAATTGAACCCTTGTCCACCTGACAAGTAGTTGATGTGGATTCAATGTTTACAATGAGAAGGAAGAACACCACGGGTTGCGCCTTTTGGAGAATGTGGTGGGGGTTTTTGAACTGCTGAAAAACACCGTGTGTTTTTCAACGTGGTGGAAATCGCACCCATTTTTCCATCACTTTGGAAAAATTGAACCCTTCTCCACCTGACAAGTAGTTGATGTGGATTCAATGTTTACAACAAGAAGGAAGAGCACTACGGGTTGTGCCTTTTGGAGAACGGGTCACATTTTTCAAAGTGCTTAAAAACATCGTGTGTTTTTCAACGTGTTGAAATATTTTATATAGTGTTGAAAAAGGTTTATTTTTCAGCACTTTGATAGTAGCAATTAAATTTCGACATGATAATTTTGTATCTTGTTGATTACATATTTTCATCGTAATTACATCAACTTTATATTTGTTAAAATATTGTATACTATCCATATATTACGTGAGCAGGTTCTACGTTGGCTAACACCACCAAGCACTTTTTAAAACACTCTAAAAATAGTCAAAGAGTAGGTCGGTTGTACACGTTCCATATTTATGGATTTTAAATATATGCAATAAACAATCTCCTATACATGAATTGGCAGTGTTTACAATTATAATTTAGGCCCACCGAACATGCCATACATTTACTTTCCAAAGCTCAACTCGCTCATTACGTAAGATACACCATTTGCATATCCGTTGCATCTCGCAAAACGGTGAATTAAATATTAGAGAAGGTATAAAAGGATTTTTACCTTACATATAGTAAAAAATGTTATGATATTAAGGACATTCAATACACACCTTACGCAAATGCTAAATTGCTAAAAGATAAGTGGTGGTGGGGAGATGTTTCAACTGCATTTGAACCACCTGCAAAATAAATGATCAATATGTTAGTCTTTGCCTCCATAATTAAAATTTGTTTGCAAATAGTTCACACTAATAGTTCAATGTTTTAACCTGTATGATCCATTTGTGTGGTTTGTCTCCTCTTTGCATGATTTCCATTGGGAAATTGGAAGCATTCATAGTCTTCAGCATGATTGTTCAAATCTTCTACAATGACTGGCCTCTTACTCACACTACGGTTGCATTTTTTACTCACACTAAACCATGGACACATGCGAGTGGTGGCAATCTCATTGACATCTCCTTTGAAAGCAACATCCAACATATTTGATGCTTCTAGCTCTATCCTAAACCTTTGAAAACATTCAAAGAATGTTTTTTTGTTCATCCGTACTAGTCATGTATCAAAGATTGACTTCAAGAATTTTTTTGATGTATGTTTCATAAAATCTGGTTTGCTTTCTATCATCAAACCACAAGCCCCAAGCTCGTTTTAGGAGTTCCCCTGTGATGATAAGACATTATAGAAAATTATTTATTTATACACAACTAAACATCAAGCTGTCGGTGAGTGTCAAGGTGGTCGGAGGGGCCACCCCATAACATGCCATCGTTTATGTTATTTGTCTTTGTATAGGTATTAGTTGTTGCATGTGAAATGAAAAGAAATTCAACACGATGCTTATTTCTTTATAACTTATTCTTAGCAATCTATATGACTACTTACCACATACGAAGACATTAAATTACCTTCAACTTCGATGTTGGATACGATGAAGAGGGGCGTGTCGAACGTGTCTTCATTTACCCGCTTGTCTCCCCATAAGTATTGCCTCTTCGCATGTGAAATGAAAAGAAATTCAACACAATGCTTATTTCGTTACAACTTATTCTTAGCAATCTATATGACTACTTGCCACATACGATGACATTAAATTACCTTCAACTTTTGATGTTGGATATGACAAAGAGTGGCCGTGTTAAACATGTGTTCATTTACCCGCTTGTCTCCCCATAAGTATTGCCTCCTGCGGACGTGAAATGAAAAGAAATTCAACACAATGCTTATTTCGTTATGACTTATTCTTAGCAATCTATATGACTACTTGCCACATACGATGACATTAAATTACCTTCAACTTCTAATGTTGGATACGACGAAGAGGGGCCGTGTCGGAACGTGTCTTCATTTACCCTGCTTGTCTCCCCATAAGTATTGCCTCCTGCACGTGAAATGAAAATAAATTCAACACGATGCTTATTTCATTATGACTTATGCTTAGCAATATACAATGGTAACATATGATGGCATTGAATTACATCACTGGGTGCTTGATATGATGACATCGACATATATTGCTTGCGAAAATCCAACGCCTTCAACATGTGCTTACATGTGTTTCCTTTGATAGCCCAAGCACATTCGCAAACATCCGAGGCTCCGCATTTCATTACCAAATACCATGAGCTTCTAGTTGTTTGGCTCCTAATCGACACTTGATTGCAATCAAGCGAAATTGCAAGGTAATCGATGATCGGGAATACTCTTTGCTCTCTCAACCACTATCAATAGATGTCTTTCTTTTTGAAATTGGTCGAAGCCGGATTTTTGTAACTTCCTCTTGTGTTTGTAAATGGCTTCACCTTGTACACAAGTGTGTAGAACAAATAGTCCATCCAAGAGTACATTTCTTTTGTTATCATCACACAAGTATTTAGTCTTCAAAAACAATGGTAGGACTTGATAGATGTGTTTGTTTCCGATTCGCATGGGAGAAATTTATAAATTTTTTTCCCACATAGTTCAAGTGACACAGATTGAAAATCGGTGATATTATAAACCAAGAATTAAAATTGATGATAATTAATAAGGAAACACACAAAGGATCGCACTCACCAAAATGATCTTTGCTCTCACACCATGTATTCCTAAAGTACTCGAGGAACTTAGTTTCCTCTTTGAATTCATTAAAGAAGTCTTCAATGATTCAAAATGTGTGCTCGAGATGAATTTTTGAACCATACATGATGGTACCTAGTCTCTCAAAATCTTCCACATAGTCTCTTTGCTAATACTTGTGTAGGTTTTTCAACCATGCCCCGTGCACGTGCCATAAGCATAGCACTACATGACAACAAAAAACCCGATGGCTTGGATTTGATGACGCATCATCCGTAATGAACGCATTGATCTTCCAATCAAGACGAAGGCGTTTTCCTCATTTTTGGACTTTCGCCAACCACTCGTAAATATCTTCGATTTTATTCCTCAAAGAGATGGCCCATGCTATGCATGGCACCCCACTTCTTGATCGTAAAAAAAAAAAAGAAATGTGTATAATTAGTGCAAGAAATATGACATCAAATGGTAACACGAAGTTTAATATAACAAAAAAGAATAATATTAATGATACGTAAATTACACATCATTTCAAAATTCATTCCAATTACTTGTGCCATATTTGTTGGTAGCAAATGTCGAGTCCATGGAGATTATGGAATTGTGCAAATGTTGAACCATTCTTCGCACATCCATGGTGTTTCGAACCCCATGATGAATGGAATGGTGGTTCCATTTTGTCATTGATAGTAGAAAAATATGTCTCTTTCCTCCACATGCCATAAGTTCACGCTCATGGAATCATCGAATGATTTTGAGACCTTCTACGGTGAAATATTTTCCATGCGTTCACCACGTCCTTTCTTGTCATGTATTCGTCTCTGCTTGCTCAATATACCCATGTTTGATGGATCCTCTATATATTTATCATACACCATGTCCACGGTGACTCCCATTAACAAAAGACTCTCAATATAAGTTTTTCATTAAATATATAAGTACGGGGAAACATTTTGATGAGGATCATTAATGGTATTTTCGTTCTTCCCATGAAAACACTCACTATTTACATCACAATGAAATGGTTGGTTGTATAATATTATCACCATTTTCGATCTCCCATAAAAACCTTCACATTGAAATGACATTGGCAACCCCTTTTAATTATACACCTACTCACTTTGTCACTTTTTACTAACTTATTTCTATTGTCACTTGGACCATATGAAAACCAATATATGCATTAAAAATGGTAACATCAAATGTTATACAACCGTTTATGAAAAGAACGCATAAAAAAATATTTTGTTAGTGAATTTCCAAACCTAGAATATGACTTGGTTGTTTGTGGTTTTGGATTTTCTATATTTTTGACGTGTGATGTGTGTGGCGAAGGTAGTCTCAAAAATTTCGTTAGAACCTTCCACCTTTAGAAATGCATGTAGTCTTGCGAAGCGGTATGGCAACACAAATGTTGATGCTTGGCTCATCCACTATTGGTGTCCATTCTAAGTCATTATATGAAAACCGATTCTTTTCCTCTCGTAATCTCTTGGATAGGAAGATCAATCATGCTCTACCATTTGGGCCTCCTTCCCATCCTAAAAATTATTACATACTGAGCCAGTATCGTTAATGAAATACTTATTTCATACTTACCAAAATAAAATTTGACTTTTGATTCATCATCAACATGAATACCATCTTAAAACATTGTAAGCATTCAAATTTTTGTCTAATTCAAAAGCCACGTGTATAAAAGATGATTGAAATGCAAGGAAAATAACTATTTATACAAACTTCTTCATCAGTTCTCGTGCACAACTATATCACAATATGGCCATCTATAATGTGACAAAGAATGTGACATTTAACTAAAAACTATCAAACTTTTTATGCGAACACCCTTCATCTTCAATTTACACGGAAACTCATATTTTCGTATCTCTCCATTTTACAAACATGATCGCGAGATATTAGGCTCATGGTATTCATATTCACTGCACAAAAGAGTAACTAGTACAAAACAAAAATATACAATTAACGTTAGTACGGTACATGTCAAATCAAATATATGTCATCCAATATGATAAAATAATCACAATAACCATGAAAAATTGAAGTATCGATAAATGCCAACGGCTATCCTTCACCCAAGATGCACCCTCCCATAATATCACAACCGTCCATTGCAAAAGGGATGGTTGTGATATTACTGAGAGGTTTCATTCTAAGTGGAAGGTCGGCGGGTGACTTTAAAACCTCTCGCCACAATCACCTACCGCCCATCTATCGATGTGAAATCCCAAGGGTAAGCCCTTCATCACGCAATGATAGTTGGGTGTATCGATGTGGCATCCTAAGGGGCAAGCCCCTTCATCACGCACCGATTGCTATCTTTGCAGAGGCACTTGCCCCATATGCCAAATTGAGAGTCAGAGTATGATATCACATAATTTTTATAGCTTCAACTTTCATTAAACATTCACAACATTACAATTACCAATATTTAACAACTAATAAGTATTATGGATGTCAGTACAATACCTATTCCCATGAGATCAATCACTAAGGCTATGATGTATACATTAGAAAATAGGACCCCTCTACAAAATCTATATATGTAGCCTACATAGATCATCGAGAATGTGTGAACAAATAATTAGCTCAAACACGAAAGGTTACATTCCCTATAATTCTTAATAAGTGATTTCAAACTCTTGCACTCCTTGATGTCATGTGTGTACATCACACATCTACAGAAAGAAGTTCATGGTAAAATTTTAAAGTTCTTTCCTTGTGCCAAATTCCAAATCATCTTTAGATATTGGTAGATATATGCACACCACCAATATGAGGTTATGGACATACTGTTATACTCTACGTGGTGCAAAACACACTCTGTTTTTCATCACTTTGGAAAGATTCAATCCCTCTCCACCTGATAAGTAGTTTATGTGGACACAATATTTACAAGGAGAAGGAAAATCACCGTGGGTTACACCTTTTGGATAATGGGATTGCGATTTTCAAAATGCTGAAAAACACCATGCATTTTTCAACGTGGCGAATAACACACTCTGTTTTTCATCACTTTGGAATTATTCTACCCTTATCCACCTGATAAGTAGTTGATGTGGATTCAATGTTTATAAGGAGAAGGAAAATCACTGCAGGTTACACCTTTTGGAGAACGGGATTGTATTTTTCAAAATGTTGAAAAACACTATGTGTTTTTCAATGTGGCGAAATAACACACTCTATTTTTCATCACTTTAGAAATATTCAACCCCTCTCCACCTGATAATTAGTTGATGTGGATTCAATTTTTACAAGGATAAGGAAAAGCACTCAGCGAGTTACACCTTTTGGAGAACGGAATGCGATTTTCAAAATGCTTAAAAAACACCGTGCATTTTTCAACGTGGAATATACGACACTGTTTTTCATAACTTTGGAAAAATTCAAACCCTCTCCACTTTATAAGTATTTGATGTGGATTCAATGTTTACAATGAGAAGGAAAATCACCGCATGGGTTACACCTTTTGGAGAACGGGATTGCGATTTTCAAAATGCTGAAAAACATCGTGTATTTTTCAACTTAGTGAAAAAAAAACTCTGTTTTTCATTTCTTTGGAAAAATTCAACCCCTCTCCACCTGATAAGTATTTAATGTGGAGTCAATGTTTACAAGGAGAAGGAAAATCACCGCGGGTTACACCTTTTGGAGAACGAGATTGTGATTTTCAGAATGTTGAAAAACACCATGCGCTTTTCAACGTGATGGAATACACGACCTATTTTTCATCACTTTGGAAAAATTAAACCACTCTCCACCTGATAATTCATTTATGTGGAGTAAATATTTACAAGGATAAGGAAAATCACCACGGGTTACACCTGTTAGAGAACGGGATTGCGTTTTTAAAATGTTGAAAAACACCATGCATTTTTCAACGTGGCGAATAACACACTCTTTTTTTCATCGCTTTGTAAATATTAAACCCCTCTCCACTTCATAAGTATTTTATGTGGATTTAATTTTTACAAGGAGATTTATAATCACCGCGGGTTTCCCCTTTTGAGAAGCTGGATTGCATTTTTCAAAGTGTTTAAAAACATCGTGCGTTTTCAACGTGGCGAATACATGACCTGTTTTTCATCGCTAAATTGGAAAATTTAAACCCATCTCCAATTGAAAGTATTTGTTGTGGATTCAATGTTAACAACAAGAATTAAAAGCACCGAGGATTGTGCCTTTTGGAGAACGAGATCGGAGTTTTGAAGTCTTTGAAAAACACCGTGTGTTTTTCAACATGGAGAAAAACACACCGCTTTTTTCATTTGGAAAACTTCAACCCCTCTCCATCTGAAAACTAGTTGATGTGGATTTAATGTTTAAAAGGAGAAACAAAATTACCGGGGGTTACACCTTTTGGAGAACAGGATTGCATTTTTTAAAATGTTGAAAAACACTGTGTGTTTTTCAACGTGACGGAAAACACACTCTGATTTTCATCTCTTTGGAAATATTCAACCCCTCTCCACCTGATAAGTAGTTTATTTGGAGTCAATGTTTACAACAAGAAGGAAGAGCACTCGCTGGGAGTTGCGCCTTTTGGAGAGAGCGGGGTCACGTTTTTAACATACTAAAAACACCGCCGTGCGTTTTTCAACGTGGCGGAAAACACACTCCGTTTTTCATCACTTTGGAAATATTCAACCCCTCTCCACCTAATAATTAGTTTATGTGGAGTCAATGTTTACAACAAGTAGGAAATACACAGTGGGTTGCACCTTTTGGAGAACGGGATTGCATTTTTCAAAGTGCTGAAAACACCATGTTTTTCAACTTGGTGAATAACACACTTTGTTTTTCATCACTTTGGAAATCTTCAACCCCTCTCCACTTGATAAGTAGTTGATGTGGAGTCAATGTTTACAAGGAGAAGGAAAATCACCATGGGTACCCTTTTGGAGAATGGGATTACGATTTTCAAAATGCTGAAAAACACTATGCATTTTTCAACGTGGCAAAAACACACTCTATTTTTCATCGCTTTGGAAAAATTCAACCCCTCTCCACTTGATAAGTAGTTGATGTGGAGTCAATGTTTACAAGGAGAAGGAAAAGCACCGTGGGTTACACCTTTTGGAGAATGGGATTGTGTTTTTCAAAATGTTGAAAAACACCGTGCGTTTTTCAACATGGCGAAAAACACACCATGTTTTTCATCGCTTTGGAAAAATTCAACCCCTCTCCACCTGATAAGTAGTTTATGGGGAGTCAATTTTTACAACAAGTAGAACTGAAACTTGCAAAGAGCAAGGCAAAGTTTTATAAAACCGAGCATGAAAGACTTAGACTGCAATATTTAAAATTGTCAAAGATAAATAAGGAATTATTGGACTAATTACTAGTTGCTTCCTCAAGAAGATAGAGTTGGAGCTTGAGGCTCACAGAGTTGGAATTAGAAATTAAGAATTGGGAGAAAACGTGCAAATCCAACAAAAAGTGTTTGAAAACTAAGAAGCAAGTTTTAATTTAGTTGTTAAAATTCATGAACATCACAAAGAATCATGGAAGAAGATGTACATCCTGGCCAAGGCGTCTCAATGAGGAAAAAGTACTAGTCACTCACACCAAAGATTGTCAGTGACCTTTGACATAAAATATTATTTTTGTAATAAATGACACTTTCCATGTGACCTTTGGCATCAACATGGGTTGGTTAAACGTATATTCTAGTTTACTCAAAGAGTTAATAATATTTATAACATCAAATCATAATAAAAATAAGAAGGTTTTAAAGTCTAATAAAAATATTTAAATTGGAATAAGATTTAAAATGTGCAAGTATTGTGAATGTTACTTTTAGTTAATGTACATTTTATAGAGAATTCGAATTTCAAGTTCTCATTGAAGCATGTAATTTTCATACTGGGTATACATTACAATGGAATGATCTTAATTTAAATGTGTGTTACCATTCATTAAGACTACAAAATAGTTTTTTTTGGTTCAAGTGTAACTTCTCATCTTCTCATACTTTATTTGCAATGTTATACAGATTCAATGTAATTGTTATGGTGTAAATGTATAAATGGTTTTTCACACTGCTGAAAAACACCATGCATTTTTCAACGTGGTGGAAATCACACCCCACTTTCCATCGCATTGGAAAAAACTCAACCCTTCTCCACCTGACAAGTAGTTGATGTGGAGTCCATGTTTGCGACAAGGAGGAAGAGCACCACGGGTTGTGCCTTTTGGAGAACATGGTCGGGGTTTTGAAACTGCTGAAAAACACCGTGCATTTTTCAACGTGGCAGAAATCACACCCCACTTTCCATCGCATTGGAAAAATCTCAACCCTTCTCCACATGACAAGTTGTTGATGTGGATTTGATGTTTGCGACAAGGAGGAAGAGCACGACGGGTTGTGCCTTTTGGAGAACGTGGTCGGGGTTTTGAAACTGTTGAAAAACATCGTGTATTTTTCAACGTGGTGGAAAACGCACCCCACTTTCCATCGCATTGGAAAAACTCAACCCTTCTCCACCTGACAAGTAGTTAATGTGGAGTCCATGTTTGCGACAAGGAGGAAGAGCACCGTGGGTTGTGCCTTTTGGAGAATGTGGTCAGGGTTTTGAAACTGCTGAAAAACACCGTGCATTTTTCAATGTGGCGGAAATCACACCCCACTTTCCATCGCATTGGAAAAAACTCAACCCTTCTCCACCTGACAAGTAGTTGATGTGGAGTCCATGTTTGCGACAAGGAGGAAGAGCACCATGGGTTGCGCCTTTTGGAGAACGAGGTTGGGGTTTTGGAACTGCTGAAAAACACCGTGCGTTTTTTCAATGTGGTGGAAAATGCACCCCACTTTCCATCGCATTGGAAAAATCTCAACCCTTCTCCACCTGACAAGTTGTTGATGTGGATTCCATGTTTGCGACAAGGAGGAAGAGCGCGGCGGGTTGCGCCTTTTGGAGAATGTGGTTGGGGTTTTGAAACTGCTGAAAAACACCGTGTGTTTTTCAACGTGGTGGAAAACACACCCCACTTTCCATCGCATTCGAAAAAACTCAACCCTTCTCCACCTGACAAGTTGTTGATGTGGATTCGATGTTTACGACAAGGAGGAAGAGCACCGCAGGTTGCGCCTTTTGGAGAACGAGGTCGGGTTTTACAACTATTAAAAACACCCTGCTTTTCAACGTGGCGTAAAATGCACCCCACTTTCCATCGCATTGGAAAAATCTCAACCCTTCTCCACACACAAGTTGATGTGGATTCCATGTTTTGCGACAAAGGAGGAAGAGTGCGGTGGGTTGCGCCTTTTTGGAGAATGTGGTCGGGGTTTTAAATTCGCTGAAAAGCACCGTGTGTTTTTCAACGTGGCGAAAACAAGACCCACTTCCCATCGTATTGGAAAACTCAACCCTTCTCCACCCGACAAGTTGTTGATGTGGATTCCATGTTTCACGTGATAAGGAGGAAGAGCACCGCAAGTTACGTCTTTTGCTCTTATATATAATAGTTATCTTGCATAAAGGTTGGAGTTACTCCTAGGTGTAGAAGTGTTGAAGCATGGCACAATGGTCAAGCTTGTGCATCATAATGGGAGTATTATGCACTTACAACATCTTACAAATTGGGGCATGCAATGGGTTAGAAAGGCTTAAGTGTAACTTTTCTTACTTGCTCAAACTCTGGTAGATATGAGATGAAGTGACATGTAAGTGTCATATTATTTGTTGGTTAAATGTCATATGTCACACAAGGAAGACCATGATGGTTGATAACACACAATGATCAAAACATGATGAGTCACATCCAAATAGATAAGAGGATTAATAAGGTGACCCAATTTAACTATTGTAGTTACTTCTTGTGCACTATAATACATTTAAAACCATTATCCTCCCACATTCTATTAGAATTCAATATAAGCCCCATACTCCATTTCTTACTATCATTTGCGTAAGAAAAGGGGTTCGATACACATATTGTTGAGGTATCTTGTACTTTGAGATATCTCGGAAAGAAAGTCCTTGTTGTTCAATATTCCCATATGTCGATAGTTGTTTTTTTAATGTAATCATAGTGTTTTACAAGTAGTTAGAACACAATAATTTTAAGGGATTTCACTTGCGCATGACACTTTAGAGTTCAAGACATGTGGAGCAGAATATATCAACATCACAAGTTGAGCTGATGTAACTTATTTAAATTTACTAACCATAGAACATGGCCTGTTAGGTTGTTTTGTGCCATGTTTTGTGACATCTTTGTGCCGTATAATTTTGGACACTTTAAACACTTATACGGCACCTTGAACACTAATTAGTCACCCCACATATAATATTTTAGATACACTAAACATTAATTTAACACCCTAAACACTGATACGATACCCTAAATAATGTCATGATACTCTATGCACAAATGATTCATCCTCTATTTCATAATTAGGATAACCTAAACACTAATGAAACACATGGTCTCATACAAAATGATAATCCTCACTGTAATACCCTATTAACTCATACGACACCCTAAACACTCAAAAATTGATGCAAAACCTTGGACACTAATGGGTTACTCTAAATAACATAATTTAGACACAAAAAAACACAAATGTTTTACCCTAAAAAAATTATAAGACATGATAAACACTAATATGAAACACTATACACTATTAGAAGACTATAAACATTAAGGGATCATCGTATATAATATAATTAGGACACCTTACAGAATAATTTGATATCATAAGCACTCATATTAAACATTCAAACATTGTTACAAAAACCTTAACACTAATGGGTAAACCTAAATAACATAAATGACAATCGAGATACTTTGAGCATTAACAAAACAACCGTAAACCTGATATGAAACCCTAAAGAATATAATGAGACCTTACAAACTAATTGGCCACTTTACAAAACACAATTAGAATGCCCTAAATATTAATGTGTCATCCTAAACAATCATACGATACCCTAAACACCCAAACATTGATATGATGCCCTAAACACTAACTTGTCATCTTAAATAACACAATTACAACACCCTAAACTATAATACAACACCTAACATTAATTTAACATGTATTAGGGTTCAATTGGTATAAATGATTCCAAATCTATCCCTAATACATGTTCAATTGTCACATTAGGTGTATTAGGGCTCGATCGATGGAAACAAACACAAACTAATACTTGGCACTCAAATAGGCCACACAACATGTGGAAAACCGTCGTGTTTTTTCCATCTTGATGAAAAACACGTTGCGTTTTCCATCTTAACGAAAAAAATATTATGGACAGTGGGCTGTGTTTTCCATCTTAACTGATGTAATTAATTATTATCATATATAGAAAGTTTATAACGTACATAAAATACAAAGGGTAAATAGTGGACAGTGGGTTTAATCCTTTATTTTTCACTAAAATAGAGGGAAAACATTTTCCCTAAAAATGTAACTATGCATTTAGTATGATATGTGGTCCCCTGACTCATGATTGGTGATAACATTTGTTTAATCCAAATATGAATGTTATAACTATATATCTAGATGTAGATGGAAAAAATAGAGCTTGTCGAACATTGTAGAGAAAATTAAATGTTGAATCAGAATTAGGAGAGAATGATCACAAGGCTTCAAGTCAAAGAATTCAAAATTTTAATAACATTTATACTAGAAAATAATATATTTGCATTGTTATGTATGCTTAGTAAACCTAGAAATCATGCGTAAGCTAGTCTAAGGAAAAATGGGTTAATGTTATGAAAAATGAGATTAATTATAATGAAAAGAGTGATACGTGAACTCTTTTTCATCCTCCAACTTATAAATGGGTCTAAATGATCAATGTTATTGGATTTAACTAATTTATAAATTTATGGGCAATCCATTCTTGAAGCATTTATAGGTAGTGATTTTTTTCAAGTATAGAAAAGATACTCATAATTTTGGTATTGATTTACACCGGTAAGTTCATTATGTCTAATTGCATGCAAAAATCTAAATTTTGAATGTTTTCTTGATGATAGAAAGTTTACTTTAGGTTAATGCTTTGGATTCGGGAAGTGAGTTTGTTTCTTTATCCTCTACTAACACTTAATATACAACTCTTACATGTTCTTGCATACAAGATATGATGATAAGAACAATGTTAGTGGATTTTAAAGATGTTCAACTTGTGCTTACCCATAAAATTGTCAATAATCTAATTTTAAATTTTGAACCAAACATTAAACTCAAAAATTAAACTCAAACATCATTTAATTAGAGTCTTGCTCAATGGTAATCAATTTTTCAATTTGTATATGTGACATTAAGATCATTTTGTCAATATTTTTACCACAATTTTAAACAAAGATTCATTAGTAACAGTGTTTAAAAACACTAAAATTACTAAATTATATTGTAAACAAAAATTCATTACTAACAGTGTTTACAAACACTAAAATTGCTTATACTGTAATGGTAAAATCCTATTGTACCTGGTAAACAAGTTGAATCCAATAATGCGTGTAAATAATCTTCTCCTCCAGGAAATTTTTTATTTTACCTTGAATCTTATCCTCCAAAGCTCTGCTCGCCATCGCCTCGCAAATACGACCAGTGTTAAAGCGTTAAGCTGCTTGCGAGAAGGGACGTGGTCTCCGGTTAAGTCCTTCGGATGGGAAACCGGATGAACCGGTTTAGGCGGGTAGTGCACCTCCCCAAGGTATTAAATGCTAGGATTTGGTGAAAATTTGGGCTCCCACCTCCATGACATTTCGGCACGCGACAACTCTACGCGGTCGTCGTCCTTCCACGCCACCTCATCTGCAAAGAATGGTTATGGATGCATGTTTTTATGGGTGGCGCACCATACATGGGTGCATTTTCAGTGATGGGTAGCCCGCTCCACTCCCCCTCTCTTATTTTTATCCACGTGCCCCTAGTTGCTCAAAATTTGTCCGACTTTGACTTTATTGACTGCCTGTGAGCCATAGCGGACAAAGCCCTCTCGTATTCATTAAAATCGTTCCTTCTCTTGCCAATACTTTCCATCACACTGTCGTTAATTTAACTTTTTCTGTTAGTTTACAGCGGAAACCCTGAATTTGGACGAGGCGAGGGGCTGGATTTGCGAGTGAAGGAGTGGCGGAGGCGGCGGCGCAGCTGATCGACACGCGGCTGAATAATTTTAAATTGAAGTATAACAATGGTGGAATTGAACGGTAAAACCACAAGAGAGCATAATAGAGATCCATAGCACTCATACCTACCAAAATTTCTTGAAAATATGCGGAGGACTTCAGAGCGGCCCGAAGTTGAAAATTTCTTGTAAATCTGTATCCATATGTCAAATCGCAGCCCGAAGTTGTAAATTTGTATCCGGTATATCATGGCTCTGTCTCTGCAAGAATATGTTATACACAGCGGGGAATCAAATGGCAGTGATAGGAGCAATCTTGTTTGGAGAATTGAAGGATAACAACACACTGCTCTGTCAAAATTGGTGGGTTCTTCTCCTCATTTGCTCGATTATTTTCACTGGAATGCTCGTATTGCTCGCCGACGAATGCATTAAACAGTTCAACGAGGCCACAGGGAGGAACCAACTGCCGCCGCCACGACCGTTTCGTGAGAATCTGAATCTGTATTTGTTACATTTGAGACAACTTTGGAAAGAAATTATTCTCATCTTTCTCTACATCATCTTCACGGCGGCGATTTTAAGAGCTAGCTATGACGTTAATGGACTGTGCAAGCCATAAATAAGTGTACGAGTAGAAAAGGAATGAGAAGCGAACTGCTGCGGATTTTAAAACAAGAGAGGAGCCACATGAAGATCCTTTGGTAGTGTTTCTGATTTGAATTCCTTTGTTATCATCGATATTAGGCTCTGTTATTGTAGTCTTACTTAATATTATATATGCTCTGTTTTAGTGTTAGTTCAATGCCGGTTCTGGCTGTATTTCTGCTTTAATTTTCTTTATGTTTCTCTTGGTTCAGAGGTCTTATGCTGTCTTGTATAATAATAATTATTCCGTCCCCAGTTTAATGATGTTTTGCTGTACTCTAATAAGAATAATTTGGTCCCCAGTGTAATATGCTCTGTTTTTATACTCTTTTTAGTAATATGTTTAGTTCCGTCATTGTTCTGTTATTTCATGTGTGCTCGCCTCGTTCAAATTCAGGGTTTCCGCTGAATAACTAAGAGAAAAAGTTAAATTAACGACAGTCTGACGGATAGTATTGGCGCGCACTGTGATAAAAATTGACAATATTCTGGTTATTTTTTATATTGCCTCAATGTCTTCTTTATGTGAAATGGTTAACAGTCACGTTTAAGCGTTGTGAAGAAACATAAGAAGCGAAATGGGTAACAGCACCAAAAGTTGCGGTTTATATGATTATATTATCTTATTATGTCAAAGATAAGAATAGTAAGAAAATGAATGGCCTCTACATCATCCAAAGATATAAATTTAAAAATATTAAGCAAAATAAGATTGGTGGGACTTAAAAAGAGACATGGACACTTAAACAAAAAAGCGAAAAATTAATAATGTAGAGTATTATCGTCAAAAATACAAGAACAGTGTACAACACAAATTGAAAGTTCAAGACCTTTACAAGATTTTCTGTTATTAATTTTAAAAATATTATATTCAATTAGAACAAGATTAATATACCTTTTATAACATATCCATTTTTTTATTGAGAATTTCATACAAAAAATTATATTTTATTTTGATTTTAGTGAACTGTGAAATCAAATGCATTATCATAATAATAAGGGTTTTTATATAAGAACAGATTTTCATGTATAACATTAAAATATTTGTAAATAAAAATAAATATTTTAATAAAAGTAAGATTGATTTCAATAATACAACATATTTACATAGAAAATGTTTATTAAGTTGGATTAAGGGTGGTTGTTTCTAACCCCTACATTGAGATTGAGTGTGGATAGTCCTTGAAGTATGCCATGATAATCTTGGCAATCCACATGTTGGTTACCACTATTTATGTTTATTGTAAATAAAGACTTGTCCTCGAAGACAATTCACTATTTGTTGCTACACAAAATTTGAGCATAACATTGAGAAAAGTCTAGGAAAGACATGAAATCATAGATAATTGCTTTCCACCCTCATACTGAGCGGATAGTTTCTAATGTTTATTGTGCAATTACTTGATGCACCTCAAACAAGGTAAATAGTTTCCCCACATTAAATTATACAACAACTTTGACAACCTATTTCCAACCAATGATTAATATGTTTTGGTGGATCTATGGTGGCGAATTTGTGCGAAGATTTAGAGATGGAACACATTAAATGTAGGGTAATATGTCCTACACCTCAGTCTAAAACTTTTAATTAGAAGATAAAATCTACCAAGTGCTCATACGACAAACCACTGAAGGGGTTGAGTTATCAATGATCATTCGTGCATCACCTAATTTCCTGCAATTATTGGAGATTAAAAGTAAAAGGGATTCTACAAAGTGCTATAGGAAGAAATCATTAAGTTGGGTTTCGAACCTAAAACTATTAGATTTACTTGTTTGGACCCTTTAAGTGCTAAGTGCGGTCCCACGAGATAATGCAAGTCATATCGAAAAGATAAAGTGGAGCATAGATAGACAATATTATTTGGGTTGGAACAATTTGAGCCATGGAATAGTTCTAGGTCACACAGGCTTTAACTCCTACCGTTTCTTTCCAAATTTCCATTCATGACTACTTATCTAAATAATTAAATGCCATCTAGTCAAAAACCTTGATGCTGTAATTTTTTAGTAGAAATAGCAAATTCTATTTCCCTCAAAATTTTCCATTTGTTTTAATTTTATAAGGAACGATTGTTGACACCCTAGAATTCAAAGACAATTTAATGATGTTGACTAAGTAATCTCTCCATATGGCTTAAAATAGATGCAATACGATGTTATTCTTAAGATTTATACTAATTTTGATTAACTCAACTCATGTTACTCATTACTTATTTCATCATATCTTGGCACCACCCCAAAAATTTCCCTCCTTGTTTTATTCTTCATATAGAAAATATTTTGATCAAGCCTTCTTGATATATGTCGAATAACTTTCAAAATTTGTCACCTCTCAAAATTAAAAATAAATATAAAACTAGACTAAACTAGAAAAGTTAGTCTAAAACATTTGATCAACTAATAGAATCTACCCAACACTCATATGAATAACCTCTATAGGGGCTCAATTATCACTTGATTATTCTTGTATCCCTATTTTACTATAATTATTCAAACTTAACATTGGAAAGGGGTCTATAAAGTGCTGCACGAAGCCAACATTGTAGCTAGATTTCAACATTATAACCTATTTGATTTTCTCTATTTTTTATTTTGGACCCTTGAAGAATAAATTGCACTCACATAAATAATGCAAACATTATCGACACAATAATGTGGAGCACATATATGAGATAAATTATTTGGGTAGGAACAATTTGAGTCAAGGAATAGATGTAAGACATGCAAGTAATTAATTCCCATGTTTTTCTTTCCATTCACGTATTCATCTTATCCAAAGAATCATATTTAATCCGACTTAAAACCTTGTCTCTATAAAAAGGTAGCAAAAACCATTTACCCGATCTATCCTAATTTTTTTCCATTTCTTTTTGTTGTGTAAGGGCCATTTGTCAACGCCCTAAAATTGACAAAACTTTTAATGCCAACACTAATTGATTTTGTTCATGCAATATTGTCTCTTTCTAGAGAGAATATGTTTGACGAAGTGGTTTCATAGAGTGCATGACATGAAAGGGTTGGAAGTATATATGTTTGACTCAAATTTATTCAAGTTTCCTATCCGTAGGCAATGGTGAAGGAGAATCATGCAAAGCCTTTGAGGTTAGGGATAATTTGGATTTAAGGGTGAATGGTATAAGGATTTCCCCCTTAGGAATGTGTGACACCCACTAAAAAAACCCACTTGAGACCTAAGAAAAACCTAGGATTAGTTAGGAAAATTATGGAATAATTTTTTTGTTTAACAGTAGTCTGACCAAGTTACAAGGCAACAAACATCACTAACAAGTTCCCAAACAATTCAAATTCACTAGAACATACTTTTCCTTTATAACAATTATTATAGGTCATAAGGTCCAGAATTTAGGGTTAGAAGGTACAATAAGGTTTAGAGGGTAATTCCTCATCATACCCACTCTCTAACAGGCTTAAAGGTTCAACTTTATTTTTCTCTAACTTAATAGATTCAAAATTTCCCTAAATCATTCCCATTTGATAAAATTTTTACTACCTTTCCGATGATATAAAGAAGTCCTCCTAAATACTCATATTTTTCAAGTTATGGGCCGGTAGGCCTCTGGGGGTAAAAATTTTCCCCAGGGCGGGTGTACGGGGCCGGGGAAGAAAAATTACCCCAAAGGCGGGTCTGCGGGGTGGCGGGGACTTTTGGAAATTTTCTTGTGCGGGGAAAAAAACAACCTTTGCTTTGTGCCCCCATGAGTATGCCAGGGGACACTTGGCGCATTCTAAGCCCACGCGGGTAAAATGGAGTGGCGGGAATATTTTAGAAAAAAATTCCCATGCTTAGGAAAGAATTCCCTTTTGTGCCTGTGCCCCCACGAGTTTGCAAGGGACACGTGGCGTATCCTAAGCCAATACGGGAAAGCGGGGTGGTAGGGAGAAATAAAGTTTTGCGCCCAAAGGCCAAAAGGGATAAATTCACCCACACCTTCACCGATGCCTCGTGATGCCACGTGGTAACCTTTGATTGGTATGTAGGTTAGCGGGGTGGCATGAATAATTTGGAAATTTTTCCCAAAAATTTCGAATCTCAAAGGAAAAAGGGGCCCGCTTCCTTGCGAAGCCTCGTTGCGCCACGTGGCAGCCTCTACGATTGGCTATGGGCCGGTGGAGAAAATTTGGAAATTTTTCCCAAAATTTTTAGAGAGCGCTAAGTTTAAAAAGAGATCCACCCCTCTGTTAACACCTCATGGTGCCACGTGGCAACATCTGATTGGCTGCGGGCTGGCGGGGAACTGAGGAAAATTTAGAAAATTTTCCCAAAATTTTTCCAAAGCTCCAATGGAAAAATTCAGGCCCGCGGGAAATTTTCCCCAAATTTTTTTTGATGCCAAGTGAAGAAAAACTTAAGAAGGCCATAACATTTTATAGAAAGCTCTATTTTGGGAAAACGAGGACTTTCTGGAAATATCTTGATGTCATCTTTACTCAAGGATCATCAAAATTTTATTTTGATAAAGTTTAAGGGGTAAAATTTGAGGAAATATTCTACAAGCTTTTACAGTACGAACTGGTAAATTTTAACTTATAAGATTTGTTCAATTTGATCTTCTCCCTCTCTCAACATGTCAAATAGACATGGATAATTTTTCTTATATGGATTTAAGAAGGATTTCAAGATTCAATTTGTCTGATTGATTTGCAATTTGAGCATTTACATTCCTTGACAGAAAAAATGACTGTAAGAGGGTGGAGCCTGATTTAGCAAGGTTTTGAAGGATTTCTCCTTAAGTGTTATAGTCCAATTGAATTCATTTAGGACACACTACTTCAATTTAATCATTTAATCTATTATTTCATTATTGCAGGTTTGAACTATGCATTTTAGGTAAAGTAATTGCCATTTTGAAAATACATAGCAGAGATCAAATTTAAAAGGGTTTAATTGCCATTTTATTCTTCCAAGTATTATAATGTGTTCCAATTCAAATCTAATACATTTAGTTGATTCAATTCAACCGTTCAAATAAAATAAAATACAATTCGATTTCCAACTTTACACATTTCAAAAGACAAAGTTCTGCATTTTCCTTCATACACATTTACTTCTTTCAAACAGATATTTCAATTCACATTTAGATGTTCAATCTTAAAAAAAAATGCAAATTGAGAAGGTAATGTAATCCTTTATTGATTCCAAAATACAACTTTACAACATTTCTTTCATTCTTCGAGTTCATCATACAAAATACAATTCTTTCACATTCTTTCAAAGGCTGAAAACAGATTTTATTTCTTTTTTCACTTCACAACTTTCATAAAAATACCACATCTTTCTATTACGGAACATTTACAATTTCCTCCTTTGCAAGTGGGAAAGGTTACAATAAACTTTATCTCGTGCAAGGGACTATAAAGCTGTCTTTTCTTAGCTCCGAACAACAAGTGCATATATCTCATTCTCCCATGTTGTAATCACAAAAAGAGTAGGGAAAGGAAATGCTCTCCACCCAACCAAAACATCAAATGAAGAGGAGAATCCATCCTTCTTCATTGGCCCCGAGCCCCAACCAAAATGAAATAAAAGATGGGATCTAACTCATGGCAACATCAGGCTTCCACAAACATGCAAGCAACACTTTCACAATAAAACACGGGCCAGAAGCAGAATGCGATTTACAACTACATTAAAACATGATAAACAATACTAAAGCTTCATCAAGCAAGCCAAAGGAGAAAGAAACTATTGGGGATGCTTCTTATGCCTCCTAAAAGGGGAAATGGGTATCACCACCTGAATTACAAACCACCAAAATATAGTATATCACCACGACATTCCTTATATCTCCCCAAAGTACCCCTTATTCCTCACATTTCCTTATGCCTCCCAACCTCTTATGGCACCCCATAATGAGTAAATAAATGCAAGTTGTTTCTTTGTAAGGTGGAACCCAAATCCCAACTCCCTCCACACTTATACCTCCATAAAACATACTTGTGTCTCCCACAAATTAAACCCCATAGTCTTCTCCTACACCATCCTAGGCCATCTACCCAACATCCCACAAACATATCAAACATTCATACATTAACATTCACATTCATACAAGAGAAGAGCATTTCAAGAGCTAGAGTTCCTACCTCTCCATGAGGGAGTTGTTCAGTTCCAAAACAACAAGCTTAACCAAATGCAAGCAATCCAAAACAGCCAAGCACAAGCATGCAACAATCTTCCAAAAATCCTTCAAGCAAGAACTCCCAAAATAGCAAAAGAATTCGCCCAAGAATGAACTCTCCAAAATCAAGCAACCCCAAATAAGGCAAGCAAATCAAATTTTATAGAAGAGGGAAGGGAAGAGGATGAGGTGGATCCATGTAGGATGCCACATCACACATCCTCAACCCCAACACAAGGTCAAATTCATTCTCCAATGTATAATAAATAGGTGGGTGAATAATATGACAGTTTACTTACATACTCCAAAACAAACCCACACCCCAAATAATTTGAAATTACAACATTTATGAAAAGTGCAATTAAAACTTATAATTTGTCTTCCCAAAATGCATTATAAAATTCTAATTTTAACCTCCAAACCATAGGTATGATTGGAAAATAAATTTAATAGGTATGGGACAAGTTTAACTTGTCCCACAAGCCTCCAAAATCAGCCTCCAAGGACAAATTCGAATTTCAAAGAAAGTGGAGTGTTTCACACTCAAAAGTTAACTTACACATTACTTACACATTCTTACAACACTTAAATCATGGCCAAAAACTCTATTAATTACATTCTTATGACATATTTTAATTAATTAATATTAACAACATGCTTACCCACATTATTAATACAACATTTAATAAATAAAAAGGGGCAAATGCATAACAAAATAAACACATGCGATCATTAAACATAAGGGTAAAATAAATAAAAACACATAACCCCTTGGTCATATTTAAAGGTGGTCCCCCATGGGTACCCCTAACAAAACAACCACACATAAACAAAACAGGTTGCCATTGTGACCTTGTTGAATTCATCTAGAATTCCAATGTGGTTAGTCTCAATCCCCGATGTTTGTTGTGATATTTTAAACCGTGAAACAAAATACCTCCTTTGGCCTCATGGCCATATTAGAATAGTCAAAATAATATAAATATAATTCTCAAAATCATCTAGATATATGAATCACAACAACATCAAAGCAATCTAACAATATCATTTATAGTTCTATCAAAGAACTATATCATCATCCAATAATTTTCATTTCTAGGTCTACTCACAATATCTATAGTGCCCACACTTTACACACACAAATACAACAATAAAATACGAGGATAATTTTTTTTTTACTTACATTGATCATTGTAAAATGCCACAAGGAATCCAAGTAGGAAAACTCAACAACATAAATGACACTTACATAAGTCATCGACCCACATAGACACATGATAACACCATATACATGACGATGCCACATTTTCCCCAATGAACGAATGCTAGAAATAACACAACCAAAATAAAAGGGACTTACGTATTGACAACCCGTAACACATCATTACCATGGTTACATCGAGGATATGTTAAACATCCAATAACATTATTATGTAAGCATAATTTTCTCCTCTTTCCACCTACATATTTTGAAAATTCATTTCACATTTCACTTGTTGTTCAACCATTTAATTTTTCTCTTTACCCTTATGACAATATTCATAACTTACATAAGTATTTTCCATATTTCAAATTTTCCTACAAGATTCTAATTCTCTCATTCTTATGTTAAGATTTTTCTTCCCAAATGCTTATTCAATGTTTAAAATTTAACCTTGCTACACAAGAGAATCTAACGTGATGTCAAGATGAAATCTTGGGATTAAGGAAGACATAGATTCAAAATAGCTTTTCCCAAGAACATCCTTCGATCACGGAATAGTTATTTCGCTACCATAGTTAATAAAGTTCAATAACTTATTGACTTCCATTTATATTTATATATCTTTTGTTTTCTCGAAGTTTGGTCACACCAAGGCAATTTATATTCTTTGCAACACATGAAAATGTTTAATTAAGTTATAAGGACTCCAAGAGTGACCTTAATCCTAATCTCCAATCTCGTTTTCATCTTATATGACATGCTCTTACATCGCACTATGGTCTCATTCTTAGCATCATCTCAAAACAAAAGAGTTACGAAAGCACTTGTCTGACATCTTAAGGAAGTACATGGTTAGGAGCATTATAAACTACACATGAACACAAGTGATCTATGTTCATGAAGATCCCATATCTTTGCATTGCATGATTCCGCATAAGAAATATTCCTTATTCCTTAATGCCACAGAATGACATAACAAGGGATTATGGGACAAGATTTTAGTTTCTAAGGTTCTCTAGAATCAACATCTTTCAACTCAATTTCGTATGCAAGGAGTTAAATTATAGTTTTCTACCCACAAGTTAACATCCTAATCCACTAGGGTTTAGTTCCATTCCAATTTTTCACTTAGGGCTTTACGCTCCATTATAGATTAGAATAAGATTCAAAACATATTCACTCTATAAACCCTCTGTAAGGATCAAAGCGTTATATTATCACTAGCCAAAGATAACACCTATAGCTAAGAGGATCTATTCATTAGAAAATTTTTGAGTGATAGAACCACTATTTTACTAGCTCCATGATGTCATCTGGATCCCACAAGAAATTCATTCGATGCAGAAAATTTAATTCTAAATCTATCTTCGGAAGACAAGGTAGTCCACTAGGACACGAAGGAAGCGTTAGCTCTACTTACTCCAGGTCGAGTTTGACTGTGTTGCTCCTATATGTCTGGTTTATGTCGATGTCACTAAACGTACCTACTAAGATGATCAACCCATTTAGGGATCTTATTTTCCTAAACTAGGATGTTCCATCGAGTGTAAAGGTTCGTTTGAAGGTCACAGTTTTCTACACTAAGGGATTTACATAGGCAGGTTAGTTATATACAAATTTTGAACTAGGGTTGACTGTTGTGGTTAGGTTCCTTTATTACATTTTCAAGGTAAGAAACACAACACCAATTGTTAAACAAATAATTGCAAAATGAAAGTTCACTACAAGGTATAAATTTCAATTCCTTTTGACATTTGTATTCCACTTTTACCATAACAATTTTGGGACCAAAATAACATCCATGAAAGAAATACCAATTTCTCAAGCACTTATTAATCTAGTGACTTTTACATACTACCAATTTCAAACAATAAGTCTTTCAATATATTACCAAAAATAAACAATGAATTACTCAACGCCTTTACGGCATCATTCTTTCCTCCACAAAAAAACCACGTGAGCAAGATATCAATGATAAATCACTGGCATGGCATTCACCCTAATCAATCATAATTATCATTTTAGGTTTACCATTTACATAAGATAAAAATTACAATTTGCAATTGACATAATAAGTTTAGAGACATGTATTCATTACATTTCATTTTGCTTCTTTTTGTAACCTAGAGAGAGAAAGAGAATGGTAGAGAGAGAAAACACCGTTTTTGTCAAAATTTCTAATGCACAAAA
The DNA here is from genome assembly GCA_018340775.1 of Taxus wallichiana var. yunnanensis. Classification (NCBI taxonomy): domain Eukaryota; kingdom Viridiplantae; phylum Streptophyta; class Pinopsida; order Cupressales; family Taxaceae; genus Taxus; species Taxus wallichiana. The sequence goes on from CM031240.1 coordinate 834,314,296, forward strand.
CAAGTTACATTATAGTGTTTTATGCAGTTATTTACATGTGTTAAGAGTTTCCGGGGTGATTTGGCAACCCTACGAGGTCCTCATGACTTTCTATTTTTACATTTTTTCACTAGTTACAAAACATTCAAAAAAGGGCTCGGAGAGGCTAAGAAAGCTGCTTCCAAAATTTGTCTTCCGATGAGAACACACACCAAGATTAAATTTCTACGTGTCCCCACATATACCAAGAATTCAAAGCATTTGACGGAAATGGAAAAAGAGTGAACGGTTTGCGTTTGGCTAGTTAGTTTTCGGGGCCCTTTGGTCGTAGTTGGCATAGTGAAAATTGAACAAAAGTTAGCTCGAGGGCTCAGAAAAACCACATCTAAAACTGAAATTCGATGGATGAGCACACCACGAGATACTTCCTACAAGTTTCCCCTATGTGAGGAGAATTCATCGAGAATCGGACGGGACGAGAGAACTAGAAAACCATTTTCAAATGGTGACAAAAAAATTGGTCTAGTTTGACCTCGTCAAACTGGTTGGAGCGTAAAAAATGGCTTTTGCAAAATACCCCGAAGAAGATTTCTTTTCCCTAATATGAATGTTCCATGCAATTGTCTTGTATAATCACTAGAGGTTTGCGAAGACGGGAAATGATTTCTCTTTCCAGGTTTTAAATGGCGGTCTCAAAACGAAAGCCAACTTTCTAGATTTAACAATTTCCTATCACTACAAAATAGTGCAATAGGGCTCCTATAAGGGCATAAAAAATATCTCATATGTTCATTCGGGATCAAACCAAAGGTCCAGGTGACTCCTCGCATACCAAGGTACATGAATGAAGCTTCACATCTCATTTTCAGGGTTACGAAGGGTACTTAGTGAGTCTCCGAAAAATGCAAAATTTAACTATTTAAAATAGGGAGAAGGTCAACTTTATCAATGGGGAGTCAAATTCGTCTAGTTGATAAAACAATATTGGAGCAATCAAGATGGGTAAGAGTTTTCTAAATCATCTTGAAGTGAGGGTGATAGTTCATGGTTTAAAGTAGACGAGTTATAATGACTTCATGAGTTATGACATGACAATTTATTGTTTTGCAATGAGTTGAAGGGACATTTAACTGTATTAAAAATCCTAATAATTTAAAATTCTATTTAGTTACAAAAGAGAACTAAAACATGATAATTATGAGAGGTAAGGGAAGAAGAACCGTGCTTGGAGAATGAAGTCGGTCGAAGCCGCAGGCTTCGGTTCAACATCTTGCTTGGGCACTTCATCAACCAGTTCACGAGCATCCTTAGCTCCACCATTTTGCATACACGTCTACCAGGGAAGTTGCATTGCAAACAAAAACATCTTGTTTTCTATGCCTTGATGGTTTTCCATGCTCTATTCTAAAGATCTTATTTTTGCACATGCGGGAGGATGCTAAAACCAATTGCATGCACCAATTACATTTACTTGAAAGGTTCCAAGCATTTTCAACAAACTCATTTTTTTACACATCCTGCAATCATTGCAGCCCATAAACCACATTCCTTTCAGGCATTGTTAAATAGTTCACATGCTTCCACATTTTTGCACATTCTCATGTGCTCATCAAACACCAAGAAAACATAATGATTAATTCTAGGCATGATTCTACAAGAGGCACTCATGCCATCAAAGTATTTACAACCCTCATGCATTGAACTTGCATGGCTAAATGCTAATTAAACAAAATGAAGCTTACATGGTCAGGGTATGTTCCATAAGACCACATCTCTTTGAGGAATTTTGTCAAACAGTCCAACGCCTTTTTAACAAATCCATTTTGTGCATATGCTGCCATCATGGCATTCCATGAGACCGCATTTCTTTGAGGCATTCTATCAAACAATAGTTGACTTGCCTTGTGTATGCTTCGAAATTTGCATACTTGTCTACTAGCGCACTTACAACTAAAACATACAAAATCCCTTCTCCAAAATGCTTTAATGGATGTCCATTCTTGGTTCATGCACTCATGTTTTTGGCACATGCTAGAAGTGCACATTTCCCCACTCGCATACAGACCTTCTCGGAGCACTTACAACTAAAAAAATGACTGAACCGCCATTTTGGCACAGGCTGAGAGAAAGTTGGAAGGAAAATCGTATTTCCACTATGCTTTGATGGATGTGCATACCCTGCTCCAAATCTCCTCTTTCAACGCAGAATAGGGAAAACATGTGGCAAGGTGAATCGGCTTGATGGAAGTCAGTTGGGTTACATTTGTGAAGCAAATATCAACGCTTCAAATGGATTCCTAGATCCCCTACACCACCATCATTCTCTTCTATGAGACCACATTTCAAAAAGACATTATTCCCCACAAGGCACGTCCCCTACCTTGCGCACCTTCATCTGCAAACAACTGGCCAAGTTTTCTCCTTCAGATCTTCATTGGAAAACATCACTCTGATCCTTAGCGCAAGAAGAGAGGGAAAGTGACAAAACATCCCGGTGTTTGTTTTGCTGCCGCCCACACACTCGCCCATTCCCCAAAGAATAAGGATCAAACCCTAACTCAACATTTTAGAGATTTTTCTCCCTTTCCCCCATTTAGTTCTATTTTATTTTATATTAAATTATAAATATATTTTTATTGGATTAAAAGACTATACAAGCTCATGCGTTTTCCATCTCACTCTCCTTCCGAGGTCACCTGCATTGTGGTTCTTTGAGAAATTTGAGGTCCGTGAAGTGAAAAGGCTCATCTTTCGGAGTGGGCCATTTGCTGGAGAGAGCTTCTTGCGTGCATCTATCAAATCACTGCTAAACTCCAAACATCAACTTGGGTTCCTCATGAGTAATGTCTCTGGACCTCAAATAAAGTGCTTGTATTATTATGCCAAGAAATTGACAGGACGCAGGCCCTTCCACCTGCCACTCCTGACAAAGGCATCTCTTGTCTTAAATTGAGGGGGCATTACAATATCCAAATATCACATGTCCGAACAACATCCATAACATAACCATTCCAAATAGTGTATCATCATCAATATCCAAAATGCCTCTAATAATCATCATGCATCATAACTAAATCAAGTCAATAATAATCCATGATCTAACATCTATCATCATACTATAATAAGGTCCATAATCAAGTCCATAATATAATCAGCGATATCATGATTAGTATCAAAAAGGTGTCAAAGAGAAGTGGGTACTACTGAGAATGGGTCATCATGATCCCTTAGTAGCCTATAAAGAGATCAAATTTGGAATCATGCTAGACATTTCAAGACAATGTTGGATTCTCTATGAAGCATGTACATTGTGCAAATAGTTATGCTTTCTGGTGGGCATGTTGACAAGCGCATTCATAACATCCCTTATATATGTTTGAGGTCCTCTAAATGTCATGTGAGATAGTTACTCGCTTCATGTTTTTCAGTTTCGTAAATCCATCCGAACCTTTCAGGACCTACGCCACCATCCTCATAGTTAGGCCAAATTGGTAGTTCATAGAAGGACATAAGTGACCATTAAAGCTTAATGGAAGGTGGATTTTATAAATGTAGATTGAGAAATAGGGACGGAAGCCTGTGTAATTTTATTAATCTCAATCAACTAAAAAATTACAGTGAATAGGCTGCAATATTTATAGATATTGCATGACCCAAATACATCAGGGAAAAAGAGTTGCAGTGCGACCAAAACAGAATAAACAAGCTTCCAAATCACCCGGGAAGCAACAATTACATAAAAACAAATATATTGTTGAAAACAATATAACAATGTGTAATAGAGACAAATATGGTTGATTAACCATATAACAATACAACCATTTATTATTTAAAATTAATTAAATAATCCAACTATGCATAATTAAATATTAGGATAATAAATTTTATCCTAACATTCCCCCCCTTAATTGTGCATTGTCTGAAGAGATGAGGAGAGAAATGCTCTGAACAACTCGAACTTGTCACGTGCAAGTGACTTTGTGAAAATATCTGCTCGTTGTTCAGCTGTTGGACAAAATTAAAGTTGGATGTTGTGCTTCAACACATGTTCGCGTATGAAATGAACCTGAACTTCAATGTGCTTTGTTCTCTCGTGAAAAACTGGATTGCAAACAAGTTTGAGAACACCTTCATTGTCAACATACATGGTGGTTGGTTTGTCCTGTGGTATTCCAAGTCCTTCCAGTATGCGACGTAGCCAAATTGCTTCACAAATGACTTCTCTTGCGAAGCGATACTCAAACCGTGGAAGAGCGAGAAACAAAGTGTTGTTTCTTACTTCCCCATGACATTGGTCAGATCCATAAAGAATACAAATCCGAAGTGGATTTTCTATCATCAATTTTACCGCATGATCGAATCCGAATATCCGATCGAAGAAGTTTTCATTCTTCTTGTATTCTAGACCAAGATCCTTGATCCTTTGAGATATCTCAAAATGCGCTTTCTTTGCTTTCCAATGAAAAATTTTGGGTTCCTGCATGAACCTGGATAGATAGCTCACTGCAAAGCTGATATCTGGTCTAGTGTAGGTCAGGTAAATGAGACTCCCAATCAGCTACCAATAGAGAGTGGCACTTACCTCAGGAGATGGATCTGAACGAGATAATTGTAATCTATTCTCCATAGGTGTAGCAATTGGTGTGCAATCCATCATCCTAAACTTCTCAAGCGTTGTCTTGGTATATTTCATCTGAGAAACAAATATGTGATTCTCTTTCTGCCATACTTCCAGTCCAAGACAGTAGTGCATAAGCCCGAGATCTGTCATGTCGAATGATCGCTTAAGATCTTTCTTTGTTTCATCAATCATCTTCACTGAACTGCCAGTGATGACTAGATCATCGACATAAACTACAACAATCACCATCTCCCCCCCTTGCTTTTTGAGGTAGAGATTGGGATCATATGGATTTCTGACGAATCCATGTTGTACGAGATGCTCATCAATCTTGATGTACCATGCCCGGGGTGCCTGTTTGAGGCCATACAGAGATTTCCTGAGTCTGCATACCTTTTCTTCTTGACCAGGTACAACATATCCCTCAGGTTGAGTCATGTAGACTTCTTCTTGTAAATCTCCATTCAGGAAGGCACTTTTTACGTCCATTTGGTGAACTTTCCATCCAAACTGTGCAGCTAGAGAAAAGATCATCCTGATCATTTTGATCTTAGCTGTGGGAGAAAATGTCTCCTCACATAGTCAATGCCTTCTTTTGTGCGTACCCCTTTTACAAGTCTTGCTTTGCACTTGTCCTTTGTCCCATCTGCTTTGTACTTAGTTTTGAATATCCATCTCGCATCAATGGGTTTCTTCCCCTGGTGGAAGATCGACAAGTTGCCAAGTGTTATTCTTCATCACTGATTGATATTCGAGAATCCATGGCATCTTTCCAACCTTTTGGTTTGTAGGGCTTCTGGATTGTAGAGGGCTCGTCTGATTCAATGACTCTACTCATCAAAGCAAAGTTAACTTCTTCTCTTGCTTTACTGCAAGTCTGTGGTCCAGGGGTGGATGTATCCGGTGGAGCATCCAGTCTTGCATCTCGTAATGTGCTTGTACACCATTTAGGCATACGTTGAGCTGTTCCCATGGGTTGTGGTTCTATCTGATCAACACCATCATCCCCATCATCACTTTCATCTTCTGAGGGAACATTAGCTTCAGTTTTTACGACTGGTGAAAAATCTACATCTTGCGAGTCCGGAGGAGGAGTCTCTGCTTCCTTCTTCTCGAAAAACTCAACATCTCTGCTTGTGTAGACTTTTCTAGTCTTAGGATCCATCAGTCTGTACCCAAGAGTCTCTTCACTTTGTATCCAGTGAAGATGAGATTTTGTGACTTCATGTCCAATTTGTTTCTCGTTACATTTTTGTTTGGGTATGTGCATCGGCTTTGCACCCGAATACTCTGAGGTGTGCAATGGATGGTTTCCTCTTTGACCATGCTTCTTGTGGTGTAATTCCATCAAGAGCAGTTGTGGGTGCTCTGTTTAACAAATACACTATTGTTTTTTTGCTACTTCTGCCCAAAATGTCTTTGCAAGTTTGGAATCATCGATCATGCATCGCACCATTTCCATGATAGTACGATTTCTTCTCTCGACAACACCATTTTGCTGCGGTGTGTGTGGAGGAGGCATTTGTCGACGAATCCCGTGAGTTTGTAGATAGTCTCTGAACTCATCACTGGTGAATTCCCCCGTCGATCTAAGCGGAGAGTTATGATGTGACGACCATTTCTTTCTCAACATTTTGCCACTTTGAAATTTTTGACTGTTTCAGGCTTCACTTTTCTTGCGAAGACAGAAAATCCACATTTTACGTGAATAGTCGTCAACACAGAGCATGAAGTACTAGAACCCTGAATGACTTGGCTGCATTGGACCGCACAGATCGGTATGAACCAGGTCAAGTTTACCATGAGCTCGAAAAGTATTCGTTTGGAATGAAACTCTGTGTTGTTTCCTGCTAGCGGTGAGAACACTTGTCCGTATCCTTCTGAAGAGATGGTAGCCCATGTACCATATTACACCGTGCAAAGTGTTTGAGATATTTGAAACTTACATGACCAAATCTCCGATGCCACAACTGAGATGAGGTGGAGTTTTTAGCCACAAGTTCTTGATCATTTTTGTGAATGAAATCAAGTTGAAACATTCGTCCCACATTTGAGGCTTTTGCAATTATTTTTGAGCCTCTGGATTTATCTCGAATCAAACACATTTTCTTCTTTGGATTGACTATCAAAGTCAATTTTCAGGTTATGATCTAGGAGTTGGTGACCGAAAGAAGGTTCTTTTCGACAACCAGGGGACATATAGAACATCCGATAGTCTGCATTTGCATGAACCAAGGGTAGAGAAATGTTTCCAATCCACGAAGGCTGTATATGAAGAATCATCTCCCAACGAAACATGATTTTTCGATGGCGTGTCCCTCATTGAAATAAACCGGTCTCTGTGGGCGGTCATGTATCGAGTGGCTCCCAAATCAACATACCAGACGTCGTCTTTAGATGACGTGGATGGTTCACTTGATCGAGCGAGTGAACAAGAAGTCTTCATTATCTGATGTTCTTGTTGCTCGGCAATATTACCTTCTTTGGTGGGGTCTTCTTTTCCAGTTCCCCTTTTACGCCCATGATAGTTGTTTGAATGTCCCTTGTAAGTTTGTTGTTGTTGTGGTCAAAATTTCTTGATGAACCTTTCTTATATGTGTTAAACCAACATTCTTGCAAGTCATGTCCTCTTTTGCAAATGGGACATCGCTTCTTACATTGATTGTCCCCATGATACGATTCGATGTGTGGACTTTGATAGGATTTAGGTTTTCCTTTACCTTTACCTTTCCATTTTTGATGTGAAGACAAGGTACTGCTCCTCTTCATCATCCTTGTTGTGCATTGCTTCCTCTTGTTGCAGTAGGTTTACTAGCTTGTCAAAACTAATTGTTGTATCTGACAAGTTTAGAGTTGTGACAAAAATGCGGTAAGAAGAAGGGAGAGCTCTCGGAACAATGGGAGCGAGAGATTCATCTTTGACCTCTTCTCCACAGGGCTAGAAGTGAAGCCCTCAACTCTGCAACTCTTCTTAGGAAGGCTTCAATTTTCTCATTCTGCTTGAATTTCAATGTATTAATCGACTCTGCAAATTGAGTATGAAATTCTTGTTCTTGGCCTCATATATTGTGGCTCGGTTTATCCCATGCTTCTTTTGCTGATGTGGCATCTCGAATGTGGGCTTGCACATCGTCGGATACTCCAAACAAGATGATGAGTTTTGCTTTTTGATCTGCTCTATCAAATTGTCGTTGTTGTGTTGCATCCGTTGGTGATCTGGTTAGAGTACCAGTCACAACAGGCCAGATTTCTTCAAACTCAAGTTGTGTTTTTATTTTTGTCTTCCAAGTAGCATAGTTGCTTCCTCACGAGCAATTGTGAATCCAGGAAGAAAAATTTGGGGCATTGGTGCCCATTTTACAGAGAGATCACAGCGGGGGTTTGGCTCTTATCACTCTAGGTATAAGGTCTCCCAATCTATATACCGTCAGTCCGATATACCGAACCTTTCTATATACGTGCCATTCCGATATACCCGTCGGTACATGGAAGAAGCTCGCCTTTCTATATACCCGGCGGTACGTGAAAGAGGCGTTAACGTACGTGAAATTATTCGATACGTGGTACCAAGCAAGATCTTGATGGGGTGCGTGCGATTATTGACACGGATCTAAGAAATATCCTCATATGCGCGTAACTTCGCTATATACTTGGATAATTTCTCGGTCGGTTTATGTCTTGCGATCGTTCTCAGACGGATGGGATGGTTCGTAGTGTGTGCTTTGTGACCTTATTACTCCCCGTCGATTTATAGGGACAATGCCCAGGGACGGCGTTGTTGCAGCTATATTAGGCGTTAAGTGCGGTAGTAGTCACGACGGCTTTACCCGTAAGCGCTTCCCAGAGGCCTTCGTATATACCGAACGTTGCGAATGAGATCTAGGATCTCGTGAGTGTTACAGAACCAATTTTACTATTTTTTATTACAATTACGCGGTTTACGGCGATTCATAAAGTTTTTGCGGTTGATTATGGCAACCTGCAAATTAGTACAATATATGCATACAATTTTGAATAACAGTAAAAAATTGAGTTTGGGTCTGGTGACCTCACAGAACCCAAAATGCTAAAAATTGCAAAAAAATAGCTGAAAATGCAATTTTTAGGTGGGTCTCCTTTTGCAAAAAATGTCTGGAATGAGAAAACAGACCAGATAGGAGAAATTTTTTTTTTACCCTAAATTAGGGATTTCTCCGCTAAATTTAGTTAGTTGTAACTAAATTCAAAAGCTCGCTAAATTTAGCTTGATTCCATACGATGCAAAAGGAGAGTTTTGAGTGTTTTTGTGGGATTTGATCCTCAAACCTCTCACTCCCAAGGCGCGTGCACTAACCAACTTGCCCACTGGGGCGCATGGATCTATGAAAGGAAGGAATTTATATTTATTGACAAGTAAATGGACTTACCTCTTGGAAAATGAATGCCACGTGGCGCATGCTGGTGAAGAGGCATTTTTTAGGGTTGTATTTGCCTAAAAAACGGATCTGAAGCTTTATTTCCTTGCTCAGGCCGCATTTCCTTCCTCAGGCCGCATTTTCTCCTTCCTTTGGCTGCGTTTTTGGTGTTTGGGCGCTGAGTTTCCTTGCTTGGGCGCGTTTTTCCCTTTGGCTGCGTTTTTAATTGCCCGGCTGCGTTTTTGAATGCAGGCCACATTTTTAATGTTTATTGCTTGTACAGGCCGTGGGAGGCAATGAAGGGCGTGGTTTTCGCCAACAAAACATTTCCTTGATGCAGGCCGCGCAGGGTTCAAAGAAAAACGTGTGGAGGGTGGCGGCCGCCGACCTATGAGGTCGATTTTGCTCACAAAAACGTTTTTCCTTTATGCAGGCCGCTTTTCCTCTTCTTTGGCCGCCTATTCTCTTCTTCCACTGTATATTTTGTGCAGGTCCAGCGTGGGCGCCTCCTTATTATTCTTTGCTCAGCTTGATTCACTTTTGTTTTTGCTTGTTTGTTCACTGCAGGTGCATATACACACAGACCTCCAAAACAAGCAAAGCAATCCTCCAAAACAAGATATACCTCTAAATGCAAAGAGGTTGGATAAAAAAACAGAGACTAAAAGCATCTCTAATATTAGAGATAAAACCCCAAATGAGGATAAAAGTAATAATTTTTTTTTCTTTTAAAAATTTTGAATACTGCATAATTTTTGCACAGTCTTTGAGTGCGCAGTCTGAAAAAAAAATTTGCGTTCAAACACTGGAGCGAGGCTGGGGGATGTGGAAAGGCAGAGATGAGGCTAGGAGGTTGTAGGAGGCACGCACGGGCTCTCTATTGCTGCATACTCTTCTCAAATCTTCTCTATTTTACGTTGCATTCTTTTTCCACTCCTTCACGGGGCTGAATTTCGCTCACGGTACCAAATGTAGATTGAGAAATAGGAGCGGAAGCTTTGTGTAATTTTATTAATCTCAATCAACTAAAAAAATTACGGTGAATAGGCTGCAATATTTATAGATATTGCACACCAAATACATCCAGAAAAAGAGTTGCACTGGTGTAACCAAAAACCGAGAATAAACAAGCTTCCAAATCACCCAGGAAGCAACAATTACATAAAAACAAATATATTGTTGAAAACAATATAAAAATGTGTATCACAAATATGGTTGATTAACCATATAACAATACAACCATTTATTATTTAAAATTAATTAAATAATCCAACTATGCATAATTAAATATTAGGATAATAAATTTTATCCTAACAATAAATGTAGTTTTCAGCACTACAAGTGGAAAGATCCCAAGTGCTAATATTTTTCCACAACCTACCACTTGTCGTAAAGTAATAAAATCAAACCCACAAATCACAAATCCTCTCCATTACATTGACAAAATGTAATTTTTAAAAGTAGATACCATCAATTATATATGCACAAAAATATAGGCCACATATAAATTATCTACCAACAATTCTACACAATACCATTTGTTGAATTTGTAATGTCTTAAGAAGTAATTATGTTTGTAGCTTGCTCTTCCAAACTAGATTGATGTGAGAAATTTCTAAAAATTGATTAACTAAATTATAATAATCAAACTTAATTATTCCCTTGCCACAACCTTAGATGAGCTAAAGGATAGAAGGAAGATGCATAGGCATACACAAAAATTGATTTTTGTACTTTACCAATACCTCAAACATTAATTACATGATAGGTGTTCCCAAATGGGAGTCTTGGTGGTTGTTCTAACATGCATTGCAGAAATAGAAGGCCAATATTTTTTCCAATGATCATTTTCCAATGCAATCATTTGTAATGTTGATGGAGGGAAGCCCTAATTGCTAAAGAGAAATCTTTCACAAGTGTGCATGAAATCGATGGAATAAGGAACCCTAAATATATAACTCTCATATCTAACATATGAAGACTTTAAGATTAAAAATTATTCATGTTTCCTATGGAAGTATTAATAAATGACATATTTATTTCTAAGATATATCCAAATTACGTTACCTCAATGACCTACTCAACACATCCCTTTTCTCTTTTAAACAATCGACAAACATGGCACATGGTTCATATGTGTCTACTCGTAAGAAAAAAAGAGTTCCACATTGGTTCCCCCAAAATTTTCCCATAATATTTACTTATGCTCCTTGAAACCCTTATTAATTATCACTCTTACTCCTCTAATATTACACTCCCTAAATTTTAACTTATTCATCGCATCATCTTTAGTTTTTATATTGTACATTTTGCATGTGATTATTGATCAATAGATTTTTTTATTACATGTGTTGGATAGATATTTTGTCAAAGGAAATATGTGACATTCAACCACAACCGCGGGAAAAATTACCTCATTAAATAAAGGGGATTCACACTGTTTATTTCTAGTCTAACACATGGCAAAGAATATTTATAGTGTTTACACTAGTCTATCCATTAGAGGTTGGGATCTCATTTCAGTAGCTTTAATTTTGATAGAAAATAAAGTATGAAGAGAGAGAAGAAAAAAATAGACAGGATTAGCTTCAGAAGAATAAAAATAGAATACATGGGAATGTGTTTTTTATTAAGAAAATATAGATAAAAAGATAATCATGTAATGCCCCCTTATGTGTTAATATCCTAACGTAAGTTAAGGTTAACATTCTTAGAAAAGGATATTAAATCCACCAGAGACGTAACTTTTGACATCCATGGTTTGGCTCGCCACCGTGTTGAAGAGTTAGTGGACACATCAACCCTAAGGGTACTAAACAATTTAAATGGTGTTTTAATGAAACTAACTACCATCTCAGCCATCCTTGTTAGCAACCCAGCCAAAAATAGTTGAAATTTTAGCCAAAGGGAGTAAAACACTGGGAAGAGGATATTTGTTTTATTTAAATGCTTAGTTAGTGCCAAGTTGAATGCTTGGTCGGAAATGTTTGGGTGGTGTGAAGGAAAGGGATTTTATCGAACACGTGGTAAGATGGAGAAGCCGTCATACCTATCTTTTTCTTCCTACATAACAATGGTTTGTAATCTATTTGAAAACCTGATATAATATTTTGTAAAGTTTCTTAGGACAATTGAAAAACAAAAGTCCATTAAGAAAAATTTGGATGAAGGATTAATAGTTGAAGCGATTTCGAGGATGACTAGGAAATCAGTTCCAAATCTTAGTGATTTATGAATAGAGATGTCTTAGATTGTTTGTGTTAACTGTAGCCAGCAATTAAAATACATACAACAATGCATATCCTGTTTACATTTGTCCCAAATGCCACAGTAGCTTTATTGCATGGATAAAATATGCAGGAACATAGCAAATATGGAAAATAATGAACATTGGAGAAATTTTTAGAGAGAAAGTTGGGTTTTACCAGCAGAGACAAGAGACACTTTGATGAACTGCAAGTGTCCTGGTAGTTATTCCTAAAAATGTCAATGTACACGTAAGGCATGAAAGCTATTTTCCAAAACATCAAGCAGAAGACTTACCACTTGAACTGAACTGGTTGAGGATTTGCAAATCGGGTTTTTCTAGAGAAGGCTTAGAAATTTTCAAGCAATGACAGTCGCAGGTGTAGATTCTTCCCTATCTTTTCTACATACTCCCTTCCTGTACCAAAATTTGAGCTCTTGAAAAGAGTGTGGAAATCCATCAAATAATTTTTATCTTCTCTGGTGTAGTTATTCAAAGTTCCCTAGTTCACGGGAATGTAAAGCGTGGGAACATATGTCTAGCCTATGAATTTTTGGCCGAATGTCAAATAATTGCAGCGTGGTTTGGTGATCAACATTGAATGCAAGATATGCACGAAATGGGTTATTAAAACACATGAAGCTTGCAAGAAAATGTAGTTGCTGGTGTAAATCCCCCACTGCCCTTTCCTACATCCTCCCAACTACGTCAAAATGGGAAACTTGTAGCAACCATAGACACCCAGCAAGTAAAAATCAGAGAGGCGGTTGTCAGATATTACTATTGCAAGATCCTGGTAGACATTTTTGAAAGTCCAGGAGCTTATAACAAGCATGATAAACACTAATTGTTTGATTTTATGCCAGTTTTAATAATATCATGAAACGAATTGTTTTTTATTTTATTTTCTAAAATGGTATTTTTCATGGATAGTCTTCCTTCACCCTTTATAGCTTACTTCTTTTAGTATATGCATAAATGATCTCTGCAATATTGGTATCTGGGTTTCACTTGATGTTTGAGTAAGATTGTGTTGATAATGTTGTTCTGTAAAGTAGTTATTACATGTGATCACATGTTTGATAACATACTGTAATTGTTGGAAATGTTTTGTTATACTTTTGGTTGGTTCAGTGTATACATCTTGAGGGTTTCTGTTATATTTTTAGTATGTGGAATATTTTGTTAATATCTAGGTTAAACCAAAATCTTGATGTAATAAAATATTGTTACCTTATCACATGTGTGTATGCGCTATAATTGGCTATAATAAATGGGTATCTTTTGGATTTTTAGTCAAGAAAATTGTATATAGGTTTGTTAGAGAAATGACTTATTAAATACCCATTTGGTTGGTTTCGTGTTGATGGTATTTTGATAAGCTTTGTTAGGCTTCAAATTATATGTTGGAAACTATTTTGGGTTACCCACTTTGATAAATCTTTGCTAGCCCTTTGAACGGATCTTGACAGAAAATAACATTCATTATAATAATAATGTAACGAGAACTATTTTTGGTATAATCCATCAACCACATATAGGTAATGAATAAGGAGAATCGTTTGTACTCCTTGGATATTCGATTTGAAACATGTGTTACTACTTGAAATTTGTTTGACTAAGGTCTTTGTGGTTATATGGCGGTCTTAGTTTTGATCAAGCTAGCGATTAGTTACCTAATGTTCTCAAAACATTAAATTGTGAAATATGTAGGCTTCGGTAGTCTTCGTAATGATTAAGGTAAACATATTCTTACCTCAATGTTTTTAACCTTAGAATATTACTCGGAATAGAAGGTTGAATTTTTGTTAATATATGGATAATACGTTTAAGGAAATGAGTAATACCTTAACTTTGTCGAGCATGTGATAACCTCAATTATGAGATAATTTTTGACTTCGTAAGAACTTTGTATTAAGTTTACTCATTGTATCATCCATAAAAGGGATACGTCCTGGTAATATAGTAGTTGAAACTTCATTTCCAATGCGCTTGATAGATCATTAATGATATTATTATTAAACCTATGTTCGAGAGATAGGGCACAATATTATTTTCAAAGTTCTATTACTTTATTTTTGTGCCATTATGAATTAAGTAAATAATTTTGCGTTTTAATTTTTTATTTAAAATTTAGTTGGGTTGTAGTCGATTTATATGGAACCAATTTGTCTATTATAAGTATCAATTATGGGTTGTGTTAAACTTAGTGGAAGTATATTGAAGACAAACTTTGTAAGATTGTAGCATGGGATTAAATAAGGTTTTTGATTAATTGATTATGGGTTATTTATTTTTATCGTACATGATGACTATTGTGCATGACATGGAAAGATAATCAATTGATTGTTTTAACTTATATTTTATAACTTACTCCATCTATTATTTGTAAGTAATAATGTGTCGAATGTTGTGAGGTTATCTTGAAAGTGGTAAATAGTGGTTAAGTAAATGATGTTGGAATTCTAACTATAAATCTATTAGATCATATGACTTATTTAAGGAAATGTTGATTGATGTTTGAGTATTGGATTTCAATCATATAATCTATATGATTACATGATTGAAATCCCAATACGCTCGACACTCTATTTCAAACTTATCGGGTCATTGACCCCTACTAGAATGATGGTTAGACTTTTATTGATTGAGAAGCAATGTTTCATAATGGGTTCTTTTTCTAGCATGTTTAATGACGTTGTTTTTTTTTTAGAGATTAGCACCATTTCATTAAATAGAAGGTTTATGTATATTATATTATTAATGGTATCATTCTATTCCAATGTGTAGTCTTTATCATACTCTATTGTCGTGAAATAACTCAAGTTAATAATTGTGTAGATGACTTTTGTGAGTAGAAAAAAATGGGGAGGGGATGACTTGAAGAAAATTTGATTTGATGTTTCTAATGAAGTTTCTTTGCTTGAATGCTTAAATCTATTAAAAGTTCCTAGAATAGAAAGTGTTGGAAAAATTAGGACTTAGTGCCTTAACATTTGTGTAATTATGAAGTAGTGTTGTCATTATTGACTGAGACTAAAACTTGTGAAATATATTGGGAATGGAGTAAAATGAACTCTTCGTTGTTATGAGTATCTTAATGTATGATATCAATTTTTAAGGATGGTTTAGCTTTGATATGACCAATATTTTTCTACCTATTTAAACCCAAATCAAGGTGCTTAAGACTTTTAGCTAACTTTTGTGTGTGTTGTTTTGGATAGGGAGCTTGGTATCCATGACAACAAAAAATAATGGTAAATACATTTGAGATGATAACTTTGAGTAGTAAACCCTTCTAGATTATGACAATAATGTAATTCTAGGCATATTAGAATGTTGTTACAATCCTTATAATGGTTTTAAAAATATATGCATATAATTATATACGATGTTGTAAACAAGTTGATGAAGTAAAGAGTTCTTAAGTGGGATAAAGGAAACTATCGTCTTGTGTCAAAAACAATATACCTTATTACTCTACCACTTTGTGTGTGTAGTTTCACATTTTGAGTTGTTGGGATGCAAAATTATATTAAGTTGTAAACTAATGTAAGGTAAATTGAAAAGTTAATGAAGTCATGCTAAATGGGGTAATTGGTCAAGAAAACATTAAAACTAACTTATCAAGTTATAAACTCTGAATTGTAATCATTAACGAATTTCTTTTATTCTTACGCTTAATTGCACCTCCTAGCTTAAGAAAATAAGGGCCCATGTCTATGTGGTGTTTATAGCTAGAATGCTTGGTATCATTCCAGTAAACTTGTCTTTTAGAGATGGCATAGTTATACCTTACCTTAGCATATATTGTTTCCCATTAGATTTAGATGTTGAGTGTGCACTAGGGATAATGTCGTCTTCTTGGGTAGTGTCCTCAGAAAACCAACCTATTTCTTATTATAAAACCCTCTTGAACCGACCACTTGTTTTTTTCTTAGAGCGCAACTAATCTTGAATGTCACCTTAAGAGTCGGAAACACTTCTAAACCCGTTACTCATTTTGGTTACCAATTGGATTTATGGATCATTAATTGTGTTATTGGTGAACCTTATCAAATGAATCAACCACGTAATTAACATATTAGTGATGATATTAAGCTAACTATTCAATAGGATAAAAGAAAAGAAATATAGCTCTATAAGAAGGATTGTATGAATCATATCACGAACCTTATAGAACGTAAGTTAAGAATTGAGAGACATTTTAGTAAATAAGTAACCTTAAAAGATTTTACACCTTGGGATAATCCTGATTGTATGTGTGTACTATGGTTGGACTATTATGTTGTGTCTTTTCAAAAAGGAAAGTGAATTTATGAGATGAGTGTTGTATGTTCTTTCATTGCCTATGTGGCCAATATTGTGTCAGCTTATCGTGAGTTCATTGTATCCATTTTAGTTCACCTGTGGTCTTTGTATAAATTCAAGAAAGTAAAACAATAAATTATCCCTTATTTTACGTGTTGTCTGTGTGTGTGTCTAGGGGTGTTACACATGGTATCGAGAGCGAGGTTTATGCTCTTGAACCTTTGGGACAGTGGAGTTACAAAGGTTTTACATGGTGGTGGTGGTGGAGATTTGAAGAGTAATGTGATATAAGTGTGATGTGAAATATGTCATAATTGTGATATTGTGAATGCACATGTTGTGTATGTCACTTAGTGCATAACTGTTGGCATGTTGATGTGTTGGAGATGATATTATTCTCTCTCATTTTCATGTATTCAATGCTGAATTTGTTTTGATGAACTCTATTATTTTTTTGTAAAAGTAATGTTATTGTGGATTTCAGAGTGTTGGAGGATTTTGGCATTTGTGATATGTGGGTGTGTTGATGTTTTGTATGGAAAGGTTGGTGTATAGTGAACTAAATTGCATTGTGATGTCATCATCATGTTTTGAAGAAACATGTATATCACCATGATTGTATGTTGTAATTGTGCTCATCATAAGTATGATTCATGTAATATGTAATGGTTCATGTTGTGATTTAGGGGCATATGGTGAACGTATGATCCCTATTGTGTAGTGCATGCACTTTGGGTGTTGTATATGGTAATGTGATGTATTGTAAACCATGAATGTAATGAATATAATATACCCTGTTTATGTACCATCGTGAGACATTATGGTTAATTTACTTGAAGCTGCCATTACTGTTAGTGATGTAGTTACGTGTTATGTTGTGAACCTTACACTAATCGACCTTGAGGGAAATCGGTAAATGTGTTTGTTTGGAGTGAGGGAATGTGTACGATGGGCTACTAACTCGAGGTGACCTTAGGCTCGGTGAGAGGATGACTTGTGCTCCTTTTTATTTTTCCTATGTGTGGTTGTTGTATGGATTCAACCTAATTGTATCTATGACTATGTTTAGCCTTGTCAAAGTGGTGGTGGGATGATTGAGATATAGATGATGAAAATTGTATTATTGATATGTTATTTTACGAGCTAAGGATCGATTTTCCAAGTGATAGCAAATCTTTGATTACCCCCTTGGTGGCCATATAAGGCCAAATAGTATTCTTAAGGTGTTATTCTTGTATATGTATTCTATTTGTAAATTGAAATTTTCCTCTTCCTTTTACGAGGACCGATGATTTTCGGATCGATATGTTTTTTATATTTTGGGCATTTCCTTTTTTTTTTACTAACATTTGATTTCTTCATTAACTATGGCAACTTGGTCATTTTTTTCTGAATTGTTGATGTTATTTTAAAAATTTTATAGCCTAGCCCAAGGCTTAAATGTTTTCCACTTAGAATTTGAAAGATATTTTTATGTTTGTTCTTGTCGTAATGTGTGGAATAGGGTCATGGGATACACCATGGAATGGTTAAACCTATTTACCCTCTTAGTTGTATGGGGGTATGCTCCAAGGAGTTATAGATAAATAGCGGTTTGATGAACCACAAGTTATTATGTCACTTGGGTTAGGGGTGTCTAGACTCTATGTTCCTAGGGCCATAGGGCAACCGACCTCTTTGGGGAGTAAAAAAGAAAATTTATCTTTATATTACTACTTAAGGGATGCATAAGAGACTTGAGGGAGGAAAAATATATTTGAGGGAGGCATAAAATATTTGTTTGTGTGTGTGATTTATGCTTCGAGAGGTTTACCGAGTTGTTGTGATGCTTTGGGAGTGGTGTTATGATGTATATGTACTCATGTGATTTGGCTATGTTTTGTGATGTTGTGGATAATATTTTTATTCCCTTTATTGACTATATGTACCTACATTTATTGCTTGAGTTGTATGAAACCTTCACATGTGGGGAAATTTCATGTTGTTATAGTATACTTATGTCTGAGTATTTTTGTGTCGGTCATCTATGTGTGACGAGTACTATGTTAAGTAGATCATGTATGTTCCTTCCATGGTTTGGTTAAACTCTTGCGATGTGGTATGGTTGTGATAATATGTGAAATTTTCTTGTGAATCTTTACTATTGCGTATGACCCTAGTTTGGTTTTGTGATAGTGGTTCTGTTGGGTACCCACAAGAATGAATAAACTAAAAATTTCAACAATGAAATTTTAAGGGCTTGAGTTTAGGAATAATGTAAAGGAAAATATATTAATTAAATAATGAACTTTAAATGAGAATTTCCAATATTTATAGAACATTAATAGTTTAATAAATTGCTAAAATTTATAAACTTCCTAGTGGTCATGCTCTAACGACAGAAAAATTTAACCATAGGAAGAAATTTTCATCTTTACCTTTCTTTTTTGTCTTATCAATTTGCTAACCTTGACCTTATGTCACATCAAGCATGATGATTTTATAAGGGGTGGAGAATGTAGTGCCCCCATAAGTTTCAATATCCTTACCAAAGTTAAGGTTAGCATTCTTTTAAAAGGAGCTTAAACCCACCGGAGACGTAAATTTTGGCAACCATAGTTTGGATTGGCACCGTGTGGAAGAGTTAGTTGAGTCTTCAACCCTAAGGGTACTGCAAACTTTAATTATTTTTAATGAAACTAAGTACCATCTCAGCCATCCTTGTCAGTGGCCCAGCCAAAAATAGTTGAAATTTTAGCCAAAGGGAGTGAAACGCTGGGTAGGGGATATTTGTTTTATTTAAATGCTTAGTTAGTGCCAATTTCAATACGTGGTGGGAAAATTTTAGGTGGCATGAAGGAAAGGGGATCAGTCCAGTATGTGGGAAGTTGGAGAAGCCGTCAGACCTATCTTTTTTTCGTCATAACAATGCTTTGTAATGTTTTTGAAATTTGGATATAGTATTTTGTAAATTTTATTAGGACATTTCAAAAAAATAATCCGCCAAGATAAGTTTGGATGAAGGATTCATAGTCAAAGTGATTTCGAGAATGACTGGGAAATTAGTTCCAATTCTTAGTGTTTTATAAAAAGAGATGTGTTAGATTGTTTGTGTTAACTATGGTCAGCAATTGAAATACATACAACAGTGCATATCATGTTTACATTTGTCCCAAATGCCACAATAGTTGTATTTTGCGGAGAAAATTATCCAGTAACATAGCAAATATGGAAAACAATGAACATTGGAGGATTTTTTTAGAGAGTTGGGTTTTACCAACATCGATGATAGAGATGCTTCGATGAACCGTATGTGTCCTCGCAGTTATGCCTTTAAAATGTCGATGTAAATGTAAGGTGTGAATTTTTTTCTAAAACATAAAGTAGAAGACTGACCGCTTGAACTGAATTGGTTGAACATTTGCAAATTGGGTTTTACTAGAGAAGCCTCTGAAAGTTTCAAGAAATGACACTTGCAGGTGTAGATTCTTCCCTGTCTTTTCTGCATACTCCCACTTGTACCAAAACTTGAGCTCTTTAATTGAGTATGGAAAACCATCGAAAAAGTTTTCTCTTGTCTGGTGTAGTTATTCAAAGTGCCTTGGTTCATGGGAATGTAAAGTGTGGGAGCATACGTCTAGCCTATGAACTATTGGATGAATGTTAAAAAAGTGCAACTTGGTTTGTTAATCATCATTGAATGCAAGATATACATGAAATGGGTTAGTAAAAGGCTTGACGCTTGCAATAAAATGTAGTTGCTGGTGTAAATACCCCACTTCCCTTGCCTAAATCCTCCAAGCTACATCAAAATGGGAAATTTGGAGCAACCATAGATTCTCAACAAGAAAACATTAGAGGGAGGTTGTCACATATTACTATTACAAGAGCCTTGTAGACCATTTTTATAATTCCAAGATCTTATAATGTGAATGATAAATACTACTCGTTTGATTTTATTGCATCTTTAACAATATCATGAAATGATTTTTTATTTTTTATTTTTTGAAATGGTATTTTGCATGGATCATCCCCTACACCATTTATAGCTTACTTCATTTATTATATGCATAAATAATGTCTACAATATTGGTATTTGGGTTTCGTTTCACATTTGAGTAAGATTGCGATGATAATGTTGTTCTATAAAGTAGTGATTGCGTGTCATCACATGTTTGATAGCTTACTGTAATTGTTGGAAATGTTTTTGTTTTACTTTTGGATTGGTTTTTGTATGCCTCTTGAGGGTTTATGTTATACTTTTAGTATGTGGAATATTTCATTAATATCCTGGGTTAAACCGGATGCTTGAAGTACTAAAATATTGTTACCTTTTCAATTGTGTGTATGCATTGTAAGCTGGTTATAATAAATGGGTATCTCTTGGATTTTTCAATTAATAAAATTGTATATGGGTTTGTTAGAGAAATGCTTTATGAAATACCTATTTGGGTGGTTTCATGTTGAGGGTATTCGATCCCTTGTGTTTAGCTTGACAATCATTTCTTGGAAAATGTTTATGGTTACCCCCTTTGATAAATCCTTGTTGTCACTTTGACCGGATCTTGACAAAAATAATAGTTACTATAATAATAATGTAACAAGAATTTTTTTGGTAGAATCCATTGACCACATCTAGGTAATGAATAAGTAGAATTATTGGTACTCCTTGGATCTTCGATTGAAACATGTGTTCTTGCTTTAGCTCTGTTTGACTAAAGTCGTTATGGTTATATGGTGGTCTTAGTTTTGATCAAGGTAGTAGTCAGTTACCCTAATGTTCTCAAAACATTAAATTGTGAAACACGTAGGCTTGGGTAGTCTTCGTAATGATAAAGGAAAACAAATTCTTACCTTATTTTTTTAAACTTTAGAATATTGCTCGGAAAAGAAGGTTGAATTTTGTTTAATATATGGATAATAATTCTAAGGAAATGAGTATTACGTTAACTTTATCGAGCATGTGATAAGCTCAGCTGTGAAATAATTTTTTGAATTCTGTAAGAATTGTGTATTAAGTTGACTCATTGTATCAACTATAAAAGGGATACATCCTTGGTAATATAGTAGTTGAAACTTCATGTCCAATGTGCTTGATAGATCATTATTGAGATCAATTTTAAACTGTGTTCCGAGAGATAGGGCACAATATTTTATTGGATGTTCTATTACTTTCTTCTGTGTCATTATGAAGTCGTAGATAGTTTTTGTGTTTTATTTTTTGAGTTAAACTTTAGTTGGGTTGCAGTTGATTCATATGGAGCCACATTGTCTATTATAAGTGTCATTTATGGGTTGTGTTAAACTTAGTGGAACTATATTGAAGACAAACTTGGTAAGACTGTAGCATGGGATTCAATTAAACTGTTTGATTAACTGAATATGGGTTATTTCTTTTTATCGCACATGATGACTGTAGTGCATGACATGGTGAGATAATTGAATGATTGTTTGAACTTGTCTTTTAGAACTTACTTCATATGTTATTTGCAAGCAATAAAGTGTATGAATGTTTGAGGTTATTTTCAAAAGTTGTAAATAGTGGTTAAGTAAATGATGTTGGAATTCTAACTATAAATCTATTAGATCATATGACTTATTTAAGGAAATGTTGATTGATGTTCGAGTATTAGATTTCAATCATATAATCTATATGATTACATGATTGAAATCCCAATACGATCGACACTCTGTTTCTAACTTATCGGGTCATTGGTTAGACTTTTGTTGTTTTAGAAGCAATGTTCATAATGGGTTCTTATGGATTCCTTCTTAATTTTGATATGGTATAATTTCTAGCATGTTTAATGGCATTGTTAGTGTTTTAGAGATTATCACCATTTCATTAAATAGAAGCTTTATTTTTATGATATTGTTTATGGTAGAATTCTATTCTAATGTGTAGTCTTTATCATGCTCAGTTCTTATGAATTGATTCAGGTTAATAATTGTGCTGATGAATTTCGTGAGTAAAAAAAAAATGGCGGAATGACTTATACAAATGTTGCTTTGATGTTTCTAATGAATTTCCTTTGATCGAATGCTTAAATCTATTAAAAGGTCCTAGAATAGAAAGTGTTGGAAAAGTTAGAAGGACTTAGTGCCTTAACATTTGTGTAATTGTGAAGTAGTGTTTTCGTTATTGACTGAAACTAAATTTTTGGAAAATTATTGGGAATGGAGTAAAATGAACTCTTGTTGTTATGAGTATCTTAATGTATGATATAAATTTTGAAGGATGGTTTAGATTTGATATGACCAATATTGTTCTACCTATTTAAACCCGAATCAAGGTGCTTAAGACTTTTAGCTACTTTTGGTGTGTGTCGTTTTGGATAGGGAACTTCGTATCCATGAAAAAACAATAAATAATGGTAAATACATTTGAGATGATAACTTTGAGTAGTAAACCCTTATAGAGTAGGGAAATAATGTAATGCTAGGCATAATAAAATGTTGTTACAATCCTTATAATGGTTTTAAAAATATATACATATAATTATATATGATGTTGTAAACAAGTTGATGAAGTAAAGAGTTCTTAAGTGGGATAAAGAAAACTATCGTCATATGTCGAAAACAAATATACCTTATTACTCTCAACCTATGTTGGTAGTTTCACCTTTTGAGTTGTTGGGATGCAAAATTATATTAAGTTGTAAATTAATGTAAGGTAAATTGAAAAGTTAACGAAGTCATGCTAAATGGGGTAAATGGTCAAGAAAACATCAAAACTAACTTATCATGTTCTAAACTTTGAATTTAAATCATTAAATTAATTATTCTAATCTTACACTTTATTACACCTCCTGTCTTATGAAAATAAGGTCCCATGTTTGTTTGGTTGTTATAGTTAGGATGTTTGGTATCATTTCCGTAACCTATCTTTTAGAGATGGCATAGTTATACCTTACCCTGACATATATTGTTTCCCCTTAGATTTGGATGTTGAGTGTGCACTAAGGATAATGTCATCTTCTAGGGTAGTGTCCTCATAAAACCAACCTCTTTCTTCTTATAAAACCCTCTTAGACTAACCACATGTTGTTTTTCTTAGACCACAAACTAATCCGAATGTCACAATGAGAGTCGAACAATTCTAAACCCGTTACTCATTTTTTTACCAATTGGATTTATGGATCATTACTTGTGTTACTAGTGAACCTTTTCAAATGAATCAAACAAGTAATTGACATTTTAGTGATGATCTTAAGCTAACTATTCAATAGGATAAAAGAAAAGAAATCTAACTCTATTAGAAGGATTGTGCGAATCATACCAAGAACCTTCTAGAATGTAAGTTAAGAATTGAGAGAAATTTTAGTATATAAGGAACCTTACAAGATTTTACACCGTGGGATGATACTAACTGTAGGTGTGTACTTGTGGTTGGACTAATATGTTATGTCTTGTCGAAAAGGAAAGTGAATTATCGATATGAGTGTAATATGTTCTATTATTACCTATGTGGCCAATATTGTGTCATCTTATCATGAGTTTGTTGTAGCCATTTTACTTCTCCGATGTTTTCATATAACTTCAAGAAAGTAAAAAAAAAGTTATCTATTATTTTCATGTTGTCGTATGTGTGCGGGTTGGCGTTGCTACAAGTCACATGTGATCAAAAAGTAATAAATAGATATAGATTCAATGAAGTAGATATTAAAGAAGAGAACCATTTATTATATTGAACATAAGAAAAACACAAAATGAAAAGATATCTCCACAACACACGAGTTTATAACAAGTATATTTTATTTTCTTCAATAACAAAAAGGAGAACACACAATTTTTCTCTCTTTTCAACTTCAAGATCTATTTCGGACAACAAATCTCCAACACTTACAAATGAGCCTTACTCTACTATTTATAGAAGAAGGAGAGAAGAATAGGAGAAGAAGAAGGAAAATAATATCTTCCTTTCCAATCACCAACAACAAGCATTACCTTCCTGCAAAGCCACCAAATGCACTTCTCCATGTTTGTTCTAGCTTATGGAAGAAGGAAGGGGTTGAATCGAGATCGATATAGGTGGTGGAGATAACTAGAATTTTGCATTAACAACTCGATTGGAGTTTCTATATTTTTAGCCTATCGAACTCTGCTAAAATATGATTTTGAATGGCACAAAGTGTTAGCCATGTCAGAAGATTTCAAATAATACCAAAACCACATGGATTCTATCTCAACATTAGAAGTTATGGTGATTTTAAGATTACAAGCAGTGTGAACCAAACATGCCAAGCCATGTGACATGTACTAGTTGATATGGAGGTCGGCTTGACTATATGTGTACATTAATGGTCAAAATATTTTTCCTCCTTTTCTCCTCCAAAATCCATCAATTTTCTCGAGTTTCATGATGTTAAACTAATGAGCTCGAGGAGATATTTGAATAGTATAAATCTTGTCTGATTTGGATCTCTAGATCGAAAGATATGGCTATTTGAATATTTTCCTACCATGGAGCATAGGAACCTGGACACGTACTAGCCTATGATTAGCTCGTTCCTACTTGTGCATTTATTTTATTTTATTTACGTTTGAGATCGATTGGCTCACGAGTTAAGGAATTACTTCCCTTCCTTCCTTTGTTCCTTTGTCTTTATGAAATGCAAGCTAATACAAAATTTCCATGCTTCTCACAAAATGTTAGACTATATTTAAACTTGAACTAGTCAACATGAAGCATAAGCCAATGGGACAGCTCCACGATCCTTCAAAAATCAATTTTTGACAACCCTTGATTGACCATGGTGAAGTTTGAGCCAATGAGAAAGCTCCAGCTCTTCAAAATGTAGTTCCTATTGATTATCCTTCTGTCTCATGTGAAACATTAACTAATGATGAAGCCCCATGCCCCTCATAATGTCACTCTTTATTTGAACTCTTCTAACACCCATAACATGTGAGCCAATGAGAAATATCCACACTCGGTGTAATTTTGCTGCTATCAAAGTTATATTTATCCCATCGATTTTGTCAAACCGTGAAAGGTGAGCTAAGGAGAAGGCTTTATATGTCTTCTAATTTTGTAGTTGTAGGATCTCTCTTTGACCTTTACATTGTTATTTTAAATTTTTCTTCCTAGACTTGAGGCCCTTATTTTCATTGATAGACTTCATGGACTTGAAGTCCCAAAACTCGAATGGATCAAAAAGTGCCAAATTCTTGTTACATCGTGGTCACTTGAACTTCTTGGTGATGTACACTTTTTACAAGTGTGTGAATGTCCAAATATTTTGAATTCGCTCCATGAATATTATTTTTATGTGGCTTTGGATGTTTTGTGACTTTCACCATGACTTTGAAAAATTACTTACTCTATCCCTGATCGATCCTCCTTTGTTTTGCGGGTTAGGAGATCCCGCAGAACACTAAGTTTCTACACTCCACAGATGAATACCAAATTATTTCATGTTTTTTTAGAAAAAATATGGTTAAGTCCATTTATAATTAACCCCAAAATCTAATTTTAGAAGAAAATGAGGCATTTTAAAATAATCCTTGGACAAAAATAATGTTCACAAATAGTTTCTTCATAAAATTTTCAATTAGTTATCCCATTTCAACAATAGACTTAAAAATGGGATAACAATTGTGGCTCAACTAGGGAATTTCATTGATACTTTGAAGAAATAGGAATCCCAAATCTCTAAAGTGTCAATGCATTGGGCTATGGAGTCAAAAAGAGTAGAAAAATATAATAAAAAATAAAATAAAACAAAACCAAAGAAAAGGAAGAAAGCAAACATGTCAAGTAGAAAAGGAAATACACAATAGAAAAATAAAAATTGATATACTTCAAGAAGAACTTGTAATATTTTCAAGAAATCTTGAGGTGTTGCCCACTGTGAGGGAGTGAAAGATGAGTCCCATAAAGGTATGATAGGTAAAATCTATTCTCAATGCATGAATGATGAATCATGAATGTTCCTCTCAGAGGGAATCAAATTTACCATGCATTCCTTTTGGCTCTCTTCTTTTGTCCCATAAAAGAGTGAGGTCCCCAACTCAAAAATTTTACTTCTTAGCTTTTTAATCAAAAATTTCTTGACCTTTTTTGATGCTCCATGACCTGATCAGCTGCTTTGGACCTACTTTCCTCAAATTTTATCGAGTACATGATTCTTTTTTCAATGGAGTCTTGGAAAGTGTCATCTTCAATTGATCGAAAAACTTTAAGGCCAACAATTCTAAGGAGATAACAATTTTAGTTAATTCCATATAACATTAGAATAGATGACATCCCAAATATTATCTTTGGAGTGATATGATCATCCCATAGTGCTTCATATAATGCCTTGTACTATGTCCGTTGATTTTCCTCAACCAAATTCTTGATTATAGTTACTAAGTTCTTATTACTTGATTCTACTTAACCATTTCCTTGAGGATAATAATCTGATGAGTGAGCCAAAGTAATCCCATAACCATAGAAAAATTTAGTGAGTTCATAAGATGAAAATTTTTGAAGCATTATCATTCACAATCTTATGAGGAACACCAAACCTGGCTATTATATTCTCTTTAATGAAGCTACAAATAACTTCAGAGGTAGCATGTTTTACTGGGGTGGAATTCATCCAATTTTTGAAATACTTAGTTATTGTCAAAACATAATTATGTTTTTAACTAGACGAAGGATTAAATTCTCCTTAAAATCAATTCCTCGTTGCTTAAAGTGTTTTAAAATTACCATTGGCCTTAGGGAAAACATTACCAATCTGGGATGACTAACAAATCGCTACAAGCTTCACACTTTACTACCCATGTGGATGCATCTTGAAAGAGAGTGGGATAATAGTATATTTCTCGTAGGATCTTGTGAGTTGTAATGGATGATGAGAAATTTCCCCCACATGCTAAGTTATGAAATTCTTCCAGAAGCTTACCTTGTTGAATCTTATCCACATGGCGAAAGAATACTCCATCAATTCCTCTTTTGTACAAACCAGTATCCTAGAGCACATACATGAGTGACCTAAAATTGACAATTTTATTCTCTTTAGGGATCAGGTGTTTAGAGAATTCTCCATAAGTCATAAAGAAAGAAATATTGAATACCACTCATATGTTGTACTCACTAAAAGTACCATGGTAGTTCTTCATGATTTTCTTCCATTGTGTGAGCTTTTTCTTTAGGGTTTTTTCGGTGATTAATTGACAAACACCCATTCCATGCACAAGCCTCATGGGTTTGATTTATAAATCATATTCATGTAACTTGGTAGTCCAAATACATCAACGACTACCTAAATATTTTTGAGTGAGGATAGACTTCATTGTTGTGTCTAGGACGAGAACCAATTTGTGAGAATTCAGGATGTAATACCTGAAATGATTTACTACTCAAACCACAACATAGGAATTTGTTTTAATGTGATACATCTTGAGCTCATGATCCTTCAAAGGGAAACTCATGAAAGTAATCGAGATTTAACTCTTTCAAAGTATTCATTTTCATTAGTATAATGTAAATCTGTATGAACCGAGACATAACTATACATGATAAAATATTTTTAAAAATATAGGCATACCAAGACAGGGACATGAGCTATGGTTTTCTTTATTTCACCAAAATAAATTTTTCCATTGGTGTTCCATTGAAATGAAACTTTTCCTTTCATCATCTTGACAATGACATGAGTCTTGTCTCATGAAATCGGGAACACGCCGTCTCTAAGAAATTAACATTCCCAAAGAATGAATGCACACATGTTTTACTTGTAGGATGGTTGAGAATTTTTATATATTTCACCCATTATGAGATCAATCTTAGTTCCTTATTTTGTCAAAATATGTCCTTGTAATTCCCTTTTGTGACTCCAAACATAGATTTTTTGGGATTCAAAGAAATATCATGTTGTCGACATTCTCCTCATGGGATTAGAAATTTCTCCAGATGACCACAATGGTCATTCCTATTTTTTTAAAAGACCATTAGGTCACCTAGATAAACCATGATAATTTTTCTGATCAAATATTTGAATGCTAGATCCATATTCCTTTGAAAGGTAGCGCCAACATTAATCAAAACAAATGAAATTCTG
This sequence comes from Taxus wallichiana var. yunnanensis, assembly GCA_018340775.1. NCBI lineage: Eukaryota > Viridiplantae > Streptophyta > Pinopsida > Cupressales > Taxaceae > Taxus > Taxus wallichiana. The sequence goes on from CM031240.1 coordinate 834,342,880, forward strand.
AAATAATTGAATGTTCCCCATGGGGTGGGTGGTGAATGATTTTTGTGTTGATCTTTTGTGGAAACTTCAACTTGAATGTATCTCAATAATCCATCTAGGATATAAAGTATTTCCAACATTTTCATTGTTTATATCACTTGATCGGATAATAGGTAGAAGGTAGTTGTATTTGAGTGAAGATTGATGGAGATTTGAAAATCAAATAGATTTATCCATTCTTCTTACGCATACAGAAACATTTTGGCCACCCATGTGGAATGATGAATCCAAAAATAATCCTTGCTTCTAACATATTCTCGAACCTCTATAAGAATGGTGCCATTTAAAACCGTGATGTAATGACATTATTTTTTCCCGTATGAGTGAGCATTTATATTAATAACAATAGTGTTTTTCACATCTTTCATTTGAAATATTTAAATCTAAATAAGAATGATAAAATGTCCATTTATTTCTTCATAAGTTCAACGAGATCCTCTTTTCTTGGGGAGCAAAATTTTTCCAATGTTTACAATCCATGGCTGCTCAACAATTCCAAGATTAACATGCTCAATCTCAACAGAGGAATTAGCTTCAAACTATTGCTTATTTTGAATGAACCTCGTGGGGAAAATTTTAGTGGAATTTTTTTGTAAACTTGCGAATATTAGGGGTTTTAGAAATTAAAAATGAATAATTTTTAGTAGTAGGGTGTCACACAATTCCTCTAAAATTTAGGTGATAAGTCATTTGTCTAGGTCATTTCACCTACTATTTACACTTAAAATGAACTTATGCATGTATTTCACCAAAGTTTTGAATCAAACTACACTCATATACATGGATGATATGGAAATAAATAGATGATCATCTATACATGTATGAGACGGTAATAAAAAGATGAGCATGCAACCCTTCAAAGATCAACCCAGTCCATCCGATTCTACATAGATGATTGTCTAACTTAGGTACATCACATCTACATGTGCATTTTCACCCTAGGGTTATTATTCATCACTTTTAATTTTACTCCCTCTTCTTTAACATCCATGCTTCACACTCTTTATCACTCAATGCTTTTCTTCTCTTGGGAGGCTCTTCTACAATGATCTACATTGTTATCGGTTACATATCTCTATCTACTTTATGTTACCAAGATTTCACTCACTAACATAAAATGGGGGCAAATGTACACACTAAATCACGCACTATGGGTACATTACTAGGTCCTAATCACATACTACTATTCATATGCTTCTTATGAGAGAAAATTACAAATGGATCATTAAAATTGTCCTCTTAGTTTCCTTTTTAGCCTTCCTCTTGGCGTTACAAACCTCACTCCCTAGTCCGACCCTTCATACTTAAACGTTTCTAGCTCGGAGATGAGCACCTAACTAGGATGCCAACCCCAAGGTACCCTCATTCTCTCTAGGCACCCTAGACCTCATTGTACTTTTCTCACTCCTTTTTGGGTACTTTCTAACCATTGGACATCCTCTATCCCTTAGGGGTCGGTCTTTTAGTGATCAATTTCAAAATTTCAATTAGAGAGGCATATAAATATAAATCTATGTGACCAAATTAAAGTACCAAGATCTTAAAATCTATACTATCACATAAGGTTGCATCTCACAAACACTCAAGAGTATTTTTCATTCATCTAGAATAATCACAAGTGAGAAGGGATGGTTTTCGCATCACACACATAAAAGGGAAGTTCATTTTATTCCATGGACACATATTTTTACATATAGCTACTTTTCTCATTATCAAGTATGACACACACAAGAGCCACCTAGGCACAATTTCCCACACACACACACACACACACACATAGAAATACATTGGGTATGAGATGTAGTGCAATGCTCAGTCATAAGATCACTTGTTTGATAGCTGAGGATAATCCAAAACCTCATTTTACATATTTCATTTTAGGATTTGATGTTCTTTTGAGGGTTTTGTAGGTGATCTCTTTATTACAAGTTATCAATGACATCGGCGATCATAGTGTGACCATGTATCGAAAAATTGTGAGAGTTTAATATCATCCAAAAACATGTAAAATTCATCTTTGAACCTCTTATGTAGACCATGACGCCTAGGAAGAGATCCCACTATTGAGGCGACCTAGTACTATTCCAAGCACCCTAGTACCTATTCCTCCTACGCTCCCGCACTTTTATGGATTATGTTTGAGGTCTTGTACTATCATTTTACCAGTCTTCCACCTTTGCACACTGCCATGATTATTGTGAAATCATCTAAGTAGCTTAACTCTCTATTGCACTTATGGTTTTACTTCCTTTTCTTATTTGGTTGAGTCATTGTTGTACTTTACTATCATATTTATTTGTTGTAGCATACCTAATAATTTTTTAAAAGCAAATAATCTACACATTAATTGATTTGATGTTGATGAAGAGTGGATTTTAAATATTTTACTTTATAAATATCTTTGACATCATATTCTTACTTCTAATATCCATCATACAAAATTTGCACTTCACACACTTATACAATCTACACATCTTACACTCAACATTACACATTATCACACTCGGCCCATTAAACATACATCTTTCTAGTTTAGCAACCTCAAAAACTCACTACATACCTACAATATTCATCATTCTAGCATATTCTACTCACGCATCATATTTATTCTATTCTACACTCTACACATCATGATCGAACCTTTACAATGCACATCACCCGATGACATACTTTATGGTAGGTTCACACTTGGTTTTGAGGGCACCCTATACACATGAACCTCACACACTACACTATGAACACAATTAAAAAAAATTCTTTCTACCACACATTCAAAGCAATAGATATAGCTACAACATACTACACACTCATCTTTTTACAATATACCCCATTTCCATCATATGACACATTACCATATAACACACTTTAGTTCCACGGTTCATACTCGATTTTCAAGGGTTTACATATCTAATGGACCTTACCACACTCACGTGTTTAATCACTCATTCAATCACTCATGTGCTTACACTCTATTTTTTTTGCTTTGACGATCACATCCATCTTATACACCACATCCAACGCATTTCCTAATGGCGCACTCTTGTTTCACGATGCATTCTCGATTCTTCCGAGGGGCATAAATAAATGAACCTCATTTCATACATACACCTCCACACTCTTTTCGGGGCACACTATTAGGATAAAATATTATTATTATCCTAATTAATTATGCATTACATATTAGTTAGGTTATTTATTAATACTATATGGTTATATTAATTATAACCATCTTATTGTTTGTATTTGAACAATATGGGAGATGTTATATTGTTTTAACAATATAATTGTTTGGTTGTATTTTTGTGCTTCCTAGATGTAATATTGGAAGTTGTTGTGAGTTTGGTTTTACCTGTGCAACCTATTTGTTTGTTTGCACATGGCTGTTCAATTCCTATAAGAATTCTAGCACTCCATTGTAATGATGGTTGATTGAGTTTAATAAAGATAATAGGCTTCCACCCTTGTTGCTCAATCTACATTTGGTACTATAGAGAATTGAAACAACCGGCAAGGTTAGAAAAGGTTGCAAAGGAAGGAGAATTCGTGGAGAATATATTTGCAACATCGGAGAGCTAGTGCTTCCTCCAAGTAACTTCCCACATCTCCCTACAGACCCACAATCTCCTGTGTGAATTCTAGGTAAATGTAAAGCAAATTTGTTTTGCCTTGGTGCCCTAGAAAATTTGTTTCCTAGGGCTTACAAAATTAAAAAAAAATTTCCCATCAAGGGTTTTGTATTTAAAATTGACTAGTTACAGATAAATTATCTGTATTATCATACATCCCTGTATTGTTGTTGCATTGAGCATTCAGGCTGTGTTCAATACACTGGTTGGGTTGTCTTTGTATTGAACACTATTAAACTGAGCCACACAAAGAAATATTGCCAGACTGTGGCATAGGCCGAGTTTCCCCTATTTGACCTAGCCATTCCTCCTAACAGTTATTAGATCCTATACACAAAAAAAAGGGTGAGCCAACATTGATTGGTTTCTAGCAAAGTGTGGATTGAGCCATTGCATTCAACAAGGAAACCAACCATGTAGACCTGCACAAAGAAATAAAGGACCTGCACAAAGATCACAAAGTGATCAAAGCAAATCATTTGGAAACAAAGAAAATAAACGGTGGTAACAATAAAAACACGTAGAAACAAAACAATGGAAAAGTTTTTAGAAAGAGATCTAACCGTTGCCGTCCTCCAACTGCTCCACCTCCACATGATCCTGTAAAAGAAAACAAAAAGTTGATAAAGATCCACACACTGCAAAAATCAACAAATCAATTTGCAAGCAAACAAAAACATGGTGGAAGCCAATAAAATACGGTGGAAGTCAAATAATGTAAAAGGTGTTTGATTTTTGTAAAGGAGATCCGGTTTCTACGCAGCCAAAGACCTAACCCACATGTAATCTCGTCCTCCAACATGCAGGCCATGTGGGACCTTTGCCATGTCATTTTTATGAGGTAAGTCACTTCTAATTTGCTTTAAATACAATATACTTCATTTCATAGCTAAGCGCTCATAAAAGCCTAAGCGGTTAAGAGGAAAGACTTAGAAGTGGGAGGTTTGGGGTTCAACTCCCATCCCCAACACTTCTTTTTCAACCAATTTTGAAATTTGGTGGAAAACTTAGTGGAACTACTAACTTTAGCAGAAAATTCAAATTTAGTTATAACTAACTAAATTTAGCAGGGAAATCCCTAATTTAGGGTAAAATTTTTTTCCCATTCAGCCTGTTTTTTCATTCAGACATTTTTTGCTAAAGGAGGCCTATCCAGAAATTGCATTTTCAGCTATATTTTTGCAATTTTTTGGTGTAGTGGGTCATTTTGGGCTCAGAGGCCACTAGGGCCTATAAAACAAAAAACAATTTTTGCTGCCATTCAATTTTTTCTAGATTTTTGAATGTAATTGCATGCTGCAATATATTGTACTAATTTGTAGGTTGCCATAAGTCAACTGAAAACTTTGTAACTACTCAGAAACTGCCAAAATTGTAATAAAAAATAGTAAAAATTGGTTTTGTAACACTCACAAGATCCTAGATCTCATTCGTAGCATTCGGTATATATGGTGCCTCTAGGAAGCGCTTATGGGTAAAGCCGTCACGACTACTACTGCACTTAATGCCTAATATAGCTGCAACAACATCATCTAGGCATGACCCTTTAAATCGACGAGGAGTAATAAGGTCACAATGCACACACTATGAGCCATCCCATCCATTTGTGAATGATTGCATGACATAAATCCGGACTAAGAAATTATCCAAGTATATAGCAAAGTTACATGCGCGTATGAGGATATTTCTTTGAGCCGGTGTCAATAATTGCATAGACCCTTTCAATACTGTCTTGGTACCACGTATTGAATTCTTTCATGTATGTTAACACCTCTTTCACGTACAGTTGCAGGTATATAGAAAGGGTGAGCTTCTTCCATGTATTGTCGGGTATATCGGAAGGGAACGTATATAGAAAGGTTTGGTATATTGGACTAATGGTATATAGATTGGGAGACCTTATACCTAGAGTGATAAGAGCCAAACCCTATCAGTGATTTCTACAAAATGGGCACCAATGCCCCCAAATTTTTCTTATAGATTCACAACTACTCAGAGGAAACAACTATGTTGAATGGAAGATAAAAAATCAAGACATAGCTTGAGTTTGAAGAGATCGACTCGTTGTGAATGGTACTCTGACTAGATCAACTAATGATACAACACAATAGTGGAAGTTTGATAAAGCAGATCAGAAGGCCAAACTCATCATCTTGTTTAGAGTGTCGACGATGTGCAACCCCACATTCGAGATGCCAAAACAGCCAAAGAAGCGTGGGATAATTTGAGCACAGTATATGAGGCCAAGAACAAGAATGTTATACTGAATTTGTAGAGTTAGTTACACACATTGAAGTTCAAGTAGAATGAAAAATAGAAGCTTTCTTAAGAAGAGTTACAGAGTTGAGGGCTTCACTTCTAGCCCTAGGAGAAGTGGTCTCAGATGATGCTCTCATTCCCATTGTTTTGAGAGCACTCCCCTCTTCTTACCACATTTTTGTTACAACACTAAACGTGTCAGATACGATAGTTAGTTTTGACAAATTGGTAAACCTACTGCAACAAGAGGAAGTAATGCACAATAAGGATGATGAAGAAGAGCAGGCACTCTCTTCACATCAAAAATGGAAAGGAAAAGGTAAAGGAAAACCTAATTCCTATCAAAAGTCCCAAAATCAAAATCAGAATCAAGGGGACAAACAACAGAAGAAACAATGTCCAATCTGTAAAAGAGGACATGACCTACAAGATTGTTGGTACAATACTTACAAGAAAGGTTCATCAAGAAACTCTGGACCTCCACAAAAACAATCTTACAAGGGACATTCTAACAACAATCATGGGCAGAAAAAGGGGAACTGGAAAAGAAGACCCCATCTAAGGAAATATTATTGAGCAACAAGAATAATCGAGATAATGAAGACTACTTGTTCTTTGCGCCAATCAAGTCAACCATGCACGCCATCTAGTGATGTTTGGTATGTTGATTTGGGAGCCACTCGACACATGACCGACCAAATGAGCTGGTTTATTTCAATGAGGGACACACCATCAAAAAATCATGTTTCGTTGGGAGATGATTCTTCATATACAGTTCAGGGGATTGGGAACATTTCTCTACCCCTTGGTTCACATAATTGCAGACTATCAAATGTCTTATATGTCCTTGGGTTGACAAAGAATTTTCTTTTAGTTAGTCAACTCCTTGATCACAACCTAAAAATTGACTTTGATAGTCATTCGAAAAGAAAACATGTTTGATTTGAGACAAATCAAGAGGTTTGAAAATAGTTGCAAAAGCCTCCAATGTGGGACGCATGTTCCAACTTGATTTTGTTCACAGAGACGATCAAGCACTTGTGGCTAAGAACTCCACCTCAACAAAGTTTTGGCATTGGAGACTTGGTCATGTAAGTTTTATGTATCTCGAGACACTTCACCAACACAATATGGTACATGGGATGCCATCTCTTCAGAAGGATACAAACAAGTGTCCTCACTTGCCTAGCAGGAAAACAACACAGAACTTTGTTCTAGAAGAGTACATTTTGAGCTCATGGAAAACTTGACTTGGTTCATACCGATTTGTGGTCTGATGTAACCAAGTCATTCTGGGTTCCAATACTTCATGCTTTGTGTTGATGACTATTCAAGAAAATGTGGATTTTTTTTTCTTCACAAGAAAAGTGAAGCTTTTGAAACTTTCAAGAAGTTCAAAGTAGTAGTTGAGAATGAAATTGGTTGTCACATCAGAACTCTCCACTCAGATCGAGGGGGAATTCACCAGTAATGAGTTCAAAGACTACCTACAAACTCACGAGATTTGTCGAAAAATGCCTCCTCCACACACACCACAAAAAATGGTGTTATTGAGAGAAGAAATCATACTATCATGGAAATGGTGTGATGCATGATCGATGACTCTGGACTTGCAAAGACATTCTAGGAAGAAGCAACAAAGACAATAGTGTATTTTTTGAATAGAGTGCCCATAGTTTCTCTTGACGGAGTAACACCACAAGAAGCATGGTCAAAATGGAAACCATCTATTGCACACCTCGAGTATTTGGGTGTAAAGAAAGCATGCACATACCCAAGAAGAACAGAAAGAAATTGGACATGAAGTCACAAAACTCATCTTCATTGGGTACAGTGAAGAGAATCTTGGGTACAGATTAATGGATCCTAAGACCAGAAAAGTCTACACTAGCAAGAGATGTTGATTTTTTCAAGAAGAAGGAAGAAGAGACTCCTCCTCTAGACTCACCAGATGTAGATTTTTCACCAATTGTAAAAATTGAAGCTGATGTTCCCTCGAAGATGAAAGTGATGATGGGGATGATAGTGTTGATCTAGATAGAACCACGACCCATGGGAACAGTTCAATGTATGCCCAAGTGGTGTACTAGCACATTATGAGATACAAGAATGGATGCTCCACTAGATACATCCACCCCTGGACCACAGACTCATAGTAAAGAAAGAGAAGAAGTTAAATTTGCTTTAATGAGTAGAGTTATTGAATCTGATGAGCCCTCTACAGTCCAAGAATCCCTACAGTCAAAATCTTGGAAAGATGCCATGGATTCTAAATATCAATCAATGATGAAGAATAACACTTGGCAGCTTGTCGATCTTCCACCAGGAAGAAACCCATTGGATGCAAATGGATATTTAAAACAAAGTACAAAGTAGATGGGATAGTGGACAAGTATAAAGCGAGACTAGTAGTAAAGGGGTATGCACAAAAATAAGGCATAGACTACGAGGAGACATTTTCTCCCATAACTAAGATCAAAACAATCAGAATGATCTTTGCTCTAGCTGCACAGTTTGGCTGGAAAGTCCACCAGATGGACGTAAAAAGTTCCTTCCTGAATGGAGATTTACAAGAAGAAGTCTACATGACTCAACCTAAGGGATATGTAGTACTTGGTCAAGAAGAAAAGGTATGCAGACTCAGGAAATCTTTGTATGGCCTCAAATAGGCACCCCGAGCATGGTACATCAAGATTGATGAGCATCTCGTACAACATGGATTTGTTAGAAATCCATACGATCCCAATCTTTACCTCAAAAAGCAAGGGGGAGATTGTGATTTTCGTTGTCTATGTCGATGATCTATTCATCATTGGTAGTTCAATGAGGATGATCGATGCAATGAAGAAAGATCTTAATCGATCGTTCGACATGACCGATCTTGGGCTAATGCATTATTGTCTTGGATTGGAAGTATGGTAGAAAGAGAATCAAATTTTTGTTTCTCAAATGAAATATACCAAGACAACGCTCGATAAATTTAGGATGATGGATTACACACCAATTTCTACACCTATGGAGAATAGATTGCAGTTATCTCATTTAGATCCATCTCTTGAGGTAAATGCCACTCTCTATCTGGACAAGTTGATTGGGAGTCTCATTTACCTGACCTACACTAGACCAGATATCATCTTTGCATAGTGAGATATCTATCCAGGTTCATGCAAGAACCCAAATTTTGTCATTGGAAAGAAACAAGGTGCATTTTGAGATATCCCAAAGGATTAGTGGATCTTGGTCTAGAATACAAGAAGAATGACAACTTCTTCTTGATTGAATATTTGGATTCAAATCATGTTGGTAACATTGATGATAGAAAATCCACTTCTGGATTTGTATTCTTTATGGGATCTGGACCAATATCATGGGAAGCAAGAAAAAACACTTCATTTCTCACTCTTCCACATGAAGTCGAGTATCGTTCTGTAGGAGAAGTTGTCTATGAAGCGATATGGCTACGTCGCATACTAGAAGGACTTAGAATACCACAAGACAAACCGACCACCATGTATGTTGAAAATGAAGGTGTTCTCAAACTTGTTCACAATCTAGTGTTTCATGAAAGAACAAATCACATTGAGGTACAAGTTCATTTCATACGCGAGCATGTGTTGAAGCACAACATCTAGCTTCAATTTTTTCCAATAGCTGAACAACGAGCAAATATCTTCATGAAGTCACTTGCACGTGACAAGTTCAAGTTGTTTAGAGAATTCCTCTCCTCATCCCTTGAGACAATGCACAATTAAGGGGGGGAATGTTAGGATAAAATATTATTATTATCCTAATTAATTATGCATTGCATATTAGTTAGGTTATTTATTAATACTATATGGTTATATTAATTATAACCATCTTATTGTTTGTATTTGAACAATACGGGAGTTGTTATATTGTTTTAACAATATAATTGTTTGGTTGTATTTTTGTGCTTCCCAGATGTAATATTGGAAGTTGTTGTGAGTTTGGTTTTAGGTGTACTGCAACCTATTTGTTTTTCTGCACATGGATGTTCAATTCCTATAAGAATTATAACACTCCATTGTAATGATGGTTGATTGAGTTTAATAAATATAATCAAGATTTCACCCTTATTTCTCAATCTACACACGCATGACTCCTATAATACTCACTTTGATTTCATCTCATCTCATCCATCCACAACATTGCATATCTTGGTCGCATTTAATCTTAGTTTCTTGTGTTTACATGTACACTTTATTATACATGTTAGATGGATATCTTATATGTCAGTATCTTTATCATACACACATGCATGTTCACTTTCTTTCTATTTACAATCATGAACCTTAACAAACCAATACATGCAACATGGATGCTTGGAGTAGTACCTCATACAAGTACTATAGCAACTCCTGGAGGAATTCACATTCGTACACATTTCAAGTGTTATTGTTTCATTATTGTACATAGCACACTACTACATTGGATTATACATGTTTTGACATAATTTATATGTTTCTAACATGCTAACGGGTGCTTCATGTGTAAATTTTTTCTTGTACGAACTATTTTCTACCATGGTGGTCTGATGATTTGCTTATTATTGCTTGTATTTGTTTAATCTTGTTTGTCATTGTTTTTGGGTTTTCACTATGCTTTGACTTGTGTTCACACTTTGTATACTTTCAAACATTATGGCATCCATTTTCTTGTGACATTGTGAGTGATGTACCATATTTGTAACCCACTTTTCACGGTCTACATTGTCTTCTTTCTTGGTAGCTTATATTATTTTCTATTTACATGCTTGTTTTTACTAACACTTGTCTTCTAGCCACCGTTTGATGTGCCTCGGTTTCTACCAAGAAGATTCCCTCCTACATACTAACATCACTTCAGCATGGGGTCCTCTTTTGAGCCGCATCCTTATAGTGATGTCGCATGCACCCAAACTATGGGGGAATCTATTAGGTGAATTTTTCATCCCATTTAACATTTATAGTCATAGTTCAATAGTGTATAGTCATAGTTAATTACGGTGAGAGTATAATACAAAGTTAGCTGATCTATAGACTCGAAAGGGCTCAAAATCAGACTTGGGTGCTTAGGTGCTTTTGTCCCTTCCTAGGCTCCTGATACTAGGGGTAGATACACAATATTTTTCAGTTCAATATAGTTTTGAGCATTGTCATAGAGGATTTTCACAGTGGTACACAGTTCTTGTGATTGGAAATCACATTTCATCACACTTATTCACATTAGATTGAACTTGTACACACCATCTATAGTGGTATTTTTACTTTGGGAAGCATTCAAAGGTTGGAGAATAACACTAGACCTTTCTCTCTACACTACTTCTGTCGTGGCATGATATTTCCCAAAAAACTCGCTCTTCATCAACATCTTCAGGATCCTTTCTATCACTTTTTCTCATCACGGATTAGGTGCACATGTTCCTTTTTTATAATATTTACACATTTTTACACACTCTTTACATGAATTTTATACATCTATACACGTGGTTGACTACTTGTTCCTTCTTCACTTTCATAGGTTCATCCTTATGGGAAACAAGAGTTAACATGAACACACAACCATCACGCTCCAACCACATAATCAACAACAAGTGCAACATCACATATACATATGTGTTTTCATCCTAGGGTCATTATTCATCACTTTTATTTTTAATTCCTCTTCTTTAGCATCAACGCTTCACACTTTTTATCACCGTATGATTTTCTTATCTTGGCACACTCTTTTGCATTGATCTACATGGTTATAAGGTACACACACACACACACACACACACACACACACACACACACACACACACACACACACAACACACACACACACACACACACACACACACACACACACACACACACACACACACTTTATGTTTCTTATAATTTTCTTACCAACATAAAATGGGAGAAAATGTAAACACTAAATCACGCACTTTGGGTACATTACTATGTCCTAAATCACATACTACTATTCATATTCTTCTATTAGAAGAAAAGTACTAATTCATCATTATACTTGGCCTCTTAGTTTCCTTTATAGCCTTCCTCTTGGCCTTAGAGACCTCAATTCCTAGTCTAACCCTTCATAGTTCACCTTATTTGGCTCTGGACATGAGCGCCCAACTAGGATGCTAGTGCCTGGTACCCTCGTCCTCTCTCGCAACTCTATACCTTTTTTTTTCTCACTCTTTTTTTTTTCCTTTCCATTCATTGAGCATTCCTTCCCCTTAGGGGTCAGCCTTTTAGTGATCAATTATGAAATTTGAACAAGAGAAGCATATAAATATAAAGTTATGGTGACTAAATTAACGTACTCAAGATCTAAGCATCTATACTATCACCTAAGGTTACATCCCAAAAGTACTCAAGAGCATATTTACATTCATATAGAACCATCATAAGGGAAAGGGTTGGTTTTCTACATCACACACATAGGAGGGAAGTTCATTTTATTCCATACACACATTTATTACATCTTTTTATATCTAGGTAACTTTTTTGTTATCAAGTATGACATGCAAAAAAACCACCTAGGCACGATTTCCACACACACACACTCATAGAAATACACTGGGTTTGAGATGTAGTGTAATTATTAGTTGCAAGATCACATGTTTGAAAACGAGGATAATCCACCCCTCATTTTGCATGTTTCTTTTTTAAGAATTTGATGTTCTTTTGAGGGTTTTATAGGTGATATCTTTATTGTAGGTTATTAGCGACATCTATAATCATAGTGTGACCATATAGCGAGAAAAAAAAGGGTTTCATATCATCCGAAAAAACCTATAAAATTTATCTCTTGACATCCTTCGTATACTTTGACGCTTTAGGAAGGGATCCTAATATCTAGGCACCCCAAGACAAGTCTAGGTGTCGTGGTCCTTATTCCTCCTACACTATTGCACTTTTCTATGCTCATTTATGAGGTCATGTACCATTATTCCGCCGCTAGTCTTCCACCTTCCCACATAGCCAAGATTATTATGAAATTAACGTAAGTATCCTATCTCTCTATTGCAACTTAGGGTTTTACTTCCTCTACTTATTTTCTTGATTCATTGGCATACTTTAATGTCATATTTGTTTCTCTAAAATACATAATAATTTAACAAAGTAATCTACTCATTACTTTATTTATGTTAAATCAACTATCTAGGAGAAAAAAAGGGTCAATACCGGATAAAGTGATAAAAGATCAAACAACAAGAATCATATTTACCTTATAGCTAGAGAAATAATAATAAGTACAACTACTACCCAGCAACCGATAAACATTAAAATAATAGCTGGATAAAAGAAAAAAACCTAACATTTATCCTTGAGAAGGAGAAGAATTTTTCATTTCCTTGATTTCACTTTTCTCCATCCCTCTTCCTCAAGTTTGTGTTCAATAAGGTCATCGTGGTTCTGAAGCCAAAAATTTTGAGGATGTATTCTTGATAATGCTAACCTTCCAAGAAATCCAAGATCTTAAGCCTGTTAGGATCACATGGATATTTCGACACAGATTAATACAATATGTATTCCTAAATTAATTATGAGCATGCTTCAATACTATTTTTTCTTCCAAAATAAAAATTGTATACCACATTCATATGAAATGAAATAACTACAATACAATTTGTAAATATTTTTCACCCTGAAACATTACATTCGATTCAATTTTTATAGACAAAAAAATATTCCTAGTAGAATAAGAAATGAGGAACACCCTTTGATTTTTGACCTAATTCACCACCCAAAACCATTTGATTTTTATATAAAAATTGCAAAGGGGTGTGTTTTTATTTTTATACTAATTTAATGCATTTAACCATTTTCTTTTTCTTCATCTGCGCAGATAAGAACACATGTAACATGAAACTAATAATATTCGATATAAATGGTTTTTGGCACACACCATCCACAAGGCTGATTCGTCACACAAGAAGTTAATAAATCTTGGAAGCATTGAGCTCAATACAAAACTTATTTTCTCATACCAACTATGAAAGATTTCTCGCAACATTACAAAAATATTTTAAATGGTACTATGGACATCAACAAGAAAGTCAAATGTTGATGATATGATTCTATCATTAACTCTCAAAACAAATTTTTAGACGTTGGCAGACTTCAATTTCATAGTTACGAAATATTGTTTTGAGTCTAAACACACAAATTATCAAGGTTCTAGTAATATCAAATTATATTTCAAGAATCTTAATTTCATTCGGTGGTGGTTTAATGCATTGTACTATTGTAAAAATATAGTGCTTATAAATGAATCTTTAGAGAAAACAAGTTCAATGATGTGGGGAACTACATAATTACTAAAACATTTAACATAGATTCTAATTCAGAAGACAACTACTTGTTAGATGACTTGTGCATGGGCATTTGTTGAAACCATTGAAGGATTTAGAAGACATTCGAGATGTTATTATATCAAAAACCCAATGATAAGGAGCTTTTTTAGAAATTTTCGAAGATTTATTTTGTTAATTGGGGATCCCATGTTCAGAATAGTGTTATAATAGAATTCAAAAAACTCCTAAATTTTTTTGTAATTCTACTTTTGGTAAATGAATTTTAATTTATTTCATATTTATATTTGAATACAAAAATATATTTGGGATGGTTTTACGATTAATTTTAATTAATTTCATATCCATATTTAAATATAAAAATATATATGGAATTGTTTTATAGTTAATTTGATATCTATATTTAAATATGAAAATATATCTGGAATGGTTTTACACATAATCACATTCTCCTAGTCTGGATCGTTTCCTTCTACTAGTTTCTTAGAATATATTTAGTAATTATCTTTCTACAATGAGGTTCAATCACATCATACTAAATGAACTTGAAGTGTTTCACATCTCTTGAATATCATTATCCTAGTGAGCTAAGCCACAAAGTGTTTTAATTATTCAAATCTGCATAGTTTAATCTTAAAGACATTTTAAAATTGATAAGAACCTTATTCCAAAGCATAAATAATGCCTAGCGGCCGCTAGCCAATATAAAATAGAAACATGTTCTATTTATTGTTTTACAAATCAATGTTGTATTCCTCAAAATCATCAAACAATTTTTCCCAATTTCATTAATTTTATCTCTAATATGATATCATATGTTCCAATATTTTAATTTTTGGATTCCAATATTTTGATTTTTGGATTCCAATCTATGTAATTTTGGATTACAAGTAAATTTTAATATATGTGATTTTGGATTCCAATATTTGTGATTTTTGATTCCAATATATGTGATTTTAGATTCCAATATATGTGATTTTGGAGTATAGTAAATTTCAATATTTAAAGTTTTGGAATCCAAAACTAGTAATATTGGATTCTATTATTAGATATATTTTTAGCTTTTCAAACTGGAATAAGTCAAGATTTATTGAAATAAGTGTTATAAGAGCACACAAAGAAATAAAAATTCAATACAACCTTGGATTTATTTTGAAAAATTATTAGAAAGCGCCATCCATCTTAGTGAGAAATATATACACTTCTCATGGACATTAGCTCTAGATATTCCGTCAAATTTTTTTATCAAAATGTATATATCTAAAGAAAATCTATTTATTTTCTTTAAAATAAAGGGTTTGCAAGAATAATTTTTCAAATTTAGATAATTCTAAACAAGCGAGGTCAACTTGGACTCTTCCATTGATTTAGTTTGATAATATTTGAGGGAAACCCTTGTACAATGATTTTTGTGTCTTATCCTCCCTAGAAACCCATGTGAATGAATATGTCTATGATCGTGGTAGGTCTTCATGTCACAAATTGAAGTGTTTTTGTATTTAGATGAAAGATATATGTTTCATTCTTTGCCAAAAGTATTTACAACAAACAATTTCCTTGAGTTACACAACCAAGAAAAGTTGAAGTCTTCGTAAAATTTTGTGAGAAGATGAGAAATGAACATACAATTAACAAAATATTACATCATATATACATTACATAAATCAGTTTGAGCTAGGGCATAAAATTTTTTTCACCTCATAAGATTATTTAGTAGAAAATGTCCAAAACATGTGTGATTATAAGATTTTAATTATTACCCCTTATATTTAGGACTTATTTCTACACACTTTCATTATTCAGGTCCCTTTTTACAGTCCTAACCTTCTTTATACCAATACAATACAAAATGTATATAAACTTATCCCTAATATTATCTTATGTGTTATATATCACTTTATGAAGGTGACATCCCCACACACCCCTAATGTCTCACCTATATATTTAGGCATTGAGTCCCTTAAAAAGACCACGGAGGTTCAATTATCATGGTGGAATCTAAACAGATATATGTTACATATATGGAAATTGAAAATAATGACCTCCAATAGGAAATAAAAACAAAATAAATAAGGTTGCGGTGCAACAATACTACTTGCTGCTAAAGTTTGTGGCATTTGTGAAAGGGAAGACATTGTGTGAAAAATAGATGTGAGAAGAGATTTTGCATCTATATTTTACAAGAATAGTTGGTTTTTGAATATTTATGGGTTTTTATCTTTTAAATTTTGCAGTAAACCATAGAATCGATGTAATACTTTATCTTTCATTTCATTTCTTAGAAATTAGTAAATTCCATAAAATTCATAGTGGGTAATATTGTAATTATTCTTTTGGGTTTTAGATGTTTTATCTTTGAATTGAGAGAGAAATACTAATTTAGATGGTGTATCATGGCTGACTTGAAGAAAATCCCTAAATTCCTAACAAATGTAATAAACACTAACTGGCCTCCATATGTACCATGTAGCACAAGATATGGCCACACATACATTAATACCAGTGTCATAAATTAGTTTTGTGGAATACTTATTCCATTATGAAGAAAGATGTAATGGGAGAATGAAATGTAGGAGCCAATGTAAGAGCACTTTTCTTTAACATAAAGGATTTTTGTACATGTAAGTTTTGTCAATGCACTTATATTAAACACAAATGCTTTCCAAAGTATAAACATAAGTATATAGCTTGTTGTTTTCATTGTAAATATTAATTTAAATTTTATGCAAGAACAGTACAATTATAAATTTAATTGAGTGACAGTACGATTTTGTTAAGTATACAATAGCCCACAAGAAGTGTGAAGTTAAAACTATGTCATTTGTAACAAATTTTGACCGTAGACATTGGGAACAATGGGCAAGTGGAATGGCAATTACAGATTTGCAAACTAAATATGGAGTAGTATTAGAAATGTTTTTTCGTTTGTATTTGAAATAGAATATGTAGAACATGTGAGTGCATGGTGAAATTAGTTTACCTTAGAATGATGGGGATGACATTGTATGACTTGAAGATGTGTAGCTGATTTCTTGAGACTAAAATTGGGATGGAGTGCCTGCAGAATAATAAGAGTAACTATTAATATGAGTTTAGTGTTTAATAGTTGCAAGGTTTCTGAGAATTGAAAATTTGTTCAAGGACACATACCTTCATCTAGAGTAGTTATTATTTCTCTGATAATATTATTTTTTTCCACTGTGAAGGTGCCATGCAATGCAAAGTTCGATATCTTTTCTATAACAACTTTTGTATTCTATGTATTGTGGGCATGTTATTATAGTAAGAAAAGGTATCAATTCAGTCATAAATTTGTTTTTAGCTATGCATTGGGTGGATGTTTTGGCATTGCTTTTAATGGTGTATACAAGGTGATGGGAATAAGCATATGGGCATTCTTGTTGACAGCTACTACAATATGCTATGTCTGCATGCAATGTGGTAAAACACTCAATATCCAAGTTGCAATTTTTATAGATAGGCTCAAATGGATTGGAATAAGCCTTTGCAATGGTCAATGTCCCTTCAACCTGTGAAATACGAAAAGCATAATTTGACATAAGATTTCTTCAAATCATTACAGTTTAAGTACAACATGACTAATTTTAATCATTCAAAGAAGAGTCATACTTAAACTTTACATGAAACAAAAAGACAATACTTAAGAAAAGAATAAATAAAATATTTGGTCCTTGCAATCAATCCTTGTAAAATGACAATCTTCCAAAATTTGTAGGACTTTGAAATGGATTTTCACAATTAAGAAATTGGGATACAAAATACATAGGATTTGAATGGAATCGGTTTCAATGTATCATGAACTACTCACATAGTACAAAAGGCACTAACATGTTCCATGAATGGATAATTCACAATTGTGGGAAATATTCTCAAAACAATTTCTCATTACTAGTGATACAATTCAAATAGATGAGGAAGGAATAACATATAATAGTCAAACAAGAAGTGATGATGAAGAAGAAATGGCCAATGAAAGCATGGTACATGGATTGGCAAAGTAAAAGTTACACTAGTAGAAGAACAGCAACCACTTTGAGAAATAAAAGATAATAACTTACAAGAGATGAATTTACCAATCCTTGTTTTCAGCATCCTCCTTATGGGGACATGCCAACAAGATTCTCTTACTAAAATATTTTATGATGGGGATTACAACACTAAAAATGTAGGTTTTTCATTTCATATAACCAATATATTTTTTCCAAAGCAATGATAATTTCAAAAATAAAAGTTGCTACAACCATTCCTAAAAATTAGGAAAGGACAACTAAAAAGAAGAAATTTTATAGAAAAATTTGTTAAACACAAACCAAATTTAGAAATATTACTGAAATATCAATGATGTAAGATATTTGCAACAACATTTACTAATTTGAGCTATGTTTATTCATTTATTTTCTATATTTATTTTCTATAATGAATAACAAAGCAATCATGGTCAATGGAGCTTATTATACCTAAATGATATTTTGAATAGGAGTGTTGTGTAAAAAGATCAAGGAAGGTTGAAAAGAAAATATGGAGACACTCCTTAACCCAAATTTAGATCATATCAGGAAAAATCTTCATGTGAATGGCACTATAAGTAGCCCTAAGAAAATATTGAATTGAAGATGGCGGAAACACAAACTTTCTATCACCAAGCTAGTCATTGTGCTGATTTTGTTTGGCATAGCTACGAGATAGTATAAAGGAGGAGGTAGATATATATGTGATGAAAGAAAGATCCTCCTTCCTTTTTAGGGAAAGGAAGAATGCCCTTAAATCTTACAGGAGTTGAGTTTATTCCCGGAAGGAAAACAAGAAGAGAGTAAGTCTAATATGTGTGCAATTGCTCAAAAAGATCATTGTAAGGAAGAGATGGATATAGGTAAGGAAAAAGTTCAGCCATCTATATCCATAAATAGCCTAGCCATGAAAAAAAAAATAAGGGAAAACAAAGGCTTTGAGAAGTAGAGCAGAGTGACTTGGATGTTTTGTTTGTATGATACAAGTATGAAGGGGCTAGAGCAAGAGGTAGAGAAGATGAATTAGTTAGATAGAATATGACCTTTTTAACAACATTAGACATTGTGCATTCCAACTTTGAAGGTTAGTCAAAAGCATACTATGCATCAATAATAATAGAGAATTCTTAATTGAATAAACATTACAAGTTAGTGGAAGATGATCGAGATTGTAAACCTATAAAAGATGTTTTCGTTGGTGGATTAGAATTTCAAAGAAAAGTAGATGCAACCATAACAGATGTGATTTTTGAGGAAGGAAAGGAAGAAGATGACATGATAAAAAGGATGGAAAATTAATTACCCCTTCATAAAAATATCCCCAAATTTGAAGGTTATGACAAGAAAGAGTATGTAAGATAAAAAATAAAATATTTACAACTTCACAACAAATTATGGATTTTCATTTCCATTAAGCTCCCATATTCTTGAGGGCAGTTCAATGATATTGAAGGGGACTTCAATTATTTGCATTATGTGGAATTGTTAGAAAAAAAATGACAAAAACATTAGCACAATAAATATAAAAAAAATACATATAAGAAATTATACATTATTATTTTATGTATATGGTTTTTGAAAAACAAAAATCGAAATAATTGCTTTAGCCAAATTTGAGATATACATATATAATTTGTAAGTAGTCACATTAGTAGTCATTATTTTTATGACCATGTAAATAACAATTTCAAAAGCATTCATGTAACATAATTTATTGTATAACCTATTTGCAAATAATGAATTTTACATCAATTTAAATTAATCGAGTAGTACATATTATGGTAGACCACATTATTAAACATCAATTAAAGTAATAAAAATAGAAATACTAATCCTAGGATGAGCTTAATTTCTAGGATCTTTTTGCAGTGCATTAAATTAAACTAATGAACAAATTGGAATCCACATAAGGTTTTCGAGAAAGGAATCATACAAAGCAAGGTCAATTGGGTAAAAAGAGAGACAAATATGTCAATCATGGAGGAGAAAAAAAATATCTACAAAGAAAACCTAAGCATTAAACTTGGTGGAAATCCCATATTGGCATATATTATCACTATTATAATATTAAATTTATAGCCGCTTCTTCTCTTGCATAGAACAAAATAAGGAAAAAATTGAAAAATATAAATAAACATTCATCATAGCAGCAGTCATATCTTGTAGAGATTTGTAGGCTATTACAAAGTATTTAGAATATTCCCATAAACTCCTATAGCCTCAAATCCATATAGACAACATAGAGAGACATCAATTTTACAAAATAGAGTTAGAAAATTCTATAGAAATTAGGCAAATAAAATAACAACTAACAAAAATAAAATAAAGAATTGCAAATAAAATAGATTATTGCGAAAGTTAGATCAGCACTTTTGTGCATAGATTTCTTCTTCTTGTCAAAGCTTTGGCTCAATACAATCTCTCTCGAATGTGATTGATATCATAACACTTACAATTGCCTCTATCAAATAGATGGATTTCATCTAAAAATCAAACACTCAACTCTCCTAAAATTAGCACATGCTTTTGTGAAATACAAATCTTTTGATTTATTTGTTTTATTATTTTTTCCTAAAAGTAAGAATCTAAAAGCAAACTATCTAAAAATTAAAAGCATGTAAAAAAAAACTTAATTTTGCTTTTCTAGGGGAGAAATTAAACCTTTTTTTAACACTCCCCTTAATTTTGACCTTTAAACTTTAATTCTTGTGGAGCTAAGTGTGCACTTCTAGATCGACATATTCCCTGATAAAAAAACTCTCCCAAATACAAAAACACTTTATTTCCCAAATATTTCATAAAAATATCTCCAAATTGATCTTGAATTTGCAAAATTCAATACAAATTTCCTTGTTGTTAACCAACTCCTTGATGAAGTGATACCTTGTGTTTATGTGTTTCCTTCTCCTATGAAAAACATGATTTTTGGACAATTCTATTGTTGAGTTGTTGTCACAAAAAATATGTGTAGCATCTCTTGATTCTACCTCAAATATTTCAACACTCTCGATCATCCAAATAGCCGACATGTTGCCACATACTATGCTTCTACTAAATATAGTGTGACTATGGGTTGATTTTTTTATTCCAATGAAATTACCTATTCCAAAGTGAAAAGAAAATATGGATGTGATTTTTTTTCATTTATACTTTCGACATTATCACTTTGTCTATATAACCTATGAGTTTGAACTCATCTGATAATGAATACAAAATTCCAAAATTCTTAGTTCCACATACATACCTAAAAATCATTTTTCTAGATTGCCAATGTGAGTCTTATGGGATTCCACGAACCTTGAGATGAGGCTCATGTAACACCCACTATTCCACTCACAAATACAACATTGAAAAACTGGATAACTTTTTTTTTGACATTGACTTATTTGGAGTTTGCATGACAACACAAGTGACGACAAAAGGGCTACTACCAACTCTCAATAAGCTAGACACGACATAGGCCAACAAGGAAGAATACAACAACCATCACGAATAGATCACTTTTCTCTCTTCGAAAAGGAACAATGAAAATGGACCGACCACAATACACGATTATAGTTAAGACATCCCATGGTAAAAAGTAATGCAATTCATATTTCTTCATCAATAGAATAAATTAAACATCTTAAGCTCTGTCTTCCTTTCATCCTTCAAGTGATCCATCTGCAAGAAGTGTTTACAACTATCAATTCATACGAATTGGGATGGAAATACACTTCACGGGTTAACTAATTTAATACAAGATAATTAAATATTAATTAATTTAATTAAAGAAAACAACTCAAGAGAAAAAATTCAAAAAATGATAAAGGATTTTTTTATTTTGAAGTTCTCTTATTTCCCTAACAAATCTCAAACTTCCACATTAAAATGAAAACAACAATCATTAAAACAAGGGTCTGAACTCTTTCACTCCACCTTAATTAAGGTAACCTCTCTCATTACTATCTCACATAAAGTTGTATTAGGAATTGAGGGTAATTCATAACAACATTTCCCTACAAGTTTAAAAGCAAGCTCAAGGGTATGTTTCGATTCAAAAAGGGCTAAAGCTATCAACCAAATTAAGATATTCTCAACCTACCTAGTAAGAAATTATTGAAGATAACAAAGATATTTATAACCCTCAAAGAGGTGCAAGCATCGGCAATACATGACTCAAGATAATGCCATTTCAAGCTACAATCTAGGGTGATCAATATTAGCACTGTAATCGTTAACATTGAACGTACATTTGAGTCTGGAGATTCAAAAATTAGAGTGTCCTTTGTAAAAGAAACAAAACACAAACAACCTACTAGACTTATGTTGTTGATCAGGCCTAGAAGTTTAAAATCTCTAGTTTCCCCATCTTCTATCATAATATACTAATGCTACACGTGTAAGGATATATGTAATAGATTTGTGCCTAAGACAATTGTTATATTTATAAGAGATTACTTATTCTATGAAATTTAAACAACAATCAATCACAAGGTATTCCAATCATTATATTTCCTAAGTTAACAAAAAAAACGGGTCATCCCTTGCCTTTTGATCGATATATATACATATCTATACATATATAATTCAATGCTATGAAATTTTAGCCCTACTTGAATAACCCAGGTCATAAGCTTAGTCACCAAGTAACAAAATGATATAATACAATTAAATTATATCCCCACAAACCATGCTCAATATGGAAGATCCACTAAGGTAACTACTATCATGGCTTAAGATTGGTAAAACTCCTTTTAGAGTACATCCCTATGCTACCCATTTTCAAGATTATGAACCATATATTTTATTACAAAATAATATCTCCTCATAATCCTCAAGGTCAATGAGCCGGATTTAATTATCATTACTCATTAAAAAGTAGTATCTCTATCAATTAAACATTTGAATACTCACTATGTCATAACAAATCTAGTATGGCCGTAATATCACCTAGTGGAAATGATACTAATAAACTAGGTATAACATGGATTAATGAGGATATTCATGGCTATCTAAATCCACCACCAAATGAATAATAACAAGTGTAAGACAATAATGTAAACCACACATAAATTCCAATAGTCTGTAGTGATTCGAGCCTTAATCGCACTCCACCAATTTTAGTTAAGCAATTGTGGTCTTGTGCTCAAGAAAATTTTATCCTAAAAACAAATACCCCAAAAAAATGAGGCATTACTAGCTTACTCAACAAACCAAGTAGTACTTGGGTCTACTATTCTAAACCAAAACAACTTAACATGGATTATCGAGGTACTAATGGAGTCTACTCATCAAATGAGAAGGGGTTATATGAAACCTAACCTTGTTTTCACAGTCAAATTTTGAATGACAATGTATCCACATCTGAATGATAGATTCGGTTCAATATTTAATTAAGCACAACCTAGATATTGGGTTTTTATGAACACGCCATAGCTTTATCCGAAGGTTTGTATTTATATAATATATCTATAAGAACAACACCACAAAAATATATAAAGTTTCCTTCCATTTTGTACTCAGATACGAATAGAAAAAGAGTCAATAATAACCAGAAAGATATAACCACGTCAAAAGAGTGCAAGCTAACACTAATGAACTAGATTAACTACCGATATTTATTCTTGCCAATAATAATTAGATCAAGGTATTATAGAAGTAAATTGATCATATCATGTGTTAACCTAGCAAGAATAGATCCCTAACATATAACAAAAATAATATAATCCTTCGGACCAAACACCTCTACTCACCTTAAATACCAAATTAATATTTATTTATTTTATAGTGAAAGATTTAGAAAGGGAAGAAATATTTCCATGCCTACAAAACTTGAATGCTTTATAAGAAATCCTCTCCACACAGGTCAGAGCACCATAGAAGGAGTAACAGATCCTTGGCTCCTCTTCAACTATCTTTAGGTGATGAACCTTCTCACAGCCTATCTCTTAAAAGGGACAAAGGAAGGATAGGGAATTCATTAGAGCTCTAGGAAGATGTTTGCAACCTATAATAAGAGCTAGAACAAAGCAACAAGGAGGTAACTAGTCACCAAACTAGCGTATGCAAGACACCGACCCAAAATCAAGAGAAGACATTAAAATAACTTAAAAGAACCATGTGCCTAGCAACATCCGAGGTTTCAACGATTTTCACAACTCCCCCAGTTGATATTTCTCTAGAGAAACCCACATGGCTAGGGAAAGCATGATTGAGTAAAATTAGTTCTAAACCAATCAAATAAATTCCTAGATCAAGAATTTAATTCCCTCAAAATGTGGTAAAACATGGCGTGAGAAAGTCAAAAAGGTAGTGCAGGTCATAAAGGATGAACAAGTCTTAATTGGTTTGAAAAACAACTAGGAAAGATAGGCGGCCAACCCCCTCACTTGGCATTAAGACCAAAGCAAGGACCAACACGTCTTTCCTTAAAAATAAAAGTAATGGAGTGGAAGGTGCTCTTCCTCCAATGCTTTACTAATGGTGAGGTATTTTCAACGTGAAAAAACAAGTGTATGCGACCAGTAGGGATGAATAATTGGTGGGGGTGGGTGGATGCCTTCACATAAACATAGAAAAACAACAGTTTTATCAACAAAATCTATATTTACGAAGAATGCATGACATGCCTAGATGGCCAAGGAGGAAACATTAAACATTAAACATGAACACCATGTCCTAAACAAAGGCACCACTAACAACAAGCTCCTCCTCTTTTGCGTGAAAGGAGGCTCGGGCATGAGAGTAATCAACATTAAAATAAAATAGCTTAAAGGTAATTAATAACAATATTGATAAAAATTGACACTAAAACAAATGATCATCAATCGACAATTTAAATTATAATATTATTATTAACATTATTTTAATGATTTTACAAAATAAAAATAATAATTATTAATCATATTAATGATGATAACCAGGAAAGCTCAAAGAAGTGAGAACAAGATTTTCCTTTAATAGGATAATCATACAAGATGCTACAAGGTCCATAGTTAGAGGTGTTGACTATGACTCGAGAAGGAAAGAAGGAGAGGGAGGGTGCTAAATCTTCACTCATGAAAATAAAAAGTCAACTAACGGTCAACAGGAGTACACACACAACCTTCCCATGCTTAGCAACAAGCTCATCGGTTCAAGAGCTGGGGTAACGTCGAATCGGGCATTACATTCTCCTCCCCTTAAGAAATCATCATCCTCGATGTGACATAACACAAAAGGAAGGAAATGTGGTAAGCATTAAGGAACAATAAGAAACGAAATCACACCCTATAGTTATAATTTTAGACGTAGAGAATGGCCACGGGGTGGCCTTAGAAACATTTTGGTAGAATGTTTAAATTTCAAATTGTTTTGAAGATTGCGCAGTTCCCTCTTATTTATTATTTAATTAGACTCTTTCCATTTTATTTGTAATTTGGGTTATTTAAAATTTCATTGTTGTAGAATTTTAGTTTATTCATTCTTGTGGGTGTCCAACATGAACTACAATCACAACACCCCACTAGGGTCATACACAACACTAATGATTCACAAACATACTTTTACATACTTTCATGTCTGTACCACATCACAAAAGCTTGACCAAATATAGAAGAGAATAGACTCGGTCCACAAACATAGTACCTGTCACACATCTATGACCAACATATAATTCTTGAACAAAAGTGTACTACAATAACTTGAAATTTCCACAATTCCACAAATGAAGATTTTACATAACTCAAAAAATAGCTACATGTACATTGGGTCAACAAGGGAATCAATGCCATATCCACAACATCACGAAACAAATCCAACTAACATGAGTAACACATACATCCTAAGACCACAACCAAAACATCATAACAACTTTGTATACCTCCCAAAGCATCACACACACACACACACACACACACACACACAAATCTCTTATGCCTCCCTCAAGTCTCTTATGCCTCCCTCAATCTCTTATGCCTCCCTCAATTCTCTTATGCCTCCCTCAATATCTTATACCTCCCTCAAGTCTCTTATGCCTCCCTCAATATCTTATACCTCCCTCAAGTCTCTTATGCCTCCCTCAATCTCTTATGCCTCCCTCAAGGAGGCCGGTTTCCCTATGGCCCTAGGCACATAGAGTCCAGACACCCCTAACCCAAGTGACATAATAACTTGTGGTTCAACAACCCACTAGTTATCTGTAACTCCTTGGGGCATACCCCTATACAATGAAGTGGGTCCACAGGTCCAACCATTAAATGGTGCATCCCAAGACCCTATTCCACACATGACATGACAATAGAACCAGAATAACAATCCGATCCAAAAGCCAAGTGGTAAAGTACAAGCCATGGGCAAGGTTGTAAATTTTTTAAAATTTAAAGACATCCAAATCCAAGGAAAAAAATGGCCAAATAGCCATAGTTAGTGTAAAAATCTGCATGTTAGTACCATAAACCAAGGAAATGCCCAAAATATCAACATTGCAATCAAGAAAACTATTGGTACTTAAAAAATAAAATAATAATTTCAATTCACAAATAAAATACATATATAAGAATAGCACATTTCAATTACTATGTTGGAAATTGAGCCTCAACTTGCAAAATAACATATCAATAGTATAATTGTCATCATCTCTATCTGAATAATCTTGCCACCACTTTGCAAGGCTAAACACATTCATAGCTGCACTTAGGTTCCATCCATACAACAACCACGAGGAGAGAGGGAGTAAGGAGCATAGGTCATCATCTATTGAGCCTAAGGTCATCCTGAGGTACTAGCCCATGGTACACACCCCCTCACTCCAAACATACACTTTTATCGATTTCCCTTAGGGTTGGTTAGTGTAAGGTTCACAACATAACATGAAACTACATCACTAACATAATGGTGGTTTACACACCTTACCATAGCGTCTTACACATGGCACCAATACACGGTATATCACATCCATTACATTTATAGCTTATCACACACCACATCACCACATGATGTACCCAAAGTGCAATCAATGTACGATAGGGATCATATACCAACCATATGTCCCTAAATCATGACATAAATCATTATATACATCAGATGAATTACAATTATGATAAATACATTACAACATACAATCAACTTCCATTTAGCATGGAAATACACACATTTCTAAAAAATGATAATGACATCACTAGGAAATCCAATTCACTACAGCCAACCTTATCATACAACATATTATCACAATCACACATAACAAGATGGTACATCACACTTGAATTCATAGAGATTTCATGAAAAGGAGAGACAATGCTCTCATCTCCAACACATCAACATGCTAACAATTACGCAATAAGTGTTATACACAACATGTGCGATCACAATATTACAATTACGACATAGTTCACATCACACTTATATCTCATTACTCTTCCAATATCTACCATCATCCTGTAATACCATCATCACTCCAATCTATCCCGGAGGTTCAAGAGCATGAACATCTCGCTTTGATACTAAGTGTAACACCCACTATTTCACACACAAATACAACATTGAAAAACTCGATAACTTTTTTTTTTTTGACATTGACTTACTTGGAGTTTGCACGATGACACAAGTGACCATAAAAGGACTACTACCAACTCTCAATAAGCTAGGCATGACATAGGCCAGAAGGAAGAATACAACACCCATCACGAACACATCACTTTTCTCTCTTTGACAAGGCACACCAAAAATGGACCCTCCACAATACACGATTCTGATTAAGGACATCCCATGGTGAAAAGTTTTTTTAGATTATGCACTTACTAAAATGTCTTTCAAGACCCGACTTAACGATCTAGAAGAGTTCATAATATGAGCAACATATAGTTCTTTTCCATTTTTCCATATTCCCATTATATGATTAACATTTGACTTATGGTGTAACTTATTGAATAACGATTACCATTTTTATTTCAATTACTTGTTTGATTTTCTCGTTCATTAAAAGGGATCTTTAATTACACACAAGACTATTAGGTATTATCTCTAAGATCCACTCCTGAGGGAAAGCATCTATAAAATTTACTATAGTGGGCTCCAATAATAAATTAAGGATTCAAGAGCACTTAACAAGGTAACATACTACCCTATTTGTTTCCATCTTAGATTACCTGAGAATCGCTTTACAACCAACAAAATATGGTTCTTCCTTAACTAGGTTTATATGCCTTTGGCAATAATTAGAACACCTATTAGCAAAAAGGGCATTTGCATCACCATGAAACTACTAGTCCCTAACATAGGGGAAAATGAATCAAAGGACATGACCACAAGTTCACATCATACAACCATTACATAATAGGACAAGTGGGAGAGCAACAGGGAGTAGTCCATCATTTAAAGAGTTAAGGTTTGCATTAAAGTTTACACAATGTGGATCCCCTTTTCTCACCACAAGATAGTTTAAATAGATATAAGAATGGTCTAAAAAAATTCACCTTTCTCAAGCACAACACCACATAGTTACATTTTCACAACTAATTGTTCACTAAAAGTGGTTTAGTTTCACCATTAACTCATAGCAATGCACCAAGGACTCAAACATGGGCCTTTACATACTTAACTAGAAGGTGCAATAGAGAGAAAAGACTTAAGATCATCCTAAGATTTTAGTTCTTAAAGGTAAAAGAATCACACAAGAAGGGTACTTGTGAACAATTTTGAACTAGGGTTGATTGTTGATTAGATTGAATTTCTATGTTATCAAGGAAATTAACACAACACACAAGATATTGTGTCATCATACCCACCCTAAATGGACAATGTAAGATGTTGATCTCAATACATTTAACATATATATAAATTAATGCGTGAGTCCTCCCTAATTACAACTATATGCAATTTTAAGTTCTTGTTTTTTAAATTCTACCATGCTACAACTGAATCAAATTAACACACAATGATTATAAGAAATCCTTTTACTCATTTCTTTTAAACAAGGTAAACATATTTTCCGAAATACGGTGTAAGTCTCACAATTTTGCTTTTTGGAAAACACACATTTAACTAGGTGGATGGCCTCATTAATCAAACAATACAATTGTACTTAATTTGTTAACGAATACAACAAGTAATGAAATTCATATTTCTTCAGTCAATAGAATAAATGCAACATCTTAAGCTTCATCTTCCTTTCATCCTTCAAGTGATCCATCTGCAAGAAGTGTTGGCAACTGTCAGTTCATACGAACTAGCATGGAAATACACTTCCCGGTCTAACTAATTCAATACAAGATAATTAAATATTAATTGATTTACTTAAAGAAAACAACTCATAAGAAAAAATTCAACCAACGATAAAGGATTTTTTTTTTTTGGAGTTCTCTTCATTGCCTAGAAAATCTCAAACTTCCACGTTAAAACGAAAACAAAAATTATTAAAACAAGGGTCCGAACTCTTTCACCCTACCTTCAATTAAGGCAACCTCTCTCATTATTATCTCACATAAATTTGTATTAGGAATTTACGGTAATTCATAACAACATTTCCCTACAAGTTTAAAAGCAATTTTAAGGGTATGTTTCGATTGCACAAGGCTAAATCTATTAGCCAAATCAAGATATTCTCAACCTACCTAGTAAGAAATTATCAAGATCTCAAAGATATTTATAACCCTCTAAAAGGTGCAAAATCAGCAACACATGACTGAAGATAATGCCATTTCAAGCTACAATCTAGGGTGATCAATATTAGCACTATAATCGTTAACATTGAACATACATCTAAGTCTAGAGATTCAAAAATTAGAGTGACATTTGCAAAAAAAAAAACATGAAAAACCTACTAGACTTATGATGTTGATTAGGCGTAGAAGTTTAAAATCTCTAGTTTCCCTATTTTCTATCATAATATACTAATTCTACATGTGTAAGGATATATGAAATAGATTCGGTCCCTAAGACAGTTGTTATATTTATAAGATATTACTTATTCTATGAAATTTAAACAACAATCAATCACATGGTATTCTAATCATTATATTACCTAAGTTAACCAAAAAAAGGGTCATCCCTAGCTTCCACTCGATATATATCCATATCCATACATATATAATTCAATGCTATGAAATTTTAGCCCTACTTGAATAACCCAAGTCATAAGCTTAGTCACCAAGTAACAAAATGATATAATACAATTAACTTATATCCCTACAAACCATGCTCGATATGCAAGATCCACTAAGGTAACTGCTATCATGGCTTAAGATTGGTAAGACTCCATTTAGAATACATCCCTATGCTACCCTATTTTTAGTAGGAACCATATATTTTATTACAAAATAATATCTCCTCATAATCCTCGAGGTCAATGAGCTGGATTGAATTATCATTACTCATTACAAAGTATTATCTCTATCAATTAAACATTTGAATACTCACTATGTCATAACAAATCTGGTATGGCCATAATATCACCCAGTGGAAACGATACTAACAACTAGGTATAATAGGGATTAATGAAGATATTCACGGCTATCTACATCCACCACCAAGGAATCATAACAAGTGTAAGACAATAACATAAACCCCACATAAATTCCATTAGTACTGCAGTGATTTGAGCCTTAACTGCACACCACCAATCGCCAGTTAAGCAACTGTGGTCCTGTGCTCAAGAAAATTTTATCCAAAAACAAATACCCCTAAAAAACAAGGCATTACTAGCTTACTCAACAACCAAGTAGCAAGGGTCTACTATTCTAAGCCAAAACAACTTAACATGGATTATCGAGGTACCAATGGAGTCTACTCATCGAATGAGAAGGGGTTATATGGAACCTAACCTTATTTTCAAAGTGAACTTTTGAATGACAATGTATCCACATCAGAATAACGAATTCGGTTCAATATTTAATTAAGAAAAACCTTGATATTGGGTTTTTATTAACACGCCATAACTTTATCAAAAGGTTTGTATTTATATAATATATCATAAGAATAACACAACACAAATATATAAAGTGTCCTTCCATTTTGTACTCGAGATCCAAATAGAAAAAGATGCAAGCTAACACTAATCACAGAGATTAACAATCGATATTTATTCTTTCCAATAATAATTTGATCAAAGTATTATGGAAGTAAATGGATCATATCATGTGTTAACCCAAGAAGAATAAATCCCTAACATATAAAAAGCATAATATAATCCTTTAGATGAACCACCTCTACCCACCTTAAATACCAAGTTAATATTTATTTATTTTATATTGAAATATTTAGAAATGGAAGAAATATTTCATGCCTGCAAAACATGAATGCTTTATAAGAAATCCTCTCCACACAGTCAAAGAACCATATAAGGAGTAATAGAACCTTGGCTCCTCTTTAACTATCTTAAGGTGTTGAACCTTCGACACTCGTGTCTAAAAAGGGACAAAGACATGATAGGGACATTCATTAGAGCACTAGGAGGATGTTTACAGCCTGCAAAAAGATCCAAAACAAAGTAAAAGGATGTAACTAGTCCCCACACCGGTGTATGTAAGCCACGACCCAAAATCTAGAGTAGACATTAAATTTTTTTGAAAAGAACCAGTGCGCCCAACAACATCTAATATTTCAAAGAATTTTCACAACTCCCCACATCCGATCCTTCTCCAAAGAAACCCATGCGGTCAAGGAAATCATGATTGAATAAAATAGTTATAAACTAATCGGATAGACTCCTAGATTAGTTGTTTCCTTCCCTCAAAAGGCGAAAAAGATGGCGTGAGAAAGTCAAAAGGTAGTGCAGGTCATAAAAGATGAACAAGTCTAAATTGGTTTCAAAACAACTAGGAAAGATAGGCCAACCCCCCCACTTTTCATTAATACCAAAGCAAGGAACAACACGTCTTGCCTTAAAAAAATAATACTAATGGAGTGGTAGGTGCTCTTCCTCCAACACATTACTAATGGCCAGTCTTTTGAACAAGAGAACCAAGTGTATGCATGAAAGGCAAAGATGGATGAGTAATGGTGGGGGGTGGGTGGATGCCACACATAAACAAAGAATTTTTTTTTTTATCAACAAAATCTATATTTACAAAGAATTCATGATACCGTAGATGGCCAAGGAGGAAACATTAAACATTAAACACGAACACCACGTCCTAGACAAAGGCGCCACTAACAACAAGCTCCTCATCTTTTGCATGAAAGGAGGCTTGGGTACGAGAGCAATCAACATTAAAATAAAGTAGCTTAAACGTAATTAATAACAATATTGATTAAAATTGACACTAAAAAAAATGATCGTCAATTAACAATTCAAATTATAATATTACTATTAACATTATTTTTATGATTTTAACGACTAAAATAATAATAATTATTAATCTTATTAATGTTGACAATCAGAAAGGTCAAAGAAGAGAGAAAAATATTTTCCTTCAATAGGATAATAATAAAGACACTACAAGATCCATAGTTAGAGGTGTCTACTAGACTCGAGAAGGCAAGAAGGAGAGGGAGGGTTCTAAATCTTTACTACGAAAAAGATGAAGTCAATCATCGGTCAACTGGATCAAACACACTACCTTCCCATGCTTAAAGAACATGGGTCATCGGTTCAAGAACGGGGTAACATCAAACGGGCATTACAACTCATACCATACATAATATTAGGCCTTATGGGTCAAATACATGAGACTTCCAACTAGCCGTTTTGAACAATGTTGGGTATACAAATGATCCACTATCATCTTTGCTTAAATTCAAACCTACTACAATAGGTGTTGGCATTGGATTGCTATTGAACATGTTACATCTCTTGAAAACATCATTAACATAGCTTTCTTGTGAAATAAAAACTCAAGCTTCTAATTGTTGAACATCTATGCCCAAAAAATAGTGCATGAGGCCTAAATGTCATCATCAAATTCTTTCTTCATATCTGATTTGAATAAATATGTAGATAGATTTCCAATGATGATTAAATCATCCACATATAAACAAACATAAAAAGTTTACCTTTCTCTTTGAGCTTGATGTGTAAGGTAGGTTCACTGTTGCTCCTACTGGAACCATTCTCTATCAAATAAGAATCAATCATGTTATACCAACCTCTAGGTGCTTGCTTGAGACCATAGAGCACTTTTCCAACCTGTATACCTTTCCTTCATTACCTCTAATCTCATAAGATTCTCTCTAATTTACACAAAAATTTCTTCAAGAAAACCATTTAGGAATGCTGATTTTACATCCATCTAATAAATACACCATTTGTTTTGAGTTGTAATTTCTAAAATCATTCTTACCATGTTCAATCGTGTTAAAGGTGTGAAAGTATCCTTGTAATCTACTTCATATTGTTGTGAAAAACCTTTTGCAAGCAGCCTTGCTTTATGTTTCGTACTTTAACATCATTAGTATATTTGGTCTTATAGACCCACTTCACTCCAATCATGTCCTTTAATTCTAGAAGATATACCAATTCCCATCTCAAACTCTTTTATATGGCTGTTATATCATCATTCATGACTTGAACCCAAACCTCATTTTTTATAGCCTCTTCAAAGTATATTGGATCTCAGCTTGAGAAACCAATGTAAAAACTAAAAACCATTAGTTGTATTAACATTACAAATCTCACTAAGACTCCTTGTTTTCCACTGCAAAGGGCTATCTGATGATGGACTATTTTGTACTGAAGGATTTTCTTCTGGTGTTCTTTGTGGTGTCTATTACATGGTTGAAGATGACTGAAATCTTGGAGATCTCCTAGATGTAGATGGAGGTGTAGCTTGTGCTACAATGTTTGGTACAACTTGTGGTGCATGTCCAAGATTCAAAAAAGATACAATACCTTTTTCTCTATGCTTTCATCTATCATATCATCACAAGGAATACCTTCGATACACCGATT
The DNA here is from genome assembly GCA_018340775.1 of Taxus wallichiana var. yunnanensis. Lineage (NCBI taxonomy): Eukaryota > Viridiplantae > Streptophyta > Pinopsida > Cupressales > Taxaceae > Taxus > Taxus wallichiana. Next base: position 834,376,984 of record CM031240.1, read on the forward strand.
GCTATTTTCTCAATACTTCCATCTCATGCCTCATTTTCAACAAATTGCACATCTCTGCTGATTATGACCTTTCTAGTAACTGGATATTAAACAACTTGTAATCTTTTTGTATTCTTTGAATATCCAACAAATATGCACTTTTCTCCTTTGTTTTCTACCTTCTTCCTTAGCTCATCAGACACATGTGTGTATGCCACACAACCAAAGATTATAAAATGAAAAACATTGTGTTTCCTCTTAGCCCAAGCTTATTGAGGAACTATGTTTCAAAAAATCTTCATCGGACACCTATTTATGATGTAAACAACAGTTGCTACTACTTCTTCCCAATACTCATTTGAAAGATGATTTTCCTTCATCATACTTCTCACCATCTCCATGATGGTTCTATTCTTTCTCTCTTCCACACCATTTTGTTGTGGTTTATACCTGGTAGTAAATTGCTTGTGTATACCATGATATTTGAAAAATTTAGAAAAGCATTGGAAACATACTCACCTCCTCTTCTTTTCCTTAGAAATTTGATGTAATACCCACTTTTCTTTTCCACTAAAGCCTTGAACTACTTAAATATATGAAAACCATCTGATTTGTCTCTCAAAAAGTACACCCATGTCTTTCTTGTATAGTCATCAATGAATGTCATAAAATATGAGAAACCTCCAAAATAAGTTTTTGCATCGGTCCAAATAAACCGAGTTAAAAATTTCAAAGAGGTGCACTTGTTCTTCTTGTTTTACCAACTGGGAAGGACTCTTTGTGTTGTTTCCTCAATATACAACCTTCAAAAATGTATTTAGTTTTTTGCATCAAAGGAAAATTTTCACCATATTTTTCTGTGTAATAAAGTCAAACCACCAAAGTTTAAATGACCAAACCTGAGATGCCATAGCCACGATTCATATTTTTCAACTAACTGAAAAGAGGATTCAATTTCCTTAGCTCTGGAATGATATGTAGTATGAACTCCAGATGTGGCTAGTATAATCTTTAAAGGAAAAATTTTGTTTTTTTCATCTTCACTTTAGCAATCACCTAGTACTTGGAGCTTTATCCACAATCACACATTCATTGTCTTCAATGTAAAATTTGTATCCCTTTTGTACCAAGTGAGCAATTCTCATAAGATTGTGCTTCAAACGTGTAACATAATAAACATCTTTCATAATCTTCTACTCCCCATTTTTAGTTAGAATGTTGATTGTTCCTTTTCCTTTTACAGAGACATTGTATTATTATTCCCAAGGGTAAATTTTGTCTTTACTGACTCATCCAAATTAGAAAATAAATCTAAATTACCTGACATGTGATTACTACAACTAGAATCCAAATACCACACATCACTAGGACTCTCTTGGGATAGATTACACTCAATAGGTGATGCTTGGTAATCTTTGTGCTTGCAATAAACATGGAGCTTAGATTAGAGCTCCCAACCTAATTTTGATTCTTCTTGTTCTGATCATACTTCTTTTTCTACGAATTCATGAGCATAGTGCCTATATCTCTTGCAATATTGACATTTCATGTGTGACTTATCCTATCTCCGACCTGAAAAATGATTATGATTATGCTCTTGACTATTTCCTCTTCCACTTGAGTTTGATGGATTTTTGTTGTGTCCTCTAGATGAACTTATTCCTCTACTTCTAGGGATCAAATTTCATTTTCCTCTTCCATGATTTCCTGATGTACATGTGATGAAAAATCTTGATATACAACTTCATGTGATCTATTCAACCTTTGTTCATGATTTATTAGTGATGCATGCAACTCATCAATTGAAAACTGACTTAGATCCTTAGTTTCTTCAATAAAAACTACCAAAGGATCAAATTTTGCAAGAAAACTTCTAAGAAATTTTTCAATAATCCTTCTGTCCTCAATAGTTTCACCATGAGATTTAATTTTATTGACCAAAACAACTACAAAATTAAAGAACAATTCTATGAAATCCGAATCTATCATTGAGATATTTTCAAAATCTCTCTACGAAGTAAATGTAGCTTGGTGGTTTTTACTTTCTCTTTACCTTGATATGCAACTTAGAGAGTTTCCCATGCAATTTGTGCTTTATTGGCTATTGCCACTCTAGGTAGGATGCTTTCATGCATGGTTTGATGAATGAAGAAAAGATATTTTCCATCTTTCTTTCTTAATTCCTTCAAAGTTTCTTTCTCTTCCTATGAGAGATTGTTTTATGTTGTTGCATTTACGATCTCTATGTACCCATTCTCTACAACTTTCCACACATCCTAGGACTTGAATAGTGCCTTCATGGTTAATGAACAATACTCATAATTATTTCATGTAAATTATGGTGTTTTGCGGAAAAGATATTTAATGCCCGCTAAAATATCCCACTTGAGACCCATGAACAACCTAGGTTTAGTTACAAAATTATGGAATAATTTTTTTAAAGTGTTAACAACCAAATTTTCAAGGAAAATTAAATTCAACTAATAACTTTTCCCATTATATTAATTACTAATTCCACATTATAAAGAAACAAGTGTAATAAGTCCACACCTAGCTCAAATCTCCTTAGGGATTAATTTAATCACCGATCACATTGACATATTAACTAAATATTCCTAATTAAAATTTTAGGCTTAAGGGACTAAAATAATTAAATAGCCAAGGTATTTAATTCCATGAGATCTAAGAAAAGAGAAAGGTATAATTACAATGGGGAAAAGAATACATATTTAAAATCATCGAGTAAATTCTTATTTACCCCCACCCTTAACTCGGTTAAAGATTATATTTTATTTTTCCATGATTAATGCAATTAAAACTTCATAAAAATATTCCCATTAGATAGGAAATTTCCTCACCTTTCCAATGATATAAAGAAGTCCTCCTAACTCCTCATATTTCTCAAGTTATGGGCCGGTGGACCTTGGGAGGAAAATTTTCCCAAGAGCGGGTCTGCGGGCCTAGGGGAGAAAATTTTCCCAACTCGGGTCTACATAATTTGGACAGAAATTTCACCCAGAGGAGGAATGTAGACCGGCGGGGTGGGGAAGTAAAATTTACCATGCGTGGACCGGCAGAGTGGGGAGAACTTTAGCACTTTTTTCCCCTTTTGGGACAAAAGAGCGATTTTCCCCCGCGCGCTCGCGAGCCCGAAAGGGCACGTGTCGGCATTTCCCAACTCTAGTAGAAAGTCGAGCCACCTGGAGAATTTTTAGAATTTTCTCCTTTTTGCTAAAAAGCACTAAGGGATCAAAACGATCTGCGCCTCCGCCGACACCCAAGGCGCCACGTGTCAGTCATCCATTGGTCGTGGGTTGGCGGGTCGTGAGAGAACTTAGAAAAATTTTCCCAAAGAAAATTTTCAAAGCGCTAAGTTTTTAAGGGATCCGCTCCTCCACCGACGCCTCGTGACACCATGTGTCAGCTCTCCCGAATGGTCAGTAAGATGGAAGTTTGTGGAGAAAATTTATAAATTTTTTCAAATTTTAATTTTGAAAACACTAAGGTTTAAATGGGTTCGTGCCTCTACCATTGCCTCATGAGGCCACATAGAAACATCTGATTGGCTATGTGCAGGTGGGGCAGTGGGAAAAATTAGGAAAATTTTCCCAAAAATTTCTTTTTTAACTTAGGTGATATTTGACGAAAGAAAGGCTTATGGGTCGGGAGCGGTGGGGAAATTCGTGCCTTTGGCGTTTTTTTCCAAAAAGGTGCTAAGGGAAAATTCGGGCCCGTGGGTCCAAGGAAAATTTAATTCATTTAAAATTTGACAGTTAGATTATTTTGAGCCCGAAATGAAGTAAAATCTTTCAGAAGGCCATAACTTTTGATTGAGAACTTGATTTTTGGCAAACGAGGACTTTATGGAAAGCTCTCGACATCCTATTTGCACCTTTGAAACCTTAGGAATTTTATTTTAATAAATTATAAAGGGTCAATTTTGATAAAAATTCTTTCAGTCACTTAGAAAGTGAACTGGTATTTTTAACTTATCAATTTTTTTCAAATTTGTCGTTAATTCTTTTTCCACTTTCCAAACAGGGATGGAGCATTTTACTTGGAAGATTTTAGGATAGATTGCAATGTTCAGTTTACTTGATTGATTTGCATTCAAAATTTATCAATTTTATACAAAAGAAGTCTATATTTGGCCTTTTGCACGATTTGAAAGGTTCTATAAAAGTTTTTAAGTATTTTGGTATGTTTGGGGTCGTTTTGACCATACAAATAAAATTTGATATTTCATTTTTTCTATTTGACGTTGCAGGTTGATCTATCCATTTTGATAAAGCATTTTCCAATTTTGAAAACATATAACAAAGATCTAATTCAAAAGGATATATTTTCCATTTATAGTCTACTAAGTATTAGAAATCATTCCGAACCAATCTAACTCATTAAGTTGATTCGAATCAACGTATTCAAATGCCAAATTACAATTCTGATTTTCAAAACTTTCATTTCTAAATAAAGAGCATTATGACATTTCTTAATACGTATTCACTTTTTCATATTTCAGACAAAGATTTCAAATTACATTTAAAAATAAGATTTCCAATGAAAGCAATATCATTTGAACAAATTAACCACTTCTATTTATATAGATCAAATACAACTTTACAATCACAACTCTTTCTCATTACATTCCTTTTTACAAATAGAATACACAATAAATTTCTTTTACATTCAAAAGGGATTTTATTTCCAAAACATAGTAACTCTTCAGCAAAAAATGTGTATTAAATTTTCATCCACATCAAGTGGGAAATGTTTTACAAAAGTAGTTTGAAAGGGACTATCAGAACTTTGTCTTCTTCCTCAATTACAATATATAGAATACAATTTCTTCCACATTTATTCAAAAATAGAGAACATAGTATATCTCTTTCACAATTCAATTTACAACTTTCATAGCCCATACAGACCATCTTTCCATCACAGATAATGTACAATTTCATCCACTTCAAAGTGGGAAGGGTTACAATAAGTAATAATCTCAACAAGGACTATCAAATTTTTTCTTTTTCCTCTGCTCTAGAACAACAACATGAATATCCTCCATTTTTATTTATTTCAATTTTATCACAATAGAACAGGGGAAAGGCAACACTCTCCACCCAACCAAGACATCCAATGAAAAGGAGAAGTCATCCTTCTTCATTGGCCCCCAAGCCCCAACCATATTGCAATTAGAAATTATTTTCAACACATGGCAACAACAAGCTTCCACAACACAAAGATATATTTCTCATTCAAAAATAACGGTCCCAAATAAGACTACAGTTTACTAACACAAAACAAAACAACAAAAACACTCGGGTTTCATCACGCAAGCCAAAGGAGTAAAAAACTATGGGGATGTTGCTTATGCCTCCTAAAGGGAAATGGATATCACCACCGAGAATAAACAACTAAAATATATATCATTTCAAGTCCCTAACATTCCCTTATGCATCCCCCAAGTACCCCTTATTCTACATTTCCTTATGCCTCCCCAACCTCTTATTGCACCCCATAATGAGTAAAGAAATGCAAGCTATTTATTTTAAGGTGGAACCCAAATCCCAACTCCTCAAAACTTATACCTCCCCAAAACACTTATGCCTCCCACAAAATGCCCCATAGTCTTTCCCACACCATCCCTAGGCCATCTACCCAACCAGACAACAAATAAAAACACATTCAAACATTCAACCATTCACATATGTGTACAAATAAAAAGGAAGAGCATTTCCAAGGCTAAGCTATTACCTATCCATGATGGAGTTTGTTTCAAGTTCCAACTAAAGCAAGCTTTCCAATGCAAAAATAGCCCAAGATCAACATAACATGGTCTATAAAATGTGTGTAATTTTCTCCAAAAGCAAGAGCTCCAAATAGAAAAATAATTCACCCCAAAAGAAGTATGCAAAAGTACAAAGACCAAATGAGTGTAACCCCAAAACAAGAAAATGAATTCGAATATATAGAAGGGGAAGAGAGGAGGATGAGGTGGATCTATATAGGATGCCACATCACACATCCTCAGCTCCAACTCACAAGTCAAATTCAATCTCCAAGGCACAATAAATAAGTAGGTGAATAATATGACAGTTTTAGTTACACACTCAAGTCCAAACCCAAACCCCAAAGGACTGAAATTAATAACATGTAAGAAAGTGCAATTAAAACATTCATCTTGACTTACAAAAAAGCAAAAAGAAGGTCTAAATTTAGACTCTCCAACCATAGGTAAGGTTGGTAGCAAATTTAAGATGTATGGGACAAGTTTAACTTGTCTCAAAAGCCTCCAAAAATAGTCTCCAAGACAATTTTGAATTCCAAAGAAGATGAAGTGTTTCACACTCCAAATTTTACTTACATATCTCTTACACATCACCAACACATTGCTTACACATATCTTACGAAATTTAATACAAGATTCAACCACTCCAATAATTACTTTCTTATGACCCTATTTATTTTAACAATATGATTACTCACATTATGTACCACCATTTATTTTAATAAAAATGGGTGAACATGTCACTTAATAAACACATATAGACACTAATAAAAAGGAACCAAATAAATAAATACACATAAACCTTGGTCACATTTAAAGGTGATCCCCTCATGGAAATCCCTAACAACAATAAAACATGCACACACACAAACAATACAAGTTGCCATGGTGACCTTGTTGAATTCATCTAGAATTCCAATGCGGTTGGTCTCCAATCCCCGATGTTTTTGTGATATTTAACTGCAAAATACAATACCTCCTTGGCCTCGTGGCCATATGATAACATCCAAATGAATATAAATATAGTTTCAAATTTATCAATATTATCATATATATATATATATATATATATATATATCAAACAATAAACAATATCGATAATCAACAATATAAACTTACAATTTCATTAGCAACTATTTCATCATCAATTTTAATTCAATTTTCTCGGTCTACTCAATATATCCAAATATCATATGTCCTAACAACATCGATAAATATATATAACCATGTCCAACAACATGTCAACTTCTATATAAAATGTCTCTAACAATCATCATGCATCATATGGGAATCAGAGTCAATAATAGTCCATGATCTAACATCTAACACCATACTAAATCAAAAATATAATAATGTCCATAATATAGTCACCAGTATCATGATCAATATCAAGATGTGTCGAAGGGAAGTGGGCACTACATCCCCCTCCCCTTAGACTTGAATTCCTCTTGGAAGTCACTGGAAGAGAGATAGGAACAAATGCAACTGAAGAAAAGGATCACTCCCATTATGGGATTGCTTGCTTCAAACAAGTGTGGGTCCATAGAACCCAAGTTTGGTCCAATGTAATTTAACAAGAAGAAGGGAGATTGTAAGGGATGAGTTCTAAAATTTCTACATGCAAGGCTATGAATATTTAAATCTAGAGAGTAACTTTAAGTTATCAATCAAGATATAACACATAACAATATAACATGAAGAGTTCAAAAGAGTCTTAAGAGTAACCACCAAGTAGAGGAATAATAAGGATAATTCCATGAGTTTGAGAAAGACCACATAGTTTCCAAAGGAATACAACACACTACAGTAACCAAAATTAAGGTTTCCACTAAGGTTAAATTATGCTTTCATAGTTCATTGTTTAGACAAGGCTAGTAGAATCAACCATGGCCAAAATTTTGTACGAAAGACATGTTTACTCAAGGTCCCACAATTTGAGGTCACACAAGATGAGGTTAATCAACAAGGAAGGAAACCTAAATCAGCAACACATTTACAATCAAGGAACTATTCAAACGAAGCACTTCCATAACTAGAGAGGGTACAATTAAATTTTCATGGTAATACTAAGAAAATTTATGACCACAAGGTTTCCTATAGTCTGATTTGTTTTACACTTTTGTTTTAAGAATCAAACACACCACACCAACCAAATCTAGAGACGTCAAACATTTAGTAAACAACTCCACTAGCAGCTAACATAATAATGCAAGAAGCACCATACACTATAACACAATGGGATTTATTTATCTTATTTCCTACTCAAGCTTGGAATAACCATAAAGAGAGCACAAGAAACACCAAGGAGCACTCAAGATAGCTAGGGAGAAGAACAAGTAACAAAGGGGTCAACTACAATCCAAGGTGCATCGTGACAAAAGTGAATATCATCATCTTGCACTTTCCATCCTAATGGAAAAGGGGCAACAATAACAAGGTGACACAAGAAAATATGAAGAAAAGAAGACTTCCCAAAGTTATTTTATATCCTTAACATATGTTTCCTTAAAATTACAATAACTTAGGTCTCCAAGGACAAGACAACATGCAAGGAGGTTGCTTCTTAAACAAGAGATAAGTCTCAATCTAAAAGTACCACAACTCACACTCATCGAGCTACGGGATGATAAGGGTATGATGACCCAAAACTTCCACAAAGAAAGGCACATACATCTATGAACAAGAAGGTACTAAGAAACTACAACACATTACTATCCACCAGGTGTTTCACAATTTTAGGTAGGTGACAGAACTATAGGTTTAACTATACATTGCACTCAATACATATAAATCTTACTTATTTTATAACTCAACTAATTAAGTCAAAATTTGTAGTTTGTTTCATAAACACATTCCTTTACAAGTTTTCTTAATTAAACTTCCTCCTATTATGACATCACAAGTTTGTGTTATAAGGACCACTAAGGGGGCATGATATCTCACCATTCTGTAAAGGCAGAAAAGAGAAAAAAACATTTACTTTACTCCTAGGGGAGGTAGATGGACAAAGTTTTTTTTTTCTATTAATCTACCAAGGTTAAAGAAAGGACCATTTTCTCTTTCTATGTTCCAGTTTATTTGTTAAGCTTTAAGGCCAAATCTCCTCAATTATAATTTTATGATGTTTGGGTGAGTCAACTTGTCAATTAAAAATTTAATGAGAAGGAAGGGTAAACATATCACACTATTAGTTTTATGGGAAATAACATATCACATTTTTTTATTTTTTTTAAGGAAACAAGGGACATTCAACATAGAAAACACATTATTAATTTTGTAAGAACTAGGAATCTATCAACCAACATGGATCACAACAATATTTCAAGGGTTTGCCAAATAATTACAAGCATCATCAAATATTTCTAGTGGGTCTCTACAAGTCTCAAAATAAGTTACAAGGAAGGCCCATTAAGGGAACATAATTACTTTTACTGATCTACTAGGGTTTAACAATGTTTGTTGTTTTAGCGAAAAATATTTTACTCACATGATAAGACAAGGAAAGTTTTCAAATCTACACCCATATTACCACAGGATACCACCAACCAAGAAATCAAAATGACAAGGAAATATTTTAACTATAAGAACACCACATACTCATTAGAAAGCATCAAATGTAAGCAGCCAATCAGCTATCTATTTAACATGGCTTTATGACCAAGAGTTACAACTTCACAAGAAGAATCACATTATAAAATACCACCGAGATTAAATCATCAAGGTCTAATTACACTAACATCACTAGTGGCATGATCCAAAAGTCTCAAAGCATCCATAAGTGTCTCCACGTAACCCCAATATTGATAGGTCAACGTGAGAAAAATAAACACAATTAAACACACTGCCGAATGGGCTTAAATCTAATCATAATTACCAAGATGCATACAATCCACAAGTCAATACTTTTTATAATGAAACACAAAAACCATGATAAAACTTAGCATGCCATCGATGAAAGGTCACTACCAAACAACCACTTCTCCACTAACATCTACAGTCAAAAATCAATCTGATCCTAACACAATCCAAAAGCCCATAATTAAACACTTCTACTTCGACAAGGATCAAGCTCTTACCGGATTGTAAGAGAATCACCACCACCACTAATAGTGACAACTAGAATGCACAACACAACGAAATTTCTATCTAGCAAGGTCGAGCAATGAAAATTCACTCTAAGATCATAGACACACTCAAGGTTCTGTGCATCCAACACCAAGGCACAACTTAGAACACCTAAGAAGACATTCAAGACACCCAGGGTGTACCCCCATACAACGAAATGTCACAATACATATAGCGTAGAACCAACTCATCATTAAGCAAGAAGGAATCACGTAACGTTTAGCTAAGTAGCCAACAATATCAATGAGATCTGAGTCATCAATAAAAATAAAGTCCAAGAAATATCGGTAATCAAGGAAAGTGGCTAAGTAGCCCCATTGCAAAGTCTGAAAATTCTTGCAAAAATATAAATAACTAGAAGAGCCTCGGAGCTTCTCAATCCAATCATAAAATAATATGTTGGTCCTTGATAAAATGACACAAGTTTATGAATGTAAAATGTAAACCGTTAACACCACATTCACTTTGCAGCCCTTCATGGCTGCCAATAGGTGTACTCTGCCTCGAGGTCAGTTCTAAGGACACGTACATAGGATTGGGTCATAAACGAAACCAAACTTAATGTCCACTCTCCCATGTGGGTAACGAAATGAAAAATTGACAACCAAACTATCATTCCTAACCAGTGAAGGAAGGAAAATATAAACAACTTCTAATTAACTCTTCCCGACCCCAGAACACAACCACTATTGTCCAACCACAAGAATCACACCATACATTTTATCATTCCAACATCTCCAATAAGGAAGGGTCTCAAAATGGCTTACAATTAAATCAAGATTTAGGACTTGTAAAACAACACATTTTCAAAGGAGAACCAAGTTTCCACTACACTAGAAGTTCACAAAAATCAATTTAATTTAACATTTTCACTTACCGGGTTTAGAAAAAACACCACTAAGTAAGCAAAACAACTCAAGCAACTTATTATTTTATTATTATTTTAATTCTTGTAGTTCAAATGAACAAAGTAATGTAATATTTTTATACGTGTTTCTTTTTTCAATTTTCAAACAAGGTTGTTTTCTATATTTAAAAGTGTGCTAGGTTTACATTTCATGTCTCAAGTTTTCTAGTGTGCCCAAGGGTCCAAGTTTTGAACCCACGGCTCTGATACCAAGTGTAATGCCCGTTAAAATCTTCCACTTGAGACCCATGAACAATCTAGGTTTAGTTACAAAATTATGCATGATTTTTTTAAGTGTTAACAACCATGGAGTCTCAAGGACAATTAAATTCAACCGATAACTTTTCCCATTATATTAATTACTAATCCCACATTATAAAGCAACAAGTGTAATAAGTCCACGCCAATCCTCAAATCTCCTTTGGGCTTAATTTAATCATTGATCACATTAACATATTAGCTAAATATTCCCTTATTAAAATGTTAGGGTTAATGGACTTAAAAAAAAATTACATACCTAAGGTATTTAATTCCACAAGATCTAAGGACACAAGAGCAAGGTTTAATTACAATGGGGGAAAAGAATACATATTTTAAATCATCGAAGTAAATTCTTACTTACTCACTCCCAGGAGGGTTGAGAATCATTAAAGATTCAATTTGATTTTTCCCATGATTAATAAAAATGAAACTTCCAAGAGGCAAAACATTCTCATTAGATATGGAAATTTCCTCACCTTTCCATTGATATAAAGAAGGAAGTCAAAAACTAACTCATCATATTTCTCAAGTGATGGGCCCTCTTGACCATTTGAGAGGAAAAAAGAGGAGTCTACGGGCCTAGGGAGAGAATTTTCCCAACTCCAACCACCCTCATGGAATTCGAAGAAATTTCACCGGAGTAGGAATGGCGGGGTGGGAAGCAAATTTTTCCCATCAAAACATGAGTGGGCACTACAAGATAATGGGTCATGTATCTCAATATTTTCACAATTTTTTTGTGAATAAGTTAAAAATTGTGAATCCAAATTTGAGGACTCCACTTTCACAAAAATTGTGAAAAATTAAATTGTAGAAATATTATAGAACTCATCATACTGACTTGAATTTTGTAGCAATCACCAAAAAAGAAATTGTGAGAATTACTACAATTATAATAATTGTGAATCCTATCAACCTGTACGAATTGTGAATTTACCACAAAAACAACATTTAGGACATTGTTAAAAACTTGAACTTTTAAGATTAATATTATTAATATAAGATTAAATTATAACTATATCATCATTATATAATATTTTATAAATATATATTTTTTTGTTTTCTTATTTTAAATTACGAATTTGAAAGTTTATTACTATGTTAGATAATGTTAGTGAAAAATAAAATACTAATATATAAGATTTATTTATAAATTATATAATAATTTTAAATCACAACATTATTCAAATTACAAATTCAATTCATAAGGAGCATTTAGTGGATTTTAAACTCGTAAATAAGGTATTTATGTTAATTTCAAAATATATTAAACTAATAATAAACAAATATAAATGTGAGAGAACGTTGATTGAAAAATAAGATTCGGTGCATGTAAATTGCGTGGAAATGTTCTTTTACGAACATTCACAAAATAATATAGGTGGAAACATGTATCTACCATTGGAGAACGGGAAAATTGTATTATTATATTATGAATTCTTTTGTGATAGTTGGGTGGACAAATAGGGGATTCGTCGAAACCAAGTATTTACAGACTTTTGAATCTCTTTCATGTTATGGGTATTAAAGTATTTTTTTGAAAAAAATTGATATGAAATCTATTTACTACTAAATTAATGTTATGGAGTAATTTTAAAAGGCTATTTTGCCACAACAACACCAAAATTAATTACAAATAAATTATTTAGACTTTAGAAACCTGATAGAGAAAAATCAATTAAAATGCATAGGATATTGTTGTGTATGCATGATGTGATTAAAAACAGGCGGAATTATCATTAATCTACCTACAAAAGTAATTTCATGTTCGGAACTTGGAAGTTTTCTTAAATCTGATTTTCTTTATTCAAAAGCATCAATTAAAAAAATAAAGGCTATACCCCAAAACCTCAAATAATTGATTGATGTTCTCGGATCCCATAAAACTTATAGAAATCAGAGTTAAGATGAAACCATGAAAAAAATCAAAATCTTTAGAAAATCTAAAGATACCCTTTAGGTGAAATTCCCTCGAAGGAAAAAATCAGATCCACATTGCTGAAAGGTTTGAAAACTAGAGTAGATAAACCCTTGAAAAATGATTTAAGAGTTAAGAATGCAACAATAGAAGAGGAAAAGGAAATTTGTAAAACCAACTCGGAATTTTTGTGAAAATTTCATGAAAACTCCTTCAAATTTTGATGGAATGACTCTTGGTCCCACTGGGCATATCAAAAAAAAGAATCAAATACAAACAACAGGACTCTGCAAGCGATCGGTTGAGACGAAGTGCGATTGACACAAAGGAGCTTTTCCCAATAAGCATAGATAAAATAAAAACCCCGGATGAAGGCCACCTATTCTCACCTAAATGAATAAAATGGAGGGCTTCCAAAACCTAATCTAACCTAAGGAGACGGGGTATGAGAATCTTTAATAGTAATTTTTTTAAACTAGGGTATGTTACGAGGAATAAATACATACCATTAAATATAATAGAACCACAAAAAAATTCAGGATATTTTTTCATTGATAGCCATATTAACCTAAGATCGATGGAGGAAAAAGAATATTTGAGAATCATCCACAAAATGCATTTTTATTTTGCATTAAAGATTTACACGAAATATGCATAATTTATGCATTACAAATTAGTTAATGGGAAGTGTCCTTTGCTCCACAAATCAAAAACTAGTGTACATAAGAAGGAGGAGGCTTAAACAAGAACTTTGTCAACCTTTTTTAAAGAGATTTACCATTTGGTTTAAAATGTTATAAGGGAAGAAATGGAGGTGCCCCAAGTTTATCAAGAAAAGAATTTAACTCTTAAACATGGCGGTAGGTGGGATCCCCAACAACTGATGGCGAACTGTATTTTTATTTTTAAAATTGTCCCATATTAAAGTATATCTTAAGTCGTAAATGTGTTTGGAGCTAGTGTGAATTAATTCACAATATTATTAGTCCCAACTCTGAAGAATATTTCTGCGTTATATATATTAAATTTCGGGGTTCTCCTCTGCAATAAAAAATGTAAAATGGATAGTTAAGATATGTTTGATGCTCGTGTTTTCTCGAAATGTATTGTAAAATAATCATAGTTTATTTAATAAAATATGAAATGATGTTGTGCATATTTATAATAATACAAAAAATGTAAAATAGATCATTTAGATTATCATACTTGTTCTTCTCCCATGCAACCCGAGTCTTTTTATAAACATGAAAATCTGATTTTCCTTTGTTGTGGATATTACAAATATTTCGACATGCTCTTTTTTTTATAGATGCAAATTAGTTTTAACGTCATATTTATAATACTAAATCATACATTGAATATTTAAGGGTGGGCTGTTTTGTAAATTTTAAAATCTTAATTATCTTTCAAATTCTAGGATAGTGTTTTCCACAATGATTCAATGGTAATATAAATTTCCAAAATGTCACGAATGTGATTTTTTTCAATTTGGTCGGGTTTTTGGGAACTATAAATAAAAATGTTTTCTTTTTTAGCAAATTATTCCAGGAGGGAAAAAATAACACAACCTGAGTGTTTAGTTGTGAATTATTCTCAACATTTTTTTTTAAGTGTTAACAACTTTGCAAAGTCTTAATACTACTTTAAATTACTAATAACTTTTCCCATTATAATACTAATTAGTTAATTCCACATTATAAAAGCTTATTATAAGTGTAATAAGTCCATAAATTATCAAATATCCTTTGGGATTAATTTAATCATGGTGATTCACATTAACATATTAGCTAAATATTCCCCGATTAAAATTTTAGGGTTCAGGGATAAACAATTAAATACCCAAGGTATTTAATTGATGTAGATTAAAATAAGAGGTTTAATTGAACTTGAAGTGGAAAAGAAACAATTGGAATCATGAGTAAATTTCGGGTTACCCACTAGAAAATTAAATATTCAATTTGAATTTTTCTATTGTTTTTAAAAGCTCATGATTAGAAAATGTGAAATTCAAAAATTCTAGTTAGATAATTTCCTCACCTTTCCAGATAAATGAAGTCCTCCTCTCACATATTTCTCAAAATGAATATTTCAAAATTATGGAAAATTTCCCTACATGATATTCATAAAAGTAATTCATTCGAGGAGTAGGAATGCAAAGACATTATTTCCACAAAACCATTATTTTCTGGATAACATGCGTGGATACATGGCAGTAGTGGGGGGAACTTTAGTGCTTTTTCCCCTTTTAGGACAAAAGAGCGATTTGCCCCGCACACCTTGTGAGCCCAAAAGGACACGTGTCGGCATTTCCCAACTCTAGTGCAGAAAGTCAGGATGCCAAATAATTTTTAGAATTTTCTCCTTTTTTCCAAAAAGTGCTAAGGGATCAAAATTTTCCGCGTCTCCGCCGACACACAAGGCACCACGTTTCAGTCATCTATTGGTCATGGGTGGCGGGAGAACTTAGAAAAATTTCCCAAAGAAAATTTTAAAGCGCTAAGTTTTTAAGGGATCCGCTCCTCCACGATGCCTCATGACGCCATGTGGCAGCACACGATAGGTTACGAGCCACGGTTCGCGGAGAAAACTTATAAAATTTTCCAAATTTTAATTTTGAAAAACATTAAGGTTTAAACGGGTTTTTGCCTCATTGTTGCTTTGTGAGGCCACGTAGCAGCATTTGATTGGCTGTGGGTAGGCAAGGTGGCGGGAAAAATTGGGAAAATTTTCCCAAAAAATTATTTTTAACTTAGGTGATATTTGACAAAAGAAAGGCTTATGGGTCAGTGGAGTAGTGGGGAAATTCATGCCTTTGGCAATTTTTGTCAAAAAAAAGGTGCTAAAGGAAAATTCGGTCCCATGAAGTCCACCAAGAAATTTTTTATTCATTTAAAATTTGACAATTAGATTATTTTGAGCCCGAAATGAAGTAAAAACTTTAGAAGGCCATAAATTTTGATTGGGAACTCGTTTTTTGAAAACAAGGACTTTCTGGAAAGCTCTTGACGTCCTCTTTGCATAGAAATCTTAGGAATTTGATTTTAATAAATTTTAAAGGGTCAATTTTGAGAAAATTTCTTTCTGTCACTTAGAAAGTGAACTAGTATTTTTAACTTATCAATTTTGTTCAAATTTGTCGTTAATTCTTTTTCCACTTTCTAAACAAGCATGGAGGATTTTACTTGGAAGATTTTAGGATAGATTGTAAGGTTAAGTTTACTTGATTGATTTGCATTTGAAATTTATCAATTTTATATAGCAAGAAGTCTACAATTTTGCCTTTGCCCGATTTGAAAGGTTCTATAAAATTTTCATAAGTATTTTGGAATGTTTGGGATCATTTTGACCTTACAAATGAATTTTGATATTTCATTTTTTCTTTTTGATGTTGCAGGGTCGATCTATGCATTTTGATAAAACATTTTCCAATTTTGAAAACATCTAACAGAGATCTAATTCGAAAGGATCTATTTTCCATTTATCATCTTCTAAGTATTAGAAATCATTCTAGATCCAATCTAACTCATTAAGTTGATTCGAATCAACGTATTCAAATGCCAAATTACAATTCTGATTTTCAAAACTTTCATTTCTAAAGAATAGAGCATTATGACATTTCTTCATACATATTCACTTTTTCATCTTTCCAACAAAGATTTCAAATTACATTCAACAATCATATTTCCAATGAAAGCAATATCATTTGAACAAAGTAACCACTTCTATTTATATAGATCAAATACAACTTTACAATCACAACTCTTTCTCATTACATTCCTTTTTACAAATAGAATACAGAGTAAATTTCTTTCACATTCAAAAGGGATTTTATTTCCAAAACATAGTAACTCTTCAGCACAAAATGTGTATTAAATTGTCATCCACATCAAGTGGGGAAATGGTTTACAAAAGTAGTTTCGTAAGGGACTATCATAACTTTGTCTTCTTCCTCAATTACAATATATAGAATACAATTTCTTCCACATTTATTCAAAAAAAAAAGAGGACATATTATATCTCTTTCACAATTCAATTTACAACTTTCATAGCCCATACATACCATCTTTCAATCACACATAATGTACAAGTTCATCCACTTCAAAGTGGGAAGGGTTACTAATAAGTAATAATCTCAACAAGGACTGTCAAAATTTTCTATTTTCCTCTGCTCTAGAACAACAACATGAATATCTTCCATTTTTCTTTATTTCAATTTATCACCAAAAACAGGGGGAAAGGCAACACTCTCCATCCAACCAAGACATCCAATGAAAAGGAGAATCTTTCCTTCTTCATTGGCCCCCGAAAGCACCAACCATATTGCAACTAGATATGATTTTCAACACACATGGTAACAACGAGGCTTCACAACACAAAGATAGATTTCTCATTCAAAACACAAGTTCAAACAAAATTGTAGTTTGCCACCACATAACAAAACAACAAACAACACTCGGGCTTCATCATGCAAGCCAAATGAGCAAGAAACTATGGGGGATGTTGATTATGCCTCCCAAAGGGAAATATATATCATTTCATATCCCTTACATGCCCTTATACCTTCCCAAGTACCCCTTATTTCTCACATTTCCTTATGCCTCCCAACCTCTTATGTCACCCCATAACGAGTAAAGAAATGCAAGCTATTTCTTTGTAAGGTGGAACCCAAATCCCAAATCCCTCCACACGTATACCTCCCCCAAAACATTTATGCCTCCCACAAAATGCCCCAAAGTCTTCTCCTACACCATCCCTAGGCCATCTACCCAACCATCCAACAAATAAAACAACACATTCAAACATTCAACCATTCACATATGCATACAAATAAAAGGAGAGTATTTCCAAGAGCTAAGCTCTTACCTCTCCATGATGGAGTTTGTTTCATGTTCCAAAGCAGCAATTTCTAATGCAAAAATAGCCCAAGATCAACAAAACACAGGTCTGTAAAAATTCTACAACTTTCTCCAAAAGCAAGAGCTCCAAATAGCAAAATAATTCACCCCAAAAGAAGTATGCAAAAGTACAACAACCAAAAGAGTGTGACCCCCAAAACAAGAAAATGAATTTGAATATATAGAAGGGGGAAGAGAGGAGGATGAGGTGGATCTATGTAGGATGCCACATCACACATCCTCAGCTCCAACTCACAAGTCAACTTCAATCTCCAAGGCACAATAAATAAGTAGGTGAATAATATGACAGTTTTACTTACACACTCAAATCCAACCCATACCCCAAAGGACTGAAATTAATAACATGTAAGAAAGTGCAATTAAAACATTCAGCTTGACTTACAAAAATGCACAAAGAAGGTCTAAATTTAGACTCTCCAACCATAGGTAAGGTTGGTATGCAAATTTAAGAGGTATGGGACAAGTTTAACTTGTCCCACAAGCCTCCAAAATTAGTCTCCAAGAAAATTTTGAATTCCAAAGAAGATGAAGTGTTTCATACTCCAAATTTTACTTACATATCTCTTACACATCACCAACACATTGCTTACACATATCTTACAACATTTAATACAAGAGTCAACCACTCCAATAATTACTTTCTTATGACCCAATTTAATTAATTAATTTTAACAATATGATTACTCACATTATGTACCACAATTTATTTAAATAAAAAGGGGTGAACACATCACTTAATAAACACATACAAACACCAATAAAAAGAAACCAAATAAATAAATACACATAACCCTTGGTCACATTTATAGGTGATCCCCCCATGGGAATCCCTAACAACAATAAAACATGCACACACACAAACAATACAAGTTGCCATGGTGACCATGTTGAATTCATCTAGAATTTCAATGTGGTTGGTCTCCAATCTCCCGATGTTTGTTGTGATATTTTAACCTGCAAAACACAATACCTCCTTTGGCCTCCGTGGCCATTTCGAACATCCAAATGAATATTAATATAGTTTCAAAATTATCAATATATATATGAATCGAAAAAATATCTAGACATTCAACAATATCACTTATAATTTCATCAACAACTATTTCATCATCAATTTTAATTCAATTTTCTCATTATACTCAATATATCTAAATATCATATGTCCTAACAACATCGATAAATATATATAACCATGCCCCACAAACATGTCAACTTCTATATAAATTGTCTCTAACAATCATCATGCATCATATGGGAATCGAGTCAATAATAGTCCATGATCTAACATCTAACACCATACTAAATTAAAAATATAATAATGTCCATAATATAGTCACCGAGTATCATGATCAATATCAAGACGTGTCGAAGGAAGTGGGCACTACAAGATATCAAAGCCATAACATGTTGTCCATTAGAAATCTGATTAAAAAATCCATGTTTTGATACCAATTTGTAGAAATTAGGCACATAAAATAAAAACTAATAGAAATAAAATAAAGAATTGCAAATAAAACAAATTATTACAAACTTGGATCAGCACTTTTGTGCATATATTTCTTCTTCCTTATCAAAGCTTCGACTCAATACAATCTATCTGAATGTAATTTATATCAAACACTTATAATTGCCTCTAATAAATAGATGACTTTCATCTAACAATAAAATACTCAACTCTCCTAAAATTAGCACATGCTTTTGTGCAATACAAAGCTTTTGATTTATTTGCTTTATTAGTTTTTGTAAAAGTAGGAATTTAAAAGTGAACTTTCTAAAAATTAAAATCATGTAAAAAACAAAATTCTTTTTACTTTTCTAGGGGTTAAATTAAACTCTTTTTCTAACACATTCGAGGAAACATGTTTTGTCCCATACTTTTTGTTCACCTATTGGAGAAAAAAACAAATAGAACAAAAGAGGGTACAAGTATAAAATATTTTGAGAAAAGAATAAATTGTAATTGTTTTTCATAAATGATAGTGAATGTACAATGATTGGAACATCTAGAATAACTCCTCCATTCTTTGATAGTGGTATTTGATAAAACTGTAATTTGAGAGAAGATTAAATTGTAATTTTTTTCCAGCATTGATAGAGAATAGACAATGGATGGAACATCCAAAATTACAGCCATTCCATTCTCTCATAGTGGTATTTCATAACATTGTAATTTGAGAAATGAATAAATTGTAATTTTTTTCTCACCACCGATAAAGAATAAACAATACATGGAACATCCATAATAATAGCCCCTCCATTCTTTCGATAGTGGTATTTGATAAAATATTAAAACTAGAATGTAAATAAAACTATCTCATATCCTAACTTCCGTGCAAAGGAATAATTTGTATTATAAGGGATATTATAACACAATTACCATTTACTTGCTTAATCAATGACCAAAATGCATAGGATAAGCATGAAACAAACATATTATACATGTGGCTAATACCAATTACCAAAGATAACATAAAACCTAAAACTAAAGATGGCCAAACAACTTATGCACGGCGTACAAAATGCCCTTGATTGCTATGCACGAAAAAAATCAGACAGATTAAGTGATTACAGAAATCATTCTAGTTCAAGATATTCCAACAAGTCTCCTCAAATAAACAGTATCTCATACTTAGAGATGCTTCCTCTAGATAATAGGTTGAAAGTACACCACATAAGCTTTTAACGGTTAAAGGAGAAATGGAAAAACACTAATGACAACAACAATATAAATGCCATTTAGTAAAAGAAGATTAAGGGAACAAAATTAGATGAAGCTATGAAAATGATCACAACCCTGAATTCGTAATCAAAAAGTAACCTCTAATCTCATAAGTACCATTGCTTTGAAGGGAAACCCTAAATACTAAGATGTTAGAAGTGGCAAGGCGACAAGAAGAATGAAAGTCACATTGGAAGAAACTAAAAGCCATCTCGATAACCTAAGGTACTAAGAAATAGAAAGACACATGTCAAGGGTGAACAACATATAAGCTTATAACAAGTGGGAGATTAACTACCAAAATGCCAAGGAAACAGGGATCGAGGAGCCAAACCAAATGGATTTGTGGAACTGATCACAGGCCTAAATTCAAAGATTCAAAGAAAGAAGAAGAATTGAGATATCATATCACAAAGGTTTTCCTCTTTAGAGACATTTTGTTGGTGCCATCGACTAGACACATGTAAATTTTTTTTTATTCAGCAAGAAAAGGATGAGTGAAGAGAGTTGAGATCTAGAATTTATGAGCGATTTGATGAGCACCTAAAGTATTTCAGTTTTGTGAACTAACTAAGAGAAAAGAGGAGGATTTACAGGGGTTCTCCTATGTCCGGGAACCTTAGCCTTAAGAATTAGAGATTGTTGGCTTTGAATTTTCAAATGACTGGAATGGCTGCTACTTCGATGATTCAACCTCTGTTTTTCAATGCGGGTTCTAATAATAACGTGAATGTCTCAAACTCAACTCCCGGATTTACATCATCCATTTGTTTAATTTTTTGCATTTTCTACAAGATCTTACTAAATGAACCTTCAAACATGAGTCTTTATCATTAAGGTTTTCAAGATATTTTAATTTCCATTCTTTGCGTCCATTGTTTCTACTGCGATAGAAAATTTAAAACGCCTCTTGTTGAAATTCATGTTGTCACTTTACATGTGTTAGTAGTGCATATGGTGTTTTTTTAATATTGGCAAATAATTTTTGAAAGGGACTATACCCTTGAATACAAAATAAGGCCTTTAAGCCGAATAAGAGTGAGAAACATAGCAGACTAACCAAGTCCAAGAAGTACATTGAAAATCAACGTAGCCCGTAAACTTGACTACACAAGCGAGACTTAACAAAGAAACAACAAAGAAAAAAACAACAACCCGATACCCAAGAAACAAGAAGAATAACAAAAGAGAGCAAAGAGAAGCATGCGGGACTACTTCTTGGCTGTTTGATCAACACCGATCTTGACTTTTTCCAAGCATGAAACATACCCAAAGCGGTCATGTGGGGCAAAGATCCGTCTTATCGAGCTCCTCGATGGTTCTTTTGCTCTCTTTTTCATTGCCCCAAAGTGCAGCCCGGGACACCGCGAGGTTGGAAACACTTTTGGCATGCCCCACGATGAACTCCTCAATGGCCCTAAAGGCGGCAATGTTGTAATCATGCCTAGTATTAGCCTTCCCAAGGCGGGAGTCCAAGGAGGTCACTTTTTGTATATGTCTTCAACTCCTATTGTCACAATGCTCCCTTCCCTCCATGCTTTTCTTACCTTTTGCTTTAGCTAGATTTTTGACCTCATCCTTCAACATTTTTATCTCAGCCTCTAAGGCCTCCAGTCTCTTAGAAGGGTTATCCATCGTGCTTCCTGGGACCGGCACTACTTATGTTCGGGCGGGTCACATGCAATGTCAAGATCAAGAGGCTCTTTTCCTGCTGTAAGAGTCTCAAGGTTGAGTCTCCTAGAAGCCCTGGTGAGAGGTCGTTTTAGAGGTAGAGGTGAGGTGGGTGTCGGGAGGAGCAGTAGGAGGAATAGAGGAGAAACATGTGCACTGGCATGGGGTAAAGCAGACCGGGAGGCAGGGGGTAGCGGCAGCAGGGAGCAGAAGCAGGACTCGGCGGCAAGAAGCAGAGTTCATCGGAGCCGGGCTAGGAGAGGAGGGAAGACCGGGGTACTTGAGAAGGCGATTTGTGGATAAGCAAAATAAGCCCTTGATGCAAGGGAACCACCCGTATGTATGCTTACGGAACTCCAAAATAGAGCGCTCAAGAGAGTTTAAAAGATAATGAGGGAAAGCAAACCAATCTATTCCTACGGAAGTGATTTAAAAGATGAGATGCTTATTTGGGACAACAACAAACCTTCCTTCCAAGGAGATGAAACGAATCATCATGCGAGTGACTTCATCAAATGGTGATGGAATTGAGCTTACAAGCAAACCTTACATTTAAAAGGCTTAAAAATAAGCTTCTCATCTTCCTCCATAAATCTTTTTTTCTTCGATTTCTTTGATAACCCTTTTGTTGAAGAAGCAAGTGCCCATCCAGCCGAGACCGGTCGCTTCAAAGAATGAGCTCTTCATTGACAAGAATTTTCTGTCCCCCATAGTCGACAGTCCTCTCTTTCCACTCCTTAGCAAAGCATACTGAAATACTTTGATCATGCCCTTGCACTCTTTCAACAAAGCTGGTGAAGCCGCCTATGCTGAGGATGTTCCAAAGCTCGGTGTTTTCCTTCCAATCAGGGTCCGCGCACGGCTCAATTTGACAGGGAGGTCCTCCCATCTTCTCAGTGGTGTGTAGGTTACAACAAATTCCAGAATGCCGTTGGGCGTGAAGAACAGTTCGTTTCTTACTGTTGAAGAACGCATAAGACTGGGTACTGTAGCCGTTGGTCTTCTCACAAACGGCTGCGTAATTGCTGAACTGAGCCTGCGGGAAGTCGCGTGTGAAAACCCTTTCCCTGTCAACAATCACTTTGAAATTCTCATCGGTTTTCGTGGAGTTTGGCATCCGGATATCAACGGCCCGTTGTACCCCAGCGTGCGTGATTTTCAAATCTGGATGACTCCACTTGAAAATTCTTAGATAGATCTTACTATTATTAGGAAAAGATATTATTTGCCTCGCCATATAGAAAAAAGCAGCACGTGTGAAAGAGTAAATGATTTTGATTTTCCGCCAAAGATTAAGGCTTATCTCTAGAGGTTGCTTGCTTGTGAAGACCCGCATGGATGCTGTTGTGAAGAAGTCGATTAGGATACTATCATTATCCCAGATAGTAAAATTAATATTAATGCCATAATTGGCCAGTGCATCCGCCAGATTGTTACCTTCCCTGTAAGTATGTATGATTCTGATACTATTGAAGGTGTGGCAAATGCTTATGGATTCAGAGATAAAATCTTTAATACTCCAACTGGGAGATGAGGACTGATTGAGGAGCTTAATGATATTAAGGGAGTCCCCTTCAACAATAAGGTTCTGAATGTTTTGAGCCCGTGCAACTCTCAAGCCCCAGAGAGCAGATAATGCTTCGGCAAAATGATTGGTTTGAATTCCCATTTTACTAGCAGAAGCAGCAATCAAATTACCTTTGTGATCTCGTATAGCTCCTCCTCCAGCTGCTGTCCCAGGGTTTCCCTTAGAGGCGCCATCAAAGTTCAGCTTGTACCAATTAGAGTCAGGAGGATGCCATTTAATCAACGATCTATCTACACTATTCCCAGGGTTGCTCCAATTTCCAATGTGCCAATTAGATAAAATGTGCTCTTCATTCTCGGGATAACACTTGTTCTTGGGAGGTTTAAATCGGCCATGTCCTCTTTGATACCTTGAGAAATTTTACTAATACGATTTTATAACTCTGCTTCTTATTTCTGAAAATTATATTATTTATGTCCCGCCAAATCCTCCATTAAGTGTGGGATTGCTAATTTCTAGATTCTTTTGATAGCACAATGTCTCGAATGGTGGGTTCCAATGATTCCATAGCTGATTAAGGTTCTTCGGCAACACCCAAAGAGCATCAAATTTAGAAAGAACAAAGCTCCAAATTCTATTGGCATAAGCACAATGTATGAACAGATGACTAATGTCTTCATAGTCATTCCTACAAAGGTGGCACCAATTAGGAATTATAAATCCTCTTCTCATCAAATTGTCAGTGGTGAGAATTCTACCTCTGATGGCCAGCCAAAGAAAAATTTTTATTTTGGGGGTTAACTCAGGCATCCAGATCTTGTTCCAGTTAAAGTCAGATTGGTTACTCTGAGAAAGAATGGTATAACCAGATTTGACTGAGTATTTCCCATCTTGTGAATTGCTCCAAACCAGCTCATCCTTGGAATTCAGCTGACTTAAAGGGAAGAGGTCTAAAAGATCCTGGAGGGAGGAAGTAGATTGTTTCAGCTCAATTCGTTCCATAGAAAGTCTTTTCCAAGCCTTGTTGGTGCCATTTCCTTCGATATAGTCCTTGACTTTAGTTCCATACTTGCTTATAAGGCTGTCCTTAGCTGTCCCAAATCTCTCCAAGAGGTTGTCACTGAACCAGTTATCCTCCCAGAAGTTTATTTCACTTCCATCCCCCACTTTCCATTTGCTACCCTGTTTGATGAAGTTTCTACTCTTAACCAGATTATTCCAAAAAATGGAACCATTGGGTAGTTGATCTTCATGCAGATAGGAGTAGACAGCTTGTTGATTCAAGTATTTTGCTTTAATAACATCAATCCAGGGCTGTTTCTCAGATAGCAATCGCCAGCCCATCTTAGCGATGAGTGCCTCATTCATTTTCTCAATATTTTTTATGCCCAGCCCTCCCATAGATTTTGGGGTGCAGACCTTGTCCCAGGCCACTAGGTGAAATTTGAACTTCTCTTCCATACCTTGCCATAAATTTTTTTTCTGAATCCTTTCAATTTTCTCTCTGAAGGAAGAAGGAATTTTGAAAAGTGACATGATATAGATGGGCAGACTTTGGAGTGTACTTTTAATGAGAAGGCACTTACCAGCACTAGAGAGAGTGGCCCCTTTCCAACCTGCCATCTTTTTCTGAAATCTCATCAACAAATCATCCCACACCATGTGAGAGACTTTCTTAGTGCCAAGAGGGAGGCCTAAGTATGTTGCTGGAAGAGCACCAATTCTACAGCCCAGAATTTTAGCAATCTTGAACTGTCTTTCCTCAGGGGTGTTAAAGAAAAAAATGGTACTTTTGTCATAATTAATCTCTTGCCCAGAAGCAGATTCATATAATTGTAATAAAGCCTTAATAGCTTTAGCTTCCACAACTGAGGCCAGAAGAAGAAGGATTGTGTCGTCCGCAAACTGTTGATGAGAGACAGCTTGGCTGAATGAAGCGGGTTTAGATCCATTTAAAAGGCCGTTCTCAACCGCTCTGCCAATTGTTCTACTAAGGCTGTCAGCTAAGAGAATGAAGAGTAAGGGGGAGATGGGGTCTCCTTGTCTTAAACCTCTGCTGCTGGTGAAAAAACCCACAGGCTCCCCATTAACAACCACAGAGAACCTGGCTGTAGATATACAAGACCTAACAATTTTTCTAAATTTTTCCGTGAACCCAAATTTAGATAAAATCCTGTCAAGGAAGACCCAAGAAACCTTGTCAAAAGCTTTATTCATATCAAGCTTGAGGATCATATTGGCCTTTTTATTATTTTCCATGGAATGTATAGTTTCGTGCACCATAATCACTCCGTCTTGTATTATCCTGCCTTTAATAAAGCCACTCTGCTGCCTTGAGATGAGGTCATTCATTATGAGCTGCAGTCTAGTAGTGATGATTTTGGTGAAGATTCTATAGATAGCATTAGCAAGACTGATAGGTCTGAAGTCCTTGAAGTCTTTTGCATCCATTTTTTTAGGTGCCAGCACAATGTGCGTGTTGTTAAGCTCTTTTAGAAGATTTCCTGTTCTATAGAATTCATTTACCGCTTTGAGAAGATCCTCCGAGCATATTTCCCAGAACTTCTGAAAAAAATTAATAGAGAACCCATCCGGTCCAGGAGCCTTGTCCCCCTCAAGAGAAAAGACAGCCTTTTGCAGTTCTTCAAGCGTGACAGCTTTAGTGATGTCTCTGAATTTCTGGTCCTCAATGTTATTCTGAGGGATGGCCTCCAGCATGAAGGAGATAGCTTCAGGGTTGCTGACGTTGTTCTCTTTAAGAAGATTCTTGTAAAATTCAAGCGCTTGTTTCTTGATGCTGTTTGGATCTTTAGTGTTGTTCCCATTGTTTTTAGAAACCTCAAGGATTCTGT
Organism: Taxus wallichiana var. yunnanensis; assembly: GCA_018340775.1. Lineage (NCBI taxonomy): Eukaryota > Viridiplantae > Streptophyta > Pinopsida > Cupressales > Taxaceae > Taxus > Taxus wallichiana. Next base: position 834,403,645 of record CM031240.1, read on the forward strand.
TACTGGCTCTATGTTTTAGAGTAGTCATGTGAAAGAACTTTGTGTTCCTGTCTCCCTCTTTAAGCCAGATAGCTCTAGATTTAAGGCGCCAAAAAGACTCTTCCCTACTGCAGATCGTATGCAACTCAGAAAGAATATTCTTTTCATTTACTTCATCTTCAACCGATCTTCCCAAAGTATCCATTTTTAACTCCAGATCCTGAAGCTTCTGTTTTAACTCTTTCTTTTTTTCGAAAATATTTCCAAAAACCCTTTTGTTCCAGATTTTGACTTGCTTTTTGACATTTTTGAGTTTTTGAACCAATCTGAACTGAGCAGTGCCTTCCCCATTCCATTCCCACCATTCTTTTATCCTATCATAGATATCATCATGCTCCATCCACATTTTTTCAAATTTGAATGAGCTTTTTGCTGGTTTAGTCCAATTGAGAAAGCTTAAAGCAATCGGATTATGATCCGATCCAATTCTTGGAAGGGAAGATAGGTAGAAGTCTTGGCTTAGAATCCGGTTGCTTGAGATTAATGCCCTATCCAATCTCACCTGAATGAACTCCTTTCCCAGCCTTCTATTATTCCAAGTATACTTATTACCATGCAGATCCACATCAATGAGGTTTTGCTCAGCAATAAAGTCAGCAAAGTCCTCCATACCATTAGAGAAGGTGGGGGTTCCTCCAAACTTCTCACCTGGGTTTAGAGGGGAGTTGAAATCTCCCATAATGAGCCAGTTGGCAGAGCTATATTGGTTTCTAAAGATTTTAAGATCAGCCCATAGTTTTCTTCTACCACTAGCAGAATTAGGTGCATAAATATTAGACAAGATCCATTCACACTTTTTCTCAATAGTGACGAATTTAATTGCAAGATGATTAATATTAGCACTAAGAATCATACCAGTATAGTGTCTTCTATCCCAAAGGGTAGCCAATCCTCCGGAAGCTCCCTGAGAATCAACAGCCGCCATTTCAGAACTATCCCAAAAAAATTTAATATTAGCCATAGTCATTGCTTTCATTTTAGTTTCTTGAAGAATCAAAATACTGGGGTTACTGGAATCTCGTAACTCCTTGATGGTTCTTTGCTTAGAGTTTCCATTTAGGCCTCTAATATTCCAGGATATAATCTTCATTTGGAATGGTTGGTAGTTGGAATTGCTTGCTGGTTCAGTTGTCGCTGAACCCCATCTGCAATATCCCTCTCTGTTTTCTTAGCTCTGAGAGTCTTTTTAGAGGGTCTTCCTCTTTTTGAGCTTCCTCCAAAATCAGCTACTCGTCTAGCAGAAGACCTGGTTGTTCTAGAAGAAGAGGTGTCCCAATTGTCAATTTCCTTTTTTTTATCACTATACAATGAATCTGGGATCCTTTCAAAACCTCTCATTCTTTTTTTCTTTTTTGAGATGACCAATGTGAACCCAGAGTCTGAATCTTCCATTTCCTTGGCAGGCGTGATTTCTCCTTCTTCATGTCCTTTATGCAGATCGTCCAAGCAAGAGATCGAAGTCGTTGCGTGTGCCGCACAGACTGCGAAGCCACCGTTGAGATGTTGGGACAAAGCGCAGATTCTGCAATACCATTCTCTCCGTAAGAGAGAATCTCCAAAGGCTCAAATTCTCGTCATAACTTCCTCATACTAGCCTTCCTCCTAATTAATGATTGAATTTCTTTCTCTTGTTCTAAATCATCAGTGCAAGTGATCGAAGCTATTCAGTGCTGCAGAAGACCGACGGCCTTTGTTGTAATGCCGGGATAAGGCAGTGGATCTGCAATACCATTCTCTCCAGAAGAGAGAATCTCCAAAGGCTCAAATTCTGTCATAACTTCCTTGTTACCAGCTTCCTCCCTATTTAATGATTGAATTTCTTTCTCTTGTTCTAAACTGTCAGGCAAGTGATCAGAAGTTGTTCTGGTGCTGCAGAAGACCGGCGGAGCCACTGTTGTAATGCTGGGACAAGGCAGAGGATCCGCAATACCATTCTCTCCAGAAGAGAGAATCTCCAAAGGCTCAATCTCTGTCATATCTTCCTTGTTACAAGCTTCATCCCTAATTAATGACTGAAATTTTTTCTCTTCTGATCCAGAAGGGACTAAATTGTCCATCACTGAACCCTCATGCTCGTTAACTTCCATGGATACCTTAACAGAATCTTCTTTCACAGATGTTTCAAGAGGTAAATCCGAAGAAGCCTTCACCGAATTGTCCAGAACTTCTTTGTTGGGAGCTTCAGGCAAAGCTAAAGTTGCAGCTTTGGGGCGCCAGACAAGATGCTTCTTTATATGAGTTCTAAAACCTCCCTTTTTTTTTTTTTTTTCCCTTCTATTTATATGCAAATCCTTCTGACTGGGACCTTTGTCATCCATCTTCCTATCCTTGCTTGGGTCCAAGCTATCTTTGTTCAGATCTGAGCCTATCCCAGGCTGTTCAAAGTCCAGAGGGAGGGTCATTTTCTTGGAGCAGTTTTTGTCAGAGTGACCAATGATATGGCATAGTTTACATCTTAAGGTTTCAACTTCAATTTTTTGGGTCCAGGATCCAAATTGAGTTTTCAAGATTATGTTCTCCGGAATCTCCTGATCTATGGCTGAGAAAATGCAGAACCGAGCAAAAGCAAGCGTGGATCTATTTCTTGTGGGTCCATCAAGCCCAATAGGTGCACCTAGGGATTTTGCAATATTTAGTAGTATTTCATCATCCCATAGATGCAATGGCAGCCCTGGAAGCCTACACCAGATTGGCATGGTGTTTATATTTTCAGTATTTGGATCAAAACCCGGATACCATTTTTTCAAAAAAAGACCCATATTTCCCAGCCACCAGGGGCCTCCCAGCAACACTGAATCTAAATCCTCTTGCTGGTTAAACTTAGCCAGGAAAAAACCCTTTGGCATAACAGTAATGTTTAGGGCACCCTTAGGTTTCCATTTTCTCAAAGCCCATTTTCTAATGAAATCAATATTAGGTCTAGAGCCAAGAAACTTACCAACAAGGGAGAGGTTTGTTTTGCTTAAGGCTCTATCAACAAATCCATCTGGGACCTTAAGACAGGTGGCACCCTCTTTGTCCGTTTCCCATGTAAAATGACCAGTGATTTTAGGACCCACCTTGAGGTTAGGGCTTTGAAAAAGCTTATTCCATGCCAAAGGTGTGGATCCCAGCATATCCTCCTTTTCTTTTCCCGCCTCGATTGTGGTTTGAGATCTGCTTTTCCTCAGTAAACTTTGTCATATTGCGCAGACTTTCCGCGGCCAGTATTGCCAAAACTGCGCTGACTGTACCTCCCGCTTTTGCATCGTTCGTACCCGTGTCCACAAACGTCCGGTTATGGCTACAGAACGGCCTTTCCTCAGCATTTTGAATCGTAGTTCGCAGACATTCTGCAGCCAAAACTGCAGAGACCGCGTCACCATAGTTCTCTCCATCGCTAGTTCTCTCCATTACATGAATTATAATGAATTACTTATTTTCTTTTACTAAGTTACTAAACTTTACTTTCTATGATTTCTCACATGGGATACTAACTTCAGTTATTAATTCATGTTTTGTAATAGAACTTGTAATAAGCCATTTATTGGCAATTCGATTGTTTTTTTTTCCCATGATTTGGACTAAACTATTTAATAGAAAGGAAAACTTATTAAAAATAGAACCTTTGAATTTTACTTGTAGCAAATTATTTTATAGAGAGGTAATGAAAATTTGTTCTTTAACCCACTGTTTCATCTACAGCTTTCCCTACTCAAGCACATTTAAATTTTGTAGGTGAGAATTTCGAATGATGTTCTAATACATAATGTGATGAATAAGATCATGATGAGGAAAGAAAATTAAAGAAAGGGAAAGGTCCTTGATGCACCAAGGTTTTGTTAATTTAGATTTATGAGGTAGTTCATGGCATATATTTTTAATATGTGGAGGCACTTAATTTTCTTTCAAATAAGAACAATGCATATTTTACAAGATTAGAATGAACTTGAAATATCTCTTTCAAAATAATACAAGAAAATAAGAATGAATATTTCTAAACCATTTCATTCATGTATCGTTCCTAGCATTAATCAAAATTGGAAACTAATTTGCATATTATATTGAATAGTATATTAGACCACCTAAAACTTAAAAAGTAACATAAAACCACTACATAAATTATAAATGAAAGACAACAAGTTTAAAATGTAATTTAGAGTTCTCGAATAGTGATAAATCATACACCAATTGGTAGTATTTATTAGATGAGGCGTAACATATGATATTGCAATTATTGAATACCTTCAACGTAAAAGACTATTAAACAATTCAACGAAAATAATTTTTGGTATAACCTCTTAAACTTCTATGTGGGCTGCGATATGAATTCCCCACATGACCGCGTGATTATACCAGATATATTCTTAAATTTGGCATGCCACCTATACCTATCAAACAATTTTTGGGTGACTATGATTTTTCAACAATTGCTTCAAAAACACAAAACAATGTTATTTTTATTAACTATTCTATATTTATTATATCTTTTTAAATATATATTTATATAAATGTTTATAATTTATATAAAAATCTGTATAAAATTTGACGATCACATTTTAAATATACAAGTCGCACGTGATGGTTATATCAGATATTTACAAGTATTTTAAGTTTAAAATTTAAAAGAACGTGTAAACGGCCGGGGTCCTTCTATTAAATTCACGTGGTCACTTAGCATATTTAAAGTCTGGGATAAGTTAAATCCCGCCACATATACCACGCGAGTTTATAACCATGTTGACCAAGTCTACACCCAGTTCCCACACGAGTTTACGTGGGTTCCTCCATTTAGCGAGCTTAGCCATATGCGCTTGGTTTAATCCTTATACTACATACGTGGGAGGAGATATATATAAACCTTTTTAATGCTTTCCTAACCACTATTTAATCAGTCAATTATACATATTATTTTGAATAATATATAACAAACATAATATAATTATATACCGTGTATGATGTTTATTAATATTTTTTTATATTATATAATTTGCACAATTTTATTATATATATTATAGTATACATTTCTTAATGTACATATTTTAAATAAAATATTGTATAATATATTATTTTATATGTACTATTAGCAATAAAATATATAATAAATGTAGTTTATATAATATTAAAATATTTTATGTAATATATATATTATAATACATATTTTATTATATTATGTTTTATAAATAATATTTTTATAATAAAATACTTTATATATTAATTATTTTAGGCTCGATAAACCAAATACAATATGATATGATCTCTATCAAAATTGAAACAAGCTTCTTCGAAACCAATTAGTTGGCATCGAGCACAGTTTCAAGGAGACATTACCTTCCCCTTTCTTTGAGACATGGAGGCACTATTATAATTCGTTGAACTATATAAATTAATCCACATCCATTCATATGATATAAATAGATTTAGGTAGTGTCATGGGTGAGGAGGGCGACTACGAAACCAAGCTGAATTTGAATGAGAATTCACCTTGCATTTGTGTGTTCTAGCTTCCCAAAAAAACACAAGGCATTTCCCCACCCTTGCACTTCCCCTCCTCAAACCCCTTCTTCTTTGCACCTCTTTCTCTTATACAAAATTAGTCCCTCCAAATCGAGCTCCGTGATGCATGCATACTACATCGTTAAGATTGTTAATGGGGGGACCTTGATTGTTACCCTGATATCTAGATGAAAACCCTAATTTCACATGTGCATGTAATCTCTACCATATGATGTGGGTCCACTCCACATCTCCCGACTCTAAAATGTCCCATGAAACATGCATGCAAATTCACCTTACATTTATGTGTGTTCTACCTGCCTGAAAAACATAAAGCCTTTCCTTTCCATCATACTCCTCCTTACCTGCGGACCCCTTCTTCTTTGCCCTTCTTTCTATCGTTATTTTTCTTCCGCTGGTTCAATTTCTTATATGTATCCCCTTTTACGTTTCCATTGTATTTCCAATGTTACGTAATTACGATGAAGGTGTATTCCAAGTTATAATAGACCCAAGCTTGCTAATTATGACAACTCGTTCAATGTCTGTATCATTTTCCTACTACTATTTTATTTTCATTTTCTATTTCATACTTCCATACTTTCCCTCCTTTTTGCACTTGCATACACGTAAATTCGGATAAACTCATACATGTCTACGAGCATTGCTATAAACATGTTCTATGTGTGTGTGTTTCAAAGTCATTACAAACGTACTCCTGGTGAAAACCTATTGTGTTCCCATATTTCTATATAATCCTTCAATGCCAAGTATGCATCAAAGCATCCTTTCATCCAATTCATCCTTGCTTCTATCATATGGTGACATACGCTTTCAAATTCCCATGTATTCCAAGATTCAAGGATGATTGCCATTCACATGCCCGTGATCATTCATTACCTACAGATCTAGCAATATTTTCTCCATGCAGCTCATGTTCTACAGGCATCAAATATTGATGGAAGAGTGTCACAAAGTTGCCCCCAATTATTTTCCATCAGCAATAGCCACTAGAATGATAAATCTAAACCATGGCACACTGCCAGTCCCAAAAATCTACTAGAACAACCCCACATTTGGTAAAAATCCTTCCCAAGCATTGTTTACAAAATAAACTTGCAATAGAATGACATATGAACCGACGTTTCTATTTATCATGTAGTGATTTAACTCCACGAGACTTCATTATCACAAGTAATAGAATACAAAGTACACTAAGGGAGGTAAATGTTTGTCTTTCTCACAAAGCTACATGACCAAAACCATAATATGGTTGTTTTTCATTTTGACAAAAATAATAGTGCATGAGTATGAGTCATGAAAAAGCAACATAACGTCAACATGTATTATGACACTATAGAATGTGTGTTATCAGGAGTTAGTTTCGACATCATATTATGCAGAGGATCCATCATACCTTCTCTACCGACCACCACTCGCCATGCCCCTACCTTGTTACACATCAAAACGTTGTGTGGACGGTTGTTACTCCGTCATGCACCTGTCTCTTAATCGCTTTCTCCGAGTCAAAATTTTTAATTTGTTTCTTTTACTAGATCATAAAATTTTGGTTTGTTGATTTTTCCCAAGCCAAAAAAAATAGTACAAGTTTTACCCAACATTTTTTCTTAAACCTCTCTCTCTCTCTCTCTCTCTCTCTCTCTCTCTCTCTCTCTCTCTCTCTCTCTCTCTCTCTCTCTCTCTCTCTCTCACACACACACACACACACACACATATATATATATATCTCGAGCCATATATAATACTTTACACTGTGAAGGTTTTATTAGTCAAAGTCCCTCATTGTAAATCAACGAGCAATTTACACTAAATAATGCAAGAAATTATATGGAATCTAAGTTTATAACTTATGATTGGCAGATAAAATCTACTTAGCACTCTTACTCCTACCCATTTAAGGGTTCAATTATCCTTGATTGTTCATGCATCTCTTGTTTTTTTTTGCAATTAATCTAGCTTAAAAGTGAAAAGGACCGCTACATAGTGCTTCTAGAAGCCAACATTGTGGTTGGGTTTCAAACCTCAAACCTATTGAATTTTTCCTTTTTTTCCCTTTTAGCTCAAATTGCACTCATGTTAATAATGTTAACGAGGTCGAGCCAATAAAATAGAGCACATATAGAAGATATTATTTGGCTAGGTATAATTTGAGCCATGTAATAGGTGTGGGACATGTACATATTAAATTCCCACCTTGAAGTCTCCCATTTTCTTTCCAACTTTCCTTTCAGATATTCACCTCAAATAAAAATTAAATGTCATCCAATTGAAAATGTTGGCCCATCGTAAAAAATCTAAAAAAACGAAGCCAATTTAATCCATTTTTCTATAAATTTTCCATTTGTTTTTGTTATGTAATGGTTAATGGTTGACACCTACAATTTACATAAAAATTAATGGCATTTGATGTACCATCCTCTTTATGTATAAATTACTTGATTGAATTTCAAACCCGGTTCTTGTTAGAATTTATCCATTTTTCATTTTGACCCTTTATCTGAAGATTACACTCTTATGTAAATTGCATGTGACATGGAGATGATAATGTGGAGAAAAAAATTCATTACCATGATAATCATTTTAATACCCAAAAACAAAAGAACTAAAATTATAAATATCTATTCACATAGAAAATATTCCTTAACTACTCCTCAACTTTAATAATATCTCCAAAATGTGTTTCCACGCAAACCATGACCCCTTTTGTGTCCTCATGCGTGAGAAAAATGAGACATGGTTGTTAGAAAAAGGATTTTCCTTTTATTTTCGCCAACCATTTCACTGTCCTTCATCCTCTCCTCCCTCAAATCCTTCTTCATTGACCCTGTTCCTTTGATGTCATTTCATTTCCTAGTATCCTATCTTCAATGTATCCCCTTCGGCATTCACATCATACACTTCAAGTACAATTTCTAGTTTACGTGAAATGAGTAACAATCATGTTTAAGAATTGGGTAGGAGTGAAAATAAAATAATTATTGGACAAGGAAAAATAATTGAAATAGGTAACAACATGAAAAGTTGTGGACGTTTTCATAATTTTATATGATTATATTATCTTATTATGCCAAAATAGCAACAATAGTACAAAAAAATAAGAGGCTGTAGTACAACATCCAAATATCTACACTTAAAAATATTCAAGAACTAGTAATTGCACGTGCGTGTGTGATGGAAACACCAAAGGTGATTTGTCAAAAAAATTAAACATGAGGAGTGAAACATAGAAGCTATAAGAGGTGAAATGAAGAAGAGGTTTGAGGGATAAGAAGTAAATTGGTGGGGAAACCATTAGAGGGAACTATTGTGTGAAACTATTATTATTTATGACTATGAATGTATGAATCACCTCCCATTTTTGTCAATGATTTAAAAGAGAAAAGGGGTGCATTTGTATTTCATTGAGGCAATATGCTTTGAATGATGAAACAACCAAGGGAAACTTGATTAAATTTTTATCCTGGACTCTACATATGTTCGATACAAAAATTGTGCTTAAGGTTCCATATGTCACCAATTAAATCCACATGCAATTAGGTTTTTGTTTAATGATTAAAGTAACATTCACAGCTTCCCCTTAACAAAACCCTAACGGAAACATTCATAAATGGCTACTTCTACAAAACCTTGACCTTCCATTTTCCTCGAGGTGTGTAAAGAACATCCACCAAGATTCCCAATTGAAAATGTCTATCAACGTAAGTTATGTTTAAGATATAAGCAAGAGGGGGAAAATTACATGCACACATGTGAACTCCTTAAATCCTTTAGGTCATCAAAGATTATAAATAGGGAACATTTCAATTATAAGATTATAATTCATTCTACGATTGTCATAATTTTTTTCGCATTAGTCTACTTTAGAAAAATACTTTTCAATGTAATTAATCTGTTAACATAATAATTTCAGCAATTGTTTTGTGCAAAGCATTGTTTGTGAATAAATTTTTTTGGCCTATTTTTTGTGTATATATAAGTTCAAATATAGTGTCTTCTTTTACAATCTATGTTTTGTGCATGGTTGTTTGCAAAGTGTTATGTATTTGCAATATAGAGAGAACTATGAAACTTTTACAGATTCTAACTTGATGGGGTGATTTCATTTTTTTAGGTGACAAATTTTAAAATATACTTTAACATACCTTTAGAAGGTATGATTAAAATATTTTCCATATCAAGGAAAAAACAAGGGGATAATCTTTGGGGCCACCTTTGCTTAGATATGATGAAATAAGAATTGAAGAATACGAGTCAAGTTAATAAAAAATAGTATCATACTTAAGAATAATGTGTTGACCGTGAATTTTTAAACCATATGCAAGGGTCACTTGGTCTACTCTATTAACTTGTCACTTAATTCTAGCGTGCCAACAATTGTGTCTTACACAACCAAAAGAAATTGAAATTTGTGATAAAATATAGAAAAAAGGGGATTTTATATTTTATAATGTCAAGAGTTTTAATTAGATTACATTTAATTCATCAAATAATTCAAAGACATGAATGCAAAGCTGGAAAGAAAAGTTGAGGATTAAATAGTGGCATGTCCCACACCTATCCACAATTTAGATTATAGCTAATAATATTTGTTATCTATGTGCCACTTTATTGTCTTGATCTCGAGTTTGCATTATTAAAGTGATTACAATTATCACTTAAACATGCCAAAATAAAAATTGGATAAAATAAAATATGTTGCACCTTCGAAACCAAACCAAAATGCTTGTTTATTATAGCACTTTGTGGCCCCCCTTTTAGTGTTAAGTTCAAGTAATTGTAACAAAATAGATGACGCACATTAAATCATATATGATTGATCTCTTTTGATGGGCACCAAACATGTTGGATATAAAGAAACCCAATAGAAACAAAAAAGAATGGAAACATTGAAAAATACAACAATAATAAAAGGTAGATAAACCCTGTAACAAACAGTGACACAAAAAATAAAATTATGTTTTTCATATGATTGGACTTGATGATGTTACAATCAACCACCCTTAATCCAACATAGTAAACACCTTTTGTATAAATATATGATATACGACAATCAAGAGAAAATAGTTTTCTAAGCTAGAACAGGAAGCCCTCAATCTTGTCTACCTCTACTAAAGAAGAAAGGGGGATTTCAGAACAAAAATATGTGAGGGACAATAATGCAAGCCTAGTTTTGAAAAGGGAAATCGGAATCTAAAATGATAAGCGCATTTAAATTCAAGGTCAAAAATACTAAGCATATAAAGAAACAATGTCAAAAACATGGAAAAAGTAAATGACGATGCCAAAATCATTGAAAGAAGCATTTACAGAGAGGTAAAGAACAAAAAAACACGTGTAGAAATAGAATACATTGGGCATGCATGTTGAGCACAATAGCGTTGGACCTTTATTTTGTTACAAACCTTAAAATTTTGAATACGATGCATCTAGTTGCATCATGTGGAGCACCAATTACCGACCAATTGTTACACAATTTTAATACACCCGTGACCCAACCATAAATACAAAGCCTCTTATTTCAAGTTTGATAGATACCACTTATTTTATTTTTCACAGACATTTGAATATGAAAATGAAGGAAATAGAAATCGTAGTGAGAGTGTTGAGCTACTTAATATGCCACATATCGTTGGAGATAATGAAGGATCAAAACTCTTTACACATGTATTACTTATGACACCAAATTGGGAAATAATTGGATCAATTCACATGTAAATAAAAAATAACATCTAAATATAAACCCAGGTTTTCCGTAAGGCATTTCTAGTTTCTTAAATTTTCTATAGCCTATTGGCTTTAATCATTAAATGAGTTACTATGTATATCTCATATGTTTCAAAGCATCGAAAAATGAGTACTAATATTTTACATGTCGTGTATGGATAGAGTTTATGTAAATGACAAATGTAAAAAGCATTTAATTTGTAGAAAATTTTGTCTAAGATCTATTCTTTGTCACACAAATCCTGATAGGTTCGAGAATGCAATTAATTTTCTTCACTCAGGGTTCACCTTTAATTCTATTAGTAGTGTAGCACATCATTTGGCTACCTACCTTTTTATTTTTTTCCTCTTAAAAAAATTCGGGTGTGATTTTTAGTCCATATTAAGATCTTAAATGAGTGAGTATTTATCTCATAATGCATCTACTATTTATTTTCCTAACATGGGTTTTCCCTATATGGAAGAGTTGTTCGAGGCAAAGCAATAAAAACTAATAACGGCCTAGAGCATGGTCATATCCCTTTTGTAATAGAGAGGGAAGTTATTGAGGATGACTTAATATAAAAGATATATTAAATTAGTTAAGATTAGCAATTGTACGTGAAGTGTACGATGAAAATGTTGAAAGGGATTGAGGGAAGAATTATAAACTTACCAGGAGAAAACGACGGAGAGGATGAGAGTAGTTGATGAAGAAGAGAGTTGAGGGAGGTGAAGGGCATTGTGTTCCATTATATCATCTCTATCTCGTGAGACCCAACCGAAATGTTTGATAGCTAGAGCACTTTCTAGTCCCCTTTTAAATTTAAAGATGGAGTAATTCGAGGAAAATAGGGCTGCACAAAAATGGTCAATAAGTGAATATCTCCAACAGAGGCCGCACATGTATGGCAGGGAAATGTTTTAGAATGATAATCCATTAATCACATGAGTGTAATATAAGATTAAACTTTCCAAAATAAAAAAGAGGAAAATTAAATAGCTACGAAGGTCAAAATTCAATCATGTTGTTTTCACATGATTGGACAACATATAATTTGTTTGATAAGACATAGACATGAATGAAAAGAAACAAATACAAAGGAGGTAATTAGATACTTGCATGTCCCACACTTATTCCATGACTCAAAATCTACTTGCCAAAATAATATCTGCGATTTATACTCCACATTTTTATCTCTAGATCTAGTGTGCATTGTTCATGTGAACACAATTTACACTGAAAGGGGTCAAAATAAAAATGGGAAACATCCATTAGGTTCCAGATTCATAACCCAACCGCAAGATGTTTTCTTATATCACTGTGTAGTAGTTTCAAGCCTAAGTAATTGTAATAAAGGAGATGTGTAACCATATATTACCGGTGGACAGTTTAGGAAACCGTAGATAATGACAGGTTAAAAATTTAGAGAATTGTATATTTTTAGTATAATTTTTAATGAATATATATCATTTATAAAAAAACATAAAACTTAATTGCAGGGTTGGAATTTCAAATAATCAGTGCATCTAATCAAAATTCGTTGACGTCTTAGTGTTTTCATGTGGCTAAATTTCAGTATTTTCTATATGGTTTGTTCACATATACATAAATAAGTTTTATATTTGTATAAAATATATTTATTTGTTGAAAATTATATAAAAAATTATACAGTTTTGTAAATTTTCAGCATGTCATTGTCTACGGATTTTCAAAATTTCCATGGGTAAAATACAGTTAAAATCACAAAAATATGGCCCGCAACCTGTCTATTTCTAGGGCTGCTTAATTGCGCACATACAGGGTTCTGTTGGACGACGTAGTGAATTTAACAATCATAGCGGAGGGCAGGGGAAAGAGCACTTGCTGTGGAGGGTACATTTGATTCAGATTTTCATATATATGGCTTTAGTAGAGCTCATTGCAGCAGATTTTCTCAGCAAGGGAATGTGTTGCAATCCAAGATTGCAGGTTGTATCATACATTGCCTTGTTTACCGGGGGTCTTATGATGTCATCCCTGGCAGTATGGGCGTGACCTATAATTCTTTTCTTATATGGTGAGTAAAGAACATTTGTTTTCTGCATTTGAATGTAAGTTTTGTTCCTCCATCAGGCAGAGCTCGTGGTGGAAGTTATCCTGTGCAGTGTGAAGATATATGGTTCATTCCAAACTGGCGAATTTACTTGGTTAGACCGATAATAACGTGTTGCTCAGAGATTGTCATGTGGTTTCTCAGGTTGATTCAAACATTGATTTTTGCAAACTCCACTAAGCATCAAATGAATGGCATAAGTATGCTTTCCTGAATTCATAATTTGTTGGTATTTCCAAGACACAAGGGATGGATAGTTTTCAAAGTTGCTCAATGTAGAGAGAATTATATATGACTTCTGACAATTTGTAATTATTGGGATACTGATCTAAAGCTGTTCTCAAAACAGGAGCTGAGCCAAAAATTAAGTGCGGCCTGAAATTATGGGTTCATTGTTACCACGCTATTTTTGGACTATTATTGAACAAATATTAATATGACCTGGGACAACTTTAGTCTTTACTTCTATTGATTTTGGAGGAGATACATTGGTCCACGTTATGTCCTTGCGTTGAAAGGAATCACAAAGTACGCCAAATTTTATGGGGATTAGTTCAAAATTAACCTTGGTTTATCCATTAATTTAATGTGGGAAGCTTTTGATATGATTTTGCATTGTTTTCTAATTTGCGTTCATATATATATTGATAAAAACAAGACTGGAAGTTGCTCTCTTCAGTCTGACAGTCGTTGATTTTTGTTTTTAAATTAGGAAATTAAATTGTTTGGAAAAATCAGAACTTGAACTCAGTCCCCAAGAAAATGTAGCGATACCGTCGACATGAAATATTGGCAGCACCGCCAGAAATACCGATTCCCAGGAATTAATCTCTGATTCTGCCAAAATAAAACGAATGAAGACGATGATCATGGAGATTGTATTTCTGAGAGTGATAGCAAAGCGGCTGTGTCGTCTTGCCGTATTTTGACGCAGTTTGTAGGAATGGCAGTCGACCATATCCGCAAAGCGGACTGCCAGTACCAACTATGAATTCGCCGAAATGCAGACTCTGCCATATTCCACGTGCACAATGCATTAGCCTGATCAATGTATTTCGCGTACGATTGCTAGTCCTTAGTAGTTGCTTGATTAAAGAATAATTACGCTGAAGGGAATCTTTCCAAGGATTTATATTGGAAGGAGGGAAACATTGGGAGAAGAAGAGGGGTGAAGATAAAGAGGTTAGAGGGTGGAAAAGTGTGGGGGCACCGAAAATAAATAGTAGAGACAATGTGAAACTCAAACGTAGAACAATATGACGTCGTATATGGAAATCCTTTGAATGAAACAAGCAGTGTTGTTCAAGACGTTGTGGAAACAATTTATAGGTATATATGTGAATGTAAGGAATGACAGAAAATTATTGCGAAAAGTGAAAATGTGTTTGTAGTTTTATTCGTATCATTTAGGGATGTGAAGATGTGGAGTGTAAGTGGCATCTAGAGGTGGCGATGTCATGTGAAGTTCCCCCCATCAACAATTGGGGCGACACTGTTATTCAACAATCATGTAATGCCCCAACCTACCTGATTTTTAATATTCTCCAAAGCATCGAGTATCTGAGTACACTCCTTAATCCTGTAATTGTGTTTCATCAACCAAGCACCAACCATTTTGAGGACCAGCGGGATCCCATAGCAAACCTTTTGTAATGCCCCAACCTACCTTGTCTCGGTCAGCATTATTTCCTGACTGCGTGGAGGATGGAGACATTAATGTATGACGTGATGGAATCCCTGTTGGTGGCCGCACCCACTGTTTTCCCTGATTTGCAAATCTTTTGTTTTCTTTTTTGACCTGCTCACGCAAGAGACTTTGGTGGCCGCACATGCTCATTCATTAAAATGTTGACTTTCACCTGTTGTTCACGTGGTCTACCTGTCGTGTCTGTCCAACCACGAATGCTTGTTTTGCACTCCATCAAATGCTGAAACAGATGAATTGCTACAGCGTGTTCTGGATAGTGGATTCATTAATGGTGAAATGAAGGTCTGTCGCCCTGACGTTGCAAGGGTGGGTGTGGGTCTCAAAATCGTGTTGTACAGGCAGTATCCGTGGAGCGTAGAACTGAACTTCTCCTGGGAGTGCCGTGAGGAAGTATTTGGCTGTATGCAGCTACAGGGTCGAGAGGTAAACTTATCTCAGAAAATCGGCCCGAGAGAGAGTAAGTGCGGCTGAAATGCTTTGAGAGGCGATCCCGAGGAACCGTTGGTGTTGAACTTGATGTTCGGTGCAGCGACCACCTGATCGTGATCGATTGTTGCAAAATCTTGCAGCTGTAGTAGTTGTTCTTGTTGTTGTGCGACGTACTATGTGCTTGCACTTTGCACACAAATCTGCTTCCCCACCTGCACGTCTCCGCAGGGGCTCTGGCTCTGGCATTTACCATTTCAGGTGCCGCTCCTTCACTCCAATGTTGTTTCGAACAAGAAGAATCATAAAGGAAATAAATCACTAGTTCCAGTTCCTGTTGAGAAGAAAAATGAAAAGGAAGAGGAAGGTGGCAAAGTGAAGTGTAAAGTGGAGGTTATATCTTGGAGAGAGAGGCGGGTGAGCGCAGAGGTGGTGATAGAGGTGAATGAACAGAGTGTGTGGGAGGTGCTCACTGACTATGAAAGACTGGCGGAGTTCATTCCAAACCTGGTTTTGAATGAGATAATACAAGGTAATAAACAAGGGAGAATACGAGTGAGGCAGAGAGGAATGCAACGCAGCATGTATTGGCATATCGAAGCTCAAGTTGTATTGGACCTACAGGAACTTACCCATTTGGAAAATGGGAAAGAATTACACTTTTCTATGGTTGATGGGGATTTTAAGCAATATGAAGAGAAGTGGTATTTGAGAGCCGGTCCTAGGTGACAGATCACACCCACAGGCATAGGAGATCTATGCAATGTTGGAGAAAATGTCTTGGGAGATGAGGGTAGCAGGATATTTTCCAGATCCAGATCATGTACAGAGTTTGTTTCTTCAAAATCGGTTATGTGACAGTGAGGGTGTTACCAGCAGACCTGATGAAATTTATTTACAAAGATCCTACTTGTTTTACGATGTAACCCATGGAAGTGAACCTCATAGAGGCCGAACTGTTTCATATCAGAATATTCATGAAGCACGTTTTGCTTTGCAATTTTATGAGCTTCTTCAACGAGTCACTAGGTTGGCAGGCATAAAGTTTCCTGTTGGAATTATCACACCTTACAAGCTACAGCTGTAATGTTTGCACCGAGAGTTTGATGTTGTCCCCAAATCTGATGAAGGAAAAGGTTTATGTATCAATACGGTAGATGCCTTTCAGAGCCAGGAGCGATGTAATCATTATGTCTTGTGTCCGAGCTTCAAACCATGGTTGGTGTTTAGCTTTCTAGCGCAAGTGCTCTCGGACTGAGTGGTAAGCAGTTCGACTCTCACCCCCAAAGCAGCTGCATTGAAGCAATCTAGTGTTTGGACAGCCACCTATTGCATTCTTCTAGTCGTGCCTTCAAAAGGGAATCCTGGTGTGGTATATTGCAAGAAAAAGAGACCAGTGAAGCAGAGGATAAAGCGAGAGGGTGTGTGGCTGTAGCAGTCCCTGTTGGATGTTCATGACTGGTGGATGCGTTAAAACAGGCAAGATAGACTAACCATATACATAATATGCTAGTATCTAATAAACCTCTTGAAATGAAACTTTTTCTTTCTAGAAATTGGTTTAAATTTGTGATTTTGTGGATTTGTGTTCAGTATATGGGTAATAGTTTGTTATTTCCGGATTTGCCTCCGTTGGTTGTTCTTGTTGAAGTGATCAAACCCCTTTATAAAAATAAAAAAATTCTCGGTGTTTATGCTTCGATTAATTATATGGAAATATATATATATATATAATGGTACTGTAAGGAAAAAAATACCTGTGCTGAGAAATTGAGTCTTTTGGGTACGGTGGTTTTATCAACTTGTCACTTATATATATATATATACATATATACATATATATATATATACATATATACATATATATACATATATACATATATATATATATATATATATATATATATATATATATATATATATATATATATATATATATATATATATAATCTTAAAGTTACTTCCTTCTACAAAAATGTCGTTGTTTCTTTTGTGAACCTGGGTATGTAATCGCCCCTGGAAAGTTGCAGCTTTGACTAGTATTGGGTTCCTATTATGTTATTGCCCTGGAGGAAAATATACAGTTAATTTTTATTTATTTTTATGATAAGCTTGATTATGCACTTCGTGTATTGTGCAAATTATAAGGGCATTTGGAAATTAGAAGTTCAATATATATGCTTGTTAAGAAGGAAGTTTTGACCGAAAATATGTCCTGGGTTGCTAGAAGGGCATAAATTATTGATAGAACCCCATTTGATTCTACTCTTTCTATGAGTAAAATTTGATAAAATTAATGACCTTTATGGTGTTAAGATATGGTATGTTGATGATTCCTTGTGTGATCGATTTAATTATGTATAGACATAATGCCTTGATGGAGTAGGTAATATCTTTCACGGTTCGTGAAAGTTAAGGTTTTCATCAACTGCTTAAGGTAACATGAAGTTCCTTAACTTAGTCGAACTTGTTTTGTACTTCCTTCTTGATGAGTGATTGTTCATTACAAATTTAGAATGATTGTGATGCACGGGGTTCATTAGCTAGGCAATATCCTAGCACGTGGGTTCATATTGAGGTAATTAAAATTAATAAAATTAAATTCAATATACCGGTAGACAGACATGAGGGTGAAAGGGTTTAATTTATTAATGTTTTGAATCAGGTATTGGGGGTAGGTTAGAGAGATGGGCCAAAGGAAATAGAGGTTTACTTTTAATATAAAACTAAAACATTTGAACCCTAGTTTTAAAAAGTAAATACCTTAAAATTGGAAAAGGAGTGTGGTCATAAATTAAATTATAATCTCTTTTTAATAAATAAATCTAGATTCTTAACCAAGAAATAATAAGATGGTAGAAAACTAGGATTGAGTATGCTTTTCAACACAAGTGATATTATTTCACCATCTTAATTATTTGAAGAACTATTGATAAATGAATAAAGCTTAACATATATAAGGTGACTTGTAATATGTATTCAATGGCTTCAAACTATCTTTCAAAAGGAAATGCATATTAAAAAAATTGAGTGAGAAATATAATGTATTTTTGTCTAATATATTGGGGTAGAAATAAAAAGGGGTAAATAAAATTGTAATTGAAAAATGGGTAAGTAAGGTACATAGAAAAAATAGGGGGTATTTTCATTCTAATAATATAACAGGAGGGGGTATTATCAATTGAATAATTAGAGGTAGAAACTAGAATTAAGGGTATTCTTTAATACCCTTCGAACGCACGTGCTATACCATACTTTTACTAAGTGAATCCCGTGTTGTGATGGAAGGTCGTGAATATATTTTGTTGTCTAAAAAGGGAAAAGAAGCTATGGAATAGTTTGTTTATGTATCGAACGTAATAATTGTAATTACATCGTTATAGAAGTTCATTATTGGAGGATATCTATCTTCAATGGTATATTATGTGTTTAATCACTGCATAGGTTACCATAAACTTAGTGATGAGATGTAAATTAAGGAGAGTTGAGAGACCTTTTTCTTTGTATACATCGTTTATGATATTAGAAAGTGAGTTGACGTTGGAAAATTTCAACCAAGTCTAGATTCATGGCTATGTTCCTCTAGAACGGGAGGGTTATAAATCTAAAGTATTATGAAAATTGCAAGGATGTGTTTAGAATGCTAGATTTCCTACTCAACTTGGGTATTAATGAGGCTTGTCACTATTCTCGCATTTGGTTATGTTCGGTAGGGTAGGTACATTAGGCAATGCCTATTCCGGACATTCTTATCGTCCTTTCCACTCATCCTTATTAGCTATGAAGTCACTTATTACCTAAGATATAATGGTTGTGGGTTTGAATATAAGATTTTCATCCTTTAAACCTTTTTATTACATGATAGAACTTTGTTATTACCCTCGTTGTTCGTTTCTAGCCTATTAGGCCTATGGCCCTACGGAACGATTCCAAAACTATATTCTTTTTGGCAACTAAGATCGGGTCTGGTTTTTATCTTTTGACTTCACCTTGAGAATGTTGATTGATGGGTTACACTTTAGATTTCAATCACGTAATCTACGGGATTACATGATTGAAATCCTAATACTCTCAACTCTTGTGTCTAATCATTTAAATTTCATAGTCTTGCGTATTTGGTTGTCAAACTTTTGTAGTTTTCGAGGTATTTTCATAACTAAAACTTATGGATTTCTTCTTAGTTGATATTGTAATGCCAAGTGGGGGAGGCAAGTTGGCACTGTCTCTTCCAACAACCTTCCAACCACTCGAGTCCTTTTTTTTAATGACGGCTCTACTTCTTTGACTTCCTGATGCCTTTGTGCAGCGTGACGTCTTGGGAAAGGAAACCCCTGTTTTGGGGAGCCTTTTGTCTAGTTTTAGTCTGGGTTTTTTTGTTTGAGCTTTCTTTATGGCGCGTGGGCTCCTCTGGAGTCTGGTTCTTCATGGAGGAGGGGCGTGGAGCTTCAGTGAGTAAGGAAGGCACGTTTCCTCCATTTTCTTGGATCTTTGCGGAGGTGCATTCGGCAGGATCCATAAGCATAGCTCGCAACAACTCTTACCTGGCAGCCGAGCACATTACTGAAAGAAGCCCTTTTGAGCGCCTCCAACAAGCAGGTCGTCCGACTATGTTGTTTTCTGTTCAGTTTAGAATGCATCCTCAATTTGGGATTTCTCCTTCAAGATATTTTCATCAAAATTGATTAAGTGACAGTGTGAGTGTTACCAGGAGACCCGATGGAAAATATTACAGAGATCCTCTACTGAGACCTTGCTTGTTCCATGATGTAGCTCATGGAAGAGGGTCTCTTGGAGGCGGATCTATTTCAGATCAGAATATTCGTGAAGCACGTTTGCTTTGTTGTTTTAATGGTGCATGCGTTTTGTGTAGGTGACAGATCACACCCTCAGGCACAGGAGATCTATGCAGTGTTGGAGAGAACGTCTTGGGAGATGAAGGTAGCAGGATATTTGTCAGATTCAGAACATGTGCTGAGTGATCGGGAAGGTAAAAGTTTTCCTCTGTCACCATAGTGAGAAGATGGCAATTTCTTTTGGATTGTTAAGCCTTTTCCACAGGACAACTCTTAGAGTTATGTCAAGAACCTTAATGTATGTGTTGATTGCCACACCGCACTGAGTTTGTCCAAGATTCTGATACAATGCAAATTGTTGTGAGAGAGGCAAATCAATTCCATTTCAAAAAAGGGGAAATGTTCTTGTAGAGATTTACAGTAATGCCCGGTGAAGCAAAGCCGGAAAATCCATTGGACAAAGATGAAATGATGATATCAAGTCTCTCGTGGCATAAGCAAGGTGGAGAAACACTCTATTATATTAAGTTCAAAAGAGCCTTCTAAACAGATGTTGACCGCCACACTGCAACCAAGTTTATCTCCAAGATTATATTCTAGAAAAATTGTTGTGGGTAAGACAATCCATTGTCTCATCTTAAACAATGACAATGTTCTTATGGAGATTATTGGTGCTTTGCTTAAGTGAAGCAAGTTGTAAGCAATGGGCTGCACTTTTGGACTATAACAAGGTGCATCATATGGAACTTGCAGCGATAAGAACGAATCGGACTTTATTTTCACCTTCGAAAAAGTATTCTTTTCGAATATTAAGAGGACTGGACTATGCTATTTACTTCATCAAATCGATGTATGGTATGCATCTCTGGGATGAAAAGCAAGAAGAAGAAGAGTAGGTGGAGATTGGGAAAATTAGGAGAGTACTACTTGAAGGAAATGGAAAGCTACTTGGGCGTAACAGAAATGCGAGAAAGAGCCGCAATAAATCCGAGTGCTAGGAGACTACGAGGAGAGCATCTCTTGATATTTCTTTTCTCCAACTTTGTCATTCTCGTATGGTCCTTTTCTCTGGATTAATTGGGTTGTCTTATGGCCAAGGGCATCGTGCTTTTATTCGTCTGAGACTTTTCAAGGAGTACTTGGTTGATAATGCCTTGATGATCTCATAGGATCGCCTGAAGCGAGGAAGATGGAAGACAATCTCCTCGAGTTGTTTCCAGCGTAGAAGCGTACGACGAGGCGGTGTGAGGTGGTTTTGTGAAAGGACTCAACCGTTAAATTTTGTGCCCCATCTGTCTATCTAGTTATCACTTTTGGCCCTTTGGCATCGCCACAGTTAAAGTACTCACATCCTTGTCTCATGTTATTGTTTTTATCGCCCGTGTGGAGTCTCATGCGACTGTTGAAGTTGGAGAAACAGAAAGATATTTCTACACCTTTCCACCGTTATTTTATTTAAAAATATTGTGAAATCGAACCACTTTTTCCTTGCATTGAGTTGTCAGTTGGATGTCATGATGGGAGATTTCCCCTTTCGTTCGTTTCTCCTTGTTTTAGTTTTTATCGTTGTCAGTATGTTGATCGAAAGGATGCGTGTGCCCTCTCCTCTGGATGTTATGTTTCTCTTGCTCGAGTGATAGGACTTCATCATTTATCTATGTATTATTTCTTCTCGCGATTGAGTTGCAAGTTTTATGTTGATCAAACTAGTATTTTCGTTATCATGGAAGTAAGTTACGATAACTGTGAAGCTCCTCCCTAGCACCCAAGTTGTCTTTTGACGTTTTTTTAGCTCCTTCGCAAGTCCCTTTGATAACCTTTTGGCATCGAGAAGGAAAGGTTGTGAGAATGTGTGATCAATGCTTGGGGCTAGCCAGCTTGAGTTTCGGTAGTAAACTTTTAGAATGAAAACATTTGTGTGCGATGTGTTTTCCTGATCGCGTGTTTAGACTCTTATCTTACCTTTCATCGCATTTCTAGGCTTGCAAGGCCATTCTCAAGGAGTACCTTGACCATCCCTATCAACTTGAATCATAACTAGCTTTTCGAATCAACTAAGCTCGAGGTTTCCTTGTGCGAATCCAGTACCTCGTTGACACTAGATTAGTTTTGGCCCAATCGCCCTCTGTGAATTTATTTCTGATGGCGCTCTTACTTTTCCTAACTGGCATTATTTTCTCCCTTGTAATGTTAACGCTATTAATTAATATTGGTCAGTTTTTATGCATGTAATTACTGTAATAGTTTGTGATGGAGATTTCCTTAAATGTGATTGACCTTCGGGAAAACTCAGCTTTCGTGTGATAATCTTATGAATTCATAGCGGAAGGTTTTGTTTTGATAAAGTCACTTAGAAATTAAGTTTGTATCTATTTGTGCGAATCATATATTGAATCCTTCTGAAAACTTAAGTCATGAGCTAAAGGGTGTCTTATCAAAATAAATAACCTCCAATCATTTCTTACTGTGGCTTGCCCTAGCTGTAAGTGTGTCATGTGGATTGGACTTCCATGTTGTCTTGTCAAAAGAAGAGTACATTGTCCTTGATAGGTGTGAACGTTCTCGTGCTGACCTTGTGGTCTCCCCCGTAACAAGTGGTTCCTGGTGTTGGTTGTAACCTTGTGACGACATGTTGTGTCGTGTTGAGTCAAAGCAAGTAAAAAAAAAAAGTTATCCTGTATTTCACTGTGTTGTCCTTGTGTTGGTATTTTGGTGTGTTACATTTTGGTATCAGAGCGTAGGTTCATGCTCTCGAACCTATGGGCCGGATTGGTGTTATATGATGATGTTACATGGTGGTGGTGGTGTTACATGATGATACTTCATGATGATGATGATGTTGCATGATGGTGGTAGATCTTTGGAAGAGTAATGTGCTCTAAACGTGATGTGATTATTGTCGTAATTGTGATATTGTTAACGCACGTGATGTGTATGTCACCTTGTGCGTGTTTGTGATCATGTTGATATGTTGGGGATGGGAGTATTCTCTCTCCTTCTTGTGGATTCTAGGAAGAATTCACGTGTGAATTATTGTTTGTGATGTGTGAAAAGAATTCTAATGTGGATGACGTAGTGTTGGAGCATTGTGGCATATTGTGATATGTGAGTGTATCAATGTGTTGTATGACTAGTTGATGTTAAAAGAAACGAGTTATATCATGATGTTTTTACCATGTTTTGGAGAAATGTGTGTACCACCTTGTTATGTTGCAATGGATGTTATGTTGTGATGTACTATGCTCATCGTATGTATGATGCAAATAGGTAATGCTTCATGTTGTGATTTTGGGTCATACGGTGAGGGTATGAACCTATCGTATGGTGATTGCACTTTGGGTGCGAGAATGTAGTAAAGTGATGTGTTACACTCGGTGAATGTATAATTGTGACCTACCCGTATACATACCATATGTGAGACGTTATGATAGTTATGTGTGTGCCACCGTTATGTTAGTGATGTTGTTGTATGTTATGTTGTGAACCTTACGCTAACCGACCCCGAGGGAAATCGGTAGAAGTGTATGTTGAGAGTGAGGAATGGTGTACCATGGGTCAATAACTCGAGCTAAAACTCGTTTTAGTAGATAACATGTGATTCTTTCCTCTCTCCCTATGTGGTTGTATGTATGCAACCTTAGTGTATCTGTGACTATGTTTAGCCTTGTCGAAGGGTGGCGGGATGATTCGAGATGGAGGTGATGACAGGTTGTATTATTGATATGTATTTTACGAAGCTGAAGCTTGATGTTCCGAGTGCTAGCAACTCATTGAGTACCCCTTTGGTGGCTAGATAAGGCCACATGATTATCGTAATGTGACATTATTATAAGTTGATTTTATTCGTAAATTGAGCTTTTACTTTATTTTGCAAGGACCAAGAGCTTTTCTTGATTGCAATGCTTTACAATTTTGGGCATTTCCTTGGTTTGTGGAACTAACATGGGGATTTTGATACTAACTTTTGCTATTTGGCCATTTATTTTAGCTTGATTTGGGGTCTTCTTTTAAATTTGGAATTTTTACCGCCTTGCCCAAAACTTGTACTTTGCCACTTGGCACTTTGATTGGATTGTTGTGTCTTTGGTTCTATTGTTGTGATGTGTGGAATAGGGTCATAGGATGCACCATGGATTGGTTGGACCTATGGATCCGCTTCGTTGTATGGGGGTATGCCCCGAGGGTACATATAACTAGCGGGTTGTTTAACCACGCGTTATTATGTCACTTGGGTTAGGAGTGTTCGAACTCTATGTGTCTTGGACCATAGGGACAACCGCCTCCTTGAGGGAGGCATAAGAGTTTGAGGGAGGGATAAGAGTTTGAGGGAGGCATAAGAGACTTGAGGAGGCATAAGAGTTTGAGGGAGGCTTATGATATGCGTCTCTGTATGGTTGATGTTTCAGGATATATGTTGAGTTATTGTGATGTTTGGTAGTGGTCTTTTGATGTATGTGTTACTCATGTCAGATGGATATGTGTTGTGATGTTGTGGACATGTCATTGATCCCCTTGTGGACACTATGTACCTGTAGCATTTGTTTGGTGTTATGTGAGTTTTTCATTGATGCAAATTGAGGAAATGTCTAGTGGATTGTAGTACTGTTTTGGTTAAGTATTTTGGTATGTCAGTCATTGATGTGTGCTGAGTACTATGTTATGTGGAGTGTGCCTATTCTATTCCGTAATTGTGTAACCTTTTGTGGTGTAATACAATCTTGAAGTATATACTTGTGTGCTTGTGAATCTGTAGGGTCTTGTGAACCTGATAGGGTGTTGTGTTAGCAGTTCATGTTGGGCACCCATAATAAAGAATAAACCAAAAATATTCAATGATGAAATTTTAAAAGGAATTAAACTAAGAATAATGTTAACGGAAAGATACTAATGAAAATAACAAACAAGAAAGAAGCGCCAATCTTCGAGAACATTTAAAGTTAAAACTTCTACCAAATGTTCCTAAGGCTACTGTCGTAGTGTTTTTAATCGACTAAAATTTTAAACCATAGGGTGTACTTCCTCCTTTACCTGTTCTTGGTTGTGAACCATTTTTTTCCGATGTGTTATGTCGCATCGAGGATGATGCTTTTAAGGGGAGGAGAATGTAATGCCAAGTGGGGGGGGGCAGTTGGCCGCCTGTCTCTTCCAACAACCTTTCAACCACTCAGTCTTTTTTTTTTAATGACCGGCTCTACTTCTTTGACTTCCGGATACCTTTGTCTGCGGCGTCTTGGGGAAAGGAAACCCCTATTTTGGGGAGCCTGTTGTCTGGTTTTAGTCTGGTTTTTTTTGTTTGAGCTTTCTTCCTGGCCGCGTGGGCTCCTCTGGAGTCTGGTTCCTTGTGGAGGAGGGGCGTGGAGCTTCGGTGAGTAAGGAAGGCACGTTTCCTCCATTTTCTTGGATGCTTTGCAGGTACATTCGGCGGGGATCCATAGCATAGCTCTGCAACAACTCTTACCACAGCGGCGAGTACATTATGTAAAACAAGCCCTTTTGAGCGCCTCAACAAGCGGGTCGTCCAGACTATGTTTTTTTCCATTCTGGATTTAGAATGCATCCTCAATTTGGGATTTCTCCTTCAAGATATTTTCATCAAAATTGATTAAGTGGCATGTGAGTGTTACTGTGGAGACCCGATGAAATATTACGAGAGATCCTCTCCCGAGACCTTGCGTGTTCCACGATGTAGCTCATGGAAGAGGGTCTCTTGGAGGCGGATCTATTTCAGATTAGAATATTCGTGAAGCACGTTTGCTTCTTTGTTTTAATGGTGCATGCGTTTTGTGTAGGTGACATGATCACACCCTCGAGCACGTGGAGATCTATGCGATGTTGGAGAGAACGTCTTGGGAGATGAAGGTAGCAGGATATTTGTCGATTCAAAACATGTGCTAAGTGATCGGGAAGGTAAAAGTTTTCCTATGTCACCATAGTGAGAAGATGGCAATTTCTTTTGGATTATTAAGCCTTTCCTCTGGGACAACTCTCGAGTTGTCAAGAACCTTAATGTATGTGTTGATTGCCACACCTTGCACCAAGTTTGTCCAAGATTGTTACAATGCAAATTGTTGTGAGAGAGGCAAAGTTCCATTTAAAAAAAGGGGAAATGTTCTTGTAGAGATTTCTAGTAATGCTGGTGAAGCAAAGCTTGAGAAAATTCATTGGACAAAGATGAAATGATGATATCAAGTCTTGGAGAAACACTCTATTATATTAAGTTCAAAAGAGCCTTCTAACATGGATGTTGTTCGCCACACTGCAACCAAGTTTATCTCCAAGATTATATTGCTAGAGAAATTGTTGTGGGTAAGACAATCCAAAGCTCTCTCATCTTAAACAATGACAATGTTCTTACGGAGATTATTGGTGCTGCTAAGTGAAGCAAGTTGTAAGCAATGGGCTGCACTTTTGCACTATAACAAGGTGCATCATATGGAACTTGCGGCGATAAGAAGGAATCAGACTTTATTTTCACCTTGAAAAGTATTCTTTTCTAAATGTTAAGAGGATTTGGACTATCTTTGTTTACTTCATCAAATCTGATGTATGGTATGCATCTCGGGATGAAACGCAAGAAGAAGAGTAGGTGGATATTGGGAAAAGGAGAGAGTACTTGCTCAAGGAAATGGAAAGCTACTTGGGTAGAACAGAAATGCGAGAAAGATCCTGCAAAGTAAATCCAGTGCTAGGAGACTACGAGGAGAGCATCTCTTGATATTTCTTTTCTCAACTTTGTCATTACGTGTGGTCCTTTTTCCTGGATTAATTGGGTTGTCTTATGGCCAAGGGCATCGTGCTTTTATTCATCACGAGACTTTTCAAGGAGTACTTGGTTGATAATGTACCTTGATGATCTCATAGGATTTCTTTGAAGCGAGGAAGATGGAAGACAATCTCCTCGAGTTGTTTCCAGCGTAGAAGTAAGCGTCTGACGAGGGCGGTGTGAGGTGGTTTTGTGAAAGAACTCAAGCTGTTAAACTTTCGCCCCATCTGTCTATCTAGTTATCACTTTTGGCCCTTTGGCATCGCGCAGCACAGCTGATACTCACATCCTTGTCTCAAGCTATTGTTTTTATCTTTGGCCCGTGTGGAGTCTGTCCTACAACCTGTTGAAGTTGGAGAAAGCAGAAAGATATTTCTACACCTTTCCACGTTATTTTATTTAAAAATATTGTGAAATCGAACCACTTTTTCCTTGCATTGAGTTGTCGGTTGGATGTCATGATGGGAGATTTCCCCTTTCGCATTCGCGTTTCTCCTTGTTTTAGTTTTTATCGTTGTCAAGTATGTTGATCGAAAGGATGCGTGTGCCCTCTCCTCTGGATGTTATGTTTCTCTTGCTCGAGTGATAGGACTTCATCTCTGTTTATCTATGTATTATTTCTTCTCTGCGATTGAGTTGCAAGTTTTATGTTGATCAAACTAGTATTTTCGTTATCATGGAAGTAAGTTTACGATAATTATGAAGCCCTCCCCTAGCACTCAATTTTGTCTTTGACGTTTTTTTTTAGCTCCTACGCAAGTCCCTTTGATAACCTTTTGGCATCGAGAAGGAAAGGTTGTGAGAATGTGTGATCAATGCTTGGGGCTAGCCAGCTTGAGTTTCGGTAGTAAACTTTTAGAATGAAAACATTTGTGTGCGATGTGTTTTCCTGATCGCGTGTTTAGACTCTTATCTTACCTTTCATCGCGTTTCTAGGCTTGCAAGGCCATTCTCAAGGAGTACCTTGACCATCCCTATCAACTTGAATCATAACTAGCTTTTCGAATCAACTAAGCTCGAGGTTTCCTTGTGCGAATCCAGTACCTCGTTGACACTAGATTAGTTTTGGCCCAATCGCCCTCTGTGAATTTATTTCTGATGGCGCTCTTCGTTTTCCTAACTGGCATTATTTTCTCCCTTGTAACGTTAACGCTATTAATTAATATTGGTCAGTTTTTATGCATGTAATTACTGTAATAGTTTGTGATGGAGATTTCCTTAAATGTGATTGACCTTCGGGAAAACTCAGCTTTCGTGTGATAATCTTATGAATTCATAGCGGAAGGTTTTGTTTTGATAAAGTCACTTAGAAATTAAGTTTGTATCTATTTGTGCGAATCATATATTGACTCCTCCTGAAAACTTAAGTCATGAGCTAAAGGGTGTCTTATCAAAATAAATAACCTCCAATCATTTCTTACTATGGCTTGCCCTAGTTGTAAGTGTGTCATGTGGATTGGACTTCCATGTTGTCTTGTCAAAAGAAGAGTACATTGTCCTTGATAGGTGTGAACGTTCGTGATGACTTTGTGATCTCGCCCGTAACAAGTGGTTCCTGGTGTTGGTTGTAACCTTGTGACGACATGTTGTGTCGTGTTGAGTCAAAGCAAGTCAAAAAAAAAAAGTTATCCTGTATTTCACTATGTTGTCCTTGTGTTGGTATTTTTGGTGTGTTACTGGATATGTTGAAAATTATATCTTGTTTCAAAAGGTTGTTAGAGGTTAGAATTTTGATCCATTTCTTGAAATAGAATGCTTCCTTTCATGGTTTTTTTAGCTAGTAGCTTATTGTTGCTATGTATAGCCTTATCTTGCTCGATTCATGCGAACCGACTCGGAGTTATTAATTGTTGTAGATGGCTTACGTGGTTAGATGATGGAAAGACTTGTAGATTATTGCATCAATCTTGGTTATGATGTTCCTTTGTACGAATGTGTATTATGTTATAAAAATTTGGAAAGGGCCTTTGGACATTTTAGAAGAAGGGTCAGTGCCTTAGTAAATGTATTGTAGAGTATTGTTGTTGTAACTGTTGAAACTTTGGTTTGTTTGGTTATCACGTGAAAGATGAAATTTGATTACCGCTTGGTTACGGGATATTCTAGTGTATTTTAATCCTTAGAATAGTAGCGGGGCATGTCCCATGTTATTACTCTCTTGCTCCCTAGTCATGGTTCAATAGAGATGGTATGTCCCTTTGGTTTGTGCATCATGTTGGAATAAATTGATGTAACCTTGTTTTGTTTTCGCAAACGAGTACTGTTAAACTTTGCTCTTGAGTTAAAATGTTGAGTTGTAAATCCTCCTAAGGCATAGTAGTAATGAGTTTGTAAGCACTATGAAGTGAGCTGGATAGTCCTTATAAAAGTTAAACTAATAAACATTATCCTTTTATGGTGAAACCTTAAATGATCTCATGGTGAAATCAATGGTTAGATTTTAGAAGATGATAGGATTTAATAAGTAGGAGGGAAATTGATTAATAAAACCTTAAATATCTCTCTATCGTTTGAAATGTTCTCCTTTGTCAAACTTAATTAAGTAAAGTCTAGATGGAACATTTAACCAATCTTGATAAACTCTTAACCTCAATAAAAGATTGATAGTAAACAATGTGACCCTGAAGCTAAATTCTGTTGTCTGTTACATTAACCCTTGCCTTGATTCATGGTGATATTTCTTAAGCAAGGTCAAAATTTGATCCTTAAACAAGAAGGTTATTGTTATGAACCCTAAGTGGTACTTTCCACTCAATCGGAGCTTATGCCTTCACTTGTGCAACAGAGGTGTGGAACATGTGT
Source organism: Taxus wallichiana var. yunnanensis (assembly GCA_018340775.1). Lineage (NCBI taxonomy): Eukaryota > Viridiplantae > Streptophyta > Pinopsida > Cupressales > Taxaceae > Taxus > Taxus wallichiana. Next base: position 834,433,471 of record CM031240.1, read on the forward strand.
TAGTGGCTTGAGTAAGATTAATTAACCTTGTAAGAAATGGAAAATGTTCTAAAATCAAATGAATAAAAATCTTTGGACATAAAATTGATGATCCTAGTTTAGAAAGCCTGGCCTTAAGCTATTTAGTCAATAGTTGAAAAGAAAGAAGTTCTCCCTTGTGAAAAGAATTGTGTGAATCATTACATGAAATTTTATAAGAACGTAAGTTAAGAATTAAGAGACATTTTAGTAAACAAGAAAATTTAACAAGAATTTTCTCATGGGATGCCCTAAATGTAAGTGTGTCATGTGGTTGGACTTCCTTGTTGTCTTGTCAAAAAGAAGAAAAAAAAATGTATTGTCCTTGATAGGTGTGAACGTCTCCGTGTTGCCTTTATGGCCATCCTTGTATCAAGTTGTTCACAGTGTTAGTGGTATCCTTGGTGACGACATGTTGCGTCATGTTATGTGTGGAAGTAAGTCAAAAAAAAATTATCCTGTCTTTTACTGTGTTGTTCGTGTATGTGTTGGTATTTTTGGGTTGTTAAATCACCCCCGCCTCCAAAAAAAAAAAAGTAAGGGCAGGTGTGGGTGGTTGTGAATTTTGATTCAACTCACATGTCCCATGGTGCTTTGTAGAGAAAATGTATGCCTATTCCTTTTTTCGGAGGAAATCTTGTTCAAAGCATTTGGTGTGGCGTTAAACACGGTTCAACAGTTATTCCAGGTCAGAAAGAGTATTGATAACCATTATCTGTTGTGTGTTTAATAGGCATAGGTGCTCTTCAATGCAACATTGAATATATTCTATCCATCAAGCTAAGGGTCGGGGTTCCATGCATAAACAAACTGGTCAAAGTACTTTTTCATAGATTGAACAAAAGATATGTCATCCTAGTTTAGTGTCTCAACATTCAACACATGTGGAAGCCACAAAAGGCCGTGTACATGTGCAGAGCCTTGATGTTGCCACTCAAACCTGTAAGAGGGGGAGATCATATATTCAAGATTGTAATTGACTAAACAAAATAGAGAAGGGAAATAACTCTTACCTGCATCAATAGTCACGAGCCTGAAGGTGTTTTTGCAAGAATTTTTCACGTAATATTATGAATCTTTGATGAAGGAATGCAAAAACACGATGGGGGTTCGAAACAATGTTAAGGTTTCTCCATCTTTGCGCACCACGAGGGTCAACAGGTCTAGAGCCAGACATAATTTTATGCAGGTCTGGCCATTTGGTGTCAGATGCACTTAAAGTAAAAAGAATAGTGCAGGGGGGAGTTTTTTTTTTAATGATGTCAGAGAGATCACCTCTACTTTTTGACAAAAAATAACACGCTCCTCACAATAATTTCGTGTAGACATCATTGAAAAAACATGCAACATGAGACAACAATTTTTTTGGAGTAAAGACATAATTCAATGTGAGGTCTTTCTTTCAACTTAAGAGCAGAAACATAATCAAATCTCAAGTTGAAACAATCATGTTTTGTTTTCCTAATGCCTAGGAAAAGTGGACTTTGAGTGACCAACCAGTATAAGAATACAAAGGTAGAATACAAAACGTAAAATTGCACAATGCAAAAGTAAAATTATATCCTTAGGTCGTCTTTGGTGCGGGAAGTAATCAATTATCGTCACTAGCGAACTTAAGCATTTGAATAGTAAACAATGGCTAATAATATGTTGACATGGTTAAAGAGCTTGTAAACAAGTAGAATGCAAAATAGTTGTATAATCTATTTTGACACACCTTTTTTTTAATTTCCATCTCCTTAAAATTATATATAATATAGATGTAACTTTATAACGGTTTTTTTATATTTTTATATTTTAATATATATATTTCCAGGAATGTATTTACATATAATATAACTCTAATCTATTTCATGTGAAGGAGCCGAATTTTCATGATTTCAATGTTGAAATAACTACATTCCAAATGATGGCATGTCTTTGAGGCTATTTTTAAAATACAATCCACATCTATTTTATATATTTCATTCATTTTTCCAATTTGCAACATCAGTTAAAAATCTATTTTCTTTAATTCTCATGAATGTACACACCCAGTTTTAAAGCTTCCAATTCGACAGTGTGCAAGTCAATGAAACCTCCTTTGTTGGCAGTTACGAAATTGTTACATTTCATTTTTAAAATATTGTTTTGAGTGAGAGTTGTTTTTGCCGCTTTCAAGATTTTTAGATTGAGAATTTCATCTCTAGCTTTTTTATGCTAATTCTATAATTGCTTTTGCATACAGTTCTTGTAGTGTAATTAAAAATACAAAGTTTATAACTTCAGAAATAGGTATATTACAATGTGAATAAAAGAACACAAACTCTTATAAGATTGGGAATATAGCCTTATAACGTGACAACAGAATAGAATGCAAAATTTTTATTGAAGAGGTCAAGAAAGGAGAGGGGAAAGATTATACTTGTAAGCATTACAAAAGTTGTTTTTTTAAAACCAAGGAAATCAGAGAAGGGGAGATTAAAAGAGAGGCATTAATGATGAAGAAAATCAATATCATTCATAGTAGTAAGGGTAATTGCATATTCCTTGCCCACCGAGGCACTACCCAATCTTTGTCAGCAAAGAAACAATACTTCCGTCACCGTGGACATGTTGTTAATATAATGGCAATCGGCATCGCTTTGAAACCTCCACCACTGGTATTTCAATTTCTATCACCATTAACAACATCCCATAACTTGTAAGAGAAACCAAACTTAACAGGGTGAACCAAGGGTCTGTCCATTGAGAACAACGTGTGTTATTGGGAACAAAATTTAGTGGATCCAAATTAACTTATAATGCTTCAAATTGAACCGATTATTTGTTGTTTGTGGCACCACCCAAGTTCAAATTTTGAAGAAATCCTCTTAAATGGAAATATGGCCGATTATGGATAAATAAAGTGTGTTCCAGTCAAAAACTTTTACCCAAAAAATAAAGTCTTCAACTAAAAAATAGAGTTAAGACTTCAATAAGAATTCTTTGTTTACAAAGAACGACTGAAATTTTAAAGATCAACTTGGAAACCATTTATATAAAAAAATGCATTTGTCCTCTTCCTAGACGGAACTATTTTTCAATAAATTTTTATTCATTCAAGCAATGAATGCTAGTAATAGCTGCCTTATAACAAATTATTATTATTATTTTTAATCACAATTCTCCCAATAGCAATGCTAGCAATAACAATAGCTGCCTTGGAAGTTGCGAGTTTATCCCAATTCTCACCCTGAAAATTTAAAAAAATTTTTATTAAAAATAAAGAATAATAGTCCACGAAAAAAAGATAAATGTTCAAAAATTTATATCTTGATCTAATTCAGGAAGCTCAAGTAAGCATTTAGAACAAATACAAACAAGAGATACAATTTGTTATGCTACATTTCATAACATTTCATCAAAATTGGTAATTCCCATCTACTTATGTGCATTCTATATATTTATAATGTTGGAGAAAAAATTAACAGATCCATGCCATCTCATTCACATTAAGCAAAAACAGAGTTCGTTTACAAAATTTAATTTCCTTTGCAGTAATTATCTTCATTTTTTGGTAAACGGATGCGCACAGAAGTTGTGGAGTACATTCATACATATCTTTCAAACAAAGCTATCCCAAAAATCTACAGATCAAACCTCTCCTAGCTAGCATCGCAATGTTATCTCCCAATTTTTCATTATTCAGTTCCAAATCAGTCTTTCTTCCATAGCTTACATGCATCCACTTCAAGCCTTCTGATTAGTAGCTATCGTCTGTTTCTCCCTCACTCCACGACATGAATGGCCACCTCCAAATAATTTCTTGGAGACCAAATTCTTTCTCCCGTGAGAATTTTTTCAGGGGGGCTGTGCTTTCCCCTTACAGTACACAAGGACTCTTTTAAAGACAAAAATTGTGTTGCTTAAGATGCTCAGCTTGTTAACCAAGCGCCGATCCTAAGATCCCAAATAGACTCGAGATTAGACCAAATGACATTATACTGATATGAAGCGGAAATAAAACCTCAAAGACCTTACTATACGGAATAAGACCCGCTTCTGCCTGTGGATCCCAAAGTTGCTCTGATTTATATCCCCTAACATAAACGTTGGACTGATTATCGTGCAATAAATAAAACTCGAAAGAAGAAGAAAAAATAGAGATGAAACGCCATTCCATCCAATAAAGATCTTTGGCCACCAACTCTTGGGTGGGGAGGTTGTTGGCTATCCTACACATTGGATTAAAAAATGAGTTAAAACCCCAAGAAATCCAATACACAGAAATCAATGATAACATTGAGGTAGATAACTAACCAGAGGAGGAAGGCAATCATCAACATGCCTCTGGAGAACCGAGAAGCCTCCATGGGTGCTAGTATCAGAGGCAGTGAGAGTCTTGCAAAAGGAATGTACATTCCTCTTTGTGGGTGGATTGGATGGAGGGCCCGAATCACTACAAGCCTCATTTTGCTGCACTAAACAAAACCCACATACCATTACAACTTCCACCCAAGATATCCAAAAATATATAGACAACCCACCTACATAAAATTCATGTATTACATTACCTATGGCTCTGGCACCAAAGTAATCTATGCAAAAACCTTGTAGTGCCCACTTCCCTTTGACACCTTGATTATTGATTATTGATTTAATCTTTATCGACTACACTTATGAATATATTATAGCTTTTTGATTTAGTATGTTAGTGGATATTAGAGATCTTTGGATGTTGTTGATTCGATTCGTATATGATGCATGTGGATAATTAGAGACATTGGATATTGATGTGGATATACTTTGTTGACATGGTTATTAATATATATTTCGACATGTGATATGTTTAGTCATATTGAGTAGATCTTTGATAATTGGATTAATGTTGTGATCATTTTGACATGGATGAAATGTGGAATAGAAATGTTGTTAGAATTATAAGTGACTTCGTAATTGCTTAGATGATATTAATTCACATATAGAAGATTTTAATTGCATATTTATCATAGATATTTTTAATGCGGCCATGAGGCCGAAGGAGGTATTCTTTGTTTTGGAGGTATATTATATTCACAACAACATCGGGGATTGGAGACCACCACATTGGAATTCTTGATGAATTCAACTAGGGTCACCATGGTAACATGTAATTGTGTGTGTGTGTATGAGTTTGGTTAGGGGAAAATTGTGACCAAGGGGTCATGTGTTGTCTTTTATTATTAGTTCCTTTTTATTAATGTTAGTATGTGTTTCTTTTAGTAATGTAATTTACTTGTTTTAATTATTTAGATTTTTGGATGTATGTTTACCCCTTTATTATTAATGGGTTGTAGTGTCTTAATTAAGCTAATTTAACTTTTCCTAAACTAATTAAAGATGTGACCAAAAAGGAGTTCATTTATTAGACTTGATTTACTCTTGGATTTTGTGTTGAGTGTTGTATACTTGAGTCTTGAGTGTAGTACACTCTACCATTCATGGGAAACTCGAATTTGGCCTTAGAGGCCAAATTTGGAAGCTTGTGGGACAAGTCAAACTTGTCCCACACCTCTTAAATGTCTATGCCAACCCTACCTATGGGTTGGGGGTAAAAATTATGCCCTATTAGGTGTTTTGGGAAGATAAAACGGTGAAATGTTTATTACACTTTCTTTCAAGTATTTAATTTTGTCCTTAGGGGGAGTGGGCTTAGATGGAGTTTGTAAGTTTCTTGTCATTCCTTTAACCATTATTAATTGTGCATTGGAATATGAGGTTGACTAAGGTAATGTGGATTGGAGAGGAAATGAGGTGGCATCCTACTTGGAGCCACATCATCCTCCTCTCTCCTTTCTCTATTTATTGAAATCATTTTACTTGTTTGGGGTTACTTCATTATTTTTTGCTCTTGTATTTTTGAGAGTTAGAGGATTTTTGAGAGAGCTTGTGGATTTTTGGAGCTTGTGGATGCTTTCTTGGTTTTGAGGAGCTTGGAAATTCATTCTTGGAACAAGCTCTACTATGGAGAGGTAGGAGCTTCACCTTTGTTTAAATTATGTTTTTATTTTGTGTTTATATGTTTGTGTTGAGTGTTGTTTTCCTTTGGAATGTTTGTTGGGTATGGGTAGATTGCCTAAGTTTGGAGTAGGAGGAGACTATGGGAGATTTCATGTAGGGAGGCATAAGAGTTTACTTTCTTGTGGAGGGATTTTGGGTTGGGTGCCCCACCTTGTATGAGGAATTCTTGCATTTCTTCTTGTTCTTGTTATGAGGGAGGCATAAGAGATTGAGGGAGGCATAAGAGTATATGGAGGTATAAGGGTACTTGAGGGAGGCATAAGAGTTTGTAGGGTATTTGAGATATTCTTTGGAGGATTTAATGTGGGCACCCATTCCCATTGGGAGGCATAAGTGGCATCCCCATAGGTCTTGCTCTTTTGGCTTTTATGATAAGCCTTGTATTATTATTGTTTTCCATTCTTTTGCTTCAAACTTGTTGTTGTGTTTGAATGTGAATGGAATGGATGTGAAACTATTTTGTCAAGTATTGTGGAAGCTTGTTGTTGCCATGTGTTGAAATCATCTCCCATGGTAATGTGGTTGGGGCTTGGGTGCCAATGGAGAGGATGTCTTCTCCTCTCCATTGAATATCTTGGTGGGTGGAGATCGTTGCCTCTCCCCCTATTTTTTTGTGAATCAAACAATTTCTTGGAGGAGCTATCTTTCTTGGTGTTTGAAGCTTGGAGCTTTTGGTGGAAGAAGAATATCCTTCTTGTAGTAAAATTTCCTTAGTATTATTCCCACTTAGAGTGGAGGAAACTTGTAATGTAACATTGCATTTTTGCTTGCATTGTTGTATGATATTCCCACTTAAAGTGGAGGACATTATATTGACCTTGTAAAATAAGGTTGTATTCAAATAGTTTTTATTGATATTGTATTGCATAGGGAAAGAAACAAATAAGAAAAGAAGGAAGAAAGGATGGTATTGGAGAGTTAGTTTTGTAAATATAAAAGAAAGTTTACCTTTGTTGTGTAGTTTTTGTATTGTAAATGTGAGAGAAGGAAATGTAGAAGTTGTAAGAAATTGAACTTACATGCATAGTAAACATGAATGAAAAAAAAGTTATTTTAGTTATTTTGAATGTATGTACATTATAGTGAAATGAAAGAGATAACAAGTTTGAAGTTTATTGTGTTTATTAATATTGATTTTCTATTAGAAAAAATAATGTGAAATTAGATATAAATCATGTAATTTTGCTCTTAGAATTCAAAGAAAGTTAGTTGAACAAAATGGAATGGATATTGTAATTTTTATGTCATTATTAGAGTTCTAAATGTTTTAAATAAGTAATTTTAACTAAGAAATGATCAAATGGAAAGAAATCACAAAATTGGATACTTTAGGTGTATAAAAATAAACTCAGAATGTATTTTAGCACTTTTAGCAACTTTAAGTTTTTATGAAAACTCGAAATTTTAGTCTGTTTTTAAGAAACAAGACCGTTGCTTTGCCCCAAAGTCGGTGGTCTCGTAACCAATGCTCAAGCTAAGGCTGCGGTCTCAAAACCACCGCCCGTAGGGTAGCGGTCATGGTTTTTCACCAGTAGGTGTGGTCCCAGACTTCGGATCACTCGGCGGGAGGCGGTGCATGTCACTTATGATGGAAACCTTGCAGATCCGTGTCCGTGCGCGTGATTTTAAATTGGTTCCCTTTAAATTATAAGATGAAAATTATGTATTATCTACCACCAATGTAAAAAAATGAGTAAAACCATTAGATTGGGAAATAAAACATGAAAATGGTGGATCTAAAACATTCCTTTTCATTTATAACAATGGGGTAGGGTTTGCCCCAAATTTAAAACCCAATACACAAATAACTTAAAATAAATATCAGATTAGTTGGAGGAAATCCCTCCCAATATTTGAATGAAATAGATTACATTAATAAAACTAAAACTAAACTAAGCCTAGACTAAATCTCCATGTAGAATCCTCCATGGTTTCTTCCTCTTGTGCTTCCATGGCTTCCTCTTCTCCAACCTGCAAATTTAACAAAAAGAAAATAGACCAAATGAGAAGAATAGAATGAAGAAAAGGTTTTAATAGAATTTCATAAGGATTTTAGGGCTAAGTTTAGAACCCTAGGATCTAGTGGCCAAGATGGATTTGATCTAAGGGTGGAGGATTGACCCTACTTTTTTAGGTAGAAATGAATTTTAAATGTTTAATTTAAAATCCCTAAGGTATATGTAGATGGGTGAGTGGGTCCATTTAATTGCCTAGGGGTGTAATGTCCTTATTAATCCTTAGTATGTGTAGGAATTTAATAAAAGGACTTTTAAACTATTAAGATAATGAATTTAATAAATTAACATAAGGTTAACCTTGTTAGGATTGAACATTATTTAAAGAGAAGAGAATATTTAATTAAGTAAATTAATCCTTGTTACCTTCCTATTGAATAATTGATTAATGGACCTTGGAGATAAATTTGAAAATAAGTTAACCTTTTAACTAGACCTGGTTCTTCAATCGTAAAGCTGAGTTAAGTAGTGTAAGTTAAGTTAATGAACCCTAAAGGTTAAGCACCCTTGTAACCTTCTTTGTAACTTAAAAAAAAATAATAGTCACAATTTTCAAGTTAAGTGTTGAGTTGTAGCGTATTCTTAGAACGTCGTTTTGTGGGCATTACACTTGGTATCGAGCAATGGGTTTCAAAACTTGGAACCTTGGGCACACTTAGAAGACATGAAACATAAATATTTAATCTAGTGAAAAATTGGTTTCTTTTAATCTAGAAAACCACAATGTATGATAATTGTATAATTTAGAAAACATAGAAAAACTAAAACAAGACCTAGAACAATGAACTAACTCTCACCTTGATCTATGCAGGAGACATGGATCAGATGAGGGGTCTTTTCACATAGACCTAGATATACCACCTCTAGAGCAGTTGTAGCATCCATTCTACCTCAGATTTTATAGACGCTTTTAGGACGTTTAAATGTTTATACATAGGGAGCCCTTGGGAAGACGATTTGCTAGACATGGCATGGAGCCATCAGTGGAGGCCCATGTATCCCCTTGACACAACGAGGAGTATAGGGAAGAGAAATTCCATGTGGAGTCGGCTAGGGCAGAGTCACCACAGAGAGGACATGGGGACAGGATCTCAGGTCATAGGGATAGGTCTCGGAGCCCTATATAGAGGGAGGAGCATGTAGAGAGACCTAGGGGTCATCGGACATCCGTTCAGTAGACCATATCGGGAGATCCTAAGCTACGACCATCTTACTATTCAAGTGATACAGGAGGTTTTAGGAAGAGGCTGGTTGTGAGCTTGAGCGGATGCTTCAAGCTTTTCCCTTGTACTAGCAACATGAAATCTTATGTTGCAATCCATCTTCTGAGGGATGAAGCAGGAGTTTGGTGGAGGACCAAGGAGCAGAAGCTCCATGTTGATTCAAAGATAGTTACCTATTGGAGCTATTTGAGGAGTGTTTCAGGAGTAGGTATTTTCCCATGAGGTTTATATATAGAAGCGGATAGATGAATTTCATGACCTCTTGTCGTGCATGATGACTATAGCCAAGTATGAGAGTCAATTTCTGGACCTACTCCAATACGTCGACTATATGCAAGATGAGCAGGTATGGATTCACAGGTTCATCCTGGGGCTTGAACTTGGATTTGGGTGGCATGGTGCATTCACTACCCACAGACATTAGTAGAGGCCATGGATAAACCTATATTGTAGAGGAGACACGGGGAAGATGCAATAGGCTAGAGATAGAGTTCAGAGCCGTATCCAGTAGATGTAGGATGGTAGATCGAGGGGGTCAATTCCTCCTCCATGTGGTGGACATTGAGGAGGAAAAGTTTCATTCGAGCCACCACATGAATTAGCCACCTTAGCAGCAAGATTAAGCAATGTGACTCCGCCCACCTTATAGACCTCCTCAGATATTTGATGCACAGAGAGGATGGAGTATGGGGCCTCCTCCTAGGGGTCCCATCAGGATATAGGTGTGCCTAAGAGCTGATTCAATAGGAGCTTGTTAGAAGAGACCCAAAAATTCCATAGGCAAATCATAAAGATCCATGTCTCGAGACCTCTTAGTATCGGTTGGAGCTGCATCCCACTGGAGAGGACTAGGAAGTTGTTATGGTTGTGGTGTTTCTTGACATCATTGGAGATATTTCCCATAGAACCCTAGCAACAAGGGTAAGATGCAGATCTCATATCCTACTATTGGAGATATGGCACAGAGCCATCGGATCTATGCAATGGTTGAGAACCACCAGATGAACACTAGAGTACCATGATAGAGACAACAGGTAGTATTGGTGGTATTTTTGCCTCTATATTGTTTGATTCTGGCTCTTCTGATTCTTTTATTGCACCATCCTTAGTAGAGCATTGTAGGCTAGTGGCAGTTAGGTAGGGTCATAGTTGGGATGTTGAGATGGCTTCTAGAGAAAAAATTTTTGTAGACTCCTTAGTTAAGGAGTGTGTAGTGGATTTGGGACCCTTCACCACTACCTCGGATCTTGAATCCTTCCTTTAGGATCTTATGGTGTCATTTTGGGCATGGAATGGTTGTCTGCTCACAGAGCTAGAGTGGACTATTACCATAAGACTATTGCTTGCATAGATGATCTTGGAGTGGAGTCAGTGATATCAGGAGTTAGGAGGCCCATTTCCATTTGCACCATCTCCACTATGTAGCTTAAGCGGTGTGTGTGATGGGGTTGTCAAATGTATGTTGTTACGATTAGTGATAGATTGGAGGATGAGTCTAGTGGACCATCCCTTGATGACCATCCCATCTTGAGAGAGTTTGCTGATGATTTTCTGGGGAGATCTTGGGGTTACCTCCCACGTGAGATAGATTTCCACATAGACCTAGTTTTAGGCATAGAGCCTATCTCATGAGCCCCCTATCAGATGACTACTCCTGAGCTATGTGAGCTCAAGTTGCAACTTGAGGGCCTTCTTGAGAAATTCCTAATCCATCCTAGTGTATCCCCTTGGGGTGCACCGGTGATCTTTGTGAAGAAGAAGGATGGATATCTATGGTTGTGTATTGATTACTATCAGCTGAACAAAGTAACGATCAAGAATCGTTACCCCCTTCCACGTATTGAGGACTTATTTGAGCAGATCAAGGGGGCTACAATTTTCACAAAGATAGATCTTAAGTCGGGGTACCATCAAACTTAGGATTACGGAGGTGGATATTCATAAGACCACATTTCGTATGAGATTTGGACACTAACGAGTTCATAGTGGTACCTTTAGGTTTGATGAATTCCCCAAAAGTGTTTATGATCTTGATGAATGGGGTGTTAAGGAATTTTTAGATCTATTCATGCTCATATTCCTTGATGACATTCTAATTTACTCACGTACACATGAGGAGGATTAGGAGCACCTTTCTTCGATAGGTTCTCAAAGTGTCTTCGTGAGCAACATCTTTACAGGAACTTGGAGAAGTGTGTGTTCTTTCAAAACAGACGTGCAATATTTGGGCCACATCATTTCGGGAAGGAAGGTATCACAATCGATCTTTCCAAGATTTGAGCCATCATAGATTGGCCAAGACCCACTAGTGTGACCGAGGTGCGCAGCTTCATGGGTTTAGTAGGATACTACAGGATTTTTCGAGGACTTTTCTTAGATTGTGCACCCCATCAATTCCCTTCAACGGAAAGGGAAGAAGTTTGTTTGGTCAGAAAGATTTGAGCAGGCCTTCAAGTATGCTAAAGGAATTCCTTATGACAACACCTATTCTTGCATTTGCTAGATCCTTAGGATGAGTTCTACATTTGTAGAGATTCTTCTTAGCTTCAGGACTTGGAGGTGTGTTGATGCAAGAGGGAAGAGTTGTTGCTTTTGAGTCTCACAAACTCAAATATTATGAGCTCAATTATCCGACTCATGATCTTGAGTTTACACCAATTGTGCATACCTTAGTGTGGTGGAGGCATTTTCTTCTTGGTTGGAGATTTACACTTAGGACAGATCACTTGAGTCTTCACCACCTCTTCACGTAACCCAATCTCAATGCTCACCAACGGTGTTGGGTGGAGTTTCTTTGTGAGTAAGACATGGAAATAGAGCATGTGAAGGGGAAGGAGAACGTGGTTCTAGATGCCTTGAGTAGATGGAGACATGTGGCTATGGATACTTCAGTGGGTACAGATTTACGGAGCAAGATTTTGTAGCAGCTTCTCTTAAGAAAGTTTCTACTTTGTAGCCAAAGTAGAGATTGAGTATCAGAGGCCCCTTGAGGGGAGATTGATGGATTTTCACTAGAGAAAGATGGTCTTCTCGAGACACAAAGGTCAAATATACATTCCTAGAGATGGAGGCTTGAGATAGGACATTTTGACAGAGAGGCTCATCGTGGCACCTTATCCACACCACCTTGAGATAGTTGTACCATTGGAGAGGACTTTGGAGAGACATGGCTCGGTTGTGTCATGTTGTTTAGAGTGTCGAGGGTGAATGCCGAGCACCAACATCTAGCTAGCCTTCTCTTTCCTCATGCTATCCGGAGTGGAAGTGGGACACCATTTCCATGGAATTCATTGTTGGATTACCAATGTCGAGTTATCACCATGATGCCATTATGGTCACGGTGGATAAATTGATGAAATTAGATCATTTTTCTCTGGTGAATACCACCTATACACATCAGTAAAGTGGCATGGGTATATCTTGATGAGATTTTCAGATTACATGGGATTCCATGGAAGATAATTGAGGACTGCGATTCTTTGTACACTTCCTATTTTTAGACCACCATGTACATGCTCTCAAGACGAGGATAAATTTTAGCACATCATATCACCCGAGATAGATGGATAGGACCGAGTGGGTGAATCGAGATCTTGGAGGACATGCTTAGGATGTACATTATGGATCACCGGTCGAGATGGGAGGAGTATACGTACTTGGTGAGTTTTCCTACAATAATATTTTTAGAGTTCAATAGGCATGGCTCCTTTTCATGCATTATATGGGTGAGAATGCGAGAAACCTCTTAGTTAGGATAGGTTAGAGGATAGGGTTTCCCTTGGGCCAATATTATTGTAGGATATGGAGCAAGAGGTTACATTGATCGACAAAGAGATTACGGGAGGCGCGATATAAGAAGAATAAGTATGTGGACCAAGCATAGGATAGATCGTAGTTTTGAGGTGGGAACGAAGGTATTTCTTTGTGTTAGACCACATAAGAGCCCTATCTCATTATAGAAAATATTCTAAGATTTCTCCTAGGTTTGTGGCTCCCTTTGAGATCTTGGAGCGCCTTTGTCCCTTGGCCTATCATCTAGCATTACCACCTATCTTGTCTCGCATCCATGATGTGTTTCACATTTATGTGCTTATGAGATATATTTTGATCCTTCTCATGTTCTAGATTGGAACGCATTGCAAGTGCGGGATCGGTGGTAGGTGATGGTGGAGCCCGTTCACATTATAGAGCGCGTAGGACCTTGGGCCTTTGCGGCAGAGAGATTGACCAGGTTTGTGTCCAGTGGAATCGATATGATGAAACTGTGGCTACATGAGAGGATGCTACTTTGCTACGAGTGGATTTTCCACACTGTTTGAGTGACTTCCGAGAGGAAGTTGATTCTAAGGAGAGGGGGTGTAGTGCTCACTTCCCTTCGACACCTTTTTGATTATTTATTTTGATACTATCGATTGCATTTATGGATATATTATAGATTTTTCATTTAGTATGTTAGTAGATATTACAAATAGTGGACTATTATTTATTCGATTCATATATGATGCATGTGGACCATTAGAGAAATTAGATATTGATGTGGATATATTGTTGACATGGTTATTTAAATATATTTCGACATGTGATATGTTTAGTCATATTGAGTAGACCTTTGATAATTGTATTAATGTTGTGATCATTTTGACATGGATGAAATTTGGAATAGAAATGTTGTTAGAATTGTAAGTGATTTCGTAATTTCTAAGATGATATTAATTTGCATATAGATGATTTTTATTGTATATTTATCATAGATATTCTTAATGCGGCCACGAGGCCGAAGGAGGTATTCTCTGTTTTGCAGGTATATTATATTCACAACATCAGGGGGATTGGAGACCAACCACATTGGAATTCTAGATGAATTCAACTAGGGTCACCATGGCAACATGTAATTATGTGTGTGTGTATGAGTTTGGTTAGGGGAAAATTGTGACCAAGGGGTCATGTGTTGTCTTTTATTAGTAGTTGCATTTTTATTAATGTTAGTATATTTTTCATTTAATAATTTAATGTACATATTTTATTATTTAGATTTTGGATGTATGTTTACCCCTTTATTATTAATGGGTTGTAGTGTCTTAATTAAGCTAATTTAACTTTTCCTAAACTAATTAAAGATGTGACCAAAAAGGAGTTCATTTATTAGACTTGATTTACTCTTGGATTTTGTGTCGAGTGTTGTATGCTTGAGTCTTGAGTGTAGTACACTCTACCCTTCATGGAAAACTCATAATTTTCCCTAGAGGCCAAATTTAGAAGCTTATGGGACAAGCCAAACTTGTCACACATCTCTTAAATGTCTATTCCAACACTACCTATGGGTTGGGGGGTCAAAATTAGGCCCTATTAGGTGTTTGGGAAGATAAAAATGTGAAATGTTTATTACACTTTCAATTTTTTCCTAGGGGAGTGGGCTTAGATGGAGTGTGTAAGTTTCTTGTCATTCCTTCAACCACTTATTAATTGTGAATTAGAATATGAGGTTGACTAAGCCGATGTGGAGTGGAGAGGAAATGAGGTGGCATCCTACTTGGAGCCACATCCTCATCCTCTCTCCTTTTCTATTTATTGAAATCATTTTGTTTGTTTGGGGTTACTTCATTATTTTGTGCTCTTGTATTTAAGAGAGTTAGAGGATTTTGAGAGAGCTTGTGGATTGTTGGAGTTTGTGGATGCTTTCTTGGTTTTGAGGAGCTTGGAAATTCATTCTTTGAACAAGCTCTATTATGGAGAGGTAGGAGGCTGTTGTTGCAAATCATGGCACCCCTGATGCAAATCGGAGTTTCTAAGTTGATGTTTTAGGCATCCAGTGTGATTGCACAACATTGAAACCTCTCTCCAAGTGTGGGACTTGTAAAATGAGAGAGGAATCTCCAAATTAGAGGATGGTTCCTCAAAATCCTCGATTAGATCTATTAGTTGCATAATTGCAGAGGTTCAAATCCTAATTTTATCCTAAATTGTAAGGAGATAGGGATAAGAAATGCCAAAATTGAAACTAAACTAATAAGGGTGATACATCAAAGGAGTGGTGAAAAGTTTTGCTCATGAAAATTGACACAAATTCATGAGATGCAACATGAAACATCATACATAGGCTGATAAGATGCAATTAGAGGTCTGAAATGAAGCAAGACAATACAAACAAAGGACTGAAAATTGATCACAGAGTCTGCACTATCATTTTCACTGTCAAAATCCTTGCATTACACCACCAAAGAGGTATAAATCTGTTACAATCCTTGAAGAAGGTCTGATACTTGCCAAAATCACTTGTTAAGGTGAAAGAAGAAGCCTGCAATATCAAAAAGTGTTCAACCCTCAAAAAATGAGCCAAATCTGGCTTTTACAATGCATGGGTTGAGCCCAGGAGAGAGAAAACATGAAAAAACATGGGAGTCATTCCTCATTGAATGAAGATGCATTAAAATAGGATGGGAATCCTTACAGACCCATGCCCTGACATTTTTGGCCATGCTGAAGAAGAATACGACCCATTTTGCATTAAAACTGGTTGTTGAGGCGTCATTTCGGCCATTACCACATGCCGGAGAGGCGTTTCTTGATTTTATCTCTCTAAACCGAACTAGAATGAAAAATTTACCCTAGAATCTTGTAGATAATTTCACCAGCTTTCCATTGATATAAAGAACATGAAAATCTGAGCTCTGGATTGAAAGTTATGGCGATTTGAAAATTTATGGCAAAAACAGGGCAAAATCAGATCGGTGGGCAAAAATTTGAATTTTTTACCCGTTTTGGTCTTTGGATTTTTTTTTGAATTTTCCTCTAACCTCCACCACTGCCTGGACACATGGCACGTCCTGATTGGCTGCGGGCCTTCTAGGGGAAAATTTCCCACAAAAACTCCGCCTAGCCATAACTTGAAAAATATGAGGAGTTAGGAGGAAAACTTTACCTTTCTGGAAAGGCCGAGAAAGATCTCTATCCATTGGTGCCATTTACGTAGAAAGATTTGAGTTATTGAAAATAAAAAATGGAGACCGAGGCACAAGAGAGTAAGAACAAAGGAGTTAGCCACAAAAATGAGTAGGGGCACATTTTGGATAACAATTTTGGCGACTCAGAGGGGTCATCTGCCTGCTAGATGAAGATACCAGTTGCCTGAAGCAGCCCATTGGGCATGGAGTCATCAAATTTTCATTTTAGAAACCCAAATGACTTAGAATGTTGCAAGGAGGAAGATGGAATATCACCTGATGGAAGCAAGGACTGCAAAACATCTCCAGGGACAGCAAGCCTGTGCCAAAGCACTTAGGGAAAGCAAAACAACCTATAGCAAAACAATGTACACAAGCACTTGGAGGAATGAAAACCTAAGCTAATATTTACAAGGTGGAGAATTTCCCTTTAGAAGAAATGCTTTAGATAGATTCCATTGAATGGAATCTGCAGTTCTTCGCCATCTAAAGAAGACAATTGGAAGGCATTGTTGTCCTTACACTTTGTGACCATGTATGGGCCACTCCAAATGGCATCAAATTTTGAATGCCTTCCAGGTTTTGCTCTATCTCCATCCCATTTTAACACTAGATCTCCAACTTGGAAAGATCTACTCTTGGCATTCCTATCAAAGGTCTTCTTGATCAAAGCTTGATCCTTCTCCATTGCTTGGGATGCCTGATCTCTGATCTCTTGAAGCTCCATCAACTCTGCATATCTCACCTCCATGGGCCCAAACTCTAGCAACTCTAACTACTTCATGAGTTCTAATGTTGGCAACTCAAGTGACATGGGCAAGATTGCCTCTCTTCCATAAACAAGCTTGAATGGAGAGTTACTTGTAGATCTCTTGGGAGTTATCCTATCAGCCCATAAGGCTGATTTCAATTTGGTATGCCAAAACCTCGATTCTCATCAAGAGTCCTCCTAATGATCCTCAACAAGTTCTTGTTTTTAGATTCAGCACGGCCATTACCACGAGGGTAGTAGTTTGATGAAGTACTTAGGTAGATCCCATTTTTGACAGCCCACTCGGTCACCTTGGATCCAATGAATGCTAATGCATTATACGAGATTATTGTAGTGGGTATGCCAAATCTAGTTGCTATTCCCTCATAGAAGTCTAAGATGCTAGACTCATTTGCTTCTTTGAGTGCTCTTTGCTTGATCCACTTGGTGAAGTAGTCTGTGGTCATCAAAATCCACTTATGCCATTGGCTTGAATTGGGATTAATGACTCTAATGAAGTCTAAACCCCATTGCATGAATGGTTGGTCAACTGAAATTGGATGCAATGGAAGGGCAGCAAGCCTCTCTTTACCTATGAAGAATGCACAATTCTTGCACCTTTTGATCACGTAAAGCAATCACTTTGAAAAATCTTGGGCCAATAATAACCAACCTTCATGATTTTTAGAGCTGTCACTCTTGGTGCAAAATGACCACCAGCTGGTCCACCATGGAACTCTTCCAACACCCTATGAATCTGATTTGTGCTAATGCATCTCAGCAGCACTCCATTCACATCTTTCTTGAACAAAACACCGTTTACTATGGCATATGGGACAGCCTACAATTTGAAGTGTCTTATTTGGGTCTTGTTCATCTACGGAGGGCATAGGCCTATGCTTAGGAAGTGCATTATACCTTGGGTCCAGCAAGGAGTGGGGATAGCATTATCTTCTTATTGAGTGCTACCTTGCACATGGCTGTCTTGAAGCTGTCCAAAACAGCCTCTTTCTCATTGCATGCTTCCTTTTGCTTGCCGAGAATCGAGTTGCTCACAATCCTCTTCCTCTTACCAGCTTGGTGACCTTGATCTCAATGTCATACTCCATGACACGAGTGATCCAACCTGCCCTTTTCTCATTCAAATCCTTGTTGAGGAGGAAGTCCTTTACTCCCGCATGAGAGACCAACAACTGAACCTTGTTGTTTGAGACTAGATGCTTGAATTTCTTCAAGCTTCTGATTACTACAAGTACATGCTTCTCAATAAAAGAATATCTCACTTCATAGTCATCTAGGCTTTGGCTGAAGAAAGCAATTGGCTGCTCATCATTTTCCTTGTTCTGCTGTACCAAAATGGTAGAAATAGTATCATTACCTCCAAATGCATAGAGGATGAAATCCTTGGAGAAATCAGGTTGATGAGAGTTGGTGCTTGGGAGATGGCTTCTTTGATTGCTTCAAAACTCTCCTTGCCTTCTGTTGTCCACTTGAAAGCCATGCTTTTCTTTAACATTTTGGTGATAGGTTTGACAAGGGCTGCAAAATTTGGGACAAACCTCCAAAAAAAGTTTATTCTCCCCAAGAAACTCTGAAGGGCCTTCTTGTGGCTTGGCAATGGTAGTGCTCTTATGGCTTCAACCCTCTCTGGATCAATTGCTAATCCTTCTTTGGAGACAATATGGCCAAGGAGCTTTCCTTCATGTGCTAGGAAGATACACTTCTTAGGATTCAAAGACACTCCAAATCTCCTGCACCTTTGGAAGACTTGTCTCAAATGAGAGAGGTGGTCTGCTGCATTCTTTGAAAAAACAGTGATATCATCAAGGTATATCAGCACCATGTTGTTAATCAAACCTTTGAACACCATGTCCATTGCTCTTTGGAAGGTAGCTCTAGCATTGGACAGCCCAAATGGCATTTTCCTGTATGCATAAGTTCCCCATTTGGTTGTGAAGGCTGTCTTGAACTGATCTTCTTCCTTCACCATAATCTGATTGTAGCCCGAGTAGCCATCAAGTAGTGAAAACCTCTCGGAACCAGCCCTGACTTACAAAATTTGCTCCATAGAAGGGAGTGGGTAATGGTCCTTGAGAGATGCTCTATTCAAGTCTACGAAGTCAACACACAATCTGATCTCTTCACTCTTATTTCTAAGCGGAACTAAGTTGGCAACCCAACTAGAATACTTGATTGGGAATATGATTCTTGACTCAATCAACTTGTTCAATTCCTTCCTCATGAAAAGTTCCATGTGTGGATTGACCGGCCTTTGTTTTTACGCTGATGAGCTTTGTATTTGGATCCAACTCAATGGTGTCTTGAGCTAACTTGGGATTGAAACCTTTCAAATCTTCATAGCTCTAAGAAAACACATCGAGGGGAACTCTTGACATAGTTGTATGAACTCATACCTTTATTGTTTAGTTGTCATCTTTCCAATTTGCAATGGTTTGTTCTCTTCCACCAAGATGGATCTTGAATCTTCTCTCTTGATACGAATGTTTGCTTTCTCTTTCCTAAAGTGATCAATGGGATTGAAAATGGACTCCAAAGTGATAAGTCCCTTAGGCAGCTTGTTAGTTCTCAGGTGTACCACTTGGTCACTATCTTTGCTTTGCTCTAACTTTTCCTAATTTTTGGTGAGAATTCAGCCTCTTCTTCAAGAAATGGATGATTTGCTGGTCATTCTCAAACACTTGCCAAATTACATTGTTATGCAGGCCGAAGGCCTCACAATTACATGGATGTTTGGTTGTGTACCTTGTCCTATTGAATGCTTTCCACAATATCAAAGGCTGCCCCAACTGCTGCAAACTGTCGGCCAGCTTGGTTCTCTTTTCTAGGAATGGATTTGATGCCAAAAGCCTCAAAATATTCAATGAGGTCCCATACCCTGTTCTTGTAGCACTTGAGTAGATCATTCTTGGTAGCATGTTGTCCCTTGACACTGATTTACAATCAATTCACTTTGTCACCAAAGACTTGCAAGTTATTTATTCCTCTCTTTATTTCCCAATGCATCCCTTGCACAAGGCTTCATATTTAGTAGTGTTATTGGAGCATACAAACTGAAATCTAAAAGTTGAATAGTACTTTACTCCTTGAGGTGAAACAAGCATAGCTCCACCTCTTGCACCTTGTCTACTCCTTGATCCATCAAAAAATAGCTGCCATACCTCATTTTCATCCTTGTGGTTTGGCTTGGTGATGCTGGGAATGGGCTGATCTTCTTGATGTATGCAATAGAACCCTAGCTCAGATTCTTCTACCTCTTGATAAGGATCAAAAGCATGCACCTTGTTTTCCCATTCATCGAGAGTTAGATCCGGGATGCTTCCAACCTTGGTGTTAGCTTCATTAGTGCTTGGGTGATCTTCTTGATCAAATGCCAAGCAGTTGGCATTGATCGACTTGGAGTGTAGGGCTCAATGTGGAAGTTTGCAATAGGTTCGAGACACGATTGTAGCTTTGGTTCCATAACCTATTACGAGCGACATGTGTGACCAATCAATGAGAAAAATATCCTCGATCTTGGTGTGAAATTCCTTGACAAACATAGGGCAAAGAGTGGTGGAAGGTCTATAACTGATACATCTTGTAAAAAACAACATTTGGACATGCATGCAAGGTAAGAATCAAGTTTCTAATCACCCCAGCTGTTATTCTTGTTGTCCCATCCAAGCTGCACTACCCCTTTGGATATGGTTTCATATTGAAGTCCTAGGTGATCAGCGATTTGCTTGGGCATCAACTGAGCTACTTGCCCCGGAATCAATCGGGCAATTGTGCACCAATTGGTTTCAATGATTAATGAGACATAAAAAGGAGGGCTTCAACATTTTACCTTGCCATCCTCCATGATTCCCTTTAGGGTGAGGCGGCATTTGTAAGCACGTTCTCTTGCATCGAACTTGCTTGATTGAAGTTAGCTAGTCCTTCATGGCAGCTTGTAGCGAATCTCTCGGGCAGGATAGATAGGGATTCCCACATTGATATATTTACATTTGTTTTCTTCATTTCATCAATGATACTAAATGGTGATGAAGGATCTCTTTGCCGTCCCTTGGTTTGCATATTCATCCCTTGCATGTGGGCAGCAACAACTGGTATTTGAGTTGGTCTAGGAGTTGTTCTTGGCTGCCCTTGTGCATTTACAATTGGATTTTGTTTGCCAACCATTTGTGGAGCCATAGAAGGTTGTGGATTGGTTGGGGTAATGGTGTTCTTCACCCAAATTCCTTCTTTTTGACCTTGTGTTGGCTGCAACACCTTGAGAGACTGTTTGATTTATGCCACAAAAATCCTCTGCCTTGATTCACAAGTGTGGTGTCATTTGGAGCTGATTGCTGCTGGAATGTTTCTTGTTGTTGGTTGTTTCCTTGATTGCCCTCACCCTCCACACCAGTAGTTATCACCATTAATGCTTGATTCAAGGCACCGTTGAAGCACATAGATTGGTTATGAGGTTCATTGCATGGAAAACATCAATCATAGTCTGAGCAACGTTGTTTTGTGTTGGCACCAATGCCTTAGAGGCGAGACATAGCATTTGGATTATAGTGCTGAAATGGTCTATTGGCGGGAGGCCTTGTTTGATTTACATTTGCAATTTAGATTAGGTGGCCTTTGTGGTTGGTATGGCTTCTGTTAGGCTAAGCTTGGGGTTGATAAGAAGGTCTAAGACTTTGGGCTTGTTGCCTCTTGAGAGTAACCAGCTCATTACCTAAATTTTACAATTGCTTCATGACTTCTTGAAGTTCATTTGAGGCACTAAAAGATGAAGTGGAAGCTTCACTTGAATTCGATTTCTAGGAGTGGGAATAGAAGCTAAATTAGGCACTTGGCTAGTACTTGGGCTCTCTAAACTTGGAAATAATGGCATTGGAGGCCTAAGAGCCAACTTACCAGCTTGAATCAAACAATTTTCAGCTCTAATGGCAATCTTTATAAGCAATGGGGATAGTTGTGCCTCCTATGGATTGAATTAACATAGAAATATCAGAATTTAAAGCTTTAAGGTAATAAAGAAAAGCACCTTTCTTTGTTGGCACATCATGCCTTGGAATTCTCTCCCAAGTCCTTTGAAATCTAAAATTAAAATCAGTCAATTTGCTCATTGGGAGCTCTTTTGATAGTTGACGGCTGCTCCAAAGGGACAAGTTGTCTCCCTTTTCCCCAAACTGCTCATGGAGGGCTATACATAGCTGATTCCAATTTTGAATAGAACTTGAGGCAAGACTCCTGAACCATTGCAAAGCTTTCCCTTTGAATGAAGATGCCAGTAGTTTGACAATAACTTGCATCTCATTGATCTCATGGATTGCACAAATGTTAGCAATATCCTTAACATGATCACCAAGTGAGGTCTGATTTTCTCCAGTGAAGTATGGAATGTTCTTCAATGCTGCAACTGGGATTGGATTTTGTGCATTGAGAGCAAGTGGGCTGCTGCCAGTGAAATTGACATAGGGGTTGTTTTGTGCCATTTTGATTGGCCTTAGAACCCTTGTTGATTGAATGAAAGGCCTACCAGGTGGAGGAGTTGAGAGAGTTCTATTTGGTGGAGATGGAGACCTTTGGATTCTCCTCCCACTTTGCCTTCTTCTTGGAGATAACTGCAAATATTAAAAAAACACCTCTTCTTCTCCAGCTCTTGACCTTGTAGTGATTCTTCTCATGAGTTTTAGGTCTACCTTTGCTAAAATCAGTGATTCTTCTTCCTTGGAGTCATTAGATGTACAATTTATAGCTCTTTTAAGAAAGAAACTTGCAACAAATGCACATCAATTTTGTTGCTGATGAAGATGAAGACCTCTAAGGTCCCACCGGCCGTGCCAAAACTATTGTTGCAAATCAGCGGCACACCTAGATGCAAATCGGGTTTCTAATTTGATGTTTTAGGCATCCGGTGTGATTACACAACATTGAAACCTCTCTCCAAGTTTGGGACTTGTAAAATGAGAGAGGAATCTCTAGATTAGAGGCTCGTTCCTCAAACTCCTTTGATTAGATCTATTATTTGCATAATTGCAGAGGTTCAAATCCTAATTTTATCCTAAATTGCAAGGAGACAGGGGATAAGAAATGCAAAAATTGAAACTAAACTAATAAGGGTGATACAACAAAGGAGTGGTGAACATTTTTGCTCATGAAAATTGACACAAATTCATGAGATGCAACATGAAACATCATACATAGAGGTGATAAGATGCAATTAAGTGCGAAATGAAGCAAGACAATATAAACAAAGGGTTGGAAATTGATCACGAGTGCTGCTTTGTCATTTTCATTGTCAAAATCCTTACATTACACTACAAAGAGGTATAAATCTGTTACAATCCTTGAAGAAGGTTTGATACTTGCCAAAATCACTTGTTAAGGTGAAAGAAGAAGCTGCAATATCAAAAAGTGTTCAAACCTCAAAAAATGAGCCAAATATGGCTTTTACAATGCATGGGTCGAGCCCAAGAGAGAGAAAATGTGAAAAAACATGGGAGCCATTCCTCATTGAATGAAGATGCATTAAAATAGCATGGGCGTCATACGGACCCATCTTTGAAGAAGAATGCGACCCATTTTGCATTAAAGCGGTTGTTGAAACGTCATTTGGCCATTACCACGTGCGAGGCGTTTCTTTATTTTCTCTCTCCAAACCGAATGAAAATTCAAAATTGACCCCGGAATCTTGTGTAGAATTTCACCATCTTTCCATTGATATAAAGAACACAAAAATTTAAGCTCTAGATTGAAAGTTATGGCGATTTGAAAATTTAGGGCAAAAAGCAAGCCAAAAATCGGATCGGCGGGCAAAAATTTGAATTTTTACCCATTTTGGTCTTTGGAATTTTTGAATTTTCCTCGACCTCCGCCACTTCTGGACACATGGCACGTCTGATTGGCCGCGGGCCTTTAGGGAAAATTTCCCACAAAAACTCCGTCGAGCCATAACTTGAAAAATATGAGGAGTTAGGAGGAAAACTTTACCTTTATGGAAAGTGAGAACGATCTCTATCCATTGGTGCCACATCCATAAAGATTTGAGTTCTTGAAAATGAAAAAAATGGAGACTAAGGAACAGAGAGGTAAGAACAAAGGAGTTAGCCACAAAAATGAGCGGGGCCACATTTTGGATAACAAGAGCTTCACCTTTGTTTAAATTATGTTCTTATTTTGTGTTTATATGTTTGTGTTGAGTGTTGTTTTCCTTTGGAAGGTTTGTTGGGTATGGGTAGATTGCCTAAGTTTGGAGTAGAAGGAGGCGTGGGGGGATTTCATGTAGGGAGGCATAAGATTTTACTTTCTTGTTGAGGGAGTTTGGGTTGGGTGCCCCACCTTGTATGAGGAATGCTTGCATTTTTTCTTGTTCTTATTATGAGGGAGGCATAAGAGTATATGGAGGTATAATGGGTACTTGAGGGAGGCATAAAATTTTGTAGGGGATTTGAGATAAGGTGGGCACCCATTCCCATTGGGAGGCATAACTAGCCTCCCCATAGGTCTTGCTCTTTTTGCTTTCTTGATAAGCCTTGTATTATTATTGTTTTGTTGTTCCTTTTGCTTGTGTTGTTGTTGTGTTTGAATGTGAATGGAATGGATGTGAAACTATTTTGTCAAATATTGTGGAATATTTTTGTTTCCATGTGTTGAATACATATCCCATTGTAATGTGGTTGGGGCTCGGGGCTAATGGAGAGGATGGCTTCTCCTCTTCATTGGATATCTTGGTTGGGTGGAGAGCATTGCCTCTCCCCTATTTTTGTGAATCAAACAAATTCTTGGAGGAGCTATCTTGTTGGTGTTTGAAGATTGGAGCTTTTGGCGGAGTCCCTAAGAAGATCCTTCTTGTAGTAAAATTTCCTTAGTATTATTCCCACTTAGAGTGGAGGAAACTTATAATGTAATATTCTATTTTGGCTTACATTGTTGTATGATCTTCCCACTTCAAGTGGAGGACATTATATTGACCTTGTAAAATAAGGTTGTATTCAAATAGTTGTTATTGATATTGTATTGCATGTGGAAAGAAACAAATAAAAAAAAGAAGGAAGAAAGGATGGTATTGTAGAGTTAGTTTTGAAAATAGAAAAGAAATTTTACCTTCTTTGTGTAGTTGTTGTATTATAAATCCGAGAGAAGGAAATGTAGAAGTTGTAAGAAGTTGAACTTGCATGCATAGTAAATTGTAATGAAAAAAAAATAAAGTTATTTTAGTTATTTTCAATGTATGTACATTGTAGTGAAATGAAAGAGAGAACAAGTTTGAAGTTTATTGTGTTTGGAAATATTGATTTTTGTATTAGAAAATAACAATGTGAAATTAGATATAAATCATTTAATTTTGCTCTTGGAATTCAAAGAAAGTTAGTTGAACAAAATGGAATAGATATTGTAGTTATTATTGTCATTATTAGAGTTCTAAATGTTTTAAATGAGTAATTTTAATCAAGAAATGATCAAATGGAAAGAAATCACAAAATTGGAGAATTTAGGTGTATAAAAATAAACTCAGAATGTATTTTAGTACACCTTAGCAACTTCAAGTTTTTGCGAAAAATCAAAATTTTAGGTTCTATTTCTAAGAAACAAGACTACCGCTCTATGCAGAGTGGTGGTCCCTGTAACCACCACTTAGGCTAAGGCTGGCGGTCTTAAAACCACCGCTCAGTAGGGCAACAGTCCATCGTTTGTCACCTAGGTAGGGTGGCGATCCCAAGACCATCGGTCTTCTATGGGTGGTAGTTTTGTCACTTGCGTGACAGAACCTTACGGATCGCGCCGCACATGATTTTAAAGCTGGTTCCCTTTAAATTATAAGATGGAAATTTTATGTATTATCTACCAGCAATCAGAACAATGAGTAAAACCATTAGATTGGGCAATAAAACATACAAATGGTGGATCTAAAACATTCTTTTTCATTTATAGCAATGGGGTAGGGTTTGCCCCAAATTTTAAAACCCAATATACAAATAACTTGAAATAAAAACTAGATTGGTGGAGGAAATCCCTCCCAATCTTTGAATGAAATAGATTACATTAATAAAACTAAAACTAAACTAAGTTTAGACTAAATCTCCATGTAAAATCCTCCATCGTTTCTTCCTCTTGTGCTTCCACGGCTTCCGCTTCTCCAACCTACAAATTTAACGAAAGAAAATAGACCAAATGAGAAGAATAAAATGAGGAAAGGTTTTAATAGAATTTCATAAGGATTTAAGGGCTAAGTTTGGAACCCTAGGATCTAGTGGCCAAGATGGATTTGATCTAAGGGTGGAGGATTCAACCTACCTTTATTAGGTATAAATTTATTTTAAATGTTTAATTTAAAATCCCTAAGGTATGTGTAGATGGGTGAGTGGGGCCATTTAATTGTCTAGGGGTCTAATGTCCTTATTAATGCTTAGTATGCGTATGAATTTAATAAAATTAATTTTAAACTATTAAGATAATAAAATTAATAAATTAACATAAGGTTAAACTTCTAGGATTGAACATTATTTAAAGAGAAGAGAATATTTAATTAAATAAATCAATCCTTGTTACCTTCCTATGAATAATTGATTAACGAGACCTTGGAGATAAATTTGAAAATAAGTTAATCTAAGTAACTAGACTTGGTTCTTTAATCGTAAAGCTGAGTTAAGTGGAGTAAGTTAAGTTAAGGAACCCTAAAGGTTAGGCACCCTTGTAACCTTCTTTGTAACTTAAACAAAAAACAAATAGTCACAATTTTCCGGTTAAGTGTTGGGTTGTAGCGTATTCTTATAACATCATTTTGCGGGTGTTACAAACCTCATCATCTCTCTGCTCGGCTTTGTGTAAGATATCCACCCATGACAATAGAATAATAAATTAGAAAACATGGGAGGACTATATAAATTAGTGCTATGAGCTCAAAAAACATTATCGGGATGACACCCACAATAAGAAAAACAAAAGTAGAATTCTGATAACCAGGGCTCCAAACAAAGCAAATCCTTACATCTACGGTCATGTTGGTTAAAGAGTGTAAATGCATAGTTCAGTCTTCCCAAATTTGTGCCAAATAACAGAAAAATGATTCAGAATCAACATACCTTTAATTGCACATTAATTAGTCGGCAAAGGATCTTGGACGGAAAATTGTACATGGGCATTTGAAGATTGGCACCCTAATTTGTGGACGCCTCAACCGACAACCAATTCCAAATACCCAGAGTGTGATTCCAAACCTGGCATACATCAAAACAAGAAAAAACCAAATAAGGCCCTCCAAACACACCTGTTCCATGTGACCTTGGGGAAAGTAGAAAACCCTTTCACCAAAATGAGGAACAGTCACTAGGGGGCCAACACAGGCATGCCACAGCTCCTCATAAAGCCCCACACCATCACTCCCTACACCAAATCAAGCTCAACCCACGCAGATCAGTTCAACGCCGACATGAGTACTTATGCAAAAACACATAAAATGGGTAAAACACCCCAAGAACTTACCATCTCCGGACATCTCATGAGAAGTTCCGCTGTGGGTAGCCTGCAACAACATCAAGTGAAAAATTTCTCCTAAAATTGTTCTCCATATAACATGTCATTCGTGTTCTTGCTAAAAAAATATGAAAAACAAAGATGTTTTTCCCGAACCGCCTTTGAATACTACAATAAAAATTAATTAAGTAATATTGGAACCTCTCGCTACATCGCAGAGAGGTGACAGAGCTATTGAACTCTGCATGCGAGGACAGGTGCTACGCCTATGGAATACATGATAGACAACTAATCCAATCCAAGCGAGTGAACATTAACCCTTGGATTTCAACGAATTTCTTCTAAACTCCTCTCCACCGTCGATTATTTGGAATGTGTCAGATAAAACAGGTCTTAGTTCACTACAAGAACGCCTCTGGCATAATTATCAAATCCATTTGAGACACCCACTAATACAAGATCAAGTTACAACTAGAAATCATATGTGTACAATGCAATGATGTGAATGTTTAATGATAACGGTTATTTGATTTATTGGGATACGTTAAACATTGAAAGGTTCTATTTGTACATTTCAAATTCATATATATACATTTGCAAACCTTATATGATGAGTGGTAGCCTTTTGTGGACAATTCTATTTGCACTAAACATGAATACATTTTCTCCCTTGAATGTATTTGATTTGCTTCAGATACAAGTAGTGTTGAGTAAAGTAGTAGTGGAGGTGCTATCAAAGTAGACACTAGTATTTACGATGGGTTGTTTTGGTTAAGTGAAATTAGTCTTGACTCCTCCTTTCTTCTTGCTCCAGGTGTAGATGCGTGTGCCATTTTTGAGTACCTTTCATGTGGTTTTAAACAACCAAGGGACTGTGAGGATATCGAGAGGATCCTATAGATGTAAATCACTCAGACTGATTGTACATGACCATGCCTTGAATGTGTGTCTCGACTCCCAACAATCCCAAATCATTTTTTTCATTAAATGTTGGCAACAAAACTACCTACGCAAAGTACTTACCCCTTTACTTAAATCTCTTGTATCATGACCAGGCTTCACAAATTTCAGTGTTCATTACGCATCACGAGTATGTTGTGGTCTTCTTTCAATGCACTTATTAAGATGGTAATTACTATTTTTAGGAACCTAACAGAGAATTCCTACCTATTATAGTTAAACAGAGTGTTCAATTTGCATTGAAATAAATGCAATTAAGCAACCAACTGCGCCAACTAGTTCTGGAATAGAACAATCTTGATTCCAAAGTCAGAAAAATAGGCATTAAAATTGTTGTCAAGCAGAATATTGTTGGGTTTGATATCCCGATGCAACACACACAACTTCTGTATCAATAGTTTCCATGACTGTGTTGTTGTCTACTTTTGATAGAATCTATGTTCACATGCCAATAAACTCCACACAATGTAGGAGCCCATAATCCATAAAACTCCATTCCACTGACAATGCTCACAACATTCCCAATGCCCATGCCTGAAATCAAAACTTTAGCATGATTTCACTCCCACCATAAAAAGAAACTGTATTTCTTCAATATCAGACTTAAGCTCTTCAAAACTAAAGGAGAATGTTCAGCACCAATTCCAAACACCCAATTAACTCTACAAAATATCTAGTTATCAAAAACCAATAAAAATTTATGCACAATCCCTTAATACGGTATTTTGTCAAAGCCAACGCAAAGGGACTTGCAATATTATGATATTATTTTCCAACTTACAAAATCTTTAAGTTTGGAATTTGTGATAGTGTTGAGGGTATATGCCCCATTAATTGATTATTGTTTACAATCCTGTTAAACCAATCAATATGAGGTTAGAATTTCATTTTGTATTAATTAGCATATAGAAACCAGTTTATGAGGGGTAAGAATATGTACACATGTTAAATTTATCAAAATCCTTTTAATGGTACTAACTCCGAGGATGACAACAGGGAAAGTAAACTTATCTAGCTTAGTGCCTGATTGATTCATTTGAGAAAAAAGGTTCAGGGCCTCCTCACAATGACCAAGAATAACCCCTGATCATTGAATTCCAGGAAACCAGATGCTTGCATTTGAGAAAAAAGTTTCAGGCCTCCTCACAATGATCGCATCGAGAATAACCCTGATCATTGAATTCCAAGAAACCAGATTTAGTTGAGGCATTCTGTCAAACACTTTCTTGGCATCATCTACATCTCCATGCTTGGAATACACATCAACTAATTCACTTGCTACAACAACATCTGTCATAATTGGGTAAAAACACCTGCACGGGGGTTTAAAGATTTTGAAGAAAATCAGACACAAAACTTGCGCAAGGGATTTTGAAGAAAAAAATTACACAAGGGCCAGTCCTCCTAAAAGATAGCATGGGATCCCTAATGATTTTCAATTATCTGATGTGGGAATCTGAGCCAAGACATGGCAGAGAGTCTAACAATAGTGGTTGAAAACATCATCAAAAAATATTAAATAATACATCTTATGTTTACCTCAAACGTGATAATGGTCGTCTTCGTAAGCTGACATTTTAAAAGTCTCTTCGGATCAGAAATCTTAACCAACCGAGTCCCCCAAATACTCCATAAAATACATATGGATGTCACCATGAACGTTAATACTGTAAAACACATCAAACTGTTAAATGGAAGTATACTTTAAGAAAAAAACAAAAACAAAACAACGACATCATCCAAATGTGAGAACATCCAAGCGACCGTCAAAATTAATTGCTTTGAAAAAATGTCCAAATGGATGTCAAATTTAACATAGTTTCAGAAACGTCTGGAAGGGCCTTTCCCATAGGGGGATGCCTTCGGCGTAAATATATGAAGAATAAAATATAGTGAAAAAATATAGTGCAATACAATGACATAGAGTGTTTCGTGCACCCTCTTTGGACCGAACATGCATGTATCAATGACTTACATTGTATATTGTTCAATACCTATATATGGCCATTTTAAAAAATCCTTGAGATAACCAATAATCAGCGGGAGACTATTCTTGTAAGCCAATGACAATATAATAATTTTGGTCATAGGCTATCCAACTCATGGTTCTTGTAACCCTAAAAACAATTACTGTAAAAATAAATTCATTACAATGCATCAGTCTTCACAAATTTTAAAAGTGTATATTGTTGCCTAATAGAAAAAAATCTAAATTGAAACAAAAGTCCTTGAAATCATGTGATTCCTGCCCAAGTAACTAAATATGAAACCTTAAATTCTACCCACGTATTTTGGTTAAAAATAAAAGTAGGGAATTGTGTGTAAAATAAATAAATGGGTTCCCATATACAAAATACATTAGAAGTTGTTCACGAGAAATCATCTAATCTATGTAAAATGTAACAATGGAAACCCATTTTAAAACCCAAGAAGTCCATAGCCATTTTTCCAATTTAAACACTATTTACCACAATGGTGTTGTGAATACAAGGAAGGTCCACATTTACAAACCTGATAACAACCTAGAGTGGAAAATTATAGTGAAAAATAACCAAACACTATTTTTAAAAAATATCTTCAATAGAACATTCATAATTCATCCAGTTGCACATGTTTTGGCGCTAATGATTTTTCTCAAGGTTCTTCTCATAGAGTATAAATTTCAACATCTCTTAGTCATTTGATAATGTAAATGGTTGATCATTGTAGTGCCCACTCCTCTTGACACTTATTATATTTTTATTTTGATTACTATTGACTATAGACATGGATGTTATTGTATCATTTTGGTTTAGCATGATGTTAGATGATAGAGATATTTTGATTTTTGATGGATTGTGATTCATAGTATGATTATGTGGATTCTTAGATACATAGAGAGACATGTTATATTGATGATGATGATGTGTTGTTGGCATATATATTACTGACATTTATAATTCTCGTTGTGTTGAGTAGGATTTAACATTTGAACTAATCTTGTGATCTTGTTGATATTGATAAAAAGATAGAATTGAGATGTTGTTGGAATTTTAGACAAATGATAACATTGTTTAGTTGAGATGATGATTTAGTTATATGAGGATGTTTATTGATTGATATGCGTATATTTTATCTTTGATGTTTTTGATGCGCCACGAGGCGAAGGAGGTATTGTGTGATTTTGCAGAGTAATTATATCACAACAATCAAAAGGGGATTAGAGACCAACCACAACGGAATACTAGATGGATACAACAAAGGTCACCATGGAAACTTGTGTAATGTTTTGTTTTATTTTACTAGGGGGTCCCCATGGGGGGATGACCTCTAATTGTGACCATGGGCTATGTGTGCAATTCTTTCCCTTGTATTTGATTTATTGTAGAGTATGTGATTTATTTGTGATGTAATGTATTTAATCATTGTTAATTAATGTGCTTTTATTAAGTACTTAAATCATGTTATTAAGTGATATGGGAATGTGACAAATATAGTCATTTATTAGAGTTGTTGGTCTTTTGGACTATGTGATTTTTATTGAGTGTAAGTGACTTTGAGTTTTGTACACTCTACCTTAGCATGGAATTTTGGATTTGGGCTTTAGGGCCATTTTTGGAGGCTTACGGGACAAGCTAAGGTTGCCCCACACCTCTTAATTTATTATAAAAACTCTACCTATGGATTGAGGGGTCAAAAATAGACCCCATTATGTGTTTTTGTAAGACAAAAATTGATATTTATTGCACTTTTCTTACATGGGTTTTAATTTTGTCCTTAGGGGTGTGGGTTTGGATTATATGTGTAAGAGGATTTTCATTCCTATCAACCACCATTTTATTGTTTATTGGGCTTGACATTTGAATTGTGATGCGGATTGAGGATAAGTGATGTGGCATCCTACATGGAGCCACCTCACCCTCCTCTTTCCTTTTTCTATATATGCAAGTTTATTTGTTTGTTTGGGGGTTACTTCATTTCATTTGTGCTCTTGTATTTTTGGAGTTAGAGAGTTTTGGAGTGCTTGTTGAATTCTTGGAGCTTGTTGGAGTTGGATTGAGCTTGAAGGATCTTGGAGTGTGATTCCTTGATCAAGTTCTTACTATGGAAAGGTAGGAGCTACACTCTTTTTACTTGTTTATTTTTATATGTGTGTATTGCATGTATGTGAATGTTTTGTATGCTTGTTGGGTTCTTGGGTAGAATGCCTAAGTATGGTGTAGGAGAAGGCTATGGGGATATTATATGTAGGGAGGCATAAGATTTTATTTCATGTTTTAGGAGGGAGTTGGATTAGGTGCCCCACCTTGAATAAGAAAATGTTTGCATTTTTTACTTGGTTTTTTAGGGAGACATAAGAGATTGTAGGGAGGCATAAGATAATGTGGGAGGCATAAGAGGATCTTGAGGGAGGCATAAGAATTGTGTAGGGGTTTTGAGATATATATTGGAAGGTTTCAAGGTTGGCGATCTAATCCCATTGGGAGGCATAAGTTATCTCCCCCTAGATCCTTGCTCCATTGGCTTTGCATTTCAAGCCTTGTGTATTTTGAAAGTTGCATTCTTGTTATTGTTTTCTTATGTTGAATGTGTGTTAAATGGTTGTGAAAATTTGTATTGTGATGTTGAAGCATTGTGTAGTTTCCATGAGTTGGATCCATCCGTTATTGCATTTTTTTTTGGGGCTCGGGGCTAATTAGTAAGATAGCTTCTTCTCCTCATTGGATTATTGGTTGGGTGGAGAGTGTTGCCTCTCCCCCATTTTTGGTTGTGTGATTGAAGTGAAGAAAAGGTGGAGCTCTTGTGGAAGACTTGGTACTGGATCATATGTTGAAGTCAAATCAATCCTTTCTGTAGAAATTTTCTTGTAATTCCCACTTAAGGTGGAAGACTAGTAGACTTGTATTTTAAAAGAAAAGTTGCATTGTAAGTTTCATTTACCAAGTCGTATTATTATATTTGAAGGAATTTCATTAAAGAATGTTTATTTTCCTTTCTCTTCAAATTGTTGTATGTAAAGGAATGAATTGGAATGGATATCATGTTTAAAAGTTTACTTGTAATGAAAAAGAAAAGAGAATTACAAATAATAATATTTGATCACAAAATGAGTTAGGAAGTTTTCATAGCTTTATTTTGGTTTGAAACAATTAAATACTCTCTAGTTTTGATATATTTAAAGTTAAAGTTATCTCTTGATATCTATATTCCTTCAAACATTCATTTTTAGAGCTCTCTGGCCTACACAATGACTAGCACCGGTCAATCTCAAATGGTGTCGAGTGTAGTGCCTAGTTAAAAAAATGGAAAAGAAAAGAAAAAATCTAAATCAAAATAAATAAATAAAAGAGAGGTTTGTTTGGTGGGATTTGATTGAGAGTTGGGTGGAGGATTGCGTGCAGTAGAGGGAAGCATATGGTCAACCTGACAGGGCACGTGGGTAGCCCAAGGGAGTGTCAGATCTGTCATTTCATTTTTAGCAATCCAAAAACTTATTTTGAGATCCGGAGGCATGGACCACATAGAAACCTAAGGAAACGTTGTAAATTTATCAGTTTGGATAATTTTAGCGATGAAGAATGCAAGGGGCATGGGTTTCATCACGGATGGTTGCACTATTTCACATATGCAACAAACAGGTCTCCAACATGATCCATTTACTCGGCCATGCACTCCCAAACCGTGTCAAAATGCGAGCCTTGGAACAGGGTATAAGCATCCATCAAAGCAAAAAAGATATAGGAATTTTTTTAGACGTTGTAGTTGTAAGTGCTCTTGTACATATGTATGCAAAATGTGGAAGCATGTGATTGGTTGTGAACTGTTTGACTATGCCTAAAATGTCACCTCATGGACTGCAATGGCCGCTAGATATGCACAAAGTGGGTTTGCTGAAAAGGCTTAGAAAATTTCAAGAAAATGTTGCTGACAAGTGCAAAACCATGCTTCACAACCTTTGCCAGCATTCCTCCTAGCCTATGTAAAAATGGGACCTCTGGAACAGGGTATGGGCATCCAACATAGCGTAAAAGATAGAGAAATATTATCAAATGTTTTTTTGCAATTTGGCCTTGGTAAACACGTATGAAAAATGTGGAAGCATAGCTAGGCACGTGAACTGTGCATGACAAAATACATCAAAAAAATGGAGTCCCATAGAATTCCTTAATTGCAGGATATGCATGGTTTCGATTAAGGAAGCAATCGACGTTCAAGTTTTAGCTCTACTATAAGCACGAAAGATTATCTCTAGATGTTCAAAGAACCGGGCTATTCATTTTTGGCATGCAATGTATTTTGATTGTTGCAAGGGTTCAACGGTAACTGTGGAAATGTTTGGGGAACTTGAGTTCGGACATGCTAGCTTATGGTGTATCTGATGGAAGATTAGTAGTTTATAGAGTCCCAAATCCACCCTCTTTATTGAACCAGCTAGAAGGGCATTCAAAGGATGTTCACATGGGGAAGCTGGTTGAAAATATAGTGATTGTTTTTTTACATGAAATAGAGAAACAATATATATACTTGAAGACTAGAGTACCTATGTCACAAGGATATGCACAAAATGGGTTTGTTAAAAAGGCCTTTGAAACCTTGAATCAAATGTCATTGGAAGGTGTAAAGCGAGACTCAAAACCTTAGCTAGCACACTCCTTTTATGTGTAAAAATGGGAGCTTCAAGGAAGGGGTGGTTGGTAAGGCACTTCACTACCGTTCGATTAGATTCCTCGAAGAGACGTAATCTTGTGGTTTGTTTTGGTGGCAAGGCGCACCCAAAGTGAAGTTTTGAAAAGAAATGGGAATCTAGAAATCAAAGTGCATCTAGTAAGTGTATCACCACACTCATCGGCAGAGAATGCTAATTTTTTTCCAGTAATGGTTCATCTCTCCATATATTTCATAATTCTTGTTCTTAAGTTTTCATTTGCAATGAAATAAATCTAAAACGTTGGAATATCTCACATTTAATTATTTTATATAAAATTATTTTTCAAAATAATAAAAAGAAATATGACACTTAGGTAACCCAAATAACCATTGGTAGTTGATAATAAACTTAAACCCCTCCTTGGGACACAATTTGGAAAACTTCGTAACCAAACTATTAGCGCGAAACAACAAAAATCCTCCTTATGTTTTACTTTACCGACTTGTAGTTTGATCATCATCTATGGCTTCAACCATAACCTTCTACGCTACTAGACCCTGGGTTTCAAACTTAGGTGTTCGTGTCCTTTGGTATTGGTGAGAACTAGAAGAGTCACCAACTAAAACAACCCCTTATGTCTACCTTGCAAAGTTAGAAAATGCAATTTTGAGAGGCTTGCAAAACAACACTATGAGCCCTATAAAGGATATGTCAAGTGTCATATGTGTTCTTTGTTATGTAGAGATTTGTGTCAAGCAATAGCTTGACCTCATTTGACCATTTTCACTCTCTTCGCAGCCCCTCTAAGAGCATTGGTGCTCTACTTGTGCATTTTTAAGAAGCTACCAAAACATAAAATTTGGATTTCGTTTTAAGCCACTATTTGAACCCGAGCAATGAAATGTCTTTCCACCTTCGCAAACCTCTAGTATATTTACTAGATAATTTCTTACAACCTCCATTTTGGGGAAAAAAACTCTTCTAGATAGTTTGGAAAGGGCATTTTGTAGGCCTCGGGTCATTGTTTGACTACGTCAGACTAGCTCAACTATGACCAGTGGCTCCAAAACTCATCTTCTTTTGAAACTCATGTTTACCAGTTCTCGGTCTTGTCAACTCTGTTATATTCTCCATATATAGGGGATTTGTAGGAAATTTCTCATTAGGCGTTCGTCCATCAAACATTATCTTTGGATGTGGTTTTACGAGTCCTCGAGCTAGGTTTGAATTGTTTGAAACTAGGCGATTCTGGCTTATAACCGATGCCATCGGAAATCTAGCCACCAATTGTAAATCGTTCGCTAGTTATGAATTCCGTCAATTCCTGTGAATTTTTTGTGTATAGGAGGATACATAGAAATTTACCTATTGTGTGTTTTCTCATCAGATGAATCATTTGAAAGTTGTTTCTTAGCCTCCAAGCCTTAATTGAATGTTTTTACAATTAGCAAGAAAACATAAAAAAAGAAAGTTGTAGGACCTCCAACGAGTAACCAAACCTTTGTGGAAACTTGTAGATAGCTGTTTGAGAATCCATCATGTGACTTGTTGTGTGAAATTGAACTTTTGGCAAAATAGTGTTTCTCTCTTCCCTATCTCTTTCCCTCTCCTTGGTTACAAGATAAGGTGAAATGAAATGAAATAAATATGTGTCTCTAACCTTCTCCTTTCGAATGAAAATTATTATAATTATGTAAATGGAAAAATTAAAATGTTCATTATGCTAAATCTAGGTAGATGACATGCCAATAATTTATTGTTGATTTCATGCTCACTTGGTTTTGCAGGATGCAAGAAAGATGGTGAAAAGGCGTGATGTAATTCATTTTTTATTATTGTAATATGTATATATGTATAATGTATTGCCATATTAAAGAAAATTTATATCTAAAATTTGGTAATATCTATGAGATGCTAGCTTTAGGGATGCCTTGGGAAATGTGCATTGAATCATAAGTGAAATTTTGATTCAAATTTATGTAGCATAAAAAAGTTGGATATATATATGTTAAATGAATTTGAATTCAATATCTTGCAGTGCTTTTCCAGTGTGTAATAGATGATTACATAATTGGTGTGTGGTTCTTAGCTTGAAAATGTAATAAATGAATCTAACTAAAACAATCATCCCTAGTTTAAGATTTGTGCATAACTCTGCTTCATGCGGATCCTTCTTAGAATAGAAGAAATTGAATCTATAGAATGAACTTAAACTTTTTCACTTAATGACACCTTCTAACTTAAGTAAATAGGATCCCTAGTTTGATTTATCGCCATATGCCTGTATGTTTAGTGACACCATCATGAATCCATCAATTAAAAGTGACATGGTTAAACTTTGTCTTGGGTATGTGGTTCCCTTCTAGGATTGGTTATCGTGTGTGTAGTAAGGAGAATGTTTTCTCTTTAGGTCTGACTTATGTGTTAGGTTGCGAAGATCACCAACTACTCTTCAAATTCACCTTTAGCAAGTAGGGATTATTAATGAAGGTAATACTTGACACTTGTTGTACCCTCCCTCTCATTCTAGCCACATTAGTTTACAAAATGATATCGTCCTAAGAGATAATTAATCCTCACAACTAAAATTTCTGATACTACACCTAAGAAATGTATTCAATAGATCATTTCTATAACTTAATATTCATTGTTCAAAGCAACGACTATGTGGTGTAACCTTACCATATATGGAGTAAGTAGAAATAACACTTCCTTAGTATCCTAGTGGAATACCTAGTCTTACGAAGTTAGATCTAGAAATTAACTTCATTATCGAATGCATTCTTTGTTGGATCCAAATAACACAAATGGAGATAGATAAATAGTTGTACTATGAATTAAACTCTGGTTAATGATCTCTTTAGTTTCTCACAGCTAATTGTGTTACCTTGGCTAGTGACAATATAACGCCTTGGTTTTTTTTACGGAGGGTTTATAGGGTAAATATGTTTTCACACCTTAATCTGATCTATAAATAGGGCACATAGCCACGAGTGCAAATTAGAATTAAACTAAACCTCAAGTTATTAGGATTTTAATTTGTGGGTATATAATGTTAAGTAAATATTTGCAAACCAAATTGATTTGAAAGATGATAACTTAAGAGAAACCAAGAAACTAGAAATTTGGTCTGTAATCCCTTGTCATGCCCTTTTATGACATTAAAAATAAGTTAAATTTAAAATACAAAATCGTGAAATGCGGAAACATGGGATCTTACCTTGACAACAAATCCTTTGTGGTTCATGTGTAGTTATAATGCTTCCAATCATGTACTTCTTCAAGATGTTATACAAGTACTTTCGTAACTCTTTTTGTTTTAAAGTGACACCAATAAGAGACTTAAGAAACAATGTAAATGAGATGAAAAACAAGATTATATGTGATAATGGTTTAGGAAAAAAATTTCACTTGAAGTCCTTATGGTTGATTTAAGCATTGAATTTTATTAATAATGGATACAAATTGTTCTTGGTCGGTCTAGACATTTGAGCCAAGTATAGAGATTCACAATGTTAGGTTGTGTAGCTCATTTTATGTGTGAAAGTGTTGAAGACTATACACTAAGAGTATTGTACACTTTTCATGTATCCTTGTCGGGGGTTCGGGGCCGGCCTGCCCCGAGCAAGGGTCCAGGGCATAGCCCCGAATTTTTGGCCTTAAAACGTGCCCGATATATTGGGAAATGTGATTTTCTCATATGGGTGGGATTTTGACCCATAGGTTTATGGTACAGTTTTTGCCCATGGTTTTGATACCCACAATTTTGTAAAACTTCTTAAATAGTTGTCTATTTATATGGTTTTATGCATATGATAGAAGTATGAAAAACATTGCAAATGTGCTTTGAATTCAGTGTGAATTCTATAGAGTTTGTTGAGCATAGCTCCAAACATATCTGGGTATTGTATTGAGAGAGTGGTGGCTTGTAATAAAATCGAGCAAGTGATTCTTTGTGGACGTAGCCCAAATCGGTGAACCACATTAAATATTGTCTGTTTGTGTTGTGTTATTTTATTCGCACTTTTATTTGAGGTCCTGTAATAATTTTTCGCATATTAGTTTCTCTTTTGTTGTGATTATGTGAGGGATTATTCCACATATTTTATCCCTTATTTCCTAACACACACAAAAAATAGTAAAAATAAAAAGTTATGATGTGTAAATGCTAAATTGACTCAAACTAAATTTGGAACTAAAACAACCATAGTATGCAAACAAACATGCTTCTAATGGAAGGAAATTTATAGGAAAGGAAACTTAAACCTTCACCTCCTTTGAATCGTAATATTTATTTCATCTCATTAACTTCAGATTAGTTCCCTTGCTTAATGAGGGTTAAACAAAAAACGTCGGGTAGGCATACTCCATGACATGGCCTCTTTATGGTTTACATATTCATTAAATTTAGGTTTCCATTGTATGACCTGATAGTTTTAAAGAGAATTAAACACATAAGGTTTAAAAATTCCTAGTTTACAATCTTCAATTAAAATGTCGTTGAGTATGACATTGATGAGTACCCTATGTTATCCTATTGTATTAGTGGGTTCATGTTTATGTAAGTGTCTTATACGTTGTTGATTCTCCCTACCCGGATCCCTTTTGGTGTTCTATAGTGAGAAATGTAAGTAAAAAAATTATTCTAGTATTTTTGTTGTTGTATTTGTGTGTGTAAAATGTGGGTGCTACGGTCGATGTACTCAAGTACCAACATTGGTCACCGATTCACATTTACAGATTTTCAAATTTTAGCTCATAGCTTAGATTTCAAGTTTTTTTCACCTCAAAATCCCCCTCATTTTCTAGGTCAAATTTGAAAATTTTGAGCTCACACTCTAGAAGTGTTCAAGTAAAGTTGAAAGTCCGAAAGATAGAGAAATTCATGCTTTGAAATTTTTTCAACTCTCTAGTCTACACGTTTGGATAAATTTTGTGTTTTCTTGTCTAAACGCATGAAAATTTTATAGTTTTGTTCTATGGCCATGGATCATCGAACCTTGTATTTTTTCAATTCCTTGGCTTACGAAAGAAATTTGAAAATCAAAGCGAAAATGGTGGAGTTTTCTTCTTGTCTTCATTTTTTCCATGATCGGGAATGATGGGAATTTTATTCCCGTAAAATTTTGGCTCCATCATCCACGGGTACATGGAAATATCTAATTGGAAGCGCGTCGTGAGAACTTTGAGTTTTTCAGCCTCTTTGTAAAAAAAAAAAAAAAAAGCGAAAAGTTAAAAAGTGACCCACAACCCCAATCAAGCTTAAAGGAAAAAGTCAAATCTTGGACCTACCAATTGGAAATTCAAATTAGGGAGGCGGCACCATCTGGGAGATTTGATATTTTGAGCCTCTTTGTAAAAAAGGTGAAAATTTAAAAATGACCCGTAGCCACGATCATGCTTAAAGGAAAAAGTCAAAGCGGGGAGGCGCACTGCGTTGGGGAGATTTGATATTTTGAGCCTCTTTGAAAAAGCAGGCAAAAAGTTAAAAAGTGATCCATAGTCCCACCAAACACAAAGGAAAAGACAAATATCAAGCCCGCATCAAAAGAGCCAAAAGCGGGTAGGCGGGTCAATGAGCAATTTGTGTTTGTGAGCCCGCATTGAAAAAAGGTAAAATTATAAAAGTGACCCACTGAATCCTTCTCCAATCAAGTGAGGCCACGTGTCAAGACCATATCAAAAGTGGGTAAGCGGGCCAAAATGTTCCAAAATTCCAAATCTCTATAAAGTCACAAAATACAAAAGGAATCCTCCATGCCCGCTCCAATAAATTTCTCCCACGTGTACGACCCTGATTTAAAGTTTCAAAGGCAAGATGGACGGTTCAAATTTGAAGTTACAAAACAAGTGTGATGGTGTATTATGAAAATTCTGGTTTTTCCACCATTGGTGTTTCTTCATGACTCAAGAATCTGAACGGATGTGAATGATTGAAAAGAGATTATAAACCATTTCTTGCTAACAAAGAATAAGTTATAACTATTTCTTGGAGTAGATTTAATGGCTTCTTCACACCATTCTACGGGGTGGCGATTGATCTTATAAACTCACAAGTGCATTGTACTTAGAGAAAAAAAAAAAGGAGATAACCAATTTCTTCTACTTTCCTCCGTTCTCAAATTTCTTCCTTTCCCACATTATGTACAACTTCTGTTTAAGCATCAATACAATAAGAAGGAATTTTAGACTCTTTGATGAGGAGATTTTAGAAACTTTGAGTTCATAATCTTATCACGTCTTGTTTCCATTTGCGGGGTTGTTTCTTCTCATGAATGCATGTGTTGAAGTTTCTAACTAGTGTGTGCGGGAATCGATTTTCTACTGCGACATTAGTTCTTCTACCTATTTTCTCACTTCCTTTCCCACCTTCATAGAAAATTCCCTCCTTGGAGATAGCTGTAAGCATTTTCTATAGGTTCAATGGAGTGCCCT
The DNA here is from genome assembly GCA_018340775.1 of Taxus wallichiana var. yunnanensis. Taxonomy (NCBI): domain Eukaryota; kingdom Viridiplantae; phylum Streptophyta; class Pinopsida; order Cupressales; family Taxaceae; genus Taxus; species Taxus wallichiana. Next base: position 834,474,933 of record CM031240.1, read on the forward strand.
GTTGGATCCCGGCCGAAAGGCCACCACAAAAATCCACACTTTTTTGTGCATGCATACATGGAAGTTGTACCCGATTAAGTAGAGGGACTTAGATTCCCAGAGCGTTGAAAAGGAACTCACAAATTTTTCCACCCAAAAATTCCCTCACCAATAGTTTTGGCGACCACCGTGGGGTAAATTTAAGACATCTGCACTGAATGCGACCACCGGAGTCGAAAGAAAATAGAAAATTCAAAACTCAAAAAGAGAAAAATTCTAGAATTTGAATGGCTATATGATCCATATAGATTCAAATCATGGCTATTCTAGGAAACCCTCTGTTAAAAGACCTGAATTGCTCTTCCATGTCCAAGAGTACGTTGCTTTATATTTGAGGAAGCTATCTCGGCATAATAGAAAAAAATTCCAATCGCTACTTCATTGCCATGAGAATTTTGGACCTTGAAGAAGAACGCGCTGTTGAATTGGAGAGGCAAAGACAAATTCCAGCACCACAAAGAAGAGCATAGATTTTCAAGCTAGCGGATAAAAGATACACCCAACAACAGAGACAAGGAGGAAAAACTGATTCCATTTTTGAGGAACTTCAAAGGAGACAAGAGCTACTCGAAATCCAAAGGCCTCCTTCTCAAACAACTGGTCATGTTGGGAACTTGAGTGTTGCCAATCCTTTGGATGGTGAATTTCCATACATCAACGAGAACCTTGAATATTTCACCGATGTAGAGACCGAAGAAGAAGCTAGAGAAAGAGAAGCAAGAGAAGACGAGGACATAAGAGCTCAACTCGAAGAAATCAAGAGACTTCAAGCTGAGGCAGACGAAAGAGCAACAGTAGAATCCATAGCCTTAGCAAGGTTGGAAGATATAAATAGACATATAATGGGGAATCATGATCATGAGTGTGAACGTGATCGTGAGGCCCGTAGGCCTAATGTACCATGGGGAGGAAACACCAGTCCACTAGCTCTTGCTCAACCACTCCATGAGCTACCGAGAGGCTTGAGAAAAAACTTCCCAAAATTCAGAGGGGATGGTTCTCAACTCCCTGAAGAGCATGTAGCAACATTTATCACTTCTTACGGTGTGTTGGGTGTTGAGGATGAAGATGTGTCAGTTTGACTCTTTATGGAGTCACTTCAAGAGAAAGTTGTCGAATGGTTCTACATGCTACCCCCGAGGTCCATCACCTGTTGGGAAGATATAAGAAGTGCATTCGAACACGGGTTCAAGAGCACTGAAGATTTCTAGGATCTTGGTCCAAGTTGTACAAATGAAAAAAGAAACCTCCGAGTCAATGAGAGACTTCATAGCAAGATATGATAGAGTGATAAGAAGGATCCCTGAAGATGTGGTGCCTTCTGAAAATAATTTGAAGAGGTTTTTCATTAGTGCTTTTCCATTAGAAGTAGGTTTCTTCCTCAGAAGAGCCCAACCAAGAACATTGAGGGAAGCCAAGGACTATGCAATAGAAACCGATGATGATCTAATCCTTTCTAGAAAGGTGAAAGGCCCCAATGGAAATCAAAAGGGTTAGAATTTGAACTCTATCACCACAGATCTGATGTTCCAAAAATGGCAAATGACTTGGTTACCTTGAAGAAGAAGCTATCTCATATCATAATGTGGAATGCTTCAAGGAGACCAAACCCTCTAGATAGGCCAAGGATTTCTCCACCTCCTCATCGGCTTGCTCTTGAAGCACCACCATTCAATGCCATACGCGTGACACCACGCAGTCGAGGAGGACGTAGAAATTGATGAAATTGAAGAAGAAAATATGGAAGACTATGAAAACTATCTTAAGGTCAAAGAAGTCGATATGAAGAATGGCCTAATTGAGTATGTTGATGATGAAGATGAGGATGATGAAGAAGCCCAAGATTCTCATGTGTTGTTTTCACTCGTTCACGGCCTAGGAAAGGTGCTTCATCCTCAATGGTTGCATAGTAAAGGATAAGAAGAATAAAGAAGATTCTCCTCCGAATTCACAAAAATAAAATCATTAGCAAAGGATCACCATTACCACCTTCTATGGAGTCATCCAAAGAAAGAATAGACTCACTGGTCATCATGGATCATGTTACTATGCTAAGTAAGTCATCTAATTCTTATCCAAGCTCAAAAGTTGAGAAAAATCTCCTCTAAATGTTGTTCCTGCAAAAACATCTAAGGTTCAATCAAAAACTACACCTAAAAGGGAGAATTCAACACCCAAAGTAGCAAAGCCTCTACCATTTAAATCTTCCTCCATTTTTGGAACCTCTTCCTCGCTCAACATAACCCCATTTGACTTTTTGGAACATGCAAGTAAAATCAAAGTCCAGCTCAGAAATAGAATACCTACAAACACACCCTACCCAGTTTGATAGGTTCATTAATATATTTCATGGTGTAACCATGTAAAGTGAGTCCTAATTCTAAAGGATTACTCCCCACACCATCCAAACCACCTTCCCAAAACATGCTAGCCCTTAGTGCCTCTAAAACCAATAGGGTTGAACCTTTCTACTTGTCACTCCTCATTAAAGGCTTCCAACTAAATAATTGTATCATAGATTTTGAGCCTCAGACAATGTGATGCCAGTCAAAGTTACAAATGCTCTAGGCCTCACCTTGACCAGGTAAATGGCACATACTACTCAACGGAATCTAAACAAGTGCCATTGGTAGGAAGAATCAAAGATGTACAGTAGCACTGGCTAATTTTCCAGACAAGAAGGTGCTCCTTACCATCTTTGGTAGCCAACATCCCAACATCTTTTGGTATGCTATTGAGAAGGAGTTTCGCAAATACCTAGGTGGAGAGATAAAATGGATTGGTCATCTACAACTATCCCAATAAAAGGTGAGATGAAGCGATTCTTGCGAGAAGAAAGATGAAGTTCATAGTACAAAAGTCGATGATCCAAAGCAAACAATCTCTTTCAAGATGTGGGCTAGGAAACTACTTCCTCACATCAGAAAAAGAGGAGAACTTTCCACTTCTCATGGAGGAAGAGTAAGATAAAATTTGGAAAATGGAATTTGATGGTATTCATTCCAAAGAGGGCTCGGGAGTTGGTGTAGTATTATAATCTCCTTCCAATGAGTTGTACCCATTTGCCTACAAGCTATAGTTTGATAATAAAATAACAACTGCAGAGTATGAAGCACTACTCTTAGGCATGAGTACCATAGAGGACATGGGAATCAATAAAATGAGATGCCAAGGTGATGCAGAGGTTGTAGTAAAATAGGTCCACTAACAATATCAAGTGAAGAATCCAAGACTGCGCACATACGAAACAGAGTGTGGGATTGCATTGAATCTTTTAATGCATTTTCCATTGAAGCTATTCCAAGGAACAAAATGAAAAGGATGATTCTCTTACGAGTGTCGACTTCCTTAGTGACACCTCATACTTCTTTTTGTAAAGACAAAGTGACCATTGAAATGGTATTTAGGCCTAATGTACTGCAGACAATGAAAATCATTGGAAAGTCTTCAATGATGAAAATAAAATTCTATCCTTTTTGAGCAAAGGGATAATTTTAATAATATCTTCTTTGAAGGAGGTGAAAATCCACACAGAAGCAGTCCTAAAGAAGAGAAAGAATGAATTGAAGGGATTGATGATGAGGAGTAATCAAATTGAACGGGAACAAAATTCCCAAAGGCATAGTCTCTTTAGAAGACCTATTTGACAAACATGATAGATTCATTCCAGAGAAAGAAAATCAATCTTCTCGGTGCCTAGCTGATTTTGATAAAGAAAAATTGGTACCTCGGAGGAGCCAAGGATGGTCAATATTGGAAAATGTTGCTCACCTGAAGAAAGAAGAAGGTTTGTTGCATTACTCAAGAAATACTCAGATGTCTTGGCCTACTCTTATGATGAGCTCGAATCCTTCTAGCTAAAGGAAATGCATCACTCAATTCCTTTGGAGCAGGGTGTTAAGACCTTCAGGTAGAAACAAAGGCTGTACAACCTAAAGATTGCTAATACCATTAAGGAGGAGGTAATGAAGATGCTTAATGTAAGGATCATCTTTCCCATCCACCATTCAACGTGGGTGGGTAACATTGTACAAAGTGTGGAAGAAGAATGGTGAAATAAGGATATGTGTAGATTTTGCAACCTGAACCGGGCATCACGTAAGGACAATTATTATCTTCCTATCATGGACCATATCTTGCAAGCAATCACTAGATCTGAAATACTTTCATTACTTGATGGATTCTCAGGATACAATCAAATCAAAGTGGCAGAGGAAGACCACACCAAGACAACCTTTACAACACCTTGGGGCACTTTTGCCTACAGTAGAATGCCTTTTGGCCTAATCAATGTAGGAGCTATATTCCAAAGGGAGATCGATTTGGCCTTCAAATATTTGAAGCATTGCATTATCATATATCTTGATGATCTCACAGTATTTTCAAATAAGAGGAGATCATATCTATCACTGGAGCAAGTAGTTGCATAGTGTAGGAAACATGACATATCACTAAATCCAAAAAGTGCATTTTTGGAGTCACAGAGGGAAATTTATTGGCACACATTGTGAACAAACATGTAGCACACATTGATCCCGAGAGGATTATATCTAGTCAAGCATTAGCCCCTGCCTATAAGTAAGAAAGGAGTTCATTCATTCTTTGGAAAGGTGAACTTTCTTCGTCATTTTGTGCCTGATTTTGTTGAGTTGACGAAGCACATCACTTCCATGATGAAACCACAAGAAAACTTCAAATGGAACAATGAAGGGAAGGCAACATTCAAAGAGATCAAGAAATCCATTTCCAAGGATTCGACTCTTGTATCTCTAGATTTTAACAAAGAATTCATCATGTATTGTTATGCATTAGAACATACACTCTTTTCCGTTCTCATTCAAGAAAAATATGAAGGCATGGAAGCACCTATTTCTTTCATGAGTTGTCCTTTGAAAAATCATGAGCTAAAATACATCCAATTGGAGAAGCATGCCTATGCAGTGGTCAAGGCTATAAAAAAATCAGCTTTTACATCCTCAATTCACATATGGTGGTGATGGTCTCCGGCAGTGCAATCAAGTCCATCTTGACACAAAGCAAGATGCTAGAGCTAAAAGAGGAAATTGGGCTGCAAAGACTCAAGAATATGACTTGGAGATTTGACCCTCCAATCTGCAAGGGGAAATTTCTTGTGCAAGTTGATTGGTGAAGATGAAATACTCAAAGTTCAACATGGAAAATAAAAATGTACTTGCTCAACTTGTTCAAAAGACAACCCACGGGCTCTCTTTGTCACCACTACTTGATGAGTGGTATTTTGATATTGCCTATTACGACTTATGGAGAATTACATCTCCATCTTGATTACAAGAAGAGGAGAACACTCTGTGAAGGAAGCTAAATTTGTAATATGGAATCATGTGCTTTAAAAAGAGTCTGGATGGTTATTTCCTCAGTAGTAGATAAAAAGCAACAAGAAAATTTTCTTAAAGCATACCATGACCAAGCATGTGGTGGACATTTGTTAGCAATGGTCACTACACAAAATATCTTCGAGGAAGGTATTATCGGCCCACCATCTTTGGCAGACACTCAAAATTGGGTTTCTAATCCAAAGCATGCAACAGATTAATTGGAAGACCACAACTTGCTACATTACCACTCGGGCTTGTGGTTATTGAAGAACCCTTTCAACAAAGTGGTGGGGCTGGACTTCATTGGTGTTCGAACCCTCACTCCAAAGTGTAGGGAAAAATATGTACTCACATCAACAGAATACTTCACCAAATGGGTGGAAGCCATTCCGTCCAAACAAGCCAACACCGAAAAGCAGTATGTAACTTCATCAAGGAGAATAGCATAGTCTGTTTTGAAGTGCCACGAGAAGATTGTAATAGATAATGCTACCTATTTCTCTTCAAGAGAGATGACTGAGTTTTGCTATAGCTACGGAATATCCCTAGCTCATTCTTCTGACTACTATCCACAAGGAAGCACAGACAGCCAAATCAAGAAACAAGAACATTGTAACCATTATCCGTAAGCTTGTAGACAAGAATCAAAGGAATTGGCACAAAAGGTTGTATGACGCATTGTGTGTGGATAGGATCACTCGAAGAATGCAATAGGTATGTCACCGTTCTAACTACTTAATGGAGTTGAAGCAAAAATTCCTCTCACAATCGAGTTTCCGGCTCTCAAGTTGTTACAGCAATAGAAGATGGTCAATACAAGGATTCCATTGACAAGAGGATCGTCTTTCTTGAGAATTTGGAAGAAAATAGACTCAGTGGTGGATTCCATTAAGGAGCACCAATTGAAAGTAAAGAATATTTTTGATAAGAAGGCCAAGGCAAGAGAATTCAAATTTGGAGACTTCATCTTGCTATGGGACAAGAGAAGAGAACCAAAAGGTAGCCATGAAAATTTTGACTCATTATGGCTCGGCCCATTCTAGATTTGTGAAGCTTGCGGTGAGAACACTTTTCTTCTCTCATATTTGGATGGAACAAGTTGGAATTTCCTCGAGAATGGGAAATAACTGAAATTATATCATCGGTGAAAGTGATTTGTTCCACTGCCTTGTACCATAGGTGATTGCTAGGTGTGTTTCCCTTTCCATTGTGTGGTTTTGTTTCCCCCTTACTTACATTTTGTGTGTTTCCTTATTCGATATTTCTTTCTCAAAGTTGTATATGAATGCAAGGCCCAATGGATAAGGCAGCTTTGGTCGGCGAATTACGGTGGTCTAGAAATTGAGATTCTAGATTCCCATGTCATGTCTTCACTATGCTCAGTCCATGTCATGTCCCCAAGCTAGAGCCAACTGTTTTCACCCTCAAAATCCCCCCCTCATTTTCTAAGTCAAATTCAAAAATTTTGAGCTCACACCCTCCAGAAGTGTTCAAGTAAAGTTGGAAGTCTGAAAAGATAGAGAAATTCATGCTTTGAAGTTGTTTAAACTCTCAATCTGCACGTTTTGATAAATTTTGTGTTTTCCTGTCTAGACACATGAAAATTTGATTGTTGTCCTCATTTGAATGACATTTTCAATCTTTCTATGGCCATGGATCATTGAACCTTGTATTATTTTCAATTCCTTGGCTCGTAAAAGAAATTTGAAAATCGGGCGCGAAATGGTTGTGTTTTTCATTCTTTGCATTTTTTCCATTGTCGGGAACGATGGGCGTTTTCTTCCCCGTCAAATTTTGGCTCCGTCATCCATGGGTACATGGAAATATCTAATTGGAAGTGGGTCAGCGGAGAAATTTGAGGTTTTTAGCCTCTTTGTAAAAAAAAAAAAAAAGTGAAAAGTTAAAAAGTGACCCGCAGCCCCGATCAGGCTTAAAGGAAAAAGTCAAATCTTGGGCCCGCCATTGGAAAGTCAAAGTAGGGAGGTGGACCATCGGGGAGATTTGAGATTTTGAGCCTCTTTGTAAAAAAGGCAAAAATTTAAAAAGTGACCCGCAGCCCCGATCAGGCTTAAAGGAAAAAGTCAAATCTTGGGCCCGCCGTTGGAAAGTCAAAGTAGGGAGGCAGACCGTCGGGGAGATTTGAGATTTTGAGCCTCTTTGTAAAAAAGGTGAAAAGTTAAAAAGTGATCCGCAGCCCCACCAAACACAAAGGAAAAATTCAAATATTAAGCCCGCATCAAAAGAGCCAAAGTGGGGAGGCAAGTGGCGAGAGAAATTTGTGTTTGTAAGCCCACATTGAAAAAGGTAAAATTATAAAAGTGACCCATGACTCCTTCACCAATCAAGTGAGGCCACGTGTCAAGACCATATCAAAAGTGGGTAAGTGGGCCAAAATGTTCCAAAATGCCAAATCTCTATAAAGTCACAAAATACAAAAGGAATCCTCCACGCCCGCTCCAGTAAATTTCTCCCATGTGTATGACCCGATTTAAAGTTTCAAAGGCAAGATGAACAGTTCAAATTCAAAGTTACAAAACAAGTGTGATGGCTGCATTATGAAAAGTCTGGTTTTTATGCCATTGGCGTTTCTTTGCGAATCAAGAATCTGAACAGACGCGAATGATTGAAAAGAAATTGTAAACCGTTTCTTGCTAACAAAGAAGAAGTTGTAACCATTTCTTGGAGTAGATTTAATGGCTTCTTCATGCCATTGTACAAGGCAATTGATCTTGTAAACTCATGAGTGCATTGTACTTAGAGAAAGCAAAGGAAATAGCCATTTTCTCCCATTTCCCCCCTTCTTCTCAAATTCCTCCATTTCTCCACTATGTACAACTTCTGTTTAAGAAGCAATACAAGAAGAAGGATTTTGTAGCCTCTTTGATGAGGAGATTTTAGAAACTTTGAGTTCTGATCTTATCTCGTCTTGTTGCCATTTGCAAGGTTGTTTCTTCTCATGAATGCATGTGATGAATTTTCTAACTAGTGTGTGTAGGAATCTGATTTCCTACCTGCAACATTAGTTCTCCTACCTCTTTTCTCACTCCCTTTCCCACTTTTAGACAAATTATTCCCTAGCAAGATATTTCTAGCTTTTCTGCAGGGTCAGTGGAGTGCCCCTGTTGGATCCCAGTCGAAAGGCCACCACAGAAATCCATCTTTTCACGTGTATGCATATACGACAAGCAACCGCACTAGTTAGGTAGAGGGACTTAGATTCCCAAATCATTGGCAAGGAATCTACAAGTTTGTCGACCCAACAAATTTCCTACGCCAACACAACTTAAATGATATTATAACTTTCTTAGTAAACCAAAATTTAATGTATGATTGTTGGAAATGTCATTTAGAAAAGTGTAGATCACAAAATGTAAAAGATATACTAAAATTTATAAAAATGGACTCTCCAACAATCACCAACATCGGTGGATCGAACCGTCGTCGGCATTCCTGTGTATCGAAATCGATCACGGTGTCTTGCATAAATTATAATTTTTCAAACTTGAAAGATATATGTGGTGCTTTTGTTTGAATCAGATACCTTTAAGACTGTTATGCTATCATGAAATTGAATAATAAGTCACTCCTGGTACAAGTCCAATATCATTTGCATTGAAAATAATGATCGAATTATATTGATGCCTCATAAACCGGTACTGCGGTGGTGGAACCAATGTCGGTAGCATGAGAGGTTACCATGATCGGCTAAGAGACTGCTGTCGTTGGTCAATTTGTGCGTGGCTGTTTTTCAAAAACCATGTTTCGACCAAACCATTGGCTCTTATGGATATAAAATTCACCTAAATGTATATCTGACCTATGTGGGTCACGTATGCTTGTTTAGACCCATACTTCAACCCGCATAAAGGGATTTTATTAGACTAGAACATGACACTCTTATGACCTAATGTTAGAGTAGAACATGTGGGAAATTCCAAATGTTACTCACTCAAAACCTAAACACAATGTTTTCTCCTTGGTTACTCCCTTTTCATTTGTCAGAAGGCGAGTAAATGTAGGAAAGCATGAAATTTGTAAACAACCATCTATTAATAAAAGTATGACTCTTGTCCCAGTTGATAAGTGAAAGTGAAAATATGGTATTGAGTGGTCACGCGTCTCCTCCATATTCAAAGCCGTATAGGTAACACAATTGACTAGAATTCAAACTCCCATGGATGACATATCTGGAATTGTTTGTGGCATATCTAGCCAGCGATAATCTCGGTGGTGTCATACATCTATGAGCATCAATGTGAAGGATGAAAAATGGGTGGGTTATAATTTGTTAGATATGAAAAAGACATGAATAGAAAGTTAGAGAAAAGTTTGGAACTAAATATGTACATGTACGAAACCTATTGCATGGGTGTAATCATTTTTAGAAAGTTAAATTTTATTATATATAGCTAACAAGATAATGAAATAGGTTTTTATCAACAACATTTCTAGTGAATGCGCTCATAAAAATCTGCTAGCATCAATGATACAACAGTTGAAGTCATGATCATACACCGGGGAATTCGACATAATAGATTGTCTTGGTCCACAGTAAGCAAGGCCAAGAAATATTTGTAAGCTCCACATTGGATTAAAAAGACGTTTATAAAAATATTTATGTTTACTTTTGTATATATATGAATTTAGGAATTGGTATTTTTTATAAAAAGGATAAGATATGTGAAGCAATACATATTTGTAAAATCAATACAACAATTCAATATATAATAAATTTTAGTGGATGTGATTGTATGAATCTCTCCGAGAAAATAGTAAGAAGAAGGTAATTTCCATGCACTTTTTTTTCAGCCAAAAAAGTTGTCGGATGAGGTTTGTTCATCAAAAGATATAAACCATAAATCGATTCTGAAAAAATGGATGCATTGTGAAATTTGAAGGGGACAATTATTCCACAAATTTTCCACATTTTGGAATAATTGTGGCATCTCTATAAAAATTTCATTTATTTATTTTTAGGTATTGTGGATGCTCCACAATTTACACATAGTGATAATATTTTGTAGAGAACTCACATATCCAACTCTTCCTCGTAGAAAATCTACAATTTTTTGAAAATAAAATTAAAATTTATCATAAAATGTAGTTTACGTAACAAGTTATGAGATATTTTTAAAAGATTAATATAAATTTATATTAATATTGAAATTCTATTGTCTATATTTTAATATATTTACATGTTTTAAGAAAAATTATAGAAAGTTTAAATTAGAATACTATGGAAATCTAATTGTATAAAAATATATGATTATTGTAGCATATTTTAAGATGAAATAAACAAAAAAATCTGATGAATTAAACAACAAACAAGTTTTTTACCACAATTATTCTACAAAATTTCTACAATTTGAGAAAATTGCGGAATATTTGTCGCACCTCTATGATAATTTGATTTTTCCATTTTTAAGTATTGTGGATGTTCCACAATTTTAAAAAGTGTTAATAATGTGTGGACAATACACATCTCTAACCCTTTCTATTGAAAATCCACATTCTTACCCCCAAACATATTTAAATATATATAAATTATCACTCATACTTACACAAATCATATTTTAGGAAAATGATAAATTAATATTAAAATACCACATTAAATAGTATCCAAATAATTTAAAATTTAAACTTTTAGAATATTTTAAGAAGAATGATTTAAAATTAGAAATAGAATATTGCAAAATTCTAATAATTTAGATTATATTCGGAAGAGTTATATTTATTCAAAATAATTTCAATCTTTGACAAGTTACATACAAATCCCTATATTTTAGGTAGATAAGTTTATGTTTAAATTGAAAATTAGACATGAATATTTCAAGAACTCTAATTAATTACCACTCGTTGCCACGTATAACCTTCTGCATGTGACATATATATTCTCCTACCACATGAAAAATACTCTTTTAAGTTGTGACGTTATCTCATTCACCACTTGTCAACATTTCAGACTCAATCGCCATTTGCATGCATAATTGCTTACTCCAAATTTGACACTTCACCCCGTAAATAGATCTCTTAGGATTCCCAAAGGATTTGTCTTGCGTTAAATCATATATAAGTGGATATTCAATACAAATGTTATCATCTCATTTTTAATTAGTGTTGTTGAATTCCTTTCCAAGCGTTGAGAATATCTCGTAATCATTATTTTTAGGAGGTCATTTGCATGTTGAGAACCTGTTAGAAGGTAAATACATGTAAAGCTTGGCCTGGAGATGGGTGCCTAATATAAAAGCCGAGAAGAAAATACACATGTAGGAACTTTTAATTTAAATCATTTTTGGGTTAAGATTGGAGATATATGACTGTGATAAGATAGGGGTCTCCACTACCATTGTCTAATATTATTTCTCTGATTTGTTTATAACAGTTTAATAATTGAAGTCGACGACAGTTTGATATATGCACTTATAATTGGCAGGTTGGGGAACCATTCTGAGGTCTATAAATGGAGGGATATTCTAATGAATTATCACCCTACTCAAAACATCCTTCATGAACCCAATTGCTGGAACAATGACTTTCTTATCTTAGAGGGAATTTCAAAGTGAAGCAAAAATCCTTTCTTTCTGTTTATTGACAATGCCCTGCGCGTGGAACACCTCAAAGAACATCTGCCAGAAAATTTGAGAGGCACATAAGATGTCTTGTAATAAAAATAAACTTGTTCATGATGTCGACGTTAAACGGATACAATGTAGACAAGTGAACACAGATTTTGGTGCTTTGCAGGAACCCGAGGTAATTACAGAAGAACACTTGAGTGAACGTCTGGTAGATTTTTTATATAATTAGTTTGAAGCATCTACCAAAGATGCATTCTTTGATATATGTTTCTTATTTCAAAGAGTTAAGCCAATTCATGTGGTGCGGTATATTTGTGGAGTCATGGAATTCAAAACCCTTCAAGACGCAACATTGTTTATAATTGAGTTGACAACCAATTTATTATGGGTGGAAAAGGAGGAAATGAAGGAGAAATTGGTTATACATGATGTGATCCAAGAAAATAACTAAATGATGGCAGACTTCTTAGTGAACATATGGTATATTTTATATATTATAACGCCCTCAAATTTTTGCACACGAAACCCAAAACCAAACAAGGTTAAACTAGAAAAATTATGGAATAATTTTTTTCTTTTAAAGGAAATGAAAATGACGACACTATTAACTTTAGTTTTCAAATGGTCGTCAAAAAATAACTTAAATAATGTAATTAAGTAAATAATAAATTTAATCTATGATTAGGTTTAAAATATTTCATTCAATTAATCCTAAATTAATTTAATACATAGGTTTCTAAGGTCATGCAATAATTAAAATTAAATTCCATAACTAAACTAGCTCTTTCATTTACACAAAACTAATAATTTAATTCTCCAATATAAAAGTGGGTCTAAATTATTAAGGAAGGGAGTTTATTTAAATTAAATCAAAATAAAAAGTAATAACTTAATTAACTTTCAAACCACACAAGTGGCCCCATTCAAAAGAAGACCCATGTGATCAAATGATGATCTCACCTACTTTCACCTAACATTTGTAGGAGACATTTTGGGCCATTGGATGAATCCAATCTAGGCCATTGGATGAAGGGATTTCAAATCAACCCTAAAATTTCTAAGGAAGGATTTTATTCATTTCTTTTACTCATTTCACTCATTTTGAGTTTTGCAGGTTAAGGGAAAATGGAAGAGGAAGAAGCCATGGATGAGAAGGGGCAAGCATGGGATGGATACACACATCCTCCACCCTTTTTATTTATTTTATTTCTTGCTTGTCCTCCTAAATTCACCCTATTCAAGGGTTTGAGCATAAGAAAATTCATTTTATTGTTGTAAGATTGATTTAATAGAATACCCATTTGGGTATTTTTCATTTTCCATGAGATCTACATTATTATTTTTTGTGGTATTTACATTTCTTTCTTTTGGTTAATAAATCTGGTTTTCTCAACACAAAAAAAAAAATTCTTTCCTTATTAAAATATATGTACATGAATCAAATTCACACACACACACACACACAAACAATAAATTTCATTTTCATATTAAAATCCAAAATTTTATTTATTTAGTAAACACCCCAACCCATATTAATATGAGTTGGGGTGGGGCCAATGCCCTCTCCCCAACCCACCAACCCAATCACCAAACAAAGCCTATATGGCTTAATAAAATAAAAACAAAAAAGACATATAAGTTATAAGGCTTGGCCGATTCATGATTGGTTCACTTTAGTGTGTGTGTGTGTAAATATAATTCTAATTTTTTTCATTTTTTTAATTATAAATGTAATTTCATAAATTTATTTTTGTAATATTATTAATACATTTAAGTTTTGTAATAATTTTCCCTATAATTAGATACAAGTTTAATTATAGAGAAGTATATGTATTTCTTAAATTTGACTTTTTTTTTGTTTATTAATCATGTTATAAAAGTCACTATTTATTTCCATTACCAACATTATTAATTTTTGTTATATTTATCATATATATAAAATTTGATAATAATTTATACCATTCAATACCCTGCATATTGGGATATTATAATATAAATTTACAAATCACTATTGATGCATCATATCAATATTATCGATCCTATATTAGATGCAAAAGAAACATGGAGGTTTCAACAAGGAAAAAAACATTCCCCATATGCATATGTAAGCCTAGAAACTACAAAATGACCCCATGACTTCAAGTTTATGCCCCCAATTTTACAAGATGCACACTTAGAAACCATGATGGCCCTATAACACAAAGAAAATGCTTTCTCACCTTGTAATAAAAACTAGGTAAAAACAAAAAGAAGGCATCATGGATTGAATTTTATTTTTAGGGTTAAAATTTAGGATTTTTCATTCGATGGACACGATTATGTCAGATGACATGCACCACCAAACATCCCTAATCATATGGTTGTTACATGTTAAACACATCAAGCCTCATTCCTACAAGTAGACACACACATGGATGGATGTGATTAGATTGACGCGTTGATACGACATGTGAGATACCCAACCAAGATTGTTGCATGCATTTAATGTATGGTGTCGAGAGGACAACAAATTTTTAGCTATATATATGCCTTTAGCATAAACCAGCAATCGCATGCAAGCATTGCTATATGAACGCCTAATGGGATGTAGTAGAAGAAACATTATGTGGAAAAGGGAAGGAAAATAATAATCATATTTGTGTTGATTCGGGAATATGATGTGTCACCATGCATGAGGAAAGAGAGAGTGGAACAAAAGTTAAAATTAGTATAGTGGGTGGTGATGGTTTACGTGGTTATTTTAAGGAGGAGTAACTATTTATGGTGATTGTTTAATGGAAATTACTTGAGATGTGATTGAAGTGAATGATAAAAATAAATAGTCCTATTGATGTCATTTATGAACAAGCATGGGAATCGAGGAGTACTGATACGATGGTGTTCAATTTCATAGATAAGACAAAAACATGAAGGGAAAGTTATAAAAATGGTGCTAATTAAATAATTACATGTTATACACCTATACCACGAGATGGAACAATTCTTTCCAAAATAATATTTGTTAACTCGAGCTTTATATTATTATCTTTATGTCACTTGCATCATCTATGTGAGTGCATGTTGTGATTAAAGAGTCACAAAAAAACATGTGGGAAATTCCAAATGTTGCTCACTCAAAACCTAATCACAATTTTTTTCTGCTATTTACCTCAGGATATGATAATATAATATATATGGGTTGATGGAGATGCCAACATGTGGCACACATCCCCTTAGTTATATGTATGGGTTATGATAATATAATGTATATGGGTTGATGGAGATGCGACATGTGGCACACATCCCCTTAGTTAGTTATATGGGCTCACATAGGAATTAATTATATTGGGTGATGGGCTAGCCTACATTAGGATTAGGTGTTACCCATCCTATTTAAAGGATGTGAGTATCATTATGAAGGAATGTATGTATGAGTTGAGTCTTCTACTTGGTAGAGGTGTATTGGAGGTTGCCCCCTCGAAGTGGCAAAGATATTATATGAGAATATTGTCATCATTTATCTATATTTTGGTGTTATCTCATGTTATTTTGCTGTATATGTTCTGATTTATACAAGTAATATCCTTACAAGTGGTATCAGAGTAGTGATCGGGCAATTTGTGGGATGAAACCCTAATGTTGGTGATTCGTCTATATCTGAAGATAGACTTGGAATTTTTCAGATTATTTTGTGGGGAGTTGATACATAGTTCAAGTGATCTTCCCTCCAAATTTCATAGTTTTTGGAGCTATTTTGCAAAAGTTGTGTCCGTTTTAGGGTTGAAACCCTAATTTTATGGTTTCATCTATATCTTCTGAATAATGATGAATTAGGAAATAAATTTTTTTGGGTTGATGGTATGATATTCAAAGGTGATACCACTGAAATTTGAAATTTTTGGATCTATTTTGCTAGAGTTATTTCATTTTTTTCATTATTTTGCTCCACTGCTCAATTTGAGGAATTTTCCTAAATTTCTTACATTTTCAGAAACCTCTCAAAAATTAAATTGGGGTTTATGTTCTGTGATTTCTAATTTTTGGCCTACCTTTAGCCGAAAGGGTTATAAAAATTTTGATCAAAAGGGTCTATTCCTAAAACCCTAGTTTTGTGGATCATGGGGATGGTAGCTTTTTTGGAGATGGCAGGATTATTGCTAGAGAATGGTGGAACAATTTAGGGATAAATTCTCTAAACCATCAGATATTTGGTTATTCAAGTTGTGGATTAGTGGCCCTGCGCTTACAAATTTGCTTTTACGAGTTAGAAAAGGAAAAGTCTAATTGGTCTTTGCGAGGAGCTGGAACAAGTTTTCATGGGCAGATGGGCAATAAAAGAAGAAGAAGATGAAGCGAGAAGAACAAGAATAAGAGGAAAAGAAAAAGAAGAAGTAGTAGAAGAAGATGAATCAAAAGTGAAGCAACATGAAGAAGAAGAAGATGTTGATGATGAAGTCTGCTTTACACGAGGATAAGATTTCATATGGGTGGTTGGATGATCGAGCTTGGCGATAAGTGTGCAATAATTTAAAGCACACTCATTATATGGCTTCTTCTTATGTTTGAGGATGAAACATGTCAAAGAGGGAGGAAATTCTATGTACCTTGGGATATAATATTATAATGTATATGGGTTGATGGAGATGCCGACATGTGGCACACATCCCCTTAGTTATATGTATGGGTTCACATGGGATATAATGTTATGATGTATATGTATTGATGGAGATGCCAACATGTGGCACACATCCCCTTATCTTATTATATCATTCATTTATGATTTATTATGCTTAGGAGGTTGGCCTCAGTATTGGCCATAGGTTAGAATGGTATATATAGGGGTTAGAAGGTTGTAGTTAAGGATCATATTGAGTATTGGAGTGTTATTGTATGGTTTGGAGGTTACCCCCTCGAAGTGGTATTGGAGGTTGCCCCCTCGAAGTGGAAAAGATATTATATGAGCATATTGTCATCATTTATCTATATTTTGGTGTTATCTCATGTTATTTTGTTGTATATGTTATCTCTTGTGTTTTATTATCTTATTCAATTTATTGATTTATTATATCAAGGTTCTTATATGCATATTTGTCTATATCTTCTTAATAATGACGAATTAGAAAACAATTTTTTTTTGAGTTGATGGTAATATATTCAATGGTAATACCACTGAAATTTTAGAATTTTGGATTTATTTTGGTGAGTTATTTCAGTTTTATTATTTTTCACTATTTTGCTCCATGGCCACAATTTGAGGATTTTTTTGAATTTCTTACATTTTCAGAAACCTCTCAAAAATTAAATTGGGGTTTGTGTTTTGTGATTTCTGATTTTTGGCCGACCTTTAGCCAAAAGGGTTAGAAATTGTTTTGATCAAAAGGGTCTATTCCTGAAACCCTAGTTTTATGGATCATGGGGATGGTAGATTTTTTTGGAGATGACAGGATTGATGCAAGAGAATGGTGGAAAAAAATTAGGGTTAAATTCTCTAAACCATCAGATATTTGGTTATTCAAGTTGTGGATTAGTGGCCCTACACAGATTTGGTTTTCTGAGTTAGAAAAGGAAAAGTCTAATTGGTCTTTGGAGGAACTGGAACAAGTTTTCATGGACAGATGGGCAACAAAAGAAGAAGAAGATGAAGCAGAAGAAGAAGAAGAAAAAGAAAAATAAGAAGAAGTAGAAGAAGAAGAAGTAGAAGCAGAAGCAACATCAGAAGAAGAAGAAGAAGAAGATGTTGATGATGAAGCTGCTACACAGGATAGTGCATCTCCAAGGAAGGAAGCTTCAATATTTCAGTTTGAAGGGTGCATTCAAAGAAAAAAGGTAATTGTTTCCATAAACCCTAGCAGCAAATATAACTTCATCAATATGGATGTAGCTAAAAATATACATGTACAAGCAAAACATATTAAGGAAGCTCAAGTGGATGGTAAGCATATTCAAGTTTTTGAAGATTTAAATTTCTATGGATAAATATGTTTTACATTCAGATTTTTATGCTTTAGATATGGATGGTATGGATATTGTTCTTGGATATCCTTGGTTAGAGAGCTTGGGAACAATTAATCTTAATGTGCAAAAGAAATTCATGAAATTATGGTACAAGAGAAAGAAAATTACATTGCAAGATATCACACTTAGCAAAGAAAAAAGTAATGTAAAATTGGATCATGAAGATGAATTTGAAGATGGTGAAGAAGGGAATAAGGATGAATCAGAAGGAGAGGATGAAAAAAATGATGAAAAATTCAAAAATAATTTCTCTACTCAAGAGAAAAAAGAAATAACAAACAAGTTGGAAGAGGAAAAAGAGGAAAAGATTGATAAGGTTGAGTATACGAAGGTGGCACCATATCGACACCCACACCATCATGAGAGGAAAAAATCATGGAGATATGTTAGGACACATGAGGATAGAAATCCATATGGATATACATGGAATCACAGGAATACTTTTGGCTATACATGGAATCAATGGAACAATAATTATATGACATGGAATCACATGAATAATAATTATGGATATGCATGGATGCCGAGAAGGAACACATATGGACCAGTATGGAACCAGATGAGCACAATGGAATATGGAATCAAGTTTGGAGCAGCATCACCCACTAGGATTTCATATGGGTGGTTGGATGATCGAGCATGTCGATAAGTGTGCAATAATTTAAAGCACACTCATTATATGGCTTCTTCTTATGTTTCAGGGACGAAACATGTCAAAGAGGGAGGCAATGCTATGTACCTCAAGATATGATAATATAATATATATGGGTTGATGAAGATGCCAACATGTGGCACACATACCCTTAGTTATATGTATGGGTTCACATGCGATATGCTAATATAATGTATATGGGTTGATGGAGATGCCGACATGTGGCACACATCCCCTTAGTTAGTTATATGGACTCACATAGGAATTAATTATATTGGGTGATGGGCCGGCCTACATTGGGATTAGGTGTTACCCATCCTATTTAAAGGATGTGAGTATCATTATGAGGGAATGTATGTATGAGTTTTGTCTTCTACTTGGTAGAGGTATATTGGAGGTGTCCCCCTCGAAGTGGATTCCCATCTTGGGATATTGTGGAGTTACTCCTTCCTTAAGGGTATTATTCTACATATTTGGGCATCTTGGCCCCACATATCTCTCATGTTTTATTATCTTCTTCAATTTATTGATTTATTATATGCAAGGTTCTTATCATTTTCTCCTTAGTTAGCCCCTTTTAATTTATAAGGTAGAGTAAATGTAGGAAAGCATGAAATGTGTAAACAACCATTTATGAATAAAAGTATGACTCTTATCCCCAGTTGATAAGTGAAAGTGAAAATATGGTATTGGGTTGTCACGAAGTCTCCTCTATAACCAAAATGTTTAGGTAACATAGTTAGTTAGAATTCAAACCCCCAGTGGATGACATATTTGGAATTGTTGGTGGCATATCTAGCTAGTGATAATCCCGATGGTGTCATATCTATGAGCATCGGTGTGAAGGATGAAAAATTGGTGGGTTGTAAATTGTTAGATAAGAAAAAGACATGAAGGTAAAAATTTAGCGAAAAGGTTAGAATTAAATACGTACATGTATGTACGAAACCTATTGCATGGGTATAATTGTTGTTATAAATTTAAATTTTATTATATATAGCTAACAAGATATCAAAATAGGTTTTTATCAACAACATTTCTAGTGAATGCACTCATAAAAATCTGCTAGCATTAATGATACAATAGTATAAGTAGGATCATTCTTGGGGGAATTTGACATAATAGATTTTCTTTAGTACCTAGTAATCAAGGCCAAGAAATATTTTAAGCTCCACATTGGATTAAAAGAAGTTTATAAAAATATTTATTTTTACTTTTTTGTATATATGATTTAGGAATTGTTATCTTTTAAAAAGGATAAGATATGTGAAGCAATACATATTTATAAAAAATACAACATTTCAATATAAAATAAAAAAATTAGTGGATGTGATCGTATGAATCTCTCTTGAAAATAGTAAGAAGAAGGTAATTTCCATGCACTTTTTCAACCAAAATAAATTTTCGGATGAGGTTTATTCATTCAAAATATATAAACCATAAATCGATTTGCAAATAAAGGATGTGGTGTGACAATTGAATGGGGATGGTTTGGAAGAAGTGAAAATGAGGGAGAAAAATAATACATGAGGAAGAGGGGAAACAAAGGAGGAGATTTTGAGGGATGAGAAGTTAAAGGATGGGAAAATGTTCGAGGGAAGGTTTGTGAAACAATATTTTGTTACAACCACGAACATAAAACCACACACTTTTTCTTACAATCATTTAAATTGGAAATAAGGGGTGGTGCAAGTAACTTCCAACAATGGCATCCCTTGTGATTTGTGGATAGTTAGAACACATTTCAATGTAATTGAATGATATTCTTTGTGTCTGAAACATTTTAGATATGGGGACATGTGGAGTGGAATCATCATCCCATGTCAAGGCATTGTTGTTGTTGGATTAGATAACCAAAAATAAAGGGATGATCGGTGGTTTTTGTCATCGTTATAGACCAATATATTTTGTGATTCTCCATACTTTTGTAGGTAATAACTTGTATCATTTATAAGATTTTTCCTTATGGATTTGTAGCAAATACTTTATCCTTAACATTTGAGGTTCTTAATAACAAATAAATTTGAAGTATTTTCATATGTATCTATATCAAGAAATATTTTCATGGTGACTACTCTTGCATGGAATTAACCACAACTAAAAATTTTATGACCAAGGTTCGAACACATGACCTAATAATACTTTTATCACGATTACCCTTCTAGCTTGTTCGAAAAATGTATGAAAACACTAATCACTCTTTGAGTGGAATTCAATGGTGTATTGCATGGAGAGGTGGGTTGGTTGGTCACATTGCAAAGTTTCCATCGGCATCACTTGTAGATAGGGAGATTTCATTTGTTTGAATTCCAAACACTACATGTGTTAAATATAGAAACTATA
The DNA here is from genome assembly GCA_018340775.1 of Taxus wallichiana var. yunnanensis. Lineage (NCBI taxonomy): Eukaryota > Viridiplantae > Streptophyta > Pinopsida > Cupressales > Taxaceae > Taxus > Taxus wallichiana. Next base: position 834,495,896 of record CM031240.1, read on the forward strand.
TCTTAAGGGTTCCTTTATCATCAATTTCATGCACATTTTTTAGTTGGGTTTTACTTAGTGATTAAGGTATAATGTATGGTTTCTCATTCAATTTATTGGTTTGAAAATTATACCTTAGTTTATTTATCATTTAATTAATATTAATGGCAAAAATACTTCATAGGTCATTTGTTTCTATTCCATTAATGAGGCATGATACAAAAACTATGTGGTAAACTTCATTCTATTTTCAATTTCATGAAAAAAATCAATTAGCTTTTTTAGTTAGCATTAAAGGTAGAAATTGTAGTTTCATACATAAATGGTTTTACCAACCTTTTCCATTTATCCTACTCGGGCTTGTAGTTCCGCAACGTGTGTTAGACACAACCACTTTGAAAATCATGCTTGGAAATTATTATCAACACAATTAATGTTTAATGGAATATTGTAAAATGAGAAGAAAATATTTCTTGGGTCCTCCGTCAATGCTTTATCTCATCTAAGATTATAAATAAGGAATGATTTGGTTTGTAGATTAGAATTTAGTCAAATATTATAATTTTGTTTATTTATCATCATACTTAATATCAATGGTGCAATTATTCCTAGATAATTTGTTGTCTAACCCATTTATATGGAATGAAAAGACATTTGTAACATAATAAAATAAATGCTTACTACTCAAGAGAGTGTAACACTCAAAATCTTGACAAAAATTATGGATTATAATTTTTCATGAAAGATGAAATGTTTGGAATTTTTAAAAGTTAATGTCTTGGGAGGAGCTTCAATAAAATTTTCAAACCCTCCCATATTTTTTAGATGTAAATTCATGTGTAATATGTTAAACACATTCATGATCACCTTCATTCTTGCAAAATCCTCTCTTTTCCTAAATTCCTATTATAATCCCTCATTAATGTAATCCCAATCCTCTTCGACATTGTTTCATCTTGATATTGATACTATTGGAATGATATTTAGACATTTTAATTATGATACATTGATCACTAGATGATAGATTTCACTGATATTTGACTATTGACATTATGATGTTTACGTTTTATTATGATACACTAGATAGTGATAGTTAGACAACTCAATATATATTAATTTTCATGATGTGGATTTTATCGACATGTTATGTTTGGGATGTTTTGAGTAGAATTATAATCTCATGGATGTTAGGGTTAGATTTTGATATATTGATGGATAATAGAATTGCTAATGTCGAATGATGATTATTGATTTTATATGTATATTGTCTCAATGTTGTTAATACGGCCAAAAGGCCAAAGAGGTATTTTGTTGTGTGCAGGAATTTTATCACATACATCGAAGGGGATAGGGGACCAACCATGAAAGGATGTCGGGTATTGAGAAACGAGGAAAAATTTGAAAACTTGTGTAATGTTTTTTAGTGTGGTGTTTTGCATGTCTAGTTTGGAGGTCTCCATGGGGATGACTTCACATGTGTGGCCATGGGGTGAATTGTGTTCCCTTTCTTTAATTTTTATGTTCTTTATTCATGTTTTATGTATTTAAAATTTAAAATTTTTTCACTTTATTAGCATGTGTAAATATGTCTTAATTAAGCTAAACTTCTTCTTATTTGGGTTAACTAAATTAGGGATGTGACAAATAGTTATGATGAGATTTGGTGGTCCTTGTTGTAAGTAAAATTTATGTTGATTTGTAAGTGTTTTACTCCACCCCAACTTCAAAATTCAGATTTTGACTTGGGGGCATTTTTTTAGAGGCTTGTGGGACAAGCAAGGCTTGTCCCATGCCTCTTAAATTTACCCAAAACCCTACCTATGGGTTGGGAAGCTTATTTTTGAATTTTTTATCCATTTTTGAGTGTAAAAGAGAGAAAATTATTGCACTTTTTTCTACCCCAATTTATTGTGTCCTTTGAAAGCATGGTGTGAAAGTTTGTGAGCCATGTGGGTTGTCATAGTCCTTGCAAGTGCATTGATTTTCTTGGTCTTGGTGTGTTGACTTGAGTGTGGGGATGGAGGAATGATGAAGTGGCATCCTACATGGAGCCACCTCATCATCCTCACATTCCATTTCTATTTATTGTGATTTTGGTTGGAATGGGGGTTACTTGTTCTTTTCTCTTCTTGTGCACTTTTGGAATTGGAGCTTGTTGGAGTGCTTTTGAGAATTTCTTGGCTTGGAATTGAAGAGGCTTGTGGAATTTTCTTGGAGCTTGATGGAGAGGTAGGATCTCCACCTTTGTTATTTTGTTATTATGCTTGTTTGTATGCAATGTTGTGCTTGTTAAAATTTTTTTTCTCTTGAATGTGCTTGTGTGTTGGTTGGGTAGTAGGCCTTAAGTTGGGTGTGGGAGAAGGGCTTATGGGACCATTGGGGAGGGAAAAGGGAGTTTTTTGAGGCATGCATTTGGTGGGAGTGTGAATGGGAGTCTTACCTATGGGGAGTGAAAAGGAAATCATGGTTATTTGTTGCATACTTGCAAGGGAGAGATAAGGATTTGTGTTGATTGTTTTGTGCACTTGGAGGCTTAGGGTGAGACTCCCACTTCACTTGGGAGGCATAAGGAGGTGGTTTCCCATAGCCCTTTCTCTATTTGGTTTGATCCTCAAACCTTTGTATTGTTTTGAATTTGTAAACTTGTTGGATATGTTATCTTGGTTGAGTTGAATGTCTTGTATGTATGTTTGTTGTGAAGCCACTTTGTTGAAAGTTGTCATTGTTGCTCAATACCCCTCATGGTTCTTTGGTTGGGGCTCGGGGGCCATTAAGGGGATGGATTCTCCTCTTAATGGATTTAAGGTTTGGTGGAGAGAATTTGCCTACTCCCCCTTCCTTGTTTTGTGATCCCATTGTGAAGTTTGAAGAAAGCAAGAGTTGGAGCTACCATTGTGATGAAGACATACATATTGAAGACTTGAAATTTGGCTTGTTGATAGCCTTGTTTAGTTTGTTATTATTTTTTTTAAAAAACTTCCCACTTTAGTGGATGATTGAAAGTTGTAAACTTGGGAGAAATTTGTTATTATATTTGGAAATCCTTTTATCTTGTGGACTCTCTTAAGAGTGTGGATTGAGAAAATCATAATTTCAAATGTGTTAGTTTTGTGAAAAGAAGTATAAAGTTTTACATTGTCTTGGTGAAAGGAAGATTTGAATATAGTTCAAATGGATATGCTTTCTTTTTAATTTAAGTAGTTTCATTAGTTTTCCAAATGTGATATACTTTCATTTAAAAAAAAAATTGTGAAGTTCATTTAAATTTATTGTGTTAAAAATAGTTGTCTTTTATAACTTATGAAGGAAATGAAATAGTTACCCTAGTGTATTCAATGAAAGAGATATTGAAGGGTTTAAACTATAGTGTTAAAATTTTCTTGGATAAACAATCTTATTAGTTGTGCTATTTTCATTCCCTATGGTAGTTAAAAATCTTTATATTCTTGCTTTATTTTACCATGCTCCAAATGACTCTTAGTTGATTTATTAGATAAATCAAATTATAGAAATGTATGTATCCATTGTTAATTGAAATTTGTTTTTCTTTATAGATTTGTTACTAAACATATACCTAATTTTGTTTTATTATGAATGTCTATAAAAAAGGGAGAGAATTTAAAAAAATTGGTTATCTTAACATTATTAATATATTAATGTTATTAATACATTAATATTATTCTAACTTAATCAAAATATAAAAATGGAAATATATTATTATATGTAATTTTTATTAACAAATATAAATATATATATTATATATATAAAATTATTAATAAGAATATTAGTATGGATTTATATACTATGTTTTTATGATTAATAATAATATAGAAAAAAAGAATGTGTTTTTAGTTAAAATGGGTATAGCGACCACTTTAATTTTTAATTTTTATTAATTAAGTTTTTATTGGGGAAAATACCCCACCCACCCCCATTGTATTATGGGATGGGGGAATGGGGTGGGGTTTGACTCTCCCCCCCACTTTTTATATTTTATATTTATTAATGAGCATTTTTTAAATACAAATCCCAATGTATTTTTCAAAAAAACCCTGGGGGCCTTCATCCCCATCCTTATACACATGGGACACACACACACACACACACACACACACACACACACACACACACACACATACACAGTGTATTTATTATATGTATGTATGTATATTTTGTATTTTTATACATATTTATGAAATTGGGAATAAATATATATATATATATATATATACATGTATATATATATATATATATATATATATATATATATATATATATATATATATATATATATTCCTATAAAGAAGGAGATAAAATGTGTATATTTTATTAAAATAAGAAAAGAAAAGTACTTTAACTTGAGAAAACTAGATATAATACTCAAAATGAAAATACCCAAATGCCCAAGAAGGGCAAATGCTTGGAAACAAATTGATATCAAATAATGAAAATTTACAAACCCTTGAATAGGGTAGAATAGAAATAGAAAAATAAAATAATATGGATTTGGGATGTGTATATCCATCCCCAAGCTTTCTCTCCTCTCCATGGCTTCCTCCTCTTCCATCTTCCCTTAACCTGCAAAACCAAAAATGAATGAAATGAGAAAAAGAGATGAATAAAAGCCTTCCTTAGAGATTTTAGGGTTGGTTTTAAATTTATTCAAATGGCCTAGATTGGATCCAATGGCCCAAATTGTCTCCTACAAATGTTAGGTGGGGGTTGGTGAGATGATCATTTGATCACATGGGTCTTGTTTTGAATGGGGCCACTTGTGTGGTTTGAAAGTAAATTAAAATTTAGTATTTCTTTTTTATTATTTATTTCTTTTGCAACTTTCAAAGTTAATTAGGCCATGACCTAGGGAAATTTAAATAAACTCTTTTCCTTAATAGTTTAGACCCTTTTATATTGGAAAATTAAATTAATAGCCTTGTGTAAATGGAAGGGTTATTTTAGACTTGGACTTTAATTTTAATTATTGCATGACCTTAGGAACCACTGTATTAAATTAATTTAGGATTATTTGAATGAAATATTTTAAACCTAACCATAGATTAAATCAATATTTTATTTAATATTATTATTTAAGTAATTTTGTGATGACATTTGAAACTAAAGGTTAATCTTATCGTCGCTTTTATTCCTTTAACAAAAAAAAATTATTCCATAATTTTTCTATTATAACCTTTGTTTGGTTTTGGGTTTCGTGTGTAAAATTTGTGGGCATTACACTTGGTATCAGAGTCGTGGGTTCAACGCTTGGACCCGGGACACCTAGAAAACATAAAACAAAAAAATTAAACCTAGTGCAACTTTAAACCTAGTACACACAACTATGCATGATGTTTTGAAACGTAGAAAATTTAGAAAACTAAAAAAAAAACTTAGATGATTATAAACTAACTCTGCCTTGCTCTAGTGCGGAGGCATGGACTGTAGGGGTTCCTACACATGGACCTAGACCTACAACCCCAAGATTAGGCAAAAGTAGCATACTATTTTTCCTTAGATATTATAGATGACTTATGGAGGTAAACAACCATATACGTGGAGGATTTTTAGAGGGTGACTAGACAGGCATGATAGAGAGCCATCGTGGAGGCTTATCATGCCTTCGCGTCACAAAGGAGAGGATAGGGTAGAGAACTCCCACGTGGAGTCAATTAGACATGAGTCACCTCCTAGGGAGCTCATAGATCAATTTATGATGCATAGAGATAGGTCTAGGAGCCCTAGGCCGAGAGATGATCAGGTTGAGAGGCCTAGAGGTCGAAAATTCAACTGAAACATATCACATTAGAGAGATATTGAAGTTACACCCACCTCATTTTGTTGGAGACACTTTGGGTGGATTTCAGGTTGAGGCATGGTTGGTTAGCTTGAGCTGATGCTTCAAGCTATGCCTTTTTCTTAAAACATGAAATATCATGTTTTCATTCACCTTCCGAGAGATGGAGACTGGAGTTTTGTGGAGGACCGAGGAGAAAGAGCTCCATGTAGATTCTAAGATAGTCACTTAGGAGCTCTTTGAGGAGCATTTCAGGTGAGAGAAATATATTTCAAGAAGTTCATTCAAGTTGAATCGGATTGATGAGTTCCATGATATGCGACAGGCCTCCATGATGGTAGCAAAGTATGAGGGATGGTTTCTAGATCTACTTCAGTATGTAGACTACATGGAGGACAAGTAGGTTCGAGTTCACAAGTTCATCAAGGGCCTGAACTTGGTTTTGGGTGGGGTAGTGTGTATTCATTACCCATAGACATTATAAGAGGTTGTAGAGAAGGCCTATATTGTAGAGGAAACTAGGGGAAGACTCAGGCACGTGATAGAGTGAGGAGTCACATACAACAAATGCAAAGATAGTAGATCGAGGGGATCAATCTCCTCCTCCTCATGGTGGACACACTCAACACAATATTCCTTCCATCCTCCTCCACCTCCTCAACAACAACAGCATAAGTAAATCGACCACCCTTTCAACCTCCACAATGCCATGATGCTCAAAGAGGGCGTAGTATGGGACCTCTAGCTAGGGGGCCCAATAGACACATGCTCCACCTCGAGCACATTCGGTAGGAGTACATCCACCGCAACACCCACAAAGATCTATGGAAGGATCATTAGTTCTTCAAGCACATACTATAGGCCACCTGGAGGACTATATTAGTGGAGAGGACCAGGTACTTGTTATGGATGTGGCATGCACAAACATCATTAGAGAGAGTTCCCTTAAAACCTGTTAATCAGGGTAAGACACTTGTTTCTGAGCCTATTATTGGTGACATGGCTAGGAGCCACATGATATATGTAGTGGTTGAGAACCATAGGAAGAGCACCAGGGCACGGTGATTGAGACCACATGTAGCATTGGTGGTATTTCTACCCCTATTTTATTTGACTCAGGCTCATCAGATTCTTTCATTTCTCCATTTTTAGTAGAGTGTTGCAGGTTGGTGGCAATTAGGCAAGGCCTTAGTTGGGATGTCGAGATGGCTTCTGGAGCCAAGATCTCAATAGAATCCTTATTCAAGGAGTGTGTAGTGGACCTAGGACCTTTACCATGACCTTGGATCTTCGTGTCCTTCCTTTGGGTTCTTATGGAGTGATTTTGGGTATGGATTGGTTGTCTACACATAGAGATCCAAAGTTGATTACTACAAAGTAAGATTATATCTTGTGCAGATGATTTAGGTGTGGAGTCAGTGATAGTTGGTGTTAGGATACCCATCTCTATCTCGCACTATTTCTGCTATGTAGTCAAGCGGTGTGCGGGTGGGGTTGTTATTATATGCTATACTATCATAGTTAGTGATAGGTTAGAGGATGGGGCTAGTGGACCTTCACTTGATGATCACCCCATTTTGCAGGAGTTTTTGGATGTGTTTCCTAGTGAGTTGTCAGGGATGCCTCCCCACATGAGATAGAATTCCACATTGACTTGGTTCAGGAGCAGAACCTATCTCACGTGCTCCTTATAGGATGACCACACACCTGAGCTATGTGAGCTCAAGTTACAACTTGAGGGCCTTCTCGAGAAAATGCCTAATCCATCCTAGTATATCCCCTTGGGGTGCACCAGTGATTTTGTGAAGAATAAGCACGGATCCTTGCGGTTGTGTGTGGACTATCATCACTGAACAAAGTAACGATCAAGAATTGTTATCCCCTTCCATGCATCGATGATTTTTTTGATCAGATGAAGGGGGCCATAATGTTTTCTAAGATTGATCTTAAGTCAGGATACCATAGCTGAGGATTACAGAGGAAGACATCACAAGTCAGCTTTCCATATGAGATATGGCCACTATGAGTTCACAGTTGTGCCATTTGGTCTAATGAATGCCCTTCACTAGTGTTTATGAGTTTAATGAACGAGGTGTTCGGGACCTTTTTAGACCATTTAGTGCTCTCATGTTTCTTGATGAAATTTTGATCTATTCTCATACGCATGAGGAGCACAAGGAGAACTTCATCAAGTTCTGGCGGTGTCTTCATGAGTAGAAGTTTTATGGGAACCTAGAGAAGTGTGCGTTATTTTAGTCAAAGGTGTAGTATTTGGGTCACATCATTTATAGGGAAGGTATCATAGTGATCCTTCCAAGATTAGAGCCATTATGGATTTTCCAACACCTACTAGTGTGACCGAGGTGCGTAGTTTCATGGGGTTGGAAGGATACTACATGATATTTTTAGGACTTCTCTCAAAGTTACGCACCCCATCACTTCCCTTCAATGGAAAGGGAAGAAGTTCATTTGGTTAGATAAATGTGAGCATACCTTTAGGACACTAAAGGAATGCCTTATGAAAACACCTATTCTTGTAGTACCATACCCTCAGGAAGAGTTATTTGTTTACATAGATGCTTCTTTGGTAGGGTTAGGAGGTGTGTTGATGTAAGAGGGTCGTGTTGTATTTTTGAGTCTCGAAAACTCAAGGATTATGAGATCAATTATTCCACTCATGACCTTGAGATTTGAAGTTTTCCATGCCTTAGTTGATGGAGAGACTTCCTTCTTGGCCGAAGATTTATACTCAAGATTGATCACTTGAGTCTTTGCCACCTCTTCCCGCAACCCAATCTCAATGCTCCGGTGGTTGGATGGAGTTACTTTTGAGTATGACATAGAGATAGAGAATGTAAAGGGGAAGGAGAATGTGGTTGTTGACACCCTGAGTAGATGGATACATGTGGTTATGGCTACCTCAGTAAGTATATATTTTTAGAGTAGGATTTTGTAGTAGCTTCCTCACGAAAAGCTTCTACCTTGCGAGTTAGAGATTAAGTCTCGAGAGACCCCTTAAGCGGAATACGGGTTCTCATGGGAAGATTCTTAGACACAAAGGTAGGATATATGTTCTAGAGATGGAGGCTTGAGACATGATATATTGGTAGAGGCTCATCATGCACCTTATTCAACCCATCTAGGGGTGAAGAAGATGCACACCATGTTGAGATAGCTTTATCCTTGGAGATATCTTCAAAGAGATGTAGCTCAATTTGTGTCATGTTGTTTAGAGTGTTAGAGGGTGAAGGCCAAGCATCAACATACTGTTTGGCCTTCTCTACCCACATGCCATACCGGAGTGGAAATGGGATACCATTTCCATGGATTTCATCGTAGGGCTACCGACATTGAGATACCACCATGATGCCATTATGGTCACAATGGATAGATTGACGAATGTGGCTCACATTTCTAGTAAAGACTACCTAAACATCTAGTGTAGTAGTGCGGGTATACCTTCTTTGAGATTTTCGGAATGCATGATATTTTGTGGAAGATCATTTGTGACTAAGATCCTTTGTACACTTCTCACTTCTAGACTACGATGCAAAGCAGTTTCTTGGGATGAGTACCAAATTTAGCATGTAACACCTATTTTGTTGGTACCCAAATTGATTCTCCTTCAAACTCGATCAACATCGCTGGTTTGACAGGAAATTTAGAGATAGATTAGATCATGATGAGTCATTTTGTAGCCAAGGATGAGATCTAACTGGCCCTTTGTCACTCAAATGTGGAGAAATGGATATCACCTTCAAGAGGATTTTATCTATCCTCACTATTTTAGGTTGTGCCTTATAACCAAGGTAAGAGAACCCTTTTAAGCCTATTATTTATGGAGGAGATGGAGATATCCTTCCCGATGGAGTTATTAAATAGACCTTGGAGATAATATGATCAATACAACAAAATCTAACATTCACGAGTTGTCACTCAAGATAGTGGATATATTCTCTAGGCAAGGTTTAGGCTATTAAAGACATTTGGGACTCGATTGCTTCGCATGTTTTGGTAGTAAAAATTATGCATTTGTATACACATGTGACAAACGGGGTTAGTGTGGGTGTGATTAATTTTTTTAATCAATTTTGGTAGGAGGTGAAGGAGTATAACGTTGATTGTACCAAATCTTTGAGGAACCTTACAAAATGGAAGGTTAAACCAACAAAATGCCACAGAATAGCTAAAATGTTTCTTTAACAAGAATATGTGCTTCAATGGAGGCCAAATCAACACTCTTTCACACAATCTTTGAGATTTCTATCACGAAGGCTCAAGTTAGAAAATCCAACAAAGCATCAAGATTTGAGTCAAATCGTGCCTAAGGTACACCCAAAGGCTTACAAAAATTCTTTGTCAATAGATGAAAGGAAAGTGATTTTAAATCGTTTATTCCAATCCTAAAGGAAAGCCCTTCTAAGAAATGAAATAACAGATGCCACTAAAATGTCACAAGGATTGACGCTTTGTGTGATTTGAATAAGATTTAATACAAGATTGAAACAGAAACAAGAAAAATTGTTTGCATACACACAAAAATAAAACAAACACATTTTGCTCAAGACAAACACGTGAATAACTCAAATTTGATTAAATCTATCAATAGGGAAATTTTCTAGAATAGTCTCAGAGCTTGTCAATGGTTGTACACTTTGCAACCACCTTGACATGATAAGATTTAATACAAAAGAGATATACAAGCTTCTCAAATGGCTTCTCAAAATGATGGGCTCTGTCAAGCTTTTTCTATTAGAAAATTTAGTCCCGACCCCTCACACTCCACCTTCTAACCTCTAATCTCCAACCCGTTTGCATGAAAAATTCGTGCCATTTATAAAATTTACAACAGGACCTCTTTTCCTCCAAAATCTATACCTTGAGTGCTACCATTGCTTGCCATGATCACGATCACGATTCTATGAATCACACTTACACAAATTCATCGGATGCTCGAGGGGGTAGATTTCATGAATACCTCCCGCATTCAACTCTCTCCTCCGTACACATCACTCTTTCTTCAATTTTCCAACCACTTCCACCCCTAATCTATCAAATCCGCTCCTGTGTGCTCGGGAGAAGAAAAATGGAAAATCCGATCGGGCACAATAGTCAGACCATTTTAATGGCAAAATACGTCTCCTGGATCTTCCCACCAAACTCAGATATCAACATTAACTTCCCCTCTACTTGGTGTGTAGGAAAGACCAAGAAATCATGGAGACTTGCACTTCCAGATGTGTTTCAGAGAAATGGGGGGAAAATCAGATTTTGACTCTCAGCTACCGTTGATCTTTACTTTGAATTTTGGCATCCAGATGGAAGATTCAAACTTTTAAAAACCCGGGGGCTTCCTTTGACTTTTTACAACTTTTGAAAAAATGGAAAAAAATTCCATTTTCTCTCGCACATCCATCCTTGGGAAATGAGCCTCGACATGTGTCCTAAGGTCGGTTGCAGAGAGGAACCGTGGCCAAATTCTACCATTTGAACCTCTTTTTGGAAAAAGGAAAATTTTCCAAGTTTTCCCCACAGATCCACTTTTCTGACGTTGACCGGGGCAAAATATTGATTATTTCCCTCATCGGGCTTGCAAGCCATTTTAAGAATTTAATCCTTTTGAGGATAAGAGGTAAAAATTCCAAGTTACCTCGATGGTCTACTTCGTAGCTCTTTGAATTTGCAAACCTGTCACATGTCACCATGGCACACCTTGAGATAGTCCCAAAAATTTGATACCATGAATGAGCGCGGCCCGCCACGTGTCCTATTTCGGTAAAGTTTGTCTAAATGCTTGAAGCTTAATGGAAGGTGCCACGTGTCATGCTCGAGGTAGTCTCCTTTGGCTATTGAAAATTATAAACAAAAAGTAAAGTTAGCAGAGGCCTCCACGTATCTCCATGGCACTATTTCAAAATGGTCCCCAAAGCGTAGAAACCCCGAATGAGTGCGAGCTCACCACGTGTCCCATGCAAGGGGTCAAAGTGATATTTTTTCCTCCCTCTTAAATCTGCTCCAATCGAGCCTTTTGGGGCCACGGGTGAGTCCAAATTGTTTACCAAAGTAGCCAAAAAGAACAAGTTCAAAAATAGACCTGCCATGCCCCATCCAATCGAAGAAGCCACTTAAACACCAAAAGAACCAATGTAATTGAGTGGAGCCACAAGACCAAATTTTCCTTTTCACCAAAAAGGTAAAAAGTGATAAGTTAAAGCATTCGCCCATCATCCTGGGACCAACCAAAAGAATCTACATCCCCTTTCGATGCGAGAAAACACCCGTCAAACCGTAAAAAAAAAAAAAATGATCATCTCGAGCTTAAAATAAAGATTTCTTTAAGGACAGAGAATTTAGAAACGTTTAATCTCAAATATGTTTCTTAGAGATACATCCATTCATTTTCTTCAAGTATTCATGGTAGAAACAACAAGGATGACAAATCTTGACTATGGAGAACATAAAACATGGGAGAACTGAGTTTTGGATGAACAGAGAACAGGAGACCCAAATTATAGACCTTTTCCAGAGGTCGACAAACAAGGAGAAAACCATGGGCCCATAAGTGATCTGTGACCCAGAATAGATTAAAAATGGTAACAAATATTAACCAGGCACAACATGGGAAAAAGAAAGTGACGGAAGCTGCAAATCATTAGATTTTCAAAGGCAAACTAGGGTGATACTATTTTGAGCACCAACATAGGCTCGACTTGGGGATGAGCACTACCTATGAGTGCCACAAGAAAAAAAATTTAGACCAAGTGTCAAAAATATCCATTGGGAAATGGAGTCATTTTGCAAGTAGAGAAACAAATCCATCTTCAAAAAGAAATAGAGAAACTAGCAAAAACAGTCACCGAGGACCAGAACGAGCAAAAACACAAAAGATAGGGAACAAATAACAAAATATACACGTGTATAAAATTTTTTCTTGATCTAGAGGCATTAATCCAAGAAATGCTTCAAATGGCTACCATTAATAGGCAACTCGACCGATTCACCATCTAAGTCCTTGAGGAAGAAGATATGCTCACCAATCTTGATATCAATGGAATAAGGGCCCATCCATAATGAGTCAAACTTTCCATGCTTTCCCTTATCCTCATGTCTGCTATCCCATAGTAGCACAAGATCTCCAACATTGAAAGCTCTGGGAGTGACCTTCTTATCAAATAACTTATTCATTTTCTCTCTGAAATTTTCATGCCTCTGGTGGGATGCCCTCCTCTCTTCATCAAGGTCAACAATTTTATTAATTAGAGCATCATAAGGACCTACCTCTTGATCTTCCAACTATGCATAAACCGATATTAAGCCGCTTGCATATGAAGGGGCAGCAGGGCCTGAGTTCCATATACCAACTCAAATGGACTCTTTCTAGTGACCCTCTTGACAGTGATCCTATCTGCCCAAACAACAAACTTTAACTATTCACCCCACTTTCTCTTGTTCTGCTCCAATGTTCTTTGATGATCTTCAGAAATTTTTTTATTCTTTGGACTTAGCTTGTCCATTTCCATGGGGATTGTAATTATATGAATATGTCGGGTTGATCCCATATTCTTTGCACATTTCCACCAAAGGTTTATCTCTAAAACTCATGGAATTTTTAGCAACAATCTTGGTGGCACCCCAAACTGCGAGATGATATGGTTCAACAAAATCCATGAAAACTTGGTGTGTTTCCTACTTGGTGGGGATTTCCTCCACCCATTTAGTAAAATAATCGGTTTCTACAAGGATCCACTTATGGCCAACACTTTAAGGGTTTGAAATATCACCAATGAAATTCATTCCCTTTTTGCTTGAATGGGGCTTCAATTGACATAGGATGCAAAGGAAGGGAGCATGAAGCTTTCAATCTTCTAGAGAAGCATTGGAAAATCTCACATCTTCTAACCAAAAGAGTTGTATCCTTAAAGAGAGTTGGCCACCAATAATCAGCTCTCAAAATATTGTGTGCTATGACTCTTGCAATAAAATTCCCCCACAAACTCCTCCATGGAGATCAACAATTATCTTAGGGATTCTTCTTGCAATGCATCTTAAGAGGACTCCCTCTGGGTTCTTCCAAGCTAACCCATAATCAGTGAGGACATATTTCTTGGAAGCCAACTTAAGGTCTCTTTTCTGGTTCTTACTTAAATGCTCAGGGTAGTTCAGATGTCTGAGATAAAAAATTACATCTTTGTACCACTCAGAATTCATCAATGTTTGAAAAACATCTACCCTACTTTCTTCTACCTCATTTACCTCAATATTTTGCAAGTTGCTCTCAACCATAAGCTTAGCCAAGCCCAAACCTCTCACTAGCTTCGTGGTTTGGATATCCATGTCATATTCTTGCAACTTTTTCACCCACCTACACCTCTTGCTTGAGACTTCCATCTCTGATAAGATGTCCTTGACCATGGTGTGGGGAACATAAGCAACAATTTTAGAACTTAGAATATAAGGCATGAAAACCTTTATTGCTTTCACCAAGGCAAATGCCTATTCTTCCATGATAGAGTACTTGACTCACCTCCCTATAAGGCCTTGAAAAAATCAATTAGCCTCTCACCTGTCATCTTCCTTAAAGCTAAAGAGAAGCAATAGTGTCCTCTGAAGTAAAAGAGAACAATTGAAAGGGCTTCTTATAATCTGGAGCTGCTAGAACAGTGCATGCTTTAGTGCTTCTTTAATCCCATTAAAATCTTGGATGACAAAGCCTCCTCCCATTTAATGACCTGGTCTTTCTTCAAAGATGGAAGTGATTAGAATGGTCAACTCAAAGAAAGTTTTATATGAATCTTCTAACAAAATTTATCTACCCAAAGAAGGACTGAATTCTTTTCTTGGTCCTTGGAATTGGGACTTTGCGATGGCCTCTACTCTTTTCTACGGATCAATCATCACTCCTTCTTTTGACACTATGTGACCAAGTAAGTTTTCATTCGCACCCAAAAGTGGCACTTCTTTGGATTAAGTGAAATGCCATACTCTCTACATCTTATCAACATCTTCTCCAAGTGCAACAGGTGATCACTTCTCTTTCTAGAAAATATAGTTACATCATCTTGATAAACTACAATAAACTCGTTGATGTAACCAGCAAAAGCAACATCCATTGCTCTTTGAAAGGTGGCTCCAACATTCATCAGACCAAAGGGCATCTTGACATAGACATAGGTCCCCCAAGGAGTAGTAAAGGCTGTCTTGATCCTTTTTGATTCCTTCACCACAACTTGGTTATAACCAGAGAAACCATCCAAGGTGGAAAGAAACTTAGAACTAGTCACTAACTGTAGCATGTTCTCCATATTTGGTAAAGGATAATTATACTTCATTGATGCTCTATTAAAATTCTTCAAGTCCACGAGATAACCGATGTCACCATTCTTCTTTCTTCTCGGCACTAGGTTTGCAACCCGGGAGGAATACCTTGTGGGCTGGATAATCCCTCCATCTCTTAGCTTCTTCAGTTCTTCTTGCATTTTGAGGGATAAGAGTGGATTGATGGGCCTTTTTTTTCTGCTGAATGGATTTGCATTAGACTCGAGGGAATCTCATGTTGAAACAGGTCCTCTCTATATGCTTTTAGTTTAGAATATGTCCAAGCCATGCAATCTTGGTATTTTGTCAATAGCTTGATGTATGATTGCTTCTCCTCCTCTTTGAGGTTGTTGCCTAACCAAATTTTCCTTGGATTCTCCTTCATACCAAGATCATGCTCCTCAATATCCCTTGAGGATGCCATGCATCTGCGTTAACAATGTGATAACCATTATCAAAATTGGACTCAAGAGCAACCACCCTCTAGAAATGGTATTGGTTTTTGACTGGATGATTCCCTTTCCAAAAAAGGTTTCATGTCCTTTTGTTGTACATACCAATAGCTCAAAATTAATGCATTGATCAACAAAATCTCCCTTATTCTACATAAATCTTCTTATTTGAGCATCATCATCAAATATCTTCCAATGCTTAATGTTGTCAGGGACGAAGGTCTTGTTAATACCTCAACCTCGTATTCACAATATGGGGACATTGTACAATTTTCAAACCAAGAACCCAACACTGAAAGCTTTTCTGCCAAGTGATTTAACTTCCTATCATGATGCATGATGTTGAATGAATCAAACATCTCAATGAAATCCCAAACTGCATGCTTGTACTACTTCATTAGTTGATTCTTTGTGGCATACAGTTTTCTGACTTGTTTTACTATTAGTTCTGAGTCTCCTTTGACAATGATGTCCTTGACACCATATTTCCAAGCAATTCTTAAACCCAACAAAAATTCCTCATACTCAGTGATGTTGTTGGTGCACTCAAAGTTGAGTTTGAAGGAGAAAACAAATTTTTCTTGACCAAGAGAAAGTAGAACAACACCAAAGCACCATTCCAAAACATGAAGCAACCTCCGTCAAATAGTATATTCCAAGAAGAACCAACCTGTTCAAGACACTTTCATTCTTCAATCGTGTGCTCCTTCCCATCAAAGCAAACACCGCAAAGTTTTCGCATCAACACTTGTGTACAATACCTCATAAGATGCATTATTGGGATCCTCAATAAGGTGCAACATATTATTTTCCCGTGTAACTTGACAAGGCTTCCCTCAATTGGAATGGTAGCATAGGACATGTCCATTTGGACACTCCCACCAACACTAGTAGCCCATTTTCTATATAACAACATATCCCATAGGACACTAGCAATGACAATAACTACATTAAGCTTTAAGTTTATGCCTGGATAGGCTATAAGTTGTACCACTAGACCCTTCATACATCCCACCACCGGCACCTCTGGGAATCCATGGTAGTACACTTCCCATATACTCTTGTCACTTTGATGTTTAGCTCATTCATGACTTCTAAAGGAATGACATTACATGATGCCCCTAAGTCAAACATGTAATTATGTAGCAGTCTTTCCTTAATGATCAAAGTGGTGAAGAATGAATCCACATTCATCCGAGAGTCCACCAAGGATATCCCCAAATAGAACTCAATTGGTTCATCTATCTCTTCGATCTTTGGTGGTGCTTCTAGTTCTTCAATGACTTGTGGGGTATCCACAATGTTTATGTTTCTACCTAGGGAAGTCTTCTCCTCTTGCAACCCCAAGTATTCAAATGCTATCTTTTTGTTCTCAAGAATCCTAAGAAACTCGATAATTTGAACAGAGACTTTGATTTGACTTAAGACTTGGGAAATATCATATGGGGATTCATTGGCGGGCGGTGTTGGAAGGAAACCAATACACTCATTAGGTGGTACAGGATTTTTGACAACTTGGGCATGAGGAGGGTATGATTTTTTTTGGAACTGCGGGGATTTTAGCGGGAGCATCCTTCCTAGGAGTCTCTTTAGGAATGTTTGAAAGTAAGGGATCTTTTGGCTTGGCCTCGAGGCCCCTGCCCCTTCGACAACCTTACTTCTTGTGTTATATTCCTTTTCTTGAGCCACAACAACATTCATCAAGAATCGTCTATCCTCCTTAGAGGGGATGCCTCCATCATACTTCTTTATCATTAAAGCCCTTAAAAATTCAAGGTAATTATTGGGAAATTCAAAATCTTGAGCAAAGATCTACTTCTAAAGTATGAGAGAGAGAAAGAATAGGTACCCTATGAATACAGTCCCAAAAAGTGGCGAAGTTCAAACACTTATAACCTCATTGAGTTTTCCCTGATGTGAGCTTGTGGAACAACCCATCATGGAGACATCATCATCATTATCATCATCAACATCTTCTTCTTGTTGTTGATCTTCCTCAAAGGGATCATGAGGCATGAAACATTTGTTACACCAATCAATGACATTTGTCTCCTCCACAACAAGTAACTCGGCAGCCAAAGGATCGGTACCATTACGTTATCCCCGGCTTGAGGCATCATATCCAAATCCAACAGTCCCTTGCCTCTGTCATCGATATTTGGTGATTTGCGAACCTATCTTGGCCTTGCTACTTGTGTTGACCTTGTGAACTCTTCCCACCCCTTCTCATCCGGGCTAATTTGTAGGAAATTTCTTTGTGACCCCTACCAAAGTATTTACAAGTTCTAAATTAGCAAATTTTTGCTTGTTTGGGTCTTTTTTGGGTTAACCATATTTACACCTTCCCTCTTTGGAGGATTTCCAATTGCCTTGATATTGTTCTTTATTTACAAATCCATGGTGAAGGTCTCCCTCAAATTTGTGGGGTTTTTGTCTCTTACGTAATATGTAGCCTTTTTATCAAATACATCAATATATTTGATCAAACGTGATTCATCACAAGGCCTTATCCTAACAGTCGTCTCCTCAAGGTCTTATTAAACCTTGTGTTGAAATCATGTCTTGACTCATTAGGGTTCTTTTTATGTTTTCAAATTCTTTCAAAAGAAACCTAGGGTTAGTTCTATCACCATATTGTAATCTAAATGCATTACTCATCTCGGTCAAGAATTAATTGAGTTATTTAGCAATGCTTTATACCACTCCTTGGCATCTTCTTCCAAAGTGTGAATAAACAACTTGATATACACGTCTTCATGTTCAATCTCAAAGTCTTCCATCATATTCATAAAAAGGTTTAGATGTTGATCACGGTAATAACATTGTTTCCTTGGAACTTTGACTTTCTATTCCTTACATCTTGAGGAACAGAATTTGGATATCTAGCCACTCCCACAAAATTGATAGGTCCAAAGGTATTTATAACAAATGGAGGTCTACGTGGGGGTAAGGCCATGTTGTTATGAGGAGGTGACCTGGAGTGGTGACAAATTGATGAGGAGCAGAGGGTCTTTGAAACACTGGGGTATACTTTTCAAAATGGGTATCCCCAAATGCCTTCACTCGCTTGGAAATCCCTATCAACCTCAAAAAGATAGGAGCAGAGTGTGAAACAAACATTTCAAAATCAAATGAAGGCCCCTCTCCAACTGCAGAGTTCATTTCCACAAAGAGGATACCTCATTCGAGTCACTTGAAATATAATCTTCAATAATAGGTTGGTCACTTTAATCAATGGAGATCCGCTTTTGTCTGCGTTGATCCCTAACAACTCTCTAGGCTTTTCTTCCTTCGATTTTAATTTTCCTAGCTCTAGAAACAATGTCCTCAAGTACGATCCCTAACAAAGAAAGATATTCTTCCTTCCATCTTTGCAAAGATTAGTAACAAAACTTACTTGAAATAGGTTAATACACCTGGTACCCTTTAATAATTAGATCAACAGGAGTCGCCACTAAGTATTTCCACGTTAGTTATGTAGATACACTAGATATGCTCTGTCAAATGTTTGTGAACTCCGAAACCGGAAATGGAGAGACTCGACCTTTCTTTAACCAAGCGTTGTTAATGGGCTGCATTGATATGAACTGGCGGTGAAAGTAGTAAATAGTCTCAACAACTCAAATAAGTTCCCGACAATGGCGCCGCTCGGGTGTTGGTACCCAAATTGATTCTCCTTCAAAGTCTGAGCAAAAGCATCACTGGTTTGACAGAAACTTAGAGACATATTATATCATGATGATTCATTTTGTAGTAGGGGATAAGATCTAATCGGCCCTTTTTCACTCAAATGTGGAAAAATAGATAGCACCTTCAAGAGGATTTGATCTATCCTCACTATTTTAGGTTGTGCCTTTCAACCAGGGTAAGAGAACCCTTTTATAGCCTGTTATTTATGGAGGAGATGGAGATATCCTTCCTGATGGAGTTGTTAAAGAGACCTTGGAGAGAATATGATCAATGCAACAAAATCTAACTCTCATGAGTTGTCACTCAAGATAGTGGAGATATTCTCTAGGAAAGGTTCAGGCTATTAAAGACATTTGGGACCCTGATTGCTTCTACATGTTTTGGTAGTAAAAATTATGCATTTGTATACACACATGACAAATAGGGGTAGTATGGGTGTGATTAATTGTTTTGAATGAATTTTGGTAGGAGGTGAAGTAGGATAAAGTTGATTATACCAAATCTTTGAGGAACCTTACAAAATGGAAGGTTAAACCAACAAAATGCCATAGAACAACTAAAATGTTTCTTTAACTAGAATATGTGCTTCAATGGAGGCCCAGATCAACACTCTTTCACACAATCTTTGATATTTCTATCACAAAGTCTTGAGTTAGAAAATCCAAAAAGCATCAAGATCTCGAGTCAAATCATGCCTAAGGTACACCTAGAGGCTTACATGCAGTCTCTATTAAGATGAAAGGAAAGTGATTTTAAATCATTTATTCCAATCCCAAATGAAAGCTCTTCCGAGAAATGAAATTGTAGATGCCACTAAACTATCACAAGGATTAAGGCCTATGTGATTTGAATCGATTTAATACAAGATTGCAATGAAACAAGAAAACTACTTGCATACACTCGAAATAAAATAAGGTTCCATGTGTCATGCTCGAGGTAGTCTCCTTTGGCCATTGAAAAGTCTAAAAAATGCAAAGTGAGTGGAGGCCTCCATGTGTCTCCATGGCAAGTATTTCAAAATGGTCCCAAAGCGGAAACCGTGAATGAGCGTGAGCTTGCCACATGT
The DNA here is from genome assembly GCA_018340775.1 of Taxus wallichiana var. yunnanensis. Taxonomy (NCBI): domain Eukaryota; kingdom Viridiplantae; phylum Streptophyta; class Pinopsida; order Cupressales; family Taxaceae; genus Taxus; species Taxus wallichiana. The sequence goes on from CM031240.1 coordinate 834,516,189, forward strand.
CCTATCATGAGGTCAAAGTGAGACTTTTCCTCCCTCTAAAATCTACTCCAATCAAATCTGACGGGGCCGCGGGGTGAGTCCAAACTTTTTTCCAAAGTAGCCAAAAATAACAAGTTCAAAAATAGACCTGCCACGCCCCATCTAATCGAAGAAGCCACGTAAGCACCAAAAGAAACAATCAAAATTGAGCGGAGCCACAGACCAAATTTTCCTTTTCACCAAAAAGGAAAAAAGTGATAAGTTAAAGCATTCACCCATCATCCCCTGACCAACCAAAAGAAGCCACATCCCCTGTCGATAAGGATGCAAATTTGACCAGGGAGAAAACACCCGTCAAACCGTAAAATATAGAAAAATGATCATTTGAGCCAGAAAATGAAAATTTCTTCAAGGATAGAGAGTTTAGAAATGTTTACAAGGCTCAAATATGTTTCTCAGAGATACATCCACTCATTTTCTTCAAGTATTGGGCGGAACCGACAAGGAAGTTAAATCTCGACTATGGAGAATAGAAAACATGGGAGAACCCGAGTTTTGGATGAACAGATAACAGGAGACCCAAATTACGAGACCTTTTCCAAAGGATCAAATAAACAAGGAGCAAACGATGGGCTCATAAGTGATCTATGACCCAGGAATAGATTAAAAATGGCAAGAAAGATTAACCAGCACAACATAGGAAAAAATAAAGTGATGGAGACTATAAATCAATAGATTTTAAAAGGAAAGCTGGTGCAAGACTATTTTGAGCACCAATACATTTAAATGACCACTCGAGACCCAAGAAAAACCGAGGTTTAGGTAAAAAAATTTATGGAATAATAATTTATTTTTTTTACTTTTATTTTAAAGTGTGACCACTACTAGGCTTCAAGCAACTATGGTCATAGCAAGGATTCAAGTCAATCATAATTTATAATTAAAATTTTCCCGTTATGACAATTATTAAATCCACATCACAAAATTAATGAGCATAATTTACTCCAATTAGTTAAATTTCCCTTACGTGTTAATTTAATAAGTAATTAAATTAGCATTATGTTTAAAAGTTCCTTAATTGATTTTAGAGGGTTAAGGGCCAAAACAATTAAATGCCCAAGGTATTCAACAATAACCAAGGTTCTAATTAACATGGGATGGAAAAAATTCTCTTATCCCCTCTCGTGACCCTTCAAAAAGGTCAACCCATGCTCTAGAGTTACACATGCAAGCTAAGAAGGGATAATTTCCCACTTACCCACTCTCAGACTCATCTTTGCACTACAACCTGATTTTACACATATTTAATGCACTTAGGGTTTTCCTAAAAGCATTCCATTAGATAGGAAATTTCTTCCTCTTTCCAACGGTATAAAGAAGTCCTCCTAACTCCTCATATTTCTTAAGTTATAGACCGACGGGCCTAGGGAGGAAAATTTTCCCAAAGGCGGACTCGCATGCCCTGGGAAGAAAATTTTCCCCAAAGGTGGGCCTGTGGGCTTGGGAAAGAAAATTTTCCCCAAAGGCGGGCTCTTGGCCTGGGAATAAAATTTTCCCAAAGGCAAGGCTTGCAGGCTCGGGGTGAAAATTTTCCCAAAGGTGGGCCTGTGGGCCTAGGGATTTGAGAAAATGAGAAATTTTGGAAAGGGCTCGAACTCCTCTTGGCATAGGAACCATCAAAATTCATTTTTAACAAACTTACTTGGCTGAATTTGACAAAATTGTCTTTCCTACCATTAAAATGTGAACTAAACTTTTCCAACTACCAGAAATTGGTTTAATTCGCTATTCTTTCTTCTTCAACACACCGAACAGGCATGGATAAATGAACTTGAAATATTTCAAATGGATTGCAAGGATTAAAAGGTTGAGATTTCAATACTAATTTCTTTTCCTTTCACTAAAATTGCATGATTAAGCCTCTTTCCGATTCATCGAAGTTCTGAATAAATTACCAGGAAATGCAATTGTTTTATGAAGTGCTTTGTTTATCCTTAGTTCATTTTAAAGTTTCATTTTGTCTTTCATTGTTGTAGGGTACTCTGTATGTTTTTTTGATATTAATTTGCAAGTCCTGAAACAATCTAATAGAGATCCACTTATTTCAAAGCTAGAGATTTATCTAATTCCTTTATCATGCTTTAAATGTTTAAGTTCATTCCATTCTAAAATTACAAGTTTAAAGCGTACTTCAACCATGCATGAAAACCCATAATATAGTTCTTCTTTCAAACATGCATTTCGAATGAACAGAGAATATAATATTTCTTCCTACATATTTTTTTCAATTTCAAAACAAAGAATTCACAATATTTTTAAACACAGATTTCAAGTGAAAACCATATCATTTGTGGTAACTAAAAAAACATCCATTGAACTCCAACAATTCTTTTACAACTTCATTTTTCATTCATCCAATACAAGTTATAGAATTTACAATTCTCACATTCAATTGTAGGTTCCATTTCCAAATAGAGCAACTTTTCTCACACAAATAATATTACAATTCCATCCACTTGAAGTTGGAATTTTCACAATAAGGAACCCAGGAGAAACTAAATTTTTTTCTTCATCCTTAGCTCCGTAACAACAAGAAGAAGATCCACTATATATCTTTTGATCACAAAAAAAAGTAGGAGAGGAAATGCTCTCCACCAAACCAAGAATTCCAATGAAGAGGAGAAGTCCTCCTCATTGGCCCCCAAGCCCCAACCACAAATCAATAACAGATGTATTTCAAATCATGGCAACAAAAACAGACTTCCAACAAAAAAACAATCTTCACATATAGAACACGTTTAAATACATACGCAGTTTGTAATAATAGGGAGAACAACAAACAACACTCAAGATTCATTATGCAATAGCTAAAGGAGCAAGATCTATGGGGGAAGTTGCTTATACCTCCCTAATGGAGAAATGGGTGTCCACCTTAAGATAAACCCGCCTACACACACACACACACACACACACACACACATATAATATTTCAAATCCCCTACATGCCCTTATGCCTGGCCAAGTATGCCTTATACCTCCCATTCTCTTATGCCTCCCCACACTCTTATGGCACCCCATTATGAGTAAAGAAATGTGAGATATTTCTTTTACAAGGTGGAACCCAATCCCTAAACTCCCTCCACAATAACACTTATACCTCCCGTAAAAATATTATGCCTCCCCACAAGAGATCCCCATAGTCTTCTCATATACTATACCTAGGCAATCTACCCAACCATCTAATAACATACTAATCATTCAAAACATTCACAAAAGCACAATACAAAAAGAAAATATTTTACAGATTCCAGCTCCTACCTTTCCACGATAGAGCTTGATCCACAATTTCAACATCAAGCTTCCAATGCAAACAATCCTAATGATCCAGCAATCCACAAGCATTCCACAAAAATCTCTCACTCTCTTCCCAAAATTACAAGAGCTCAAAACCAAAAGAAGTAACCAAAATGAAATCACCGAATGAAGTAACCCCAAAACAAGCCAAGAATTCAAATAAATAGAAGAGGGAGAGAGGAGGATGAGGTGGATCCATGTAGGATGCCACATCACACATCCTCAACTCCTCCTCACAAGTCAAAATCAAACTCCCAAGCATAATTAAAAATTGGGTGAATAAATGACATTTTACTTACACACACAAACCAAGTCCACACCCGAAGGACCAACATTAAATTCATGTAAGATAGTGTAGTTAAAACTTACAACTTGTCTTCCAAAAATACATAATAATGCCTAATTTTGACTCCCCAACCATAGGTAGGGTTGGTATACAAATTTAAGAGGTTTGGGGCAAGTTTAACTTGTCCCACAAGCCTCAAAAAATCAGCCTCTAAGGACATATCCGAATTTCAAAAGAAAGGTGGAGTGTTTCACACTCAAATTTACTTACACGTTACTTACAACACCGACTCCAAGAGCTATCAAATCTAATAAATGAATTATTTTTACCTCATTTAATTAATTTAACAACATGATTACTCACAAATCTAAACACAATTTAAATACGATAATAAAAGGGAAATACATCACCAAATAATCACATACAAGATTAAATAAAGAGAACACAATAAAAGAATACACATAACCCCTTGGTCACATTTAAAGGTGATCCCCCCATGGGAAGCCCCAACAACAATCCAAACAAACAAATACACGTTGTCATGGTGACCCTTGTTGAATTCATCTAGAATTCCAAATGTGGTTGGTCTCTAATCCATTGATGTTTGTTATGACATGTTTTACCTGCAAAACAAAAATACCTCCTTCGACATTGTGGCCGCATCAAATCATCCAGAATAAATACACAATATAACTTCAAATTCATAATATATATATATATATATATATATATATATATATATATATATATCAAAAAATCATCAAGCAATTAACGACAACATTTACAATTTCATCCATAATCATAAGATCACAAGATTGATTTAATTTTCTAGTCTAGTCAATATGACGAAATAACACATGTCCAATAACACCTATATATATCATCATATCAACATCATAAAAACATCAATATAAAATGTCTCTAATTATCCCCATACACCATATTTGAATCAAAATCAACAACAATCCATGATCTCTAACATCTAACATCATATCAAGCTAAAACCTACAATAATGTCCATAAGTATAGTCGACAGTGTCATAATCAATATCAAAAAGGTTTCGAAGGGAAGTGGGCACTACATCCCCCTCCTCTTAGACTCAAATTCCTCCTGGAAGTCACTAGAATAGGTGTGGAAACTAAACTTGTAGCAAATAGCATCCTCCCATGTAGTTGTAGTCTCATCATATCTATTCCACTGCACCTGAACCTAGTCAATCTCTCTGCCTCAAAGGCTCCTGGTCATGCACTCTATAATGTGAACGGGCTCCACCATCACACCGCCCCTTGATCCTTCACCTATAAGGAGGTATAATCTAACACTTGAGAAGATCTGCAATATATCTCCTAAGTACTAAAACATGAAACACATCATGGATACAAGACAAGCTAGGTGGCAATGCTAGATGGTAAGCCAAACAACCAATACACTCTAAGATCTCAAAGGGGCCTATGAATCTAGGAGATAACTTAGAACCTTTTCCATAATGGATAGGGCTCTTATGTGGCCTAACATGAAGGAAAACCTTCATGCCCACATCAAAACTACGGTCAGTCCTATGTTGATCTGCATACTTCTTTTGCCTATCCTGTGCCTCCTACAGTCTCTGTCTAATCATAACCACCTGCTGCTCCATATCCTGTAATAAAGCTTGGTCCAAGAGAAACCCTATCCTCTAACTTGTCCCAACTAAGAGGTGTCCTGCACTCTCTGCCATACAATGCTTGAAAAGGAGCCATGCCTATTGAACTCTAAAAACTATTATTGTAGGAAAACTCCACCAAATAACAAATACTCCTCCCATCTCGATTGATGATCCATAACATACATCCTAAGCATGTCCTCTAAGATTTGATTTACCCACTCATTATGTCCATCTAGTCTCAGGGTGATATGCCATGCTGAAATTGATCTTCGTCCCAAGGGCATGTTGTATGGTAGTCCAAAAGTGGGAAGTATATAGAGGATCATGGTCATAAATGATCTTCTATGGAATCCTGTGCAATTTGAAAATCTCATCTAGATATACCCGTGCCACTACACTAGCTGTATAGGTGGTCTTCACATTGGATAAAAATGAGCCACTTTTGTCAATTTATCCACTATGACCATGATGGCGTCATGGTGGTATCTCAACATCGGTATCCCAATAATAAAGTCCATGGAAATGGTGTCCCATTTCCACTCCGGTATAGCATGTAAAAAGAGAAGGCTAGGTTGGATGCTGATGCTCGGCCTTCACTTTCTGACACTCTAAACAATGTGACACAAACTGAGCCACGTCTCTACGAAGTCCCCTCCAATGATACAACTATCTCAAAGTGGCGTGCATCTTCTTCACCCCGGGATGGGATGAATAGGGTGCACGATGTGCCTCTGTCAAAATGTCCTGCCTCAAGCCTCCTCTCTAGGAACATAAATCCAGAGTCTCGTGTTCCGAGAAGGCCATCTACCTCTAATGAAAAACCATCAAACTTCCCTTCAAGGGGTCTTTGAGACTCGATCTCTGCTCTAGTTACAATGTAGAAACTATCGTGAGGAAGCTACTATAGAATCCTCTCCAGTAAATATTTTCTCACATTGAAGTGGCCATAACCACATGTCTCCTTCTGTTGAGAGCATCTACAACCACATTATCCTTCCCTTTCACATGCTCTATCTCCATATCATACTCACAAAGCAACTCCATCCAATGCCACTTAATGAGCATTGAGATTGGGCTATGTGAAGAGGTGGCAAAGACTCAAGTGATCCATCCTAAGTGTAAATCTTCGACCAAGAAGGAAGTGTCTCCATCAAACCAAGGTGTGAATAACTACCACAAGCTCAAGATCATGAGTTAGGATAATTGAGCTCATAATCCTTGAGTTTGTGAGACTCAAAGAAACTACTCTTCCCTTCTGCATCAACACACCTCCAACTCTGCCAAAGAAGCATCCGTGCATACAAAAACTCACCCTGTGGATCTGGCACTACAAGAATAGGAACTATCATGAGGCATTCCTTCAGTGTCCTAAAGGCCTTCTCACATCTGTCTAACCAAACAAACTTCTTCCCTTCTCCGTTGAAGGGAAGTGATGGGGTGTGTAACTGAGAGAAGTCCTGAACAAATATCCTATAATAACCTACTAAACCCATGAAGTTGCGCACCTCTGTCACACTAGTGGGTGTTGGCCAATCCATAATAGCTCAGAATCTTAGAAGGATTGACTATGATACCTTCCCAGAAATGATGTGGCCCAAATATTGCACCTCTTGTCTAAAAGAACACACACTTCTCCAAGTTCCCGTAAAGCTTGCTGCTCATGAAGACATTGAAGAACCTAGAGAAGGTGCCCCTTGTGCTCCTCATGCGTACGTGAGTAAATCAAAATTTCATCAAGGAAGATGAGCATGAAGTGATCCAAGAACGTCCTAAACACCCCATTCATCAAGCTCATAAACATGTGCGGGGCATTCGTCAAACCAAAAGGCACCATATGAACTCGTAGTGGCCATATCTCGTACGGAAAGTGGTCTTATGAATGTCTACCTCCGTAATCCTCATCTAATGATAGGTTGACTTAAGATCTATCTTGGAGAAAATTATGGCCCCCTTCATCTAATCAAATAAATCATCAATGTGTGGAAGGGGTAATGATTCTTGATCGTTACTTTGTTCAACTGGTGGTAATCAATACACAACCACAAAGATCCATCCTTCTTCTTTACAAATATCACCTAGTGCACCCAAGGGGATACACTAGGATGGATTAGGCATTTCTCCAAAAGGCCCTCTAGCTACAACTTGAGCTCGTAGAGCTCAGGGTGGTCATCCGATAAGGTGCTCGTGAGATAGGCTCTACTCCAGAACAAATCTATGTGAAAATCTATCTCACGTGGGGTGGTAACCCCAGTAGATCCCTGGAAAGACATCAAAAACTCTCTCAAGATGGGATGGTCATCAAGAGAATGGTCCACTAGACTCATCCTCCGATCGGTCACTAACTGTGATACAACACATATGACAACCTTGTCACACACACCACTTAAGCTACATGGCAGAGATGGTGTGAATGGAAATAGGTCTCCTAACCCCTACTATCACTGACTCAACTCCTAGATCATTTGTACATGATATAATCTTATGGTAACAATCCACTCTAGCTCTGTGTGTAGACAACCATTCCATGCCCAAGATGACTCCATACGAACCCAACAAAGGATACGAAGATCTCGAGGTAGTGGTGAAGGGTCCCAAATCCACTACACACTCCTTAACTAAGGAGTCTATAGATATATTTCTCCAGGAAGCCATCAAAGATGGTACCTAATACCAAAGACATACCAAATATGGTGCAATAAAAGAATTAAAAGAACCAGAATCAAATAGAATGGAGGTAGGAACACCACCAATGCTACCTGTCATCTTCTCAATCACGGTACTCTAGTGCTCAGCCTGGTGGTTCTCGATTGCATAGATATAGATGATAACTATGATCCATGTCACCAATAGTAGGCTCTGAGATCTACGTCTTACCCTTATTACTAGGGTTTTGTGGTAGTCTCTCCAAAAATGTCCAGCAACACCACAACCAAAAACAACCACCCAATCCTCTCCCATGAGTAGCAGGTCCAGCCGGTACTCTGGAGGTCTGTGTTGTGGATCCTGATGATTCGGATATGGACTACTGAGGTCTCTGTTGATGAGCTCCTATTGATTGAGCTCTTGGTGCACCTGTGTCCTAATGGGACCCCTAGGAGGAGGCCCATACTCCCCCCTATGTGCATCAAATCTCTGTGGAGGTATAAGGTGGGAAAGGATCTACATTTGCTATTGTTGTGGTCTAAAAGATGAATGTGATGAACCCTTGTCCACCACAAGGAGGAGGATCTTACCCTCGATTCTGTTGTCAACATGCATTAGATGATGCAGCTATAGACTCGGTCTCTAGCCTATTGTGTCTTTCCCGAGTCTCCTCTACTATGTAGGCCTTCTCCACGGCCTCTGCTAATGTTTTTGGACAATGGATCCACACTCCACCTCTAATGTCTAGATTCAAGCCCCTGGATGAACCTGTGGATCCATACCTGCTCATCCTACATGTAGTCGACATATTGGAGTAGATCTAAAAATGACTCTCATACTCAGCTACTATCGAAGATTCCTGTCGGAGGTCGTGAAACTCATCTATCCTCTGTTGTATGAACCTCTGTGATAAGTACCTACTCCTGAACTACTCCTCAAAGAGCTCCTAATCGACATATTCGAATCAAATGGAGCTTCTACTCCTTGGTCCTCCACAGACACCTACTCCATCCCTTAGAAGATGGATCACAACATGAGATTTCATGTTGCTAGAACAAGGGCAGAGCTTGAAGCACCCGCTCAAGCTCACCAACCAGGCCTCTTCCTGAAATCCACCTGTGTCACTAGAATAATGAGATGGCCATAGCTTTAGGATCTCCCTGATATGGTCTACAGCTGTAGTCTAATGACCCCTAGGCCTCTCTGCATGCTCATCTCTAATCCTAGGGCTCGAGACCTATCCTGTGTCCTAAAACCCGGTCACCTTGTCCCCTCTGCGGTGACTCACTCTAGATAACTCCACGTGGGAGTTCTCTCCTCTATGCTCCTCACTATGTCAAGGAGATGCATGAGCCTCAATGGATGTCACCCTATCATGTCTGGCTGCATGTCCTCCTACGGACCCTCCACGTAAAGCGACATTAACATCCTGAAGCGTTTGTAAAATTTGTGGTAGGATGGCTGCTACAGTATGATCTGGAGGTGGTAAGTCTAGGTCTATGTGAAAAGGACCCTCATCTTTTCATGCCTCCTGCATAGACCAAGGTGAGAGTTAGTTCATTATTCTAGGTTTTATTCAGTTTTCCATGTTTACTAAAATATGTAATTTTCAAACAAAGTTGTTTTCTAGATTTAAAAGTGTGTTAGGTTTAATATTGCACTAGGTTTAGTGTTCATGTCTCAAGTTTTCTAGTGTGCCCAAGGGTCCAAGATTTGAACCCATGGCTCTGATACCAAGTGTAACGCCCGCTTAAAATGACCACTCGAGACCCAAGAACAACCTAGGTTTAGATAGAAAAATTATGGAATAATTTTTTTTTTTTTAAAGTGTGACCACTACCAGGCTTCAAGCAACAATTGTCACAACAAGGATTCAAGTCAATCATAATTTATAAATTAAAATTTTCGTTATAACAATTATTAAATCCACATCACAAAATTAATGAGTATAATTTAATCCAATTAGTTAAATTTCTCTTAGGTGTTAATTTAATAAATAATTAAATTAACACTATGTTTAAAAGTTCCTTAATTAATTTTAGAGGGTCAAAGGGCCAAAGTAATTAAATAATGGTTATTAAATTCCATTAGGTCTATTCAAACAATAACCAAGGTTCTTATTAACATGGGATAGAAAACATTCTCTTATCCCCTCACGTGACCCTTCAAAAAGGTCAACCCATGCTCTAGAGTTAACATTTAAGTTAAAAAAGGGGTAATTCCCACTTACCCACTCTCAGACTCATCTTTCACTTCAACCTAATTTTTCACATATTTAATGCACTTAAGGTTTTCCTAAAAACATTCCATTAGATAGGAAATTTCTTCCTCTTTCCAATGGTATAAAGAAGTCCTCCTAACTCCTCATATTTCTTAAGTTATAGGTAGCAATGGGCCTAGGGAGGAAATTTTCCCAAAGGTGGGCTGCGGGCCTAGGGAAGAAAATTTTCCCCAAAGGTGGGCCTATGGGCCCGGGGAAGAAAATTTTCCCAAAGGCAGGCTTGGGATCGGGAAGAAAATTTTTCCAAAGGTGGGCTTCACATGGGCCCCGGGAAGCAAATTTTCCATAAAAGGCGTGGCTGCGGGCCTCGAGGAAGAAAATTTTCCCCTAAAGGCAGGCCTTTTTTTGAGGAAGAAAATTTTCCCAAAGGAGGGGGCTGTGGGCTTGGGGAAAATTTTTTTCCCTAAGGTGTGGACTCCGGGCGGGGTAGGAAAATTTTCCCCAAAGGCGTAAGGGACACATGGCACTTTTCGGTGGAAGGTGGGAAGTCTCGGAGGTAAACTTGGAAAGTTCTTTTTTTTTGAAGGGAAAAAGATTAAAAATCTCCACACCGCCGACACCAAGCAAAGCCACATGTGTCACATCCAATAGTGAATGTGGGAAGGTGGGCCACATGGGAAACTTAGGAATTTTTTCCAACCTTTATTTTTTCAAAGGCGAAAAGTTTAAAACCATCCCGCGCCTTCACGATGCCCAAAGGAGCCACATGTCATAGACCCACGGTGATAGGATGTGGGGAACGGACCGGTGGGGAGACTTAATATTTTTCACCCTTTTTTTTAAAAGTGTGAAATTTAGAGGTACGGGCCCGCGAATCCATGAAAGTGCTTTCCCAAAAGTGAATAGGCAGGGTTGTATGGCCGTGGAGGAAATTGTGACTTTTTTACTTTTTGCAAAAAGTGTACCCTAAGTAAATTTTGGGGCAGTGGGTCCGATTTACAAAATTTTCCTTTTGATAGTTTTTAGTTTTTTTAAACCAAACAAAGTAAAAACTTTAGAAGGCCATAACTTTCGACTGGAAGCTCAGATTTGAGAAAATGAGGACTTTTTGGAAAGGGCTCGAACTCCTCTTTGCATAGGAACCATCAAAATTCATTTTTAACAAACTTAAGTGGGTGAATTTGACAAAAAAATCTTTCCTGCCATTAAAATGTGAACTAAACTTTTCAACTACCAGAATTGATCAAATTGCTATTCTTTCTTCTTCAACACACCATGCCAAACATAGGCATGGATAAATGCACTTTGAAATATTTCAAATGGATTATAATGATTAAAAAGGTTAGATTTCAATACTAATTTCTTTTCTTTTCACTAAATTTGCATGATTAAGCCTCTTGCCCGATTAAAATGAGTTCTAATAAATTTCTTGAGCAATTAACTTTTTTGATGATTCATTTGTTTATCCTTAGTTCATTTTAAAGTTTCATTTTTCTTTCATTGTTGTAGGATGTACTCTGTATGTTTTTTGATATTTTTTTCAGGTCTTTGAAAGAATCAAATGGAAAATCCATATTTAAACCCGAATTGATCTATTTTCCTTTACCATACTTTAAATATTTAAGTTCATTCCATTCTAATTTTACAAAGTTTAACTTTACTTCATCCATGCGTGAAAACCCAAAATATAGTTCTACTTTCAAAACATGCATTTTGAATCAAATCACATAGAGGAATATAATATTTCTTTATACTTTTTTTTTTCAATTTCAAACAGATTCTTTTCATAATATTTTTAAACACAAATTTCAAGATGAAAACCATATCATTTGTGGTAATTAAAACAACTTCTATTGAACTCCAACAATTCTTTTACAACTTCTTTTTCATTCATCAAAATATGCCAAATACAACTTACGAATCTCACATACATATCTCATCTCTCATTCAAATGTAGGTTCCATTTCCAAAACAGAGCAACTTTTCCACCACAAATAATATTACAATGCATCCACTTGAAGTGGGAATTTTCACAATAAGGAACCCAAGGAGAAACTAAAAATTTGTCTTCATCCTCAGCTCCAGAACAACAACAAGAAGATCCACCATATATCTTTAATCAAAAAAAAAGGGAGAGGCAACGCTCTCCACCCAACCAAGAATTCCAATGAAGAGGAGAAGTTGTCCTCCTCATTGGCCCCCGAGCCCCAACCACAAAGCAATAAGAGATGTATTTCAACTCATGGCAAAAAAATAGGATTCCACAACACAAAAACAATCTTCACATATAGAACACAGTCCAAATACATACTACAGTTTGCAACCACATGAAGAACAAAAACAACACTCAGGCTTCATCATGCAAAGCCAAAGGAGCAAGATCTATGGGGAAGCTTACTTATACCTCCTAATGGGGAAATGGGTGTCCACCTTAAGATAAACCCACCTATATATATATATCATTTAAAATCCCCTACATGCCCTTATGCCTCCCCAAGTACCCCTTATACCTCCCATTCTCTTATGCCTCCCACACTCTTATGGCACCCCATAACAAGTAAAGAAATGCAAGCTATTTCTTTTACAAGGTGGAACCCAATCCCAAAATCCCTCCATAATAACACTTATACCTCCCCAAAATCTTATGCCTCCCAACAAGAGATCCCCATAGTCTTCTCCTACACCATACCTAGGCAATCTACCCAACCAGCCAACAACATACCAAACATTCAAAACATTCACAAAAGCACAATACAAGAAAATATTTTACAAGAGTCCAAGCTCCTACCTTTCCATGATAGAGCTTGATCCAAAAGTTCAACAACAAGCTTTTTCCAATCCAAACAGTCCAAAGGCTCCAAAAATCCACAAGCATTCCACAAAAATCTCTCACTCTCTTCCAAAATTACAAGATCTCAAAACAAAAATAAGTAACCAAAATGAAATCACCAAATGAAGTAACCCCAAAACAAGCCAAGGAATTCAAATAAATAGAAGAGGGAGAGAGGAGGATGAGGTGGATCCATGTAGGATGCCACATCACACATCCTCAACTCCTCCTCACAAGTCAACTTCAAACTCCAAAGCATAATAAAAAAAGTGGGTGAATAAAATGACATTTACTTACACACACAAACCAAGTCCACACCCCAAGGACCAAAATTAAATTCATGTAAGATAGTGCAATTAAAACTTACAACTTGTCTTCCCAAAAATACATAATAATGCCTAATTTTGACTTCCCAACCATAGGTAGGGTTGGTATAACAATTTAAGAAGTGTGGGAAAGTTTAACTTGTCCCACAAGCCTCCAAAATCAGCCCCTAAGGACAGATCCAAATTTCAAAAGAAAGGTGGAGTGTTTCACACTCAAATTTACTTACACATTACTTACAACACTTACTCCAAGAGCCATCAACTCTAATAAATGCATTCTTTTTACCCAATTTAATTAATTTAACAACATGATTACTCACAAATCTAAACACAATTTAAATAAATAATAAAAGGGAAATACATCACCAAATAATCACATACAAGATTAAATAAAGAAAACACAATAAAAGAATACACATAACCCCTTGGTCACATTTAAAGGTGATTCCCCCATGGGAACCCTAACAACAACAAACAAACAAAAAATACACGTTTTCATGGTGACCCTTGTTGAATTCATCTAGAATTCCAAATGTGGTTGGTCTCCAATCCCCCGATGTTTGTTGTGACATGTTTTACCTGTAAAACACAAATACCTCCTTTGGCCTTGTGGCCACATCAAATCATCCAAAATAAATACACAATATAACTCCAAAGTCATATATATATATATATATATATATATATATATAAATCAAAACATCATCAAGCAAGTAACGACATCATTTACAATTTCATCCATAATCATAAGATCACAAGATTAATTCAATTTTCTAGGTCTACTCAATATGACAAAATAACACATGTCCAACAACAACATATATATATCACCATGTCAACATCATAACAACATCAATATAAAATGTCTCCAATTATCCCATGCATCATATATGAATCAAAATCAACAACAATCCATGATCTCTAACATCTAACATCATATCAAGCTAAAAGCTACAATAGTGTCCATAAAGTATAGTCGACAATGTCATAATCAATATCAAAAAGGTGTCGAAGGGAAGTGGGCACTACACAACACAAATTATCATCAAGAGACAAATGGGTAGATAGTGTGGGTAAATTAGATCTTGGAGGATATGTTCATGGATGTATGTCATGGACCATCATTCTAGGTGGGAGGAGTACCTATATTTGGTGGAGTTTTCCTATAACAACAATTTTTAGAGATCGATTGACATGGCTCCTTTCCGGGCATGCATCACGATAGAGAGTGCATAACAACTTTTGAGTTGGGATAGATTGTAGGACATGATTTCTATTTGGTCATATTTGGTACAGATATGGTGTAGAAGGTTGTCTTGATTCGATAAAAGCTTCAGAGGCCGAGGATAGATAGAAGAAGTATGCAGATTTGAGGAGGATGGATCGTATTTTGAGGTGGGAATGAAGGTGTTTCTTTTGTTAGGCCTCATAAGATCCCTATCTATTATGGAAAAGGCTCTAAGTTATCTCCTAGATTTGTGGGTCCCTTCAAGATCTTGGAGCATATCGGTCCTTTGGCCTATCGTCTAGTATTTCCACCTAACTTGTCTCGCATACACGATGTTTTTCATGTGTCTATACTTAGGAGATATATTCCAGATCCCTCTCATGTTTTGGATTGGACCGCATTACAGGTGTAAGAGAAGGGGAAGGTGTCAATGGAGCCCATGTACATCATAGATCACAGGACCCTGGGACTTTGAGGCTGCGAGATTTACAAGGTGCGGGTCCATTGGGATAGGTATGATGAGACTGCATCCACATGGGAAGATGTCATTATTTTATGAGCTTAGTTTCCTCATCTATTCCAGTTACTTCTAGGAGGAATTCGAGTCTAAGGGGAGGGGAATGTAGTGCCCACTCCTCTTCGACACTATTTCATCTTGATATTGATAATATTGGATTGATATTCAAACATTTTGATTATGATACATTGATCAGTAGATGATATATTTCACTAATATTTGGACTATTGACATTATGATGTTTACATTTTATTATGATGCACTAGATAGTGATGTTAGACAACTCGATATATGTTTATTTTCATGATGTGGATTTTATACTGACATGTTATGTTTTGGGATGTTTTGAGTAGAATTATAATCTCATGGATGTTAGGGTTAGATTTTGATATATTGATGGATAATATAATTTCCAATGTCGAATGATGATTATTGATTTTACATGTATATTGTCTTGATTTTGTTAATGTGACCAAAAGGATAGTAAGGTATTTTGTGTGTGCAGGAATTTTATCACATACATCAAAGGGGATAGGGAAAAACCACAAAAGGTCTCAGGTATTGAGAAACAAAGAAAATTTTGACAACTTGTGTAATGTCATTTAGTGTGGTGTTTTGATCTCTAGTTTGGAGGTCTCCCATGGGGGGTGACTTCACATGTGTGGCCATGGGGTGAATTTTGTTCCCTTTCTTTAATTTTGTATGTGCTTTATTCATGTTTTATGTATTTAAAATTTAAAATTTTTGTCACTTTATTAGAATGTGTAAATATGTCTTAATTAAGCTAAACTTATTCTTATTGGGTTAACTAAATTAGGGATGTGACAAATAGTTATGATGAAACTTGGTGGTCCTTGTTGTACATAAAATTTATGTTGATTAGTAATTTTTTACTCCATCACAACTTCAAACTTCGGATTTTGAATTGGGGGCATTTTGGAGGCTTGTGGGACAAGAAAGGCTTGTCCCATGTCTCTTAAATTCACTTAACAACCCTACCTATGGGTTGGGAAGCTTATTTTTGACTTTTTAATCCATTTTTTAGTGTAAAAGAGATAAAGTTATTGCACTTTATTTCTACCCCAATTTATTGTGTCTTTTGAAAGTATGGAGTGCAAGTTTGTGAGCCATCCTGGTTCTCATATAGACCTTGCAAGTGCATTGATTTTCTTGGTCTTTGTGTGTTTGAATTGAGTGTGGAGATAGAAGAATGATTAATTTACATCCTACATGGAGCCACCTCATCATCTTGAGATTCCATTTCTATTTATTGGTGATTTTTGGTTGGAATGGGGGTTACCTGTTCTTTTCTCTTCTTGTGCACTTTTGGAATTGGAGCTTATGGAGTGATTTTGGGAATTTCTTGGCTTGGAATTCAAGAGGCTTGTGGAAATTTATTGTAGCTTTATGGAGAGGTAGTCTCTCCACCTTTTTTATTTTGTTATCATGCTTGTTTATATGCAACATTTTGCTTGTTAAAATTGTTTTTTCTCTCTTGAATGTGCTTGTGTGTTGGTTGAATAATATGCCTTAAGTTGGGTGTGGGATAAGGGATTATGGGACCATTGGGGAGGGGAAAAGGAGTTTTGTGAGGCATGCATTTGGTGGGTTTGTGAATGGGAGACTTACCTATGGGGAGTGAAAAGGAAATCATGGTTATTTCTTTCATACTTGCAAGGGAGAGATAAGGATTTGTGTTCATTGTTTAGTGCACTTGGAGGCTTAGGGTGACACTACCACTTCACCCGGGAGGCATGAGGAGGTGGTTTTCCCATAGGCCTTTATCTAATTGGTTTTATCCTCAAACCTTGTATTTTTTTGAATGTGTAAAATTTATGGATATTTTATCTTGGTTGAGTTGAATGTCTTGTATGTATGTTGTTGTGAAGCCACTTTGTTCAAAGTTGTCATTGTTGCTCAATACCCCTTATGGTTCTTTAGTTGGGGCTTGGGGTCGATTAAGGGGATGGATTCTCCTCTTAATGGATTTAAAGTTGGGTGGAGAGGGTTTCCTATTCTCCCTTCATTATTTTGTGATCCCATTGTGAAGTTTGAAGAAAGAAAGAGTTGGAGATACTATTGTGATGAAGACATGCATATTGAAGACTTGAAATTTGGCTTTTGATAGCCTTGTTGTAATTTGTTAATTTCTTTATTTCTTTATTAAAAACTTCCCACTTGAGTGGATGATTGAAAGTTGTAAACGTGGGGTGAAATTTGTTATTATATTTGGAAATACTTTTATCTTGTGAACTCTCTTTAGAGTGTGGATTGAGAAAATCATAATTTCAAAATTGCTAGTTTTGTGAAAGGAAGTATCAAAGTTTTACATTGTCTTGGTGAAAGGAAGATTTGAATATAGTTCAAATGGATATGCATTCTTTTTAATCTTAGTAGTTTCATTTCTTTTCCAAATGTGATATACTTTCATTTCAAAAAAAAATTGTGAAGTTCATTTAAATTTATTGTGGTTAAAAATAGTTGTCTTTTATAACTTATGAAGGAAATGAAATAGTTACCCTAGTGTATTCAATGGAAGATATATTAAAGGGTTTAAACTATAGCTATTAAAATTTTCCTTGGATAAACAATCTTATTAGTTGTGCTTATTGTCATGCCCTATGGGTAGTTAAAAATATTTATCATTCTTGTTTTATTTTACCATGTTCGAAATGACTCAGTTGGTTTATTATATAAATCAAATTCTATAAATGTATGTATCCATTGCTAATTTAAATTTATTTTTGCTTTATAGATTTGTTACTAAACTTATACCTAATTTTGTTCATTATGAATGTCTATTAAAAAAGGAGAGAATTTAAATAAATTTGATTATATTAACATTATTAATATATTAATGTTATTAATACATTAATATTATTTTAACTTAATCAAAATATTAAAATGAAAAATATTATTATATATAATTTATATATATATATATATATATATATATATATATATATATATTTCTATTAATAAGAAAACTAGTATGGATAATACAATGATTATCATTATTATTATTAAATATTAGTGTTAGTAAAATTTATTGAGTGAATAAAATAAAATAGAAACTCAAGAAAAAAGGAATGTGTTTTAGTTTTGGGTAGCTTGACCACTTTGTTTCTATATGTTTTATTAATTAGGGAGGGGAGGGTGGCGACCCCACCACCCACCCCATTGTATTATGGGATAGTGGGGTGGGGTCGACGAACCTCCCCCACTTTATTATATGTTGAAACGACCATGTATGTAACGCCCACAAAAGCGATGTTCTAGGAACACGTTAAAACCTAACGACTATCCCAAAAATTGTGGCTAATTTTTTTTTAGGTTAATATAAAATGTTATAAGGGTGTTAACCCCTAGGGTACATTAATTTAATTTACACCAAAAACTCAAATTCACAAATGATGGATCAGGTCTAGTTAAATGGTTAAATATTTTTATTTACTTTATCTCTAAGGTCGATTAATTAAAATTATTTAGTAAGGTGCCCTAATTTAAATTACTTGGTTAAGTGTTTTCTCCTCTTTAATAATAATCAAACCCCAAAAAGGTTAACCTTATTACTTAGTTATTTTAAATTCATTATCCTATTGGCTTAAATTCCTTTCCATTAATTTCCTAAAGCATACTAAGAACTAACAATGACTTTACACCCTAAGGAAATTAAATGGCCCCATTCACCCATTTACACATACTATAAAAGTTTATTTAAAACATTATAAAAATCATTCCTACCAAACAAATGTAGGATTGATCCTCAACCCTTGGATCAATCCAATTGTGGCCACTAGATCCTAGGGTTCCAAACTAACCCTAAAATCCTTAAGCATTCTTATTAAAACCTCTTCTTACCCCATTCTCCTCATTTGGTCTATTTTCTTTTGTTAAAAATTGCAGGTTGGAGCAAAGGAAGCCATGGGAACAAGGGAGGAAGAACTATGGAGGATTCTACCAAGAGATAAAGCTTAGATTAGTTTATATAGTAGATTTATCATTGTAAATTCTCCCATTCAAGGATTGAAGGGATTTTCTTTACCAATCTGGTTTTATTTTCAAAACTATTTGTATTTGGGGTTCTCCATTTGGGGCAAACCCTACTCCCATTTATAAATACAAGTTTGAGTACTTTAAATCCACCATTTGAAGGTTTTATTGTTTTAAACAAAGAGATTTAGCCATTATTTGATTGCTGGTAGTTTCTTAGGTAAATTTACAAGCTTAAAATTTAGTTTTTACAAGTTAAAAATTACACAGCGGATCTCGAGAAGTCCTTCCGTAAGTGACAGAATCGCCACCCATAGTAGAGGCCAGCAGCCCTACGACCTCTTCCCTACTTGGGTGACAAACCACGAACCACCGCCCTATTGAGTGGTGGTTCTAAGACCGTCGCCTTGTATCGAGTGGCGGTTACGAGACCGCTATTTTGCATAGGGTAGAGTTCCTATTCCTTAGGAACAAAACATAAAATTCGAGTTTTCCCAAAAACTAAAAGTCACTAATATGTTTAAAAATACATTCTAAACTTGATTTTATGCACCTAAGGTTTCCAGTTGTAAGATTTAGTTCCATTTGTTCATTTCTTAGTTAAAATTACTCATTTAAAGCATTTTCAAATCCAATAGTGGCAATAACAACTACAAGATCTATGCCATTTTGTTCAACTAATTTTTTTCAATTCCAAGAGTACAAAGGATTTATATCTACTTATAACATGGTTATTTTCTTACTACAAAAGCAACATTCTCAAATAATAGTATACATCAAATTTGTTGTATTTTTCATTTTTAGTACAACTTGTATATTCAAAATAACTATAACAACTTTGTTATACATTCAAGTTTTCTATGCATACATCATTCTCATTTTTAAAATTACTAGATCCTTTCTTTTCTCTTCACAATATTTAAAACTTCAAACAAATATAATAAGATTTCATTTCTATTTCACAAGACTAACTTTACACTACAATCTTACTTTCTCACGATACAATTCTCAACTAAACTTTTACACAAGATTTCCATTTTGATTCTTTTCTTTCCATACTACAATCTAAGGAGAAGGAATAATTTTACAACTCTTCAATGAACTTATTCAAATAATGTTACAACTTACAATACAACATTTCCTTTAAAACAAAATGCAATATTACAATCTTCCACCTTGAGTGGGAAAACAAAAGGCTTCTCACAAGAAGGAATTTCTTAAGGACTCCAACAAAATCTCCAAGCTTCACAACACCAACAAGAGATCTCCTTCATGATTTTCTTGATCCACAACAAAAATGGGGGAGAGGCAACACTCTCCACCCAACCAAAATATCCAATGAGGAGGAGAAGCCATCCTCCTCATTGGCCCCCGAGCCCCAACCATCATTGCAATGAGAAGTGAATCAACACATGGCAACAACAAGCTTCCACATCACAAACCAAGTATTTCACAACCATTCCAAACACATTCAACTCAAACTACAACACAAGAAGGAAGAAAAACAAAATAAACAAGGCTTAAAAATGAAATCCAAAGGAGCAAGAACCTATGGGGAGGTCACTTATGCCTCCGAATGGGAAATGGGTGCCCACCTTAAAAACATCCAAAACATAACTCAAAACCCTAGATACTCTTATGACTCCCTCGAGTACCTCTTATATGTCCCATGTACTCATGCCTCCCTCATAAAAGAAACGAGTAAGAAATGCAAGCATTCCTTGTCCAAGGTGAGACACCCGACCCAAACTCCTCCAAAACATGAAATAACTCTTATGCCTCCCTACATGAATTCTCCCCATAGTCCCCTCCTACACCACACTTAGGAAATCTACCCAAGCACCCAACAAGGAATTCAAAATACTAAAAACAAGCACATAACACAAACAAAATAAGAACATTAAGGAAGAGTAAAGCTCCTACCTTTCCATAGTAGAGCTTGTTCCAAGAGTCAATCTCCAAGCTTCTTCAAACCCAAGTAAACACCAACAAGCTCCAACCAAGACCACAATCACACCAAAATACTCTAACTCCTAAAAATATAAGAGCACAAAATAATGAAGTAACCCCCAAACAAGCAAAATAACGTCCCTAAATAGAAAAGGGAGAGAGGAGGTGAGGTGGCTGCATGTAGGATGCCACATCACTCATCCTCGACTCCACCTCACAAGTCAAACCTCAACCCCAAAGCACCATAAATTGGTGGGTGAGAGGAATGAAAATTTACTTAAACACACAAACCAAGTCCACACCCCTAAGGACAAAATTAAACACCCATATAAGAAAAGTGCAATAAATGTCACTTTTTGACTTACAAAACAATTAATGGGGTCTATTTTTACCCCCAATCCATAGGTAGGGTTGGCATAAAATTTTAAGAGGTTTGGGACAAGTTTAACTTGTCCCACAAGTTTAAATTGGCCCTTAAGGCTAAATTCAAATTTCCATGAAGGGGTAGAGTGTACAACACTCATGATCGCCAAGCACTCAACTCACAACACAAAACCCAAGAGCCATCTAGTCTAATAAATGAAATTTTTTTGGTCACATCTATAATTAGTTTAGGACATGATTAATTAACTTTAATTGAGACACTTAAACCCATTAAGATAAAGGGAAAGAATACACCAATTTCTAAATAATTAAAACAAGTAAATTACATCACTAAAAATCACATACTAACATTAAATAAAGGAAACTAAATAAAAGACAACACATAACCCCTTGGTCACAATTAGAGGTAATCCCCCCATGGGAACCCCCTAACAACAATTCAAACACACACACAAAATACATGTTGCCATGGTGACCCTTGTTGAATTCACCTAGCATTCCAATGTGGTTGGTCTCCAATCCCCGATGTTTGTTGTGAATATATTTACCTGCAAAACACATAATACCTCCTTTAGCCTCGTGGCCGCATCAAAACATCCAAGATAAAATATGTAATATAAATCCAAAATCATCTATATATGAATCAAAACATCATCTAGGAAAGTAACGATATCATTTACAATTTCTAACAACATCTCAATTCTACATTTCATCAATATCCATATGATCATAAGATTAGTTCAATTGTCTAGGTCTACTCAATATGATGAAATATCACATGTCTAAAATATATATATATATATAACCATGTCAACAACATATCAACATCAATATAAAATGTCTCTAATAATCCAAATGCATCATATATGAATCGAAATCAACAACAATCCAATGTCTCTAACATCTAACATCATGCTAAATAAAAAAGCTACAATAATATCTATAAGTATAGTTGACAATATCAAAATAAATAACAAAAAAGGTGTCGAAGGGAAGTGGGCACTACACCCCCTCGTCTTAGACTCGACTTCCTCTTGGAAGTCACTGGAACAGTGTAGGAACCGAACTCGTAGTAATGTAAAGCATCCTCCCATGTGGCAAGCAGCCTCGTCATACCCATCCCAAATGGACTTGAACCTAGTCAATCTCTACCTCGAAGGCCCAAGGTCTTGTTCTCTATAATATGGACAGGATCCACCATCACCTTCCCTAGATCTTGTACTGTAATTTGGTCCAATCTAATATGTGAGAAGGATCGAGATATATCTCCTAAGCACGTAAACATGAAACACATCATGAAAGTGAGACAAGCTAGGTGGAAATACTAGATGATAGGCCAAGGGATTGATGTGTTCCAAGATCTTAAAGGGACCCAAAACCTAGGAGTAAGCTTAGAACCTTTTTCTGTAATGGGTAGGGATCTTATATGGTCCGACACCAAGAAAAACCTTCATGCCCACCTCATAACTACTATCTCGTCCTATGCTGGTCCACATACTTCTTCTACCTATCCCGCGCCTCCCGTAATCTCGCCGCTGATCAAAACAACCTCTTCGCTCCATGTCCCGCAATAAGGATGGCCCAAGAGAAACCCTATCCTCTAACCTATCCGAACTAAGAGGTTTCCCGCACTCTCGCCATAACTTTCTCGAAAAGGATCCATGCATATCGAACTTTAGAAACTATTATTGTAGGCAAACTCCATGAAGTACAAATACTCCTCCCATATCAACGGATGATCCATAACGTACGTCCTAAGCATGTCCTTCATGATCCGATTCACCCACTCGGTCTTTCCATCTATCTCAAGGTGATACATTGTGTTGAAATTGATTCTCGTCCCGAGAGCATGCGTATGGTGGTCTAGAAGTGGGAAGTGTATAAAGGATCTCGAGTCACAAATGATCTTCTACAGAATCCCATGTAATCTGACAATCTCATCAAGATACACCCATGCCATTGCACTAGCTATGTAGGTGGTCATCAATGGAGAAAAATGAGGTAATTTCATCAATTTATCCACCTTGACCATGATGACGTCGTGGTGGTATCTCGACATCGGTAACCAAACTATGAAGTCCATGGAAATTGTGTCCCATTTCCATTCTCGGTATAAGCGTGAGAAAAGAGGAGGACAACTAGATGATGATGCTCTTTCTTCACCCTTTGACACTCTAAATAGTGTGACACAAACTGAGCCACATCTCTCCAAAGTCCTATCCAATGGTACAACTATCTCAAAGTGGCATGCATCTTCTTCACCTTGAGATGGGTTGAATAAGGTGCACGATGAGCCTCTGTCAAAATGTCCTGTCTCAAACCTCCATCTCTAGGAACATATATATCTCGACCTCTCGTATCTCGAGAAGACCATTTTCTCTAATGAAAATCCATAAAATCTCCCCTCAAGGGGTCTCTGAGACTCAATCTCTACTCTAGCTGCAAGGTAGAAGTTATCATGAGGAAGCTGTTGTAAAATCCTACTCTACAAATTTGTACCCACTAAAGTAGCCATAGCCACATGTCTCCATCTACTTAGGCGTCTACAAAACCTTCTCCTTTCCCTTCACATGCTCTATCTCAATATCGTACTCACAAAGCAACTCCATCCAACGCTGCTGACGAGCATTGAGATTAGGCTACGTGAAGAGGTGGTGAAGACTCAAGTGATCAATCCTGAGTGTAAATCTCTGGCTAAGAAGGAAGTGTCTCTAATGCACCAAGGCATGCACAATTGCTGCAAACTCAAGATCATGAGTCAGATAATTGAGCTCATAATCCTTGATTTTGTGAGACTCAAAAGCAACTACTCTACCCTCCTACATCAACACACCTCCAAGTCCTACCAAAGAAGCATTTGTGTAAACGTAGAACTCACACCGATGATCCGGCACGCTAGAATAGGCGTTGTCAAGAGGAATTCCTTCAAAGTGTCCTTAAGGCCTACCCACATCCATCTAACCAAACAAAATTCTTCCCTTTCTGCTAAAGGGAAGTGATGGGGTCCGTAATCCGAGAAAAGTCCTGAACAAATCTCCTATAATATCTCGCAAACCCATGAATTTTCACACCTCGGCCACACTAGTGGGTGTTGGCTAATTCATAATAGCTCGATTCTTGTAAGGATTGATCGCGATACCTTCCCGTAAATGATGTGGCCCGAATCCGCACCTCTGTTTAGAAGAACACACACTTCTCTAGGTGTGTAAAGATGCTACTCTCAAAGACATTCAAGAACCTGGTGAAGGTGCTCCTCATGCTCCTCACACGTACGTGAGTAAATCATAATTTCGTGAAGGAAAATGAGCATGAAACGATCCATAAATGTCCTAAATACCCCATTCATCAAGCTCATGAAAACTACGGGGACATTCGTCTGACCAAAAGGTACCACCGTGAAATCATAGTGGCCATACCTGCATAGAATGCGTCCGTAGTGCCCACTTCCCTCCGACACCTTTTTTATTATTGTTTTGATACTATCGATTGCACTTATGGATATATTATAGTTTTGATATCGCATGTTAGTAGAGATCAGAGATACTGAACTGTTATTGATTTGCTTCTTATATAATGCATATGGACTACTGGAGATATTTGATGTTGATATTGATATACTTTTGACATGGTTACTTATCTGTAATTCTGACATGTGATATGTTTAAGTCATACTGAGTAGATCTTGATAATTGGATTAATGTGATGATCGTTTTGACATGAATGAAATGTGTAATAGAAATGTGCTAGAAATTGTAAGTGATATCATATTTGCATAGATGATAATAATTCATATATAGTTGATTTTAGATTTATATCACATATTTTGGCATGAATGTTTTAATGTGGCCACGAGGCTGAAGGAGGTATTCTTTGTTCTGCAGGTATATTATATTCACAACAATATCGGGGGAGTGGAGACCAACCACATCGGAATTTGAGAAGAATCCAACTAGGGTCACCGTGGCAACATGTAATTGTGTGTGTGTTAGAATTATTTGGTTAGGGGAAAATTGTGACCTAGGGGTCATGTGTTGTTTTGTTTTAATTTTCCCTTTCTATTATGTTAGTATGTGTTTTCTTTTAGTAGTGAATTTTTACTTGGTTTATTATTTAGATTCTTGGAATTGTGTTTACCCTTTTTAGTCATGGGTTGTAGTGTCTTAATTAAGTTAATTTGAATTTGTTTTAAACTAATTAAAAGATGTGACCAAAAGGGAGTTCATTTATTAGGCTTGATTTACTTTGGATTTTGTGTTGAGTGATGTGTGTTTGAGTTTTGAGTGTAGCACACTCTACCCCACATGGGAAACTCGAATTTGGCCATAGAGGCCAAATTTGGAAGCTTGTGGGACAAGTCAAACTTGTCCTACACCTCTTAAAAGCCCATGCCAACCCTACCTATGGGTTGGGAGGTCAAATTTAGGGTCTTTTAGGTGTTTTTGGGGGATGAAAAGGTAAAATATTAATTACACTTTCTTTCAAATTTAATTTTGTCCTTTGGGGGAGTGGGCTTAGATGGAGTGTGTAAGGTGCTTGTCATTCCTCCAACCACTCATTAATGGTGCATTGGAATATGAGGTTGACCAAGTGATGTGGAGTGGAGGGAAAATGAGGTGGCATCCTACTTGGAGCCACATCATCCCTCCCTCTCTTTTCTCTATTTATGGAATCATTTTTTCTTGTTTTGGGGTTGGATGTTCATTTTTAGTCTCTTGTGTTTTTGGAGAGTAGAGGATTTTGAAGGAGTTTGTGGATTTTTGGAGCTTGTTGATACTTGTTGGAATTTTTTTGGAGCTTGTGGATGCTTGCTTGATCTTTGGAGGGGTTTGAAACTTCATACTTGGAACAAGCTCTACCATGGAAAGGTAGGAGCTTCACCTTTGTTTATATTATGTTATTGTTATATGTATGTGTGTATATGTTGTGTTGAATGTTGTTGTTTCTTTGAAATGCTTGTTGGGTATGGGTAGAATGCCTAAGTTGGGAGTGGGAGGAGACTATGGGGAGTTTATTTGAGGGAGGCATAAGAGATCATTTTCTTGAGGAGGGAGTTTGGGTTGGGTGCCCACCTAGTATGAGAAATGCTTGCATTTTCTTCTTGTTCTTACTTTGAGGGAGCCATAAAAGTTGAGGGAGGCATAAGAGTGGATGGAGGGATAAGGGGTACTTGAGGGAGGCATAAGAGTTGTTAGGGGTATTGTGTTTTGCATTAGAGGCTTTTTAGGTGGCACCCATCCCCATTGGGAGGCATAAGTGGCCTCCCCATAGGTCTTACTCTTTTGGCTTTCTTGATAAGCCTTGTTACATTGTTGTTTTGATTGTTTTCTTCTTGTTGAGTTGTTTTTGTGTTTGTGTGAAAATGGAATGAATGTGAAGTGATTTTTTAAGTAGTGTGGAAGCTAGTAGTTTCCATGAGTTGAGATCTTTTCCCATTGTGATGTGGTTGGGGCTTGGGGGCCAATGGAGAGGATGGCTTCTCTTCTCCATTGGGTATCTTGGTTGGGTGGAGAGTATTGCCTCTCCCCCTATTTTGTTGTGAATCAAGAAAATTTTTGGAGGAGCTACCTTGTTGGTGTTTGGAGCATTGGAGTCTTGTTGATGGCCATGTGAAACTTCTTGTATTTTTACCCACCTAGAGTGGAAGAAATTGTAATAATGTAGTTCATTATTTATCTACAATTTTAGGATGGTTTCCCACATCAAGTGGAGGACATTGTAATGAATTTGTGAAGGGAAGTTGTATTCAAATAGTTGTTATTGATATTGCATTGCATGTGGAAAGAAACAAATAAGAAAAGAAAGAAGAAAGAATGTTATTGTAAAGTTAGTTTGCAAATAGAAAAGAAAGATTCATTTTCATATTATACTTGCATTTGATAGTTAGTAAACCTCTTGCTTATTCCTTGGATAATAAAAGGGTGAATTGGAAAATAGTTTGTTACTCTTTTAGTGGAATGACAACCTTCATTTAGTGTGTTGTTCTTGCTCTTGTTTTAGAATATATTAATGGAAATGTTGTTGTAAAATCTCTTGTGGATTGTTAGGAAATTTGTATTATGAAATATTAAATTTCATTGTGTTACTTAGAAGACATGTATTGGAAAAGTTAGAATATTAGTGTATTTTTCTTGTATTGTTGATAAAAAAGAGCTTAAATTTTAATTGTCTTTTAGAAGGTAAATGAAGTAGTCTAATTACTAATTCTAGTATGTAATTCTCCTTTTAAAAAAATAAAAAAATTCTTTTATTGTGAATCTATTTCAAATTGCGAATGGAAATTAAATTTATATCCCTTTTACCTTATATTTTCAATATCTATCAAATTGTTAGAAGAGAAAGTGTCAATACAAATATTTAATTTATCAATATTACAACCCACATCCCATTATTGCTTTTCGATAGTAACATTACCATTTCTTCTTCTTTCATTATTACTAATAATAAAATATTTTAATATTAAAATATTTATTAATATGAAAATACAGTAATATTAATATCCTATTAATATTATTATATTAATATACTAATAATTTTATTATATTAATAGACTCGTAATATTATTGTAGTAGTAAAAGCATTTTTTTTATTTATATAACCATTGAAATGAATCCATATAAATCATATATTATATAAATTAGTTTCTTTTATTAATGAAAAACTTTCAAAAAAAAAAAAACAACGAAATCCCCTTGGCCGCGGCTTTGGTGTACAGGCCCAAACAAAAAAAAAAGAAAGAAAAGGAAGTGGGGTCGAACCCCCCATCCCCATTAATCCTAAACTACCCAAACCCCTTTCCATAAAATGCAGCCCCACCTAATTAATACCCCCTCCTCCTACGTGGCTTTTCCCCACTTCTAAACAAATAAAAATCTGGAGCAAAAGTTTTCTATCTACCCCCTATGCATCCATTTTAGTGGACTGTATATTTCAGTTTTGCGGCCGAGTCTCCTTTGGGTGTGTGTATATATATATTAAATCTCTTCTAAAATATTTATTTCAGGTTTAACCATTATTTCGGGTTTACCCATTAATGAAAGTTGTTTATATATATATATATATATATATATAAGAATAAAATGGCTAAAATTACCCACAACTCAAATAATATTGTCAAACAAAAAAAGAAGTTTTTGGTTTTGATAAAATAATTGATTTCTTTTTGTGTTTATACACATACAGATATCAAGGTTCTTGTTGTAATTTTTTTCCCTCTTCAAAACTAGAATAACAATGGGCAAAAGCCATAACCCAGGTAAGAGAAATCTCTCTCAAATGAAATACAAACAATGGGTAAAATGATATTTAGAAATAGAGCAAACCCTAGGAGAGGGATGTTAAAACTAGCTCCTCTTCTTGTGTGCATTCTCCCAAGAGCTTGAGCTTCCTTCCATGGCCTCCCTCCTTCCTCCTTCAAACCTGCATGGCAAACAAAAGAAAAACAAAAGAGATAAAGTAAAAATGAGTAATAAGAGATCCATAAGGATATTTAGGGCTTCCTTGGTCCACCCTAAATCTAAGGGCTATAATAGAATCTATCCAATGGCCTATAATTGTTCCTACATCACTTAAGTGATGGGAAAATTGGTGGGGATGTGTTTAATTTAAGTAAGGGTAATGTTTTAATGGGGACTAAGGGGTTAGACTAGTTTACACACTTACCCTCTTGGTGTAATAAATCAATTTACTTTTGCATAGCTTTAAATAGCTATAGAAATTATTAGTGGTATTTAATTAAATTGTGAATTAATGTTATTTTAATAAAAAAATTTAGAAGGAATTATTGAGCTAAGTAATAAGTGGAGCGAATGAACAATATTCATATAAAAACCTCTGGAACTCGTAAGTAATATTGTAGTCGTAATATTAAAATAGAGGGTCGGGTCAACTTTGTATAATGTTTAATTATTATTTCGGCCACCGTACTTTTGTGTAAGTTAAAATCGAAAGTTAAATTAACCATGGTTAAAGTCAGGAAGTCAAAAAAAAATCATAAATTACTTGTTTAATTAAATGGGTTTCTTTGGCGAGAAATTTTTGTGGGCATTACAGTCTTATGAATATCCGCCTTTGTGATTCTCCACTAATGATACCCTAACTTAAGATCTATCTTGAGAAAACTATAGCCCCTTCATCGATCAAATAAATCGTTAATGCATGGAAGGGAATAATAATTCTTGATCGCTACTTTTTTACATGGCGATAATCAATACACAACCGCAGAGATTCGTCCTTCATGCTCACAAAAATCATCGATGCACCCCGAGGGGATACACTAGGAAATAATAGGCCTTGCTCCGAGAAGGCCCTCGAGCTGTAAATTGAGCTTAGGCAGTCGGTGGTAGTCATCGATAAGGTGCTCGTGAGATATTCTACGTGCCTAGAACCAGATCTATGTAAAAATCTATCTCATGTGGGGGAGGTAACCCCAGTAGCTCCCCTAGAAAAACATCAGAAAAATCTCTTAAGATGAGATGGTCATCAAGGGATGGTCAACTAGACTCATCCTCGATTTGTCCCTAACGTGATATAACAAACATACATCCGACAACCTCATCACACACACTTGCTTAAGCTACATAATGAGAGATAGTGCAAATGGAAATGGGCCTCCTAACCCCTGTTATCACTTACTCAACTCCTAGATCATCTCGCACAAGCAATAGTCTTATGGTAACAATCAACTCTAGATTTGTGTACAGACAACTAGTCCATGCCCAAGATGACTCCATATGAACCCAATGGAAGGATACGAAAATCCGAGGTAGTGGTGAAGGGTCCCAAATCCACTACACACTCCTTAACTAAAGAGTCTACGAATTTTTTTCTCTAGAAGCCATCTCAATGTCACAACTACGACCTTGCCTAATTGTCACCATCCTGTAATGCTCTACTAAGGATGGTACAATAAAAGAATCATAGGAACTAGAATCAAAGCGAGAAGGGAGGTAGGAATACAACTAATGATACATGACATCTCAATCACGGTACTTTCGGGGCTTAGCATGGTACTTCGACCACTACATATATCCGATGGCTCTGTCCCATGTCACCAATAGTCGATTCGAGAGATCTATGTATTACCATTATTGCTAGGGTTACGAGGAAGCTCTCTTCAATGATGTCTAGTAATGCCATAACCATAATAGCTGCCCGGTCCTCTCCAATGAGAAGAAGCTCCAACCATGTACTCTATAAGTTTGTGTTGTGGATTCTAATGACTTGATTATCGACTATTGAGGACTCTACGAATGATCTCCCTGTTGACCAAGCTCTCGTGCATCACGTGTGTCTGATGGGACCCCAGGAGGAGGCCCCATACTCCGCCCCCCTATGTGTCAAATCTCTCGCAGAGAAGGTCTATAAGGTGGTCAAGTCTCTGTTGTTGCTACTCCCTGTTGAGGTGGCCTAAAGGAAGACTATCCCGCACCCTTTCCACCATGAGGAGGATGAATTGACACCCTCGATCTGTTATCCCGCATCTCATTGGATGCAGCTCCAACTTTATCTCTAGCCTTCTATGTCTTCCCCATGTCTCATCCGTAATAGAGGCCTTCTCCACGACCTCTGTTAATGTCTATGGCTAGTGAATGCACACCACACCTCTCGAATCCAAGTTCAAGCCTCAAATGAACATATGAATCCATACCAACTCATCCTACATATAGTCAATATATTTGGAGTAGGTCTAGGAATCAACTCTCATACTCAACTACATTCATATATGCCTAACAGAGGCCATGGAACTCGCTATCCGATCTTGCATAAACCTCATAGGTAAATACCTGCTCCTGAAACATTCATCAAATAGCTCCTAGGTAATTGTCTCCAAGTCAACATGGAGCTTTGCTCCTCGATCCTTCTGAGACTCTTTCTCCTTCCCTCGAATATGGATCACAACATGAGATTTCATGTTACTAGTATATGCGGCGAGCTTGAAGCATCTGCTCAAGCTCACCAACAAGGCCTCTTCCTGAAAACCTCCTATATCTCAAGAGTAGTGAGATGGTCATAGCTTTAGGATCTCCTTACTATGGTGCTGCCATTGACGTTGACGATCCCTTGCTTTCTCTGCATGGTCCTCTCTCTACCTAGGGCTTCGAGATTTGTCCTGTGCCTCGAAATCTTGTCTCCATGTCCCCTCTATGGTGACTCATCCCTAGCCAACTCCATGTGAAAGTTTTGTCCCATGGTCCTCACTTTGTGTCGAGGAGATGCCCAAGCCTCAACTGATGGCTCCATATCCTATCTAGCAAGTAGTCCTCCTAAGGATCCTCTGCATATAACGACATTGACGTCCTGAAGCATCTGTAAAATATGAGGAAGAATGGCTACTACGGCTTGATCTAGCAGTGTTAAATCTTGATGTACATGCAAAGTACCACAGTCTTGTCCATGCCTCTTGCATAGACCAAGTTGAGAGTTAGTTCATCATTTTAGGTCTTGTTTCAGTTTTCTATGTTATCTAAATTATACAATTATCGGATATTGTGGTTTTTAGGTTTAATACAAACAATTTTGCACGAGGTTAAAATTTTATGTCTCATGTTTTCTAGTGTGCCCAAGTGTTCGATACCAAATGTAACGCCCATAAAAATGATGTTCTAGGAACATGTTAAAACATAACACTTATCCCGAAAAATTGCGGCTATTTTTTTAAGTTAAGGTAAAGGTTACAAGGCCATTAACCCATGGGGTACATTAAATTAATGTACCCTAGGGTTAACACCATTGTAACCTTTTATCTTAACTTTAAAAAAATATTAGCCGCAATTTCGGGATAAGTGCTAGGTTTTAACATGTTCTAAACGTCATTTTGCGCAGTGTTACAATGTATGCACTGAATTTTTTTTTAATACACAACCCACATGTATTTTTAAAACCGCATGACCCTTATTCATCTTATTATACCTTTAAAACTGTTGGTGTGTGTGACCTACCTAGTCATCGTCCACATCACATGGTGAGTCATCTCACCTTGCGAGAGTCATAGGTCTTAGGGATTCAAATGACAAGTGTTAGATTCTGTCATAGAATCTATCATTGTCATTTGCGTTAGTGCGTCATAGGAGTTACATTCCTTATTTGGAATTGTAACTCCTCCTTTAGTGGCATCATATGCATCAGTCACATCATATGCATCAGTGGCGTCATAAGAGTTCTTTCCTTGTTGAGGCATGGGAGTTACATAGCACCCTATTTATACTTCCTTTTTTTGATCTATGAGTATGAGCAGACTTGTTTTCTTATTAGCATATTCTTTCCATTGTTTGAATCTTGCTTATTGCATTGGAGATATGACATTACAAGCATAGTGTAACTTCGTCATGGTGCGCTTTTTCGATATCGGGTCTCACATTTCACTCTTTCATGGTATCGAGCTAGTTTTGGTAAAACGTGCACTATTCATTTATCAGTTGCTTATTACTTCTGGTTTCTTCTTATTTCCTCATGCAATTTTTTTAATTATTACTTTGGAATCATATTGCTCACCTCACATTGAGGTTTCAGAGTTGCAAGTTTGAGGGTATTTTGGTCGATTTTCTTTATCAGTTGCTAAGTTCGATTTCGTGATTGCTTCTATTCTCGTGAGCTCATTTTTACTCTGGTGTGGACCTGTGGTTCATTGTTTTCTTGAGGTTACCATTGCATGGACATTTTCTGCGTAGTGGTTATTGCTCATGCTTTGGTCTTCTTGGCTCATGTTTCAACCTCCACTCCTTGTGATTCTGGATCACCTCCTTGTGCCTTGTTCAAACATCTACTTTTTTTCGCTCGTCGACCTCTGCACTAATTTTTCCTGCTGCATGTTTGGAGCTCCACCTTTCGTAGGCTTGTGCTTGGTTGGATGAAATTCTTCTTGGTCTTTGTTGGCTCAGTGGCTCGTGACTTGCTTATTCTCAGCAGTTCAATTTTTGGCATGAACCTTGAGTCCTCGTGCACACCTACCCTGCACCATTTCTTGTTTCCTTGGAAGCTTGGGTTCTTCCTCAGTGAACATTTTGACTTGCCATCGTTCTATCACGATCTTTGGAGGATATTTTTTTGCATAGGAGGATCTCTAGATTACTCTTCCGTTTGATTTCCTACCGTGACCTCCTGTCCATGCTCGGTCCTCTTTGTTTGACTCTAGGTTTACATCTATTTTAACCTTGGTGTTGGTATTTTCCACTTAGAAGTCTATCCAAAGGCAACTATTGAGCTTGACGTTGATGTGTTGTTTCTTACCTACTCGGTGTTCTTCACAAAGACATTTACCTTGCTCGACCTATGTCACAATGGTTATGGTTATACCGCAAGGATCTCTGTTTATGCTTGTTACGGTCTACACGTGCACTTAGCCGACACTATGTTATTCCTTAAAATTAGTAATGCAACTTAGCGGTATCTACACATTCTATAATATAAGAACCTAACTTAATTATATGACATAAACAATATATCTTATGAGAATGATATAAGGCTTCATCCCTCCCAAGGGATTGTAGTGCAACACTTGGCTCTCGTTAGGAATAGTCAAGCCAATATGATAAAGTTATACTCATTGAAAAACAATATCAATTCAAAAGTGTAGAGATAGTGGTTATAACCACAAGAGGTAATGTCGGGAACCTTGAGGCCGATAGGCTAGACAATGATTTTCTATTTTATCTCTCTTTTTAAATCAAGAACTAGAAAAATCCTAGTGGTATTTATGTCATTCCTTTCAATTAGTAATGGAGGTTTGTGGCCACGTAGCATTTTATTTGATACAAACGGATGTGAACTACGACATACTCAAACTTGATTTTTAAAAAAACTCATTGGGTCTTAGCGGGCACTACATTATTCTTTGCAAAATGTGTTATGGGACAACTAAACATTTTTATGTTTAACAAATTTTACTTAGCGATCGTTGGACTGATTAGTGTGTTTTGTTTCTTACACACTCTGCTCAAAATTTGAAAAATTAAATCTTAATGGCCTTTACACTAGTCCATTCAATTGGTGTTGATTACCAACAAGTAATGTTAAAAACTTTCCATTCATATGTCAACTTAAATCCTCTCTCTCGCTAACATCTATGTTTTCAAATGTTCCTTTCATGCTATCTACACAATGTGGATGGTTGTCAGACAATAGATAATCCTTCCAAAATATGTTGTGTGTTAATTGTCAAGAACAATTTTGCATAGTTTTTGGTATTAATGATGTGATCCACAAAATATGATTTACAGTAACCAATTGAAGGTTAGATATCATGTCCGGTCAAAGCCTAGTGGTTGCTAACATTTACATTGATTACTCACCAATGATAAAAATTAATGTATTATAGAGATTGGTGATCACAAAGGCTAATACTTAAATTCATTATCATATAATAGAGAAAAATTACTCCATATGTGAAGTAATTATTAATATATTCTACTCCAATTATAGGTACAATGTCTTCCATTGGTCACAATCCATTCTTGGCAATTCCATTCATTGAAGGCACTAAGAGCTGGAAGAAAAGAGATGAGGAATGGTTTGTTGAAATCCATGGCCCGACAAATATTACAACGACCTGTGGTTATTTTTTGTTATAGATGATGGACATGAGGAAGTAGGAATGGTTATATCCTTTGTAATTGTTGATTCGAGTACACTTTGTGTGTTTAAGTCAAACACATTGACTGTGAAAATAATAAATGTCTTAATTTGGATATGGAGTTGGATGTTTCTTTATTTAGGAAATAGGAAATTAGGGCCTCAGAAGATAAAATACAATGTTCTCGTTCAATATATGGTTGGATTTGGGGTTGTTATTAGATAAAAACAAAACTGGTTATTCAAATGTAGAAGACATTCATAGTGGCATGCTTGTAGTAGTTCAAAAATTGTATAGAGGTGATAAAACCTCTTCCGTTTGTAATTTTTTGAATAGAAAAGGTTCGCTTTCACCTTCTAAACATGCCAAGTTGTTTACTATGCCAAGGAGAACATATTTGGATAAATTGTAGCTTGATCCATCCAAATCTAAGTTACATGGGTTTAAAAGGAATACTAAATCGGGTGCATTCTTTGAAGAAAGCAACCACTATATTAACAAAAATAGAACTTTCAACTATTTAGCAGTTGGATTAATTTTTATTAAATGGTGAATTATTTTCAATTGATGTTTCTAAGTGCTATGTAACACCTCCAGAGTATCAGTGTCATCTTGTAGATGGTGAAATTTTTGACCTTTTTATGCACTCCATGTTGAAAAATGTTATTCATAAATAGAGGGACGCAATTTTTCTTCCCTTCTTGGAGTCTACGAATAAGACTGTGGAGCTACAAGATCCAAAAGACTTGGAAAGGAATGAAATTAAATTTTATATACTTGATGACCAACATATAATATGTGCACAAAAAAATATTTTGGGTGCAAATACTTACAACTCTTTACATAGGAGGCTATGGTTTCGAAGGGCTCACATTCTTTCTGCAAATGTAGTTAACAAAGCCATTTCTAATATTTTCAAACAACAAAATGAAGTGAGAAGAAATTGGATAAAAACCATGTTTATTGATTTTTTGTACAAAGCTAGATCAATTTGGAAATCATTTGGATGTCCTCAACATCCTGGATTGGAAAAAAACAAAACAAAGGAGTGGAGGGTAATGTATTTTAATTTTATTACATTTGTTATTAAAATTTATCTTCCTTATATAAAACTATAAAACATATGATTTTCCTTTAAATACATAACTTTGAGAATCAATTCCTTTTGATTTTCAAAACAGACACAACCAACAATCTATATGACAAATGGACTTTTCTATTATTGTTGGATGATATATGAGCTAACTGGACTCCCACGTTTGATTTGTTTATATCTAGTGGCCTTGCTTGTTAACTGTTAAATTTTATCCTAATTCATTGACAAGATTCACAACCAATTCATTCAAGGCTACTAGAGGAATGAAAGACAAATAACTACCAATAGTAGTAGATAGAGTACAATCGGGGATGTCTAGTTAATTGGTGTTGTTTAGGAAGGCATAATAGTAGAGACAATTGATTCTTACTGCCAGAGAATAAAATGAGACAAAAAAATGAGAGCAAAATTTCTACAATATTTTAAAGACAAAAATCTAGACATTTATTTATTGACATCATGTAGTAAATCCAATGTAATTGAAAAAGTTAAATCATGAATCACACTATCTCTAGTTGTCTGTTCTATTGGGTGAAGAAAGAAAAGGAAAGATAAAATATGATTCCCACATAGGGAAAAACAAAATAAATGAAAAAGGACCAAGTGGTATAATAAGTTCTTCCGTCAAGGCTCAAACAATATTAGACAAGTATGTGGTGTCAATGGAAAACAATTTACCATAAAGGATGGAGGACAAAAACTAATTTATTTATCAATGTGCATACCCATTTTAGCTTTTGTCAACTCTAGCAGAA
Source organism: Taxus wallichiana var. yunnanensis (assembly GCA_018340775.1). Taxonomy (NCBI): domain Eukaryota; kingdom Viridiplantae; phylum Streptophyta; class Pinopsida; order Cupressales; family Taxaceae; genus Taxus; species Taxus wallichiana. The sequence continues at coordinate 834,552,964 of CM031240.1, forward strand.
TATTCCGCCACCACTAATATTTCTTTTGAAGTAATAATAATTCGCTAATGATTATTGGAACCGATGTGCTAGATTGTATTATTATTGTTCTCATACCAATTGAATATGGAAAATGTTGAGAGAAACAATAAAAAAATACATGAAATTTTTTAAAGACATTGAAGAATGGATTCTGGATGGATGCTACAGACTTTATGATACTAGTGGAAAATTTAAAAGTCTATGTCTTATGTACACAATAACTGGAGTGCACAACTGCGATGATAACAATGATGAAAGAGAAGAATTCACTAGGGATTGGATGGAAAAACTCCCACAATAATTGATAGTGGCAAGAAAATTTGGGCCAAAAGGAAACAAACGTCCTTTTCCTTATGCAAGCAATCATATGTGTTCGGTTTGAGATTTTCACTCAATGATGTTCCCGAGCAATTATTTAGTGTTAGTGCTTTATGAAGGCGGTGTCATACTGTGTGCATTAGTTGAATCCAATCTATCTGTTGTTTTTATTGTTGAGACACATAGTCAGAAAATGTTTTTGAAACATTACTATTCTCATATGAAGAAAGGTTTGTCTTGTAATACAACTCAAACACATGATTATGTTAAATGTATTTCAACCGGAAAAATCTATTTACACATTTCTTATTTACGTGAGATAACCAAAGAACAATAGGAGTTGATGTAAAAACCTCTCAACTTGACGCTACACAACAAACTGAACATGGTGATTAACCTTTAATCATTTTATAAATATGTTTATTAATCTATATTTTCAATTGCCATTATTTTCCTTTTTTGACAATAATTTATGCTCAAGTAGCTCTAATGACATGAGATGAGGATAACTCAACCACATCGTTCATGAATATGCAATCAAATTTTGATATGTTATTTGTGTGAATTTAAAAAAATTCTACTAAGCTCCACAAATTTAGAAAAAAATTAATGGTTTATGCAGATGACCAACAATTGGAGAAAGTAATCAGTGGAGTGCGTGGTGGTAACCAACATGAATATGCAGATAGAACAAGGTATGTTAGCCATGCGTATTTTTAAACATAACCATTTCGAGAGTCACAAAGTTATAGAAAATGATGTCAACTAATTCTAGAAAAGGAACCATTTTCAAAGAAGGAATTACCAAATAACCTATTTCAAAAGTTCATGGTGGCATCCAATGCTACATAGTTTGTAGTTACCAGGTTGTTGGTTATCTGCATAAACTATTACTATTGACATAATGATACATGCATTACAATCAATGCTTATTCCAACTAATGATGGCATAGCCTAGTGGTTACTAATCTGCATCAATATCTCAAAAGTGTTGTTCCCAATGGGTGTTTCAACGGATATAAAATAACCCTAGCAACAACTACAATTCATTTAGAAGACATAGAACATTTTGATTTGTACTTACCATATTACCATGGAGACCAAGTATGATTTTCAATCATGATTTCATTTTCCATAGCATGAAATTGTTTATGAATTGATTACTATTGTTTACAATACATCTTATGTAACAAAACCCGATGTGGTAAGGTCAATGTAATCTAAGCTATAAGCTCATTCGGTAAGTGGTAGATACCTAAAGTACTAATATTGAATTTTTCATTTTACCACGTAGATCACTATGTTTTTTTCAAATATGCTTTTATTTTCCATAACAATAGCTATATTAATAATGAACAAATTGATATTTATTTGAAACATATATTACATCAAAGGATTCAATTACGGGTAAAGAATATGCAATCCTACATGAAACTCCCACTGGTAAGTGGTAGCCATAAGATAAAATGTTGATTTTTTCCATTGGTTAGAATTGATATGAGACCGATTAAAATAATTATTTACTTCCCTACAGTTAGCCAAAATAATTGCTTTCTTATTTTTTATTTGGAGGGCTTGTTGTATGAGAAAAACCAATTTCCCTCTAGGGACATGTCATTCAAGTTCTGCAAGGAGACTATCAACGTGTGAGGTGGCTTGAAAGAGTTTATAAAGTCATTATCAACAAAATTTGAAATGGGATTCTGGGCATACAAACTCACTTCTATTGATGTTGAAAAGCTAACAAAGGCATTCAATAAATTTTTTTGATCGAATTGAATCCAGTACTCACCTGGAGAAAAGAACATTGAAATATAGTTGACGGAAATGCAATAAAATATCTATAAAAGGTTTTGAGTAGAAACGATGTTCCCTATAATTGAAGACATAATGTGTATTACATTAGGTGCAAAGGGAAACCCTCCAAAAAAAATTATGGTTGGGATGACAAGTAGAGGATAAAATTACTCAAAAGATATGTGGTTGATGACCTATTTGTACAAAGACTTATCACTAATAGTGTCAAAGGGATTGAATGTGCTAGAGGGCACCAAACATTTGAGGCGAGTAAATGCTAAATAAAAATTAGCATTTAAAAATGTTATTGTGATGATACAACTTAACATTGTAAATAAAATACATTCATATGTTTTTGTGATGGTTTTGCATAACTATTTAAATTACGATTATATGATTATAAGTTGGGAGAATTTAAATTTTCCCTGATTATAAGTTCAGAGTGTGAGTGTATAAGTTACAAATGTGAATTAATAGAAAATATTTAATGTAACAAATATTTGAGTAGTTTTTATTAATGAAATATGTATTCTTAAATTAATTGCTAGCATACTTAAATACTAATTTTTGCTTCGATATTAGAAAACATATACCACTTTCCAATGTAATGAAATAACTACAATACGGTATGTAAATACTTGTCGCGCTAAAACATTACATTCTATTTAAATAAATTTTGCACAATTTTTTTCTTAGTATAACAATAAGAAATGAGGAACTCCCTTAGATTTTACCTTCGTCACCACCTACAACCATTTTATTTTTTTATATAACAATAATAAAGGGACTTGTTTTTTATTTTTCAATTGATTCACTTTCCTTAACCATTTGATTTTGTTTTTTCTCATTTCAAGATACGAACACATGCAACATGAAACTAATCATATTTGATATAAACGGCGATTCATCACATACCCTCCACAAGGCTGATTCGACATTTAAACATTTAAAAAAGTTTGGCAACATCAAGCTCAAAAAAATTATTTTCTCGAGACCTAATGTGAAAGAGTTCTAACAACGGTGGAAAAAACATTTCAAAATAGCAATATGGACATCGGACGAGAAAGTCAAATTTTGATGACACGATGCCTTCATTCCTTCAAAACATTGGCTTGGAGGTTGCAAACTTTGAGTTCGATATGGGCTAGCGGCCACCATGTAAATTTCTTTGATCGAATGTTGGATTCCACGAAATCATGAAACATTGTTTCATTGCATTCATAAAATTAAATTGTGACCAGATATATTGGACTCTAGAAGGATAATTAACGAATTCCAATATTTTGATTTTCAAATTCCAATATATGTGATTTTGGAGTATAGTTAATTCCAATATAGGTGATTTTGGATTGCAATATATGTGATTCTGGATTCTAATATATGCGATTTTGGAATCCAATATGTGCGATTTTGGAATCCAATATGTGCGGTTTTGGAGTATAGATAATTCTAATATTTTCCATTTTGGAATCCAAAAATATTAATATTGGATTCCAATATTGGCTATATTTTTTAGTTGCTCGGACTTTAATAAGTCCAAATTTAGTGAAATAAGCATTTAAGGCTTTAGTGGGAATTGTGTTCAAGACATAAACAACAATGTTCATTACTTCAACCTAGAGGAACTTGAACATAATGCATCATGGTCCTAGCAATTTCAGAATGGTGCATTTTTTCCTTTCCACAATCTCTCTTCTCACGAGGGGGATAGGGAGTAGTCGATTCCTTTAATGCCACATTTAACACAAAATGAATCAAATGCTTGACTAACATATTATCCCCCAATATATGTTTTAAGCCTTTTAATTTTATACCTGGAATATTTTTCAACTAAAGTTTTAAATTCTTTAAATTTTGAAAAGACGTCAGATTTATTTTTAATCAAATAAGACCAAATCATGCGAGTGAAATCATTAATGAAAGTGATAGTATACAATGAATAATTAAGAGATGGAACTTCTAGGGGTCCTCTAACATCACTATGGACAAGTTCCAAAGGTTCAAAACAATTATCATCATGATGAATGTGAAAGGGATTAGTAGATTGCTTACCACGTAAGCATCCTTCACATGTTTCATGATTTTGGGAAATAAGTGGCTGACCAGTTACTAGGTTTAGTTGAGACATGTCATACATGCTCCTGATACTATTTGAAATTTAACTAATTTAATCTATTTATATTAGATTTTTATTGTAGATTCTAAAATTTATTTATGTGTATTTGATTGTAAAAGGAAAATTTTAATAAAATATAAATTGATGGATAAAAATTCTCAAAAAATAGGTACATCAGGGAAACTCTAACACTAATTTGTAAATCCAAACAGTCATATCTCTTACTACACAAAGTGAGGTAGCTTAATCACATTCATCATAATGTACTTAAAAATATACGTCGTTTAAGTAAAATATACTTATTTTAGTTCCACATATATATTTCTCGGACATAATAAGTTTCTTCTATGTGGTAGTCCCAAATCCAAAAAAACTATTCACAACATATTTTAGTTGAAACAAAAACAAAGGCTCTCAATTTTGAAAAATCATTACACCTCCTCTATTACATTCCCAAACACTACAAATAAGTCTTGAGAATTCTCTTTCATCTCAAATTTTATTTAGATGTTCTCATGAATGATTAATGATTTTATTATTTAATTATTTACAAATTGTACATATCAATTTTGGGTTAAATAATTTGGTGAACATGCCTATTGATTGGATCCTTAACCTAGTGTAAACTCTAATTTCCCTAGGTTTTCATTGATTTTGTATTACATGATCATTTCCCTAAATCTATGGGGGTTCTCATTTTTGTCATGGCTCAAATGTAAATAATTTATAATCTTAGATCCCCAAGTTTGATTTATCCTTAAATGAAATCCACATGAATAAATTTATTAGTACATTTGATATCACAATTTGTTTTTTACCATAACCTTTTATCTCTCCATCCCCTATTGAGGTTTAAACAAGAAAGCCTCATTGCAAATATTTTGACCCAAATTCCTATCAGCAACTACCATCAATGTATTTTCCATGCTACTAATATGTTTTTAAATCTCGACATGTTACACAATATCTCGATTACTACAAATGCTATCACATTCCCCATCACCCCAAAGAAACATGATATTAATACCTCTAGTATATGTAGATCAACAATGCCTCCTATTTAAAAGAAATCTCCAAGCATCGCTACTTGCACTTTCTATTTTTCCTATAGAGTTACCAAATTTTCATATAAATATCAACACCCACTCTTATTTATTGTGGCACAAATTCGATTCCTAATTAAAAAATACTAGTTCATAACGAATCTTTCTTAAATGTTTACACTAGTTCTTTCCTTTGAAAAATTGGTATCCTTGTGTGTGATGTTAATCAAACACCTATCCATATTAGAGGGTTTAAAAAATCCCACTCACTACAATTGGTATCATCACTTTGGAAGTTCTAATTGGCCTTATCTTGCCACCTACCACTATTCATATCTTGAACATATGTGCTCCTTTCAATATCCTCTATGGACTAGATTTAGGATATGAGAGCCACTTCATCTATGCCTAGTTAACATGTCAAAATGTTTTGAGATGTCCACCATGACATTAATATTTACACATATAAATATCCTTTCAAATAGTGAAATGTTGAGTATTCTACTTCTAATGATCCTATTGTCACTCTATTAGTGCAACCCATTCCAATTGTCTAGCGACACACATACGTAGTTAGTAAATCAAGAAATTGTCATGATATTAAGACTCTTATAATCCCTTTGGCATCATATATTCCTTCTAATAAGTCATAAAAAGGCATATCATATAATAAAGAAACATTAGTAATAATGAGCCTCCTACGCAAACATTATATGTGTCTTCACAAGGACATCCCACCATGGTTGTTTAACATACCCCAATAAATAAAATTGCACATGGGATTATTAAATAATTACCTTTAATTGAGTAACAAAGTGGCCTTACTACTAATAATGATCACGATATTAACCCTTTTTACTTTCCATTAATCTGTTAGTACCCAAATTGATTCTCCTTTGATGTGGGCCCAGTGAGTTGGGTCAATTTTCAAATTTTCTTTTAGGAGCCGAGTAATTGAAAATAATACAAGGTTCAATGATCCAGGGGCATAGAAAGATTGACAATTTCATTCAAATGAGGACAACAATAAAATTTTCACGCATCCAGACAGGAAAATGGAAAATTTATCAAATCAAGCAGATTGGGGATTTGAAACAACTCTAGCACATGGATTTTTATATCTCTTCAAACTTTCAACTTGGATTAAATAATTTAAGAGGGTGAGAGCTCAAAATTTTAAATTTAACTTGGAAAAGGAAAAGCGGTTTTTGGGAGACAAGCTGGATCTATCTTGGGGACATGACATGGACCGAGCATAGCGAAGACATGGTATAATGATCCATAATCTCAATTTTTAAACTATATAACGTTGACAGTGCCTTATCCATTGGACCTTAAAAATTCATGTATAATTCGAGAAAGAAATATTAGAAAAGGAAACACACATTGACACACAAAAGGAAGGAAACACACGACACACAATGAAGGGGAAATAAAACCACAAAATGGAAAGGAAACACACCAAGAAATCACCTATGGTACAAGGTGGGGGACAACCCACTTTCACTGATGATACAGTTTCAAGTATTGCCCACTTCAAGGAAATTCCAATGGCGTTCCATCCAAGTATGAGAGGAGAAAAAAATTCTCACAACAAGCTCCATGAATTTGGAATGGGCCGAGCCATAATGAATCAAACTTTCCATGGCTTCCCTTTAGTTCTCTTCTCTTGTCCCATAGCAAGACAAAGTCTCCAACCTTGAATTCTCTTGCCTTGGCCCTCTTTTCAAAGATATTCTTCACTTTAAATTGGTGTTCTTTGATTCGATCCACCATCTGGAATCTATTTTCTTCCAGCTTCTCTAGAAATAGGATCCTTTTGTCTATGGAATCTTTGTATTGACCATATTCTATTTCCTATAGCAACTTGAGAGATGGCATCTCAATTGTGAGGGGAATCTCTACTTCAACTCCATACAATAGTTGGAATGGAGACATACCTATCGCCTTCTTGGGAGTGATCCTATCTTCCCACAATGCATCATACAACCTTTTGTGCCAATTCCTTTGATTCTCGTCTACAAGCTTACAGAAAATGGTCACAATGTTCTTGTTTCTTGATTCACCTGTCCATTTCCTTGTGGATAGTAGTCAGAAGAATGAGCTAGGGAGATTCCATTGCTATAGCAAAACTTGGTCAACTCTCTTGAAGATAAATAGGTAGCATTATCTGCTACAATCTTATGTGGCACTCGAAATGGACTATGATATTCTCCTTGATGAAGTTGCATATTGTTTCAGTGTTGGCTTGTTTGGCCGGAATGGATTCCACCCATTTGGTGAAGTATTCTATTGCTGTGAGTACATATGTGTGCCCCACACTTGAGTGAGGGTTCAAAACACCAATGAATTCCATGCCCCCACTGTTGAAATGGTTCTTCAATAACCACATGCCTGAGTGGTAATGCAACGAGTCGCGGTCATCCAACAAACTGTTGGCATGCTTTGCATTTAGAAACCTAATCTTGAGTATCTCAGTAAAGATGGTGGGCCAATAAAGTTTACCTTTCCAAAGAATGAATGAACTCCTTCTTGCTGGTGGGTAGGGCTAATGCTTTAATGGCTCTAATCCTCTCAAGATCAATGTGTGCCCCAATAATTTGTCTTCTGTGACTCCAAAAATGCACTTTTTGGATTTAATGATATGCCATGTTTCCTACAACTTGCAAGTACTGCTCCAGTGATAGATATGATCTCCCTCTTCTATTAAAATAATGTGAGATCATCAAGATATATGACAATGCAATGCTTTAGATCTTTAAAGACCAAATCCATCGCCATTTGGAATGTAGCTCCTGCATTGATTAGGCCAAAAGGCATTCTGTTGTAGGTAAAAGTTCCCTTAGGTGTTGTAAAGGCTGTCTTGGTGCGAGTCTTCCTCTGCCACTTTGATTTGATTGTATCTTGAGAATCCATTAAGTAATGAAAGCATTTCAAATCCGGTGGCTGCTTGCAGGATATGGTCCATGATAGGAAGAGGATAATTGTCCTTGAGTGATGCCAGTTCAAAGTTGCGAAAATCTACACATATCCTTATTTCACCATTCTTCTTCCGCATGGCACAATGTTATCCACCCACGTTGAATGGTGGATGGGAAAGATGATCCTTACGTTAAGCATCTTCATTACCTCCTCCTTAATGGTATCGGCAATCTTTGGGTCATACGGCCTTTTTTTTTTCTTCTGAAGGGCTTAACACCCGATTCAAAGGAATGGAGTGATGCATTTCTTTTGGCTAGAAGGATTTGAGTTCATCCTAAGAGTAGGCCAAGACATCTGAGTATTTCTTGAGTAATGCAACAAACCTTCTTTTTTCTTCAGGTGAGCAACATTTTCTAATATTAACCATCCTTGGCTCCTCCGGGGTACCAATGTTTTCTTTATCAAAATCAGCTAGGCATCGAGAAGATTGCTTTTCTTTCTCTTGAATAAATTTGTAATGTTTATCAAAGAGGTCTTCTAAAGAGACTAGGCATTTGGGAATTTTGTTCCCTTTCAATTTGATTACTCCTCATCATCAATCCCTTCAATTCCTTCTTTCTCTTCTTCAAGGACTTTGCTTCTCGGTGTGGATTTTCACCTCCTTCAAAAAGAGATTATTGAAAGTATCCCTTTTCCTAAAAAGGATAAAATTTGGTTATCATCATTGAAGACTTGCATGATGATTTGCATTGTTTGCATGCACTTTAGGCCAGAATACCATTTCAATGGTAACTTTGTCTTTACCAAAAGAAGGATGATGTGCCACTAGGGAAGTGATACTACAAGAGAATAAACCTTTTAATTTTGTTCCCTTAGAATAGCTTCAATGGAAAATGCATTAAAAGATTCAATGCAATCCCACACTCTATTTCTCGTAATGCCTAAGCCTTGGGTTTTTCACCACGATATTGTTGGCGGACCTACTTTACCAAAATATCTCGCATCACCTTTACATCTCACCTTCTTGATTCCCATGTCTTCTGCATTGCATTCATGCCTAAGAGCAATGCTTCATACTCTGCGCAAGTTGTTGTTTGTATTATCAAATTGCAACTTGTAGGCAAAAGGGTACACCTCGTTAGAAGGAGAGTACAATACTACATCAGCTCTTGAACCTAGTCTGGAATGACTACCATCAAATTCCATTATTTAAATTTGATCTTCTCTCTAGCTCCATGAGAAGCGACAAGTTCTCCTCTCTTTTTTCGATGTGAGGAAGTAGTTTCCTAGCCCACAATCTTGAAAGAGAATATTTACTTTCGGATCATCATAATTTGGTACTATGAACCTCATATTTCTTACTGGTAGAAACTTCTTCATCTCTCCTTTTCCTAGAATAGTTGTAGATGACCAATCCATTTTTATTTCTCCACCTAGGTCTCTACAAAACATTCTGCTCAAAAGCATACCAAAAGATGTTGGGATATCTACTACAAGATGGTTAAGACCACCTTCTTGTCGGAAAATTAACTAGTGCCATTTGTGCATCCTTGATTCTTCCTACCAATGGAACTTGTTTGGATTCCATTAAGTAGCATGTGCCATTTACCCAGGTCAAAGTGAGGCCTAGAGCATTTGCAACTTTGGCTAGCATCACATTGTCTGAGGCTCCAAAATCTATGATGCAATTATTCAGTTGGAAGCCTTTGATGAGGAGTGATAGGTAGAAAGGTTCAACTCTGTTGATGTTGGAGGCACTGAGGGCTAGCATGTTTTGGGAAGGTGGTGTGGATGGTGTGGGGAGTAAGCCTTTAGAATTTGGACTTGAAGAGATAGGGTTACCACCACGAACTGCATTGATGAATCTGTCAAATTGGGCAAGATGTGTTTGTAGGTATTCTATTTCAGAGAGCTGGACTTTGGTTTTTCTTGCATGTTCTACAAATTCAAATGGGGCAATGGTGGGTGAGGAAGAGGCTCCTAAAATGGAGGAAGATCTACATGGTAGAGAATTTTCTAATTTTGGTGTTGGGTTCTCTTTTTCAGATGTAACAATTGGCTTGGAAGGGGGTGAGGGTGTAGCCTTTGACTGAAATTTAGATGTTTTTATAGGACCAACATTTAGAAGAGAATTATTCTTAGCAACTTTTGAGCTAGAAGAAGAATCAAATGACTTACTTGGTATAGTAGCATGCTCTTTGGCAACCTGGTGAGTATGGTTTTTCTTTGGCTAATTCCATGGAAGGTGGTAATGGTGATCCTCTATTGATGATTTTATTTTGTGTAACCTCTGGAGGACAATCTTCTTTATTCTTCTTCTTATCCTTTGTTGTAACTATTGGGGCTGAAATCCCTTTCTTAGATTGAGCACGAGTGAAAAAAACACATGAGAAACTTGGAACTTCTTCATCACCTTCATCTTCATCATCAACATACTCAATCAGGCCATTGTGCATATCAACTTCCTCAATCTCAAGATAGTTTTCATAATCTTCCATATTTTCTTCTTCAGTTTCATCAATTTCTACTTCCTCCTCTAGCTCTTTGGTGTCATAGATGGCATTGATTGGTGGTGCTTTAAGAGCAAGCCGATGAGGAGGTGGAGCAATCCTTGGCCTATCTGGAGGGTTTGGTCTCCTTGAAGCATTCTACATTGTGATATGAGATAGCTTCTTCTTCAAGGAAACCAAGTCATTTGCCATTTTTTGGAACATCGGATCTGTGGTGACAGAGTTTGAATTCTGACCCTTTTGTTTCCCATTGGGGCCTTTCACCTTTCTAGAAAGGATTAGATCATCATCGGTTTCTATTGCAAAGTCCTAGGCTTGCCTCAATGTTCTTGGTTGGGATCTTTTGAGGAAGAAACCTACTTCTGATGGCAAAGCACTGATGAAAAACCTCTTCAAATTATTTTTCAAGAGGCACCACATCTTTAGGGATCCTTCTTATCACTCTATCATATCTTGCTATAAAGTCCCTCATTGACTCGGAGGTTTCTTTCTTCATTTGTACTAATTGGACCAAAAGATCATGAAAATCCTCTTGTGCTCTTGAACCTGTGTTCGAATGCACTTCTTATATCCTCCCAACAGGGGACGAACCTCAAGGGTAGCATGTAGAACCATTCGATAACTTTCTCTTGAAGTGACTCCACAAAGAATAATACTGACACATATTCATCCTCAACACCCAACACACCGCAAGCAGTGATAAATGCTACTACATGCTCTTTGGGGAGTTGAGATCCATCCCCTCTAAATTTTTGGAAGTTTTTTCTCGAGCTCTCCGGGTAGCTCATGGAGTGGTTGAGCAAGAGCCAGTGGACCAGTGTTCCTCTCCCATGGTATATTAGGCCTACTGAAGCCTCACGATCATGTTCACATTCATGTTCACAATCACGATCCCCCATTCTATTTCTTTTCTATCTTCCAACCTTACTAAGGCTACGGCTTCATTCTTTGCTCTTTCGTCTCGCATCGCCTGAAGTCTCTCGATTTCTTTGTGTTGAGTTGTTATTTCTTCGTCGGCTCTTGCCTCTCTTTCTCTAGCTTCTTCTTCGGTCTTCACGTCAGTGAAGTCTACAAGGTTCTCATTTATGTATGAAAATTCACCGTCCAAAGGATTGGCAACACTCAGGTTCCCAACGTGACCGGTTGCTTGAAAAGGAAGCCTCTAGATTCCGAGTAGCTCTTGTCTCCTTTGAAGTTCCTCAAAAATGGGATCAGTTTGTCCTCCTTGTCTCTGTTGCTAGGTGAATCTTCTATCCGCCAGCTTGAAAATCTATGCTCTTATTTATGGTGTTGGAATTTGTCTTTGCCTCTCCAATTTAGCAGCGCATTCTTCTTCAAGGTCAAAATTCTTGTGGCAATGAAGTAGTGATTGGCACTTTGTCTATTATGCCGATAGCTTCCTTAAATCAAGCAACATCTTCTTGGATGTGGAAGAGAAATTTGCGTCTTTCAACAAGAGGGTTTCTTTGAATATCCATGATTTGAATCCATATGGCTCATATAGCCATTCGAATTCTAGAAATTTTTCTTTTTTTTGAATTTTGAATTTTTTGACCTTGCGGTCGCATTCGGGTGTGGATGTTGCTAAATCTACCCCATGATGGGCGCCAAAAGCTGTTGGCAAGGAAATTTTTTGGGTGGAAAACTTGTGGATTCCTTGCCAACGCTCCGGGAATCTAAGTCCCTCTAACTTAAGCAGTGCAGCTACTATATATGCATGTGCGAAAAAATGTGGATTTCGTGGTGGCCTTTTGGCGGGGATCAGCGGGGGCACTCCACCGACCTGCAACAAAGCTTGCAGATACTTGCAAGAGAAAAATTTTTTAAAAGTGGGAAGGGAGTGAGAAAAGAGGTAGGAGAACTAATTTTGTAGGTAGGAAATAAGATTCTTGCACACACTAGTTAGAAAATTCATCACATGCATTCATGGGAAGAAACAACCCTGCAAATGGCAACAAAACGAGATAAGATTGTGAACTCAAAGTTTATAAAATCTCCTCATCAAAGAGGCTACCAAATCCTTCTTCTTGTATTGATGCTTAATCATAAGTTGTACATAGTGGAGAAATGGAGGAAATTGAGAAAAGGGGGGAAATGGAAGAAAATGGCTATCTCCTTTGTTCTCTCAAAGTACAATATACTCTTGAGTTTCCAAGATCAATTGCCAACGCTCTACAATGGCATGAAGAAGCCATTAAATCTCCTCCAAGAAATGGTTACAAATTCTTCTTTTTTAGCAAGAAACAGTTTACAATTTATTTTCAATCATTCGTGTCCATTCGAATTCTTGATTCACGAGGAAACGCCAATGGCAGAAAAACCAAACTTTTCATAATGTAGCCATTACACTTGTTTTGTAAATTTGAATTTGAACCATTCATCTTGCTTTTGAAACCTTAAATCAGAGTCATACATGTGGGAGAAATTTACTTGAATGGGCGTAGAGGATGCCTTTTGCATTTTGTGCCTTTTGGAGAAATGGCATTTTGGAACATTTTGGCCCGCTCACCCGCTTTTGATATGGTCATGACACGTGGCTTCACTTGATTAGTGAAGGAGTCATGGGTCACTTCTATAATTTTACCTTTTATTTATGCGGGCTTAAAAACACAAATTGCTCTGCCAAGGCTCGCCTCCCTGCTTTGACCTTCGATGCGGGCTTGATATTTGACTTTCTCCCTTATAGCCTGATCGGGGTTGTGGGTCACTTTTTAACTTTTCACCTTTTTACAAAGAGGCTCAAAAAACAAATTTCTCTGTCAACCCGCTTCCAATTAGGTATGTCCACGTACCCATGGATGATGGGGCCAAAATTTGACGGGAAGAAAATGCCCATCATTCCCGACTGTGGGAAAAAATGTAGAGAAGAAGAAAACTCCACCATTTCACGCCTAATTTCAAATTTCTTTCGCGAGATGAGGAATTGAAAACAATACAAGGTTGATGATCCAGGGGCATAGAAAGATTGACAATTTCATTCAAATGAGGACAACAATAAAATTTTCACACGTCCAGACAGGAAAACAGAAAATTTATCAAAACAAGTAGACTGGGGATTTGAAACAACTCTAGGGCATGGATTTTCTATCTCTTCAAACTTTCAACTTGGCTTAAATACTTTAGGAGGGTGAGAGCTTGAAATTTTGAATTTAACTTATAAAATAAAAGTGGTTTCTAGGAGACAATAGGGTCAAAGTAAGAATTTTTCCTATGGGGTTCATGGGTCAATTTATAACTTTGCTTCTTTTTTACAAAAGGGAAAAAACTTCAAAACACCCCGGTGACCCACCTTCCGCTTCTAACTTTTGAAATATGCCACGTGCCCTTCTTTGGGGTCAAAGTAAGACTTTTTCCCTAGCTCTTCATATTTGTTGGATAGCTAATCAGAGACTATCGGGGCTGCGGGGCCAATTTGATATTTTTTACAAATGTGTCCAAAGTGGAAAATTTCACCAAAAAGACCCACCGCGCCGAATCCAATCAAGATTGAACATGTATCTGAAGATGTTGAGATATAATTTGAACGGGGAAAACATGCCCGTCAAATAGTAAGATGCGGGGAACTTCACCATTTGCGCCCAGAATTGAATTTTTCTTCAAGGACAAAGAATTTTCAAATAATTCATGGCTCGACAACAATCCACGACCATAGAGAAGGATTTACAATAACACCTTGGTAAAGATAAAACTTGTACGCATCCATTTGGGGAGATAGAAAATACGACGAACCAGTGATTGGGAAATTTTTAGAACAAACAGGTGAGATCAAATTAAGCACCAACATTGGCTCTCGACTCGGGGATGAGCACTCCTATGAGTGCCGCAAGAACAATAGAGCAGACCATGTGCCAAAAATCCATTGGGAAATAGAGTCAAGAAAAATATTGTAGAGTAGAAAGAAAATAACCAAATCCCCAAGATGAGTTGAGAAACCAACAAAAACTGGTCACCAGGGACCAGGAAACACCGAAACAGAAAAACATGAAAGCTAGAATGAAAACAAAAGACTATACACTATACAATGGTGTGCATGCCCTTGATTCTGAGAAAACAATCAAGGAAGATTTTCAAGTGCCTTCGATTCTAGATATGACCATGCTAAGCAATTTTGATACGTCTTTAACAACTGGTCATATGATTATTTCTCTTCTCCATCAAGTTGCTATCTGACCACATTTTTCAGGCTTATCCTTTGTGCCTATGTCAAGTTTTTCAACATCTCTCGAGGTTGCATCAAACATCAAAGTCCTAGGAAAAACAATCTACTTAGGATATCTGCATTGATCAATTTCATATTCCTTGAAAACAACATAGCTCATAGAGTTATCAACATCAATTTATGTGCAATACTTCATAAGAAGCATTGTTGGGGTCCTCAATGAGATATAACATTTTCTTTCACTAGGTAACTTCACAAGGCTGCCCTTAATTGGTATGGTGGCATAAGACATGTCCATTTGCACACTTCCACCCACACTAGCTGCCCACTTTCTGGATAGTAACATTCCCCACTTAGTAGGACAATCCACAATTACTACATTCAAAGTTAAGTACTTGCCTAGATACGCTACCAATTGCACTACTAAGCCTTTGACACATCCAACTACTGGCACCTCTCTTGAATCCATGACATAGATAAATTTCCCATAAGTTGTTGTTACTTTGAGATTCAACTCATTCATGACCTCAAGAGGCATTACATTACATGAGGCTCTGAATCAAACATACGGTTATGTAATGACTTATCCTTAATAATCGAGTAGGAAAAATGGATCCACCTTAGCCGAGACTCAACCAAAAAAGTTCCCAAATAAACCTCAGGTGGTTCACCCAATTCCTCCAATGCTTGTGGTTTTTCTAATTCTGCAATGGCAGGAGGAACCTCTACATTGTTTACATTTTTACCCTGGGTGACCTTTTCTTCTTTAAATCCCAAATATTCAAATGCTCTGTTCCTATGTTTAGGGATTCTAAGCAATTCAACAATAGGAACAAAATCTTGATTTGACTCAAGATTTGGGCTATGTCACAAGGAACATATTTGGGTAAGGAAGTGTTAGGAGGAAGGTTTACAAATTCATCTGATGGCATGGGATTTTTCACAATTTGAGCATGGGGAGGAACACAAGTTTTATTTGGGGTGAAAATTCCTTTTCCAGATGCATCTTTATTAGGGGTTTCCTTAGGGATATTGGTAAGCACTAGAATTTTTGGTTTAGCTTGAGGCCTGCCTTTGACAACTTTTCTCCTGGTATTATATATTTTTTTTGGCCAACTACTGCATTCATTAACAATTGTCTTGTCCTCTTCTGAAGGAATTCCTCCATCATACTTCTTAATCATTAATGCCCTTAAGTACTCAAAATCATTATTAGGCAACTCAAAAAGCTTATACCATATCATTCTCAAAAGCATTAATGGGAGGAAGAGGTAATACCCGGTGAATGCAATCCCAAATTTTTCAACAGTTCTAGCACTCATCAACTCAATTGAGGTTGCTCCCTATTGTGAACTTGTAGAGCAATCCATCATGCATGCATCATCATCATCACCATCTTCCTCAACTTCCTTTTCAATATCACATGGGGAATGGGGCAAGAAACAACTATCACACCACTCAATTTCATGAGCTTCTTCAACAAGCAACAACTCGGCAGCTAAAGGATCAGGCACCAATCTATTTTCTCTGGGGTTGGGGCTGTCTATTTCTTGATCCCATGGGCCCTTTACCCCTATCATCTGATCTATGATCACCTCTGGGATGATTTACAAATCTTTCTTGACCTTGTGGCTTGTGTTGACCTTGGGAACTTTGTCCAATCCCCTTCTCTGCTCTGGCCAATTTATAGGATATTTCCTTAACAGCTCGGCCAAAGTTTTTACAACCTCTTCTAGATCCATAGACTTACTTGACTGAGGCTTCTCTGGATTGATTAGCTTGATACCTTCCTCTTAGGAGGCTTACCAACTACTTTGATATTGTTTTCAATATGTAAAGCCATGGTGAAGGCATGCCTCAATGTTGTTGGGTTCTTATCCCTTCAAATAATAAGCAACCTTTTATCAAAAGCATCAAAGTATTTTATTAGACAGGAAACATCACTTGGCCTCAGGATTATAGGTAGCCTATTCAGAGTCTTATTGAATCGAGTATTGAAGTCATGAATAGATTCATTAGGATTCTTCTTAATATTTTCAAATTATGATAAAAGAAACCTAGGGTCTGTTTTATCTCCATACTGCAATCTAAAAGCATTCTTCATTTCTGTCCATGAATCAATGGAGTTGTCTAGCAAAGATTTATACTAGTCCCGTGCATCCTCCTCTAGAGTATGAATAAACAATTTTATGTACACATCCTCAAATTTGATCTCAAATTCTTCCATCATATTGACAAAAAGCTTTAAGTGTTGATCACCAATAATAGCATTATTTCCTTGAAATTTAGGCAGTCTATTTCTAACATCTTGGGGCACAACATTTGGATATCCAGCCATACCTCTGAAATCTATAGGACCAAAAGTGTTCACAATAAACGGGAGGGTGGGGGTTGGGCCATATTGTTTTGGGGAGGTGATCTTACAAGAGAAACATAATGATGAGGAGTGAGGGGTTTGTGGGGCACATGAATGCAATTCTTAGAATGAATGTTCTCTAAAAACTCTGTTTCTTGGAAGATCCTATCAGCTTTGGAAAACACAGGACATAATGAAACACAAAATTTTCAAATACAAATGAAGGACCCTCTCTAGTTGGAGAATTTAGATCTACAAAAAGACTACCTAATTCAAAAGAACTTGAGGAAGTATGGCAATCTTCAATGATAGGCTGATCAGTTTCCACAATTGATAACTCTTTTCTTGATTTATGATCTCCAACAACTTTCAGATTCTTCTTCCTTCATAATTTGTCTTTCCCAATTCTGGAAATAACCTTCTAGCAGTAGGGTATTTAATGAAGAAAGATCTTCCTTACAACTTTGCAAAGATTAGTGATAAATTTGATTGTGAGGTTAAGACATACGACATTTATCAAAAACAATTCAACATGGAGTTCGCCACTAAGGATTTTCACCTTAGTTGTGCAAATGCACTAAAATTGATCTATCAAATGTCTGTCAACACTAAATTCATGCAAAGCTTCATAGATCTGACCTTCCTTTACCCATATTTAACATTGATGATGTAAAATTAGTGCAAAAACCAACAGAAACTGGAAATATTACACAGAACTTGTAACTTGCATAAATCTTAAAGATCTAAACAAAGGATGACGTTTAAACAATGTATTTGCACTTAGATCATGTAAGAAACATTACCAGGGTTAGTATGTGTACACCTTTGTTCAAATAGTCCCAGAAACGGCACTAATCTAGTGTTGTTGCCGCACAAATAAGTCCGGAGTTCAAATAATCCCCGGCAACACTAATAAGTCCCCGTAAACGGGCGCCAAAAAGGTGTTGTTGCCACACAAATAATTCTCGAAGTTCAAATAATCCCTGCAATGCTAATAAGTCGCCGAAAATGGTGCCAAAAATGTGTTGGTACCCAAATTGATTCTCCCTTGGAAGCTAAGCAACATCATAGATTCAACAAGATACTCAGAGACAAATGAATCATAAGTCATTTTGTAGCCAGGGAAGGGATTCAAAGTTGGTTCTTTATCACTTGGGCGTTGGAGAAATGGATAACACCATATAAAAGGATTTGATCTATCCTCACTACTTTAGGCCGTGCCTTTCGACCAGGTGAGAGGACCCATTTTGTAACCTCTTTTTGGTGAAGGAGAATGAAGATATCCTTCTTTGCACAAATTTGAAAGGAAACCTTGAGAAAATATGATCAATGCACACAATTTAACTCTCACGAGTTGTCACTTCTAAAGAATGGTGATATTTTCTAAACAAGGTTAAGGTTACTAAAGACATTATGGAATCAGATTGCTTTTGCATATTTTGGCAGTAGAATTTATTCATTTGTGGACATACAGGGAAAACATGGGTAGTTCAGGTAGGATTCATTGTTTTTGAATAATTTTTGGTGGGAGATTAAGCAAGATAAACTTGATTTTCCAGATCTTTGAGAACCTTCACAACAATTGGAAAACTAAATGACAGAATGCTTCAGAATAGCTAAAATATTCCTTCAACCAGAAGGTGTGCATCAATGGAGGCCTATATTTGCACGGTTTCACACAATCTCCAAGAATTTAACACGAAGGCTTGAGATAAAGACTCAATTAAACATTAAAGACCCCTGGTTCCTCACGCCTAAGATACACTCAAAGGCTTACAAACAATCTTTATCAACAAAATGACAAGTAAAGTGATTTTAAATTGTTTATCTCATTACAAGATGAAGACTCTTCTCGTAATGAAATTGCAAATGCCACTAAACTATCACATGGATGAGATCCTGTGTGATTCAGAGGGATTTTAACACAAGATTTCAATAAGAACAAGAAATACTATTTGTAGACATTCTGAAATAAAGCAGACACAAATTTTCCCAAGATTAACACAGATTAATTTGAAGTTGATTAGATTCATCAGTAGGGAAGGTTTCTTGAACAATCTCAGAGCTTGTCAATGGTTGTACACTTGTAACCAACTTGACATGATCAAATCTAAAACATAAGAGATTAACTAGGTTTCTCAGATGGTCTCTCAGAAGATGGGCTTTCTCAAATTTTTCGTAAGAATTCAACCCCGACCATTTGCATGACTAAATCATGCTTTTTATAACACTCAATTTACATCCAAGCTTTTCCCCAAGAAAAGAATATTCGAGGAACCTTTGTTTGTTACATGTTTGATCATGATTTCTAGAAAATGACGTTTAATAGGTTTACAACAAAAAGTTTCCAGTTGTTCAAAAAGGTGAATCATTGCAAATATCTCCATCATTGTTTTAACTGGGGCACCCAATCATCTCCTTTGGCAACACGTTTTTCATCCTTTGTGCCGCAACCTCCATCATTTCATCCTTTTCCCATTCTTTCCTCTGCAACTTTTCTCTGCATCTAGCTTCTCTGGTAATTCACATTTTTGCAAGTGCCCGAGCAATTCCAACTTCAAAATATCAACCTTTACATTCCTTAGACTCATAAATTAAGCTCTAAATTCATTCAATTGCACTTTGCAGACAAAAAAACAAGGAATTTCATCAAAAAATGATGAAAAACAATGCATATTCGCATCTCC
This sequence comes from Taxus wallichiana var. yunnanensis, assembly GCA_018340775.1. Taxonomy (NCBI): domain Eukaryota; kingdom Viridiplantae; phylum Streptophyta; class Pinopsida; order Cupressales; family Taxaceae; genus Taxus; species Taxus wallichiana. Next base: position 834,572,893 of record CM031240.1, read on the forward strand.
AGGAGTCTTGGAGCAAAAATGGCGGCAAAATCAGATGTAATGCACAACAACCGTTGATTCTACCCTTTCTCAACTTTATATTAGAGCCATCCATGTGGAAAAATATGATTCAAAGCAGGCTTGGGGTTGCCTTTTACATTTTATGACTTTTGGAGAAAATGCACAATTTTCACATTTTGCCCCGCCCTCCGCCTTTGAAATATAGGCTCAACACGTGGCTTAATCTAGGCCTTTGATGGAGTCGTGGCTCATTTCTGCAATTTTACCCTTTTTAAAAAAAAGGCAAAATTTCCAATTTTCCTCCGCCGACCTGCCTTCCCGATTTTATCTTTTGATGTGGGCCCCAGGAGTTGCGGGTCAATTTATAACTTTGCTCCTTTTTTACAAAAGGAAAAAAACTTCAAAACGCCCTACGCGACCCACCTTCTACTTCTAACTTTTGAAATATGCCATGTGTCCTTCTTTGGGGTCAAAGTAAGACTTTTTCCCTGCGGGGTTGTGGATCAATTTATAACTTTTCTCCTTTTTTACAAAAGGGTAAAAAACTTCAAAATGCCTTGACGACTCGCCTTTCGCTTCTAACTTTTGAAATATGCCACATGTTCTTCTTCGGGGTCAAAGTAAGACTTTTTCCCTGCCTCTTCATTTTTTTTGGATAGCCAATCGAGACAATCAATCAAACCAATTCGCGGGACCAATTTGATATTTTTTACAAATGTGACCAAAGTGGCAAATTTCACCAAAAAGACCGTTGGGCCACATCCAATTAAGAATGAACACATATCTGAAGATGTTGAGATATAATTTGATGGGGAAAACACACCCATCCAACAGTAAGATGTAAGGGAGCTTCACCATTTGCGCCTAGAATTGAATTTTTCTTCAAGGAAAAAGAATTTACAAATAATTCATGGCTTGACAACAATCCACGACCATAGAGAAGGATTTACAATAACACCCTGGTAAAGATAAAACTTGTACGCATCCATTCGGGGAGATAGAAAATACGATGAACCAGGCAGATTGGGAAATTTTTAGAACAAACGGGGTGAGATCAAATTGAGCACCAACAGATACTTTGTCTTGTATGCTTTATATTCATACTTTTGTGAGTCAACAATCTACCTACAATGACATGATTGTGAACAGAATTATAGATATGCCTAATGTAATCTCACATTACTTACTCTATTTGGATATAGTAAGCAACATATCTAATACATTTCACACTCACACCTCAAGCTATTAGAAATGTCATCCTTCATATTATAGTGTAATTCCCTACTATAGATGAATTTTTATAAATTATTGATATTCTACCAACATGTGATCCAATTCCCAAATTGCCCTTAGATTCATGATATCGAGATTTTTATTCCAAATCTTTAATAGAACATCTAGGACATCTTTACAATTCAGTTTTACAATGTAGGATATTCCTTACGAGAATCCTTACACCATTTTCTAAACTCATCACTCGGGATCCTATTCATATCACATTTTCCATATTTTCCTCCTACAAACCCCCTCTTGAGTCCACCTTTGTATGAAATGAATATCTTAAGAATTTTTATAGCCTCTTCTTCAAGCATTATCTCCTATTCCTATCCTACATGATATAATAATGAGGCCCATTCCTTTGACAATTGTAGGTTCCATTTCTTCCCCTCACGATCCTACCACAAGATAGCACTTTTTAATGAATAAAAATATTCTAATAATACAAAAACATTCTAATAATCATAAAAACATTAAAATGTCACCTGAAATAAACAATTAGGACCTACATATGACTTGATTTGCTAGTTGTTTACATTACATTTTTTTGTCACATGGTTTGATAGATATTATATTCTTTTTACTCATTACATATATGCAGTTGTGATGTATTTGAGCTTGATGAAAGACATACATAAGAATTTACAATGCTTATAGATGATATGTCTTTCATCTTACCATCAAGCTAGAAATAATCTAAGAGAAACTCTTACACTAGGAAGTGTTATTATTTAATTACACAAAGTGTTATTTCACATTCTCATTATGCTCCTTTTCTATATTGTAATATATGTTACGGCATTTATTTAGACTAATGAAGTTAATACATGTTCCTTTTGCAAATCTAGTATCTCTTTACCTATGTGATTGTGGGCTATTATATACTAGTGTATTCACACTCTTCCTTGTATGTTTTTTTTTCATGTACGCATCCGATGAAATTTTCTATGCATGTGTACCCAACACATTGGTGTCCCTTGTTTGTGTATCTATTTCATTTTCTCATGCTTATTTTTGTGTGTGACACACTTGTGTCTCCTTTATGCGGTTCTTCGCCTTTAACATGATTAACATATGTGACATTACTTGTTGTAGTATTCTTCTATGCTTTCTTGTTTGTATGCTTATTTTCTAGAACTCTTACTTCCATGGTTTCTACCATGCACTCGTTTATAAGGAAACGATATCTATGGTGACCACCGGTAACATATTTTAATGCGATTCAATGTTGACTATATTCTACATTTGACGTGAACAAATTTCACTTTTTTCAAGTTGAGCGATCTTTTACACATCTTACTCACCTCAAAAGATGGGGCCTTTAGTGGGTTTATCACATGGATATCTATGAATTTAAAAACCATAAACAAAATATATAATCCGAATAGAATGGAAGATGGTATATATGCGTAGGAATAGTAATCGATCTGATTAGGATCATAGTTAACATAAGTAAATATGTTTAATAGGGGATAATATCATCCAAATTTATTGTCCAAGATGAATTTGATTTCATCATGGGAATTTTTCAGGAAAAAATATTTTTTGTTTGGGAACACACATACTTTTACAATTTTTTGATATAGAATTAAATGACATTTTCATAATCCATATCATGGTTTACTAAATTTTGGTATAAAATCCGAGGTGGGGGATGAGCATGACTACCTAAATACCTTTAGAATTCACACATCTTGGTCAACTATATAATAAATAGTATGGGGAACGAGACTCCTCATTATTATATATTCAACATTACATATTTGATACATTAGGACATTTCATAGTGGGGCATGAGTATACTTCATTTCCATTTGACTTTTATTTTATTTTAAATATTTGGTTCTAAATGTTTCGCAAAAGTGTGGTCCATAGGTATATATTTTTGGGATGACTATAAATCCATGTGATCCTCTTCTTCTCACTCTTTCTAGGATGGATAGACATCCTATGATACCCTTCCTCTTTATAGAAGGTTCTTTGGGGTGATTGGAAATCCATGTGATAACCTTCTTTGGTGTTGAGTCAAGTGTGGCTCTAACATATCCATTAGCAAGTTGGGGAATGATCACCCCCAATCCTCCAATGGCTTTGTTCCAATCCATCTCTTCAAGTGCTTCATCAAGGAGGTGTATCTCCTTCAGAAATACGAACATGATTACTCCTTCCTTGTTTTGTTCACTTTTCAAATTTGCAAGTAACAATTTTAATTTAAAAATTTCAAATACATTTTCAAAATTGAGTTCTATTTTTAATGGACATTGACTACACTATGTAACGGGTTTTCCTATGGAGATCAGTCAAAGTCAATAAAATCGAGCACCTTGAGTGAAGACAAAGTGTGTCTACACACTTGGGTATATTTTCTTACAAGAAAGAAAATTTCATTTCCCGATTTCAGGTGGGGAAAATGTAGAAACCTAAATTTGATAATTTATCATTTGATAATGGAAGCATTGGATTAATCCCTAAATCGCAACATTGTGCACCTAGGGTTTCATAGAAAGACATATTTCAAAGGCCCACACATGCACATAAAGTCATCAAATACCATTACTTCACCTTATGGAACCGCCAAACATGTACGAAAGTGTTAAATGGTTCTATGCACATTCAATAGTTTTTTCTTTCGCCAATTCTTCCCGTCGCATCATTCGTCGGTATGTACATTTCATTTCTATTACATTTCATTTCATTTCGAGTGTTAATCAAAGGTAGAGAAAATCTATTTATTCCCCTGCATTGATCGCAAGCATTCAATTTCATATTCATTTACAGGTACAAGGAAGCGGCCATGGCTCTGTCTCTGCAAGAATATGTTATACACAGCGGGGGAATCCAAATGGCATTGATAGGAGCAATCCTGTTTGGAGATTTGAAGGATAACAACACACTCCTCTGCCAAAATTGGTGGGTTGTTCTCCTCATTTCTGCCATTGTTTTCACTAGAATGTTCGTATTGCTCGCTGACGAATGCATTACTCAGTTCAACGAGGCCGCACAGATGAACGGACCATTTCGTGAGAATTTTAAGCTGTATTTGATCCATTTGAAACAGCTTTGGAAAGAAATTATTCTCATCTCTCTCTACATCGTCTTCTCGGCAGTGATTTTAAAAGCTAGCTATTCCCTTCGCGGACTATGTAAGCCATGAGTTTTTCAGAGGTCTCGTCCATCTAATTAATACTGCTATGAGTTTTTCAGAGGTCTCGTTCGTCTAATTAATACTGCTGGGGCTCCGTCTCTTGAAGAAGAGTTTTAAGTTCGGTTGGTAGTGTTTATGTTTGATTTCCATTGTTATGAGTTGTTGTTAGGCAATATTCAGACGACCAGTTGTGAGTAGTGTCATCCTCCAGTCGCGAATACCAGTCGCAAAACCTGTGATCCTCCAAACAAATACCAATCACAAAACCTGTGATCCCCCAAATATGAGGGCAAAATACTGTTCTTTCCTCCATTCGCAAGGGTAGGAGAAGTCGTTTATGACGGAAATATACTTGTGGAAGACCAATAGTGAGGGAAGAAGATTTGGTGGCTTTTGGGTATTTCTGCGAAATACATCTGCTGACGGTGTATATCTTTGCCAAGTCTGCAGTGTGCACATATAGAGGATTTTCTCCTTCATTGATTTCCACGTTTTTTTAATTCTGCATTGAAGCCCATTTAATTTTGAATAATAAATGGCAAATATTTCAAACATGATTCTGTCAGACTCGCAAAAGTAAATGGGCACGAATTTCAATGTATGGAGTCATAAGATTCTAACGCTTGAAAAATTTCGAGATTGTGATAAAATAATCACAGGCAACGAAGGTAGACCTGTTGCCAACTTTGTTGATTATGATAGAAGTCATAAGGAAGTTCTATTACTTCTCAAGTTGTCGGTTTCGGATGATATGATACCGGAAGTGCGGAATGCCATTGTGGCAAGCATGTTGTGGATGAGTCTAAAAGAAAATATCATACATCAGAGAAAGGATGAGTTTTATACCTAAAGAATACATTGTTTGCTTTGAAGTTTCAAGAAGATGGATCGTTGTCTAAGCACACTTTGATCCCTTCGGATGAAAGACCTCTAAGACTAGTTATCTTCCATCAATAGAAAGGTGGTTCGATGATAATATGGTAGCGGCTTGAGTCTTGGGTTTGCTCCCCAAGGTCTCGCATTGTTTACCGATTTCCCGGATTAATCCTATGCACGTGGCTTGTGCGGGTCTTTGCGTGCATCCTCAAGGACTAGTCTCTACTTCTTGTCCCCAACTTGGCAATAAAAAGTAAGTCCAAGGTAAGGTGGGTTTTATAATATATGCTGCTCGCTCTGGTCTTCATATGTTATCGAGTTCAATCCACTTTGGGATTTTATTTTGTACCACGTGTTTACTTTTAAATTTCTATAATTGATATATTGTGATTCTTCCTTGAAATATTGTGATTCTTCACCTTTTCACACTTTTTCTCTTTATCAAAACAGATATGGGAATAAACAAGCCTAACCATTGGATCGATATCAGTTAGGGATCTAAGATTATAAATTATTTACGGGTTTCCAAAAAGAAAAAGAGTTTTATCATAATATGCACTAGGTTAGAGGTTAAATCAATTAACATGTTCTCCAAATCTTGTACTTAAGGGTGAAATAAATGTTTTTTACTTAATAAAATTTGGTAGGGTTAAAAATAGGATATGTATTTATATTAATTAATTTAATATCAATGTGAATACCAGAATATACCTATTTAGTAATTTACAAAATAGATTGATAAATAAAAGCGGTAAATGAAATAATATTGAAGAAGGGAGATGTACTTGGCTATTATATATTCCCAAAATTTGATCCAGTAATGGTAGAAGGATAAAACGATTGAGTTGACCTAAATAGGTATCATTTCTACACTTGGGAGTGAAACATCAATAGGGAGGAAACTGTCAAATATGTATGGAATTATTTGGTGCTTCCATTTAGTTTGGCAGTTCCATACAACAAAGTGCTGACATTATGTAACATTTTGTGTTGTACAAGTATTTGAAATATGTATTTTTGTAGAATTCAAGGTGTCACACATGTGCGAAACCATTTGTATGACCTAAAATAGATTCAAATCCTAATCATAGGTAAGTTATCTGATGAAAATGTTAGTAATTAGTTTGAAGTGTAATCTGTAAAACACCTAAATTGGTTATACTATGAAGTGGCCTCAAACCACATATATTTTTTCACGTGGAGATGTGAAATCTATATGGATGCAACTATCTTTGGAAATGTACACTTTATAATGCTTTGTAGTGGTTTGGTGTGCTTATTCTTCACTTGGATTTTGAAGCTTGTAACTTGGGAAGATAGACTCTTGAACTTCATATGGAATGCTTCAAACATGTGTTGGCGATTATCTAATGTTTTCTATTGTTTTAGGGGAATTTAAGATATCTTTGATTGATTTTTGGAATATATTTGCATGAGGATTTCTTGTAAATGTTAAGTGAGTATAAGTATCAACCTACATTGTTGGTGAACTTTCACTGCAAATCGCCACAGAACTAATTTGTTGCATTTTTCTAATTCTGACACATATTCCTTTGCCACCATGCTCGAACCACTAACCTATGTGATTTGCAAGGAACTAGATGGCATGCAAAAATTCCACATAGCTTCCTCCAAACTAATCGCATGTCATGCGTAGATGAAGTGAGGAGCTATCAAAACATTTTCTTCATTGTCTCCACCTATTAGCAACAAATGTGACACAAAAACCAATGCAATCTCCGCATTCACCCTTAGACGGCCATGGCCCTACAAATAACTATCCCCAACGATGCGTTTGATTCCTTTACCCATGAGATCGGAGGCAATTATGAAGATTTTCTTCAGCCAAGCAGGGGAGATAGGTTGTAGAAGGAGATTTCCTACATCTCGCCTCTAAGATACATGCTTGGATAGGGCATGGAAGCCATTAAGACAAACAAAGAAACCCTCAAAAGAACTAGAGCAGAGAGTAGAGAGAGGCATGGGAATAGAGGGCCCAAGATTTCCATAAAAAGACTTCCCATGTGCTGAAACTTAAATGAATTACTCATTTCCTTAAATGGCTTCACTTTCCAAAATGGTGTCTAATCCAGGCCATAAGGATTGATCATTATATATTATGGCATCATTCGCCTATGTCATCCCATGATTTTCCAGGTGATCCATTGTTGAGTTGGCCTCACGGAACACGTGTCCTATGTTCCAAGAATCCAGTTTGGTGAGCCAAAAGAGAGTGTTTGATATATAGAAATCTAGATTCCAATTGGAGGCCTCACCTAAAATGAGAGCTTAAATTATTACCTGTGAGTCACCCTCAATGAGCAGATGGGTACATCCACATTCCATAGCCCTTTTAATGCCGAACATTAGGGCTTGTGCCTCAGTTTGATTACATGTACCTTCTTGAAGGTGAAATGATTCGATGCTGACTAGTTCACCTAAAACATTATGAATGACACACCCGCACTTCGAAACCTTAGGTTTATGTTGTTCGAATCATGGACCCTTTAAATTGTTGATTGATCATGGAACATCCCCACTTCCTTGTTTAGAACCACAACACTTGATTTAAGATCGAGATTCAAGGCTAAAACACTTTGAAAATAAATCTAATCTACTCAATTTTACGGGGTTAAAGGTCAGAAATGAAAAAAAGGAAAAGTAAGGTGATTGCACCAAGAGAGAGTATTTTTAGACAATTTTTTGATCTTCACATTGGAAAGGGTTGATTTAGAAAAGATAAAACATCACAATCCAACTTCACCTCATCTTATTTAGACAAGGAAAATAAGATACCACAGACATAAAAGCATGTGTTTCCGTTTAGGAAACCAAATATATTTAATAGAAAGATCAAGCCTACTCAAATACACAATCAACAAATCACAACAATATATGATATACACATGTCATACATCCCTTTCTTTTCATGGTAGTTAATGATAATGCAACTTTATAATAGAGAGGATATAAAATTCCAACTGATATCTAAGATAATAACATCATTTTCCCACAGATTAAACAAGATGTTTTGAAATAAAGGTAGATTAGCCACTTCACACTAAGGAATTACTCATTCACAAGGCATGCATTAATTAACCATTAACAAAATGAATCAAATATTTCATGGAAAAATATTGTTTTGAAAATAATTGAAAGGCTCCAAAGTATTCAAAGCACTCTTCCAAGCTTGAAGAGTAATTTTCCCAATGATCTAAAAGTGTTTTTCAACTTCATATACTTAACTATTTATAAGTTTTTTAGGTTGAGCCATTACAGCTGAACCTTAACTAGCAAGTTACTAAAAATAGAATGTAATTAAATTCCAGGGAATAGGCTCCCATAAAAATAGCAAAGTTGTTGCAAACGTTTGACTAAGTCAACCTTGCAACTTTGACTGATCCAAAGCTAGGAACTGTCCTTTCATGGTCACCTAGCTTAGCTCGGTCCTGCAACATCTTTTTCCTCTTTGATTTTCTCTTGCTCTTTTACCCACGTAGTCATATGATGCTTGTAATCAATGAAACACTTAATGATTCCTTGTACTTCCTCTTCTTCCGGTCCACATGCGTAATGATTTACCATGTCCATTGTATTAATCTCTCTTGCCACTTTAGCTAGAAACGTTTTCAACTTAATCAAAACTTTCTTCAATTGACTTATGAAATTTTGGCATGAGACCAACCTATCAATTGAATCACTATTGAAAGTTCTAGTTACTTCATCATCTTTCTTTACCAAATCTTTGAAATTTGATTTAAGTTGATCCACTGGAAGAGCGTCAATATTCGCATTCAAAATTTTCCAATTGATAATATCAAAATCTTCTGAGATATCATTTAGACCATCCATTATTTCCACGCATTTATTATCCAATTTCTTGATCAAATCCTATAACACCTGGGATCTAAATTCCATACCTTTATGAAACTCAAACAATTTTGAAATATCATCAATTACTTCTCCTTGAAGAATTAAATATGGGTCCTCATCTCTAATCTCGCCCCATGAAGTCAAATTTAGATTTAGATTGTTGTTATCCTCAGAGAGGACTTCATCTAACCTACGAATGGAGGTCCTTTCAGTTCGCAAATCATAATATAATTCAACAACCTCTTTAATCAAAGGGTCAGCTTCCTGAAGCATGAGTTTTATTCTTCCATTCACGATCTTCCCTTCTGACCTATCTTTCCAATCTCATGATATGAAATATCATCCAGAGTGGGAGAAATTTTAAGAGCAGTTGTAGTTGAAGGATCAGCGGTTGGAGTGGGTTGTGTTACTTTCCTTAACAAAGAAGTGAGTTGTTCAACTTTTGCCTTTAGTTCATCTTTGGAAGCTTTATCTTTATCATACTTCTCCAACAAATTTCCGAGAGCCACTTGCACATCTCGTTTGGCACCTTCGTGTGTTGGCTTCCCTATTGAAAACCTAGAGATCTAGTAGTCCACTGTCGTGATAGTATCTTTATTCTTCCCCTCAACGAGGGTAGTAATTTCCATGAATCTCTCTCCTGATTGGCTTATAGATAAACTAGGGATGATATTTGGCCATTTGGCTTGTCTCTTCGGAGTAGGTTTTGTTGGTACCCAAATTGATTCTCCTTCAAAGTCTGAGCAACATCACAGGTTTAGTAGGAAGCTTAGAGATAGATAGATCATAATGAGTCATTTTGTAGCTGGGGATGGGATCTAACTAGCCCTTTTCACTCAGATGTGGAGAAATGGATAGCACCCTCAAGAGGATTTGATCTATCCTCACTACTTTATGGTTATGCCTTTCAACCAAGGTGAGAGAACCCTTTTGTATCTGTTGTTTGTGGAGGAGATGGAGATGTCCTTCCTTGTGAAATTATTAAGAAAACCTTGAAGAAAATATGATCAATGCAACAAAACCTAACTCTCACGAGTTGTCACTCTAGATAATGGAGATATTTTCTAAGCAAGGTTCAGGCCACTAAAGACAATGAAAACCTAATTGTTTCTGCATGTTTTGGTGGTAAAATTTTGCATTTGTATACACACATGACAAACATGGGTAGTATGGGTATGATTAATTGTTTTTGAATGAATTTGGTGGGAGGTGAAGTAGGATAAAGTTGATTATACTAGACCTTTGGAGGGACTTTACAATAATGAGCAACTTTACAACAGAAAGCTTTAGAATAGTCAAGACGTTCCTTCAACCAGAAGGTGTGCTTCAATGGAGGCCCAAATCAACATGTTTTCACATAATCTTTAAGACCCTAACACGAAGGCTTGAATTAGAGGACCCAATTAAACACTATAGTTTTTGATTAACCACGCCTAAGGTACACCCAAAGACTTACAGACAATCTTTATCAACAAATGATAGTGAATTGATTTTAAATTTGTTTATCTCATCCAAGATGAAGGATATTCTTGAAATGAAATTGCAGATACCATTAAACTATTATAGGGATGAAATCCTGTGTGATTTCACAAAAAATTTGAGTATAAGATTGTAATAGGAATGAATAAAACTATTTGAGACATTCTGAAATGAAGCACACACTAATTGTTTAGAGTTAACACAGAATAACTCAAATTTGATTAAACTTATTAGTAGGGGAAAGTTTCTAGAATAGTCTAAGAGCTTATCAATGGTGTACACTTGTAACCACCTTGACACGATCAAGTTTAACACAAAATAGATATACAAGTTTCTCAAACAGTCCCTCAAAAAGATGGGCTCTATCAAGCTTTCTCTTAGGAAATCAGTTTCTAACTCCTAACACTCTAGCATTCCAACCTCTAACCTCCAACCCTTTTTATGGAAAAATCATGCCTATTTATAACATTTTACAACAAAGCCTTTCCCCCAAAACCAAAGATAATGAGTGCACCAGTGCTCACCATGATCTCGATCGTGATTCCTAGAATCAGATCTGTAAAAAGTTGTCAGGTGCTTGGGGGTAGATCTCTTCGAGCCTCTCCCGCATTCAACTCCCTCTCCTAGTAGATCACTCTTCCCTTTACTCTCCAATCAATTCTGCCCCTAATTTGTCAAATCTAGTTCCTTGCGTGCTTGGGAAAAGAAAATGGAAGATAGGATCGAGCCCAGAAATCAGATCTCGTCTTAATGGTAAAAGATGTCCCCAGATTTTCCTCATCAAACCCAGATATCAACAGGTCTTTCGCATGCCAAGGAAAGAAAAATCAGGCGAATCCAACAACCAAATTGCATATTAATGATGAGAGACCTTTTAAGACATTCCTCACCAAACCAGGCCTCCAAATTAATGCTCCTCTTCATTTGGCATGCAGGAGACTCCAAGAAATGATAAAAAACCATAAGAATACGTATCCTGAGGAGCTCTAGAGTGAAAATGGTAGAAAAATTACATACAGATGCACAACTGCGATGTTGATTTCTATTTTGAATTTGGACCGTCCACGTGGGAGATCCATTTTAGAGTGGGCCTGTGGGTTCCCTTTTTTCCTTTTACAACTTTTGGAAAAATGTAAAATTTTCACATTTTTCTCCGCACCTCACCCTCGAGAAATGATCCTGACACGTGTCCTAAGGTGGGTCCTAAAGGAACCGCGGCCAAATTATGTTATTTCACCTCTTTTTTGGAAAAGGGAATTTTTTTCCAAATTTTCCCCGCAGCTCCGCCCTTCCACTTCTAGTCTCTGACGTGGGTCCCAGTGGAACCATGCTTCCTTTTTACTTTTAACTCCTTTTTCTCAAAAGGAAAATTTTTCCAATTTTCCTTTGAAGGTCCGCACCTCCGTCGTTGACCGGGAAAATTTTTGACTATTTTTTGCCAGGTTTGCGGGCCATTTTGATTTTTAATCCTTTTGGTAACAAGAGGCAAAAATACAAGTTGCCTCCGATGGTCCGCTCCCCACCCCTCGACTTTTCAAACTACCACGTGTCATAATGGTGCATCTTGAGATGGTCCCCAGAAGTTGAGACCTTGAAAGAGTGCGGGCTCACCACGTGTCCTGGCCTGGCAAGATTTGTATGAAGGTTTAAAGCTCAGTGGAAGGCACCATGTGTCAGGCTCTGAGGTAGTCTCCTTTGGCCGTTGAAAATTCCAAGAAAAATGTTAAGTGAGTGGAGGCCTCCAAGTGTTCTCCTGGCGCTTCTTTAAAGTAAACTTCAAGGGTCGGTCCTCAAACATGTGTGGTTTCTCCACGTGTCCCAGGACCCTTAAAACCTTTTGAAAAAGACTAAGTATGGGAAGCCCAGCGTGGAAGCCTCCACGTGTCTTCATGGCGTAATTTCAAAATGGTGCCCAAAGCGGAGACCCTGAATGAGCGTAGGCTAGCCACGTGTCCTGTTCCACCAAACTGTACCAGCTAAATAAAAATTTGTCTAAGTTCGGGTGAAGTAGTGGAAACCTCCACGTGTCCTCCCGGTGTAACTCCAAGGCCAAACCAAAAGTGAACTTTCAAATGAGCGTTGTTCTTCCACGTAGATAGGTTTTCAAGTTGAGGTGATTTATAAAATTATGAAGTACCCTGCCGAGCCGCATCCAACCAAAAGAGGCCACATTTCTCGTTGATGTAAGGATGCAAATTTAACCGGGAGAAATGCCCGTCAAACCGTAAAATGTAGAAAAAATGACCACACGAGCCTGGAGATGAAATTTTCTCCAAGGATAGAGAATTCAGAATCATTACAAAGCTCAAATACATTTCTCGAGCCACATCCATTCATTTTTCCTCAAGTATTTAGGGAAAAATGACAAGGACAACAAATCTCGACTGTGGAAAATGGAAAGAATGGGAGAGCCCGAGTATTTACACCCAAATACAGACCTTTTTAGATGGACAGGGGAACGAGGAAACACTTTTGGTTTTATACATGATCCTTGGTCCAGGAAAGGACTGATTACGGAAACAAAAGGAAGGCAAGGACCTCTCAGGCACAACACGGGAGATAATTTATGGCAGAGGCCATAAATTGATAAGTTTTTCAATGGAAAAATGGGGCGAGACTATTTTGAGAACCAACATCACCTCGACTCGGGGATGGGCACTCCTTGTGAGTGCCACAAGAACAAAGGTAGACCAAGTGCCAAAATATCCATTGGGCAAAGGAGTCAGCTTGCAGAGTAGAGAAACAAAGCCATCTCCAAAAAATGAATAGAGAAACTAACAAAAATAGGTCACCAAGGACCAGAGTGAGCGAAAACACAAAAGACAATAAAAACAACAAACTATACACTATACAAAAGATGTTCACCTTGATTCTGGGGAATCAATCCAAGAAATGTTTCAAATGCCTACCATTAACAAGAAATTTGAGAAATTCCCCATCTAAGTCCTTCAGGAAGAAGGTATGTTCACCAATTCTAATATCAATGGAGTAAGGGCCCATCCACAAAGTGTCAAATTTTCCATGCTTGCCCTTATCCTCACGCCTATTATCCCATAGTAGCACAAGATCCCCAACATTGAAAGCTCTGGGGGTGACCTTCTTGTTGAACAACTTCTTCAACTTCTCTCTAAACTTTATATGCCTTTGATGGGATGCCCTCCTTTCTTCATCAAGTTCAACAATCTGGTTAATACGGGCATCATATGGACTTACTTCTTGATCTTTCAGTTGTTGCATGAACTGATATGAGGATAATTACGTATCGTATGCGGGGAAGCAGGGCCTGAGTTCTATACACCAACTCAAATGGACTCTTTCCAGTGGCCCTTTTAACAGTAATTTGGTCAGCCTAGACAACAAATTTCAAATTCTCACCCCATTTTCTCTTGTTGAGCTCCAAGGTTCTTCTGATAATCTTTAGCAAATTTTTATTATTGGACTCAGCTTGTCCATTTCCTTGGGGATTATAATTAGAAGCATATGTCAAATTTATCCCATATTCTTTGCACATTGCCACCAAGGGTTTAGCTCTAAAGCTCATGGCATTGTCAACAACAACTTTGACTGGCACCCCAAACCTGCAGATGATATGGTTCAACATGAAGTCCATGACAATTTGGTGTGTTTCCCTTTTGGTGGGGATTGCCTCTACCCACTTGGTGAAGTAATCTGTGGCTACAAGAATCCACTTATGGCCAACACTTGAAGGGTTTGAAATCTCACCAATAAAGTCCATTCCCCATTGCTTAAATGGAGCTTCAATTGATACAGGCTATAAAGGAAGGGAGCCTAAAGCTTTCAATCTTCTAGAGAAGCACTGGAAACTCTCACATCTTATAACCAAAAGTGTTGCATCCTTGAAAAGAGTTGGCCACCAATAATCAGCCCTCAGGATCTTGTGTGTTGTGACCCTTCAGAAAAATTCCCCCACAAAATCCTCCATGGAGATCAACAATTATCTTGGGGGCTTCATATTCAATAATGCACCTTAAGAGGAATCCCTCTAGGTTCTTCCAAGCTAACCCATAATCAAGTAATGACATATTTATGGGAAGCCAACTTAAGGGCCCTTTTCTGGTTCTTACTCAAATACTCAGGGTAGTATAAATGTCTGAGATAGAAAATCACATCCTTGTACCACTCAGAACTCATTAGTTTCTCAAATACATCTCTCCTTCCTTCTCCTACCTCATTCACCTCAACAGTTTGCAAGTTTCTCTCATCCATAAGCTTAGCCAAGCCCAAACCTCTCACCAACTTCATGGTTTGGATATCCATATCATATTCTTGCAACTTGTTCACCCACATGCACCTTTTCTTGAGACTTCCATCTCTAATAAGATGTCTTTCACCATGGTGTGGGGAACATAAGAAAAAATATTAGAACTCAAAATGTAAGGCCTGAAAACCTTTGTTGCTTTTACCAAGGCAAATGTTTGTTTCTCCATAATAGTGTATTTCAGCTCAGCCCCTGAAATGCCTTAGTGAAAAAGGAAATTGGCCTCTCAGCCCCTTCATCATCCTTCTACAACAGGATAGATGCAATGGTGTTCTCTGAAGCAAAAGAGAATAGTTGAAAGGGCTTCTTATAATCTGGAGCTGCTAGAACAGGTGCATGCTTTAATGCCTCTTTAATCCCATTGAAAGCTTGAATGACATCCTCCTCCCACTTGATGACCTGGTCCTTCTTTAACATGGAGGTGATTGGAATGGTCAACTCAACAAAGTTTGAGATAAATCTTCTGATGAAGTTTATCTGCCCAAAGAAGGACTAGATTCCCTTCTTGGTTCTTGGAATTGGGACCTTGTTGATGGCCTCTACCCTTTCTAGATCAATCATCACTCCTTCTTGTGACACAATGTGACCAAGCAACTTTGCCTTCTACACTCCAAAATGGCACTTCTTTGGATTGAGTGAAATGCCATACTCTCTACATCTTATCAGCATATTTTCCAAGTGCAGCAAGTGATCACCTCACTTTCTAGATAACAATAAAATCATTGATGTAACCGGCAAAAGAAAAATCCATTGCTCTTTGAAAGGTTGCTCCAGCATTCATTAGACCAAAGGGCATCCTGACATACACATAAGTCCCCAAGGAGTGGTAAAGGATGTCTTAATTCTTTCTGATTCCTTCACCATAACTTGGTTATAACTAGAGAAACCATCCAGGGTAGAAAGTAGCTTAGAACCAAGTTACTAGCTGCAACATGTTTTCCATGTTTGGTAAAGGATAATTATCCTTCATTGATGCTCTGTTCAGATTTCTAAAATCCACACATAGCCTGATGTCACCATTCTTCTTTCTGATTGGTACTAGGTTTGTAACCCAAGAAGAATACCTTGTGGGCTGAATAATCCCTCCATCCCTCAACTTCTTCAGTTCCTCTTTCATATTAAGAGATAGGAGTGGATTGATTGGCCTCTGTTTCTACTTGAATGGTTTTGCATTGGACTCCAAGGGAATCTCATGTTGAAACAGATCCTCTCTTTATGCCTTCAACTTAGAATAAGTCCAAGACATGCAGTCTTGATACCTTTTCAGCAATTGAATGTAGGACTACTTCTCCTCCTTACTGAGATTGCTTCCTAACCAGATCTTCCTTGGTCTCTCCTTTGTGCCAAGGTAATGCTCATCAATATTCCTTGAGGCTACCATGCATTTACTAATAATGCAATCAACGTTATCAAAATTGGAATCAAGAGCAACCCGCCCTCTAGGAATGGTATTGGTTTTTAGTTGGATGATGCCTTTGCCAAACAAGGTTTCTTTACCTTCTGCTATGCACACTATTGGCTCCCAATCGATATTTTGATTAGAAAACTCTCCTTTATTCTGAAAAAATATTTTGACCTGAGCATCATCATCAAAAACCTGCCAATGCTTAATGTTGTCAGGTATAGATGGCCTTATTAGCACCTCAACATCATATTCACAATATGGGGAATCTATCACAATTATCAAACCGATGTCCCAACACAACAAGCATGTCTGCCAAATCATTGAACTTCCTATCATGATGCACAATGTTGAATGAATCAATCATCTCAGTGAGATCCCAAACTACATGTTTATATTGTTTCATTCGTTGATTTTTTGTGCCATACAATTTTATGACTTTCCTGACAATTAATTTTGAATATCTTTTAACAATGATGTCTTTAAAACCATATTTCCATGCAATCCTCAGACCTAACAATAGTGCCTCATACTCAAAGAATGTTATTAGTGCACTCAAAGTTGAGCTTGAAGGGAAAGACAAACTTTTCTTGGCCTGGAGAGATCAGAACAACACCAACACCATTTCCAAACTTGGAGCAAGCTCCATCAAAAAATAAAGTCCAAGGAGAGCTGCCTGCTCAAGACACTTGCATTCTTCAATCTTGTGCTCTTTTCCATCAACAAATCCTACAAAGTTATCAACATCAACACTTGTGTACAATATCTCATAGGATGCATTGTTGGGATCCTCAATAAGGTACAACATCTTCTTTTCCCCATAGAACTTGACAAGGTTCCCTCAATTGGGATGGTGGCATAGGACATATCCATTTGAACACTCCCACAAATACTTGCAGCCCAATTTCTAGATAACAACATACCCCACTTGGCTAGGCAGTCAACAATAACTACATCAAGCTTCAAATTCCTTCTGGATAGGTTGCAAGTTGCACCACCAAACCCTTCACACACCCCACCACTGGCACCTCTCTAGAATCCATAGCAATGCACTTCCCATATGCAACTATTACTTTGATATTCAGTTCATTCATAACTTCTAAAGGCATAACATTGCATGATGCCCCGAATCAAACATACAGTTGTGCAACAATCTATCCTTAATGATCAGGGTAGTGAAGAATGGATCCACATTCAGCTGAGAATCTACCAAGGATGTTCCCAAATAAACCTCAAGTGGTTCATCTAGCTCTTCTGATTTTGGTGGTGCCTCTAATTCTTCAATGACTGGTGGAGTCTCCACAATGTTTATATTTCTTCTTGGGGCATTCTTCTCCTCTTTCAGCCCCAAATACTCAAGAGCCCTCTTCTTGTGCTCAAGAATCCTAAGAAATTCAACAATTGGAACTGAGATCTTGATCTGACTCAAGACTTGGGCAATATCATAAGGGAAAGACTTTGGCAAGGCAACATTGAAAGGAAGGTTGACACACTCATTAGATGGCACAAGATTTTTGACAACTTGGGCATGAGGTGGGGTATGATTTTTGTTTGGGACAAGCAAGGCCCTTGGCAGATGCATCTTTCTTAGGAGTCTCTTTAGGAACATTTGAAAGCAATGGAGTTTTTGGCTTGGCTTGAGGCCCTATCCCTTTGACAACCCTACTTCTTGTGTTGTGTTCCTTTTCTTGAGCCACAACAACATTAATCAACAGCAATTACTTGTCCTCCTCAGATGGGATGCCTCCATCATACTTCTTTATCATTAAAGCCCTTAAATATTCAAAGTCATTATTGGGAAATTCAAAAGCTTGTACAACATCTACTTCTAAAGTATGAGAGGGAGGGAGAAAAGGTACCGGTGAATGCAATCCCAAAAATCAGCAACAGTTCTAGCACTTATCACTTCAGTTGAATTTTCCCCTTGTTGTAAGCTTGTGGAGCAACCCATCATACAAATATCATCATAAGCTTCTTCCTCTTCTTGTTGATCTTCCTCACATGGAGCATGGGGCATGAAACATCTATCACACCAATCAATGACATCTGTCTCCTCCACAATGGCAACTTTGGAAGCCAAAGGATCAGTACTGTTAGTGTAAATCAAGCAACACCCCTAAATGACCTTTAGATCTGCAAGTGAGAATTGGGTCATTTAGTGTGATTGCACAACATGGAATCTTTTCCCCAAGTGTGGGACTTGCAAAAATGGGAAAAAAACTCTCCAAATTAAAGGATGGTTCCTCTACTCCTCTGATCAGATGTATGCATGAAATTTGCAGAGGTTTAACTTAAAATTCTACTCTAATTCTGCCAAGGAGACAAGGATAGAAAGAAAAGAAGATAAAACTAAACTGACAAGGTGATACACCAAAGGAGTGGTGAACATTTATTTCTGTAGATTGACATAGATTATAAAAATGCAACACAAATCATGCAAAAATTGCTAAAATTGTAATGAAAGATTAGGATAGAGCAAACAACACAAGAAAGGATTGAAAATTCATTCACAGAGCTTGCATTGTCATTTCCATTTTTAAATACAATGCATTACAACAACAAGGAGGTAAAAAACATGTTGCAGTCCCTAAAAAGGTCTGATATTCCACAAATTCACTTGCCAAGGTGAAGGAGGGAGCCTGCAGAACATAAAAACATCCAACCCTTTACAAATGAGCCAAATCTGGCTTTTAACAATGAAAACCCGAGTTCAGGAAGGAGAAATGCGGGAAAATTGAAATGAATGATTAAACCACCAACTAGATCCATCAAAATATTATGGGTACCCTTAAAAGTTCATTCCCAAGATTTTTGACCATGCTGGAGAAGAAAGGAAGCCATACTGCATTAAAAATGGTGGTTGAATGTCGGTTCTCCTCTTTTCCCCATGCCAAAGGCATTTATCTCATTTTTCTCTCACTAAACTCCACCAAAAACAAAATTGAAAATTCCATCGTGTAGAGGACTTGATATCTTTCCAATGACACCAAAATCAAGAAAAATTGAGCTCTGGATGGAAAGATATGCCCCTCTGAAGATTTAGGACAAAACTGGGGAAAAATCAGGTCGGCGGGCCAAAACCTAAATTTTTTTCCCTTTTTTTTGAAATTGGGAAAAATTTCCCAAAAAGCTCCACGTGCCATGCCTCTCCGGGACATGTGTCACCACCTTATTTGCTATGGGCATGCGCTCCAAATTTTCCTTTGACACCACTGACCACTTTGGCAAAATTGCCAAATTCTCCCCATGCCCTTGACCTCTGCTAAGAACAGGACATGTGTCACCACCCTATTCACTTGCGGGGATTTAACAAAATTTCCATTTCCTCCTTGGCGGGCCTGTGGGCCAATTCTTTCCTTTGTGCCTTTTACTACTTTGGAAAAAAATCCAAAATTTACTCCGCCCTCCGACTCCCGCTGGTTTCATGGACACATGGCACACTTTGATTTGGCGTGGGCCTTAATCAAATTTCTTTCCTCTGTGGGCCCGCTGGGAAATTTTTTTCCTTTGCACCTTTTTTGACCACTTTTTCAACTTACCCCCACCGGTCTCGATCTCCACCGCCACCACGTGGCACATTCTCATTCATCTACGGGTTCAAACCATTTCTTTTCCTTCTCCTTGGCGGGCTTCGGGCAAAATTTTTCCTTTGTGCCCCGCCCACTCCTTGGCAATTTTTTCCAACTTACCTCCACTGACCTACCATTCCACTACCACGTGGCACATTCCTACTGGTTGTGGGCCTTCCCAAGGATAATTTCCCTCAAAAACTCCATCGAGCCATAACTTGCAAAATATGAGGAGTTAGAAGGAAAGTTTTACCTTTCTGGAAAGGTGAGAAAATTCTCTATCTGATGAAGCCATTTCCAGGTAATTTTGAGTGCTGAAAAGTGGAAAAATTCAATGAGGCACAAAATAAGGAAGGATGAAGGAAATTTAGCCAAAATAAGCAGGGGCTTATTTTGGATAACAATTTGGTGACTCAGAGGGATCATCTGCCTGCTGGATGAAGTGACCAGCTACTGAAGCAATCCATTGGGCAATGGAGTCATCAACTTAACTACTTGGTACTCTCAACTCATTAGAAAATTTCTAGAAAGAAGATTGTGAGAGTAGAACATCACTTGATCTGGAACATGGCCTACAAAGATGCATCCTTGGGACAACAAAGCTTGTGCCAAAGCACTTAGGGAAATGTAAAACTAAGCTACAACAAAACAATGTGCACAAGCACTTGGAGGAATGAAAATCTAAGCTAATATGTACAAGGTGAGGAGTTTCCCTTCTAGTAGCAATGCTTTAGATGGATTCCATTAACTGGAATCTATAGTTCTTCACCATCCAATGTAGACAATTGGAAGGCATTGTTGTTCTTACATTTTGTGACCATGTAGGGGCCACTCCAAATGGCATCAAACTTTGAATGCCTTCTGGCTTTTGCTTGGTCTCGCATCCCATTTCACCACTAAATCTCCAACTTGGAAGGTTCTAGCCTTATCTTTCCTATCAAAGGTTCTCTTGATCAAGGCTTTGTCCTTCTCCATTGTTTGGGCTGCATGCTCTCTCGATTTCTTGGAGTTCCAACAATTCTACATATCTAACCTCCATGGGTTCAAACTCTAACAATTCCAATTGCTTCATGAGTTCCAACGTTGGTAACTCAAGTGACATAGGAAAGATTGCCTCTCTTCCATAAACAAGTCTGAATGGAGAGTTACGGTGGATCTCTTGGGAGTTATCCTATCAGCCCATAAGGTTGATTTAAGTTTAGTGTGCCAAGTCTTTGATTTTCATCAAGAGTCCTCTTGATGATCTTTAATAGGTTCTTGTTGGTAGACTTAGCTTGGCCATTACCTTGAGGGTAATAATTTGATGAAGTGTTTAGATAGACCCATTCTTAACAGCCCATTCGGTTACCTTTGATCCTATGAATGCCAATGCATTATCGATATTATAGTGGTAGGTACACCAAATCTAGTTACGATCCCTCATAGAAGTCTAGAATGCTAGATTCATTTGCCTCTTTGAGTGCCACCGCCTCAATCCATTTGGTGAAGTAGTCATTCTTTGTTAGAATCCACTTGTGTCCTTGGCTTGAGTTTGGGTTAATGACTATAATGAAGTCCAAACCTCATTGCATGAATGGCTGGTCAACTGAAATTGGGTGTAATGGAAGGGCTAATATTTCCTTGCATGTGAAGAATGCACAATTTTCGCACCTCTTGATCCACGCATAACAATCACTAAACACCTTGGGCCAATAATAACTAGCATTCATAATCTTGAGGGTTGTCACTCTTGGAGAAAAATGACCCCCAACTGATCCATCATGGAACTCTTATAACATTCTCTTAATTTGATTTGTCCCAATGCATCTCAGCAACACTCCATTTATATCCCTTTTGAACAATATACCATCAACAAGTGTATATGGAATAGCCTGCAATCTGAAGTGTCTTCTCTTGGTTTTGTTCATCTCTGGAGGGCATAGGCCTATTTGTAAGAAGTGCATTATGTCTTGGGTCCAACAAGGAGTGAGCACACCACCATTCTCTTCTTGAACACCTCTTTGTTCTTGGTTGTCTTGCAATGCCAAAACAACATCCTTCCCATTGCTTGCTTCCATTGATTTGCTCAAGACCAGCTGCTCACACAATCCCTTTCCTCGGACCAGCTTGGTGACTTTGATCTCAATGTCATACTCCATGACACGAGTAATCCACCCTGCACATTTTTCATTTAGGTCTTTGTTGAGGAGGAAGTCCTTAACTCCCACATGAGAAACCAGCAGTTGAACCTTGTTTGAAACTAGATGCTTAAATTTCTTCAAGCTCCTAATCACTACAAGAACATGCTTCTCAATGAAGGAATACCTCACCTCATAGTCCTCCAAGCTTTGGCTAAAGAAGGCAATTGGCTGCTCTACATTTTCTTTGTTCTATTGTACTAAAATTGCAGAAATTGTATCATCACCGCCAAATGCATAAAGGATAAAATATTTAGAGAAATTTGGGTTAATGAGAGTTGGAGCTTGTGAGATAGCCTCTTTGATTGCCTCAAAACTTTCCTTACCTTTCATTTGTCCATTTGAAAGCCATACTTTTCTTCAACATCATAGTTATTGGCTTGACAAGGGCTGCAAAGTCTAGAAACAAACCTTCGAACAAAATTGATTCTTCCCAAGAAACTTTGAAGGGCCTTCTTGTGACTTGGTAATGGAAGTGCTTTTATTGCTTCAACCCTCTCTGGATCAATTGCTAATCCCTCTTTGGAAATAATGTGGCCTAGGAGCTTTCCTTCATGAGCTAGGAAAATACATTTTTTGGGATTCAAGGATACCCCAAATCTTCTACATCTTTGGAACACTTGTCTCAAATGAAAGAGATGATTTGCTGCACTTTTAGAAAATATAGTAATATCATCTAGGTATATCAACACTATTTTTTTGATCAATCCCTTGAACGCCATATCCATTGCCCTTTGGAAGGTAGCTCCGGCGTTAGACAACCCAAATGGCATTTTCCTATATGCATAGGTTCCCCATTTGGTGGTGAAGGCTGTTTTGAACTGATCATCCTCCTTTACCATGATCTGATTATACCCTGAATAACCATCTAGCAATGAAAACCTCTCAGAGCCAACAACAACTTGCAAAATCTGCTCCATAGAAGGAAGTGGGTAATGATCCTTGAGGGATGCTCTATTCAAATCTCTAAAGTCTACACACAATCTGATTTCTCCACTCTTCTTTCTAACTGGAACCAAGTTTGTAACCCAGCTTGAATTCTTGATGGGAAATATGATACTTGCCTCTATTAACTTATTCAACTCCTTCATGAGAGAGGCTCCATGTGTGGATTGACCGGTCTTTGTTTTTACTGATGGGTTTAGCACTTGGATCTAATTCAATTGTGTGTTGAGCTAGCTTGGGATTGAAACCTCTCAAGTCTTCATATCTCCAAGAAAATATATCCAGAAATCTTGGAAAAGTTGCATGAAATCATACCTTTCTTGCTTCGTTGCCACTTTACCAATTTGAAGTGATTTGCCTTCTCCCACCGAGATGGGCACTAAATCTTCTCCCTTGACTTGGATGTTTTCTTTCTCCTTCCTAAATTGATCATTAGGATTAAAGATGGACTCCAAAGTGACAAGTCCTTTTGGTAATTTGTTGGTTCTCAACTGTACCACTTGATCACCATATTGTTGTTCTAACTTTTTCCTGATTTTTGGTTGAGAACTCAACTTCTTCTTGCAAGAAATTGATGATTTGTTGGTCACTTTCAAACACTTGCCAAATTACATTATTTCTCGGCACTCGATGGCCTTACAATCACATGAATTTTTGTGCTGCGCTTTATCTTCCTTGATACTTTCCACAACATCAAAAGCTGCTCCAATCGCTCACTTTGCAAGTCTACCAAACAGCTTGGTTTTCTTTCCTAGGGATGGAGTTGATGCCAAAGCCTTCAAAATCCTCAATGAGGTCCCACACCCTATTCTTATAACTCTTGAGCGGGTCATTTTTGTAGCATGTTGTCCTTTAACTTGATTAACAATCAAGCTTGGTATCACCAAAGACTTGTAAGTTTTTGATACCTCTCTTTCTTGACTAATGCAATCCGTGTATCAAAGCTTCATATTCAGCAGTGTTGTTAGAACATGCAAACTTGAAATCTAAAAGCTGAATAATACTTAATGCCTTGAGGTGAAAGAAGCATAGCTCCCCCTGCACCTTGTCTACTTCTTGATCCATCAAAGAATAGCTACCATACCTCATTGTCATCTTTATGGTCTGGCTTGGTGATGTTAGGAATAGGCTGATTTTCTTCATGCATGTAATAAACTCCTAGTTCAGATTCCTCTATTTCCTTGTAGGGATCAAAAGCATGTACCTTGCTTGCCCATTCATCAAGAGTCAAATCTAGGATGCTTCCAACTTTGGTGTCAGCTTCATTTGTGCCTGGATAATCCTCTTGATCAAATGCTGAATAGTTGGCGTTGATTGGGCTTGGAGTATGAGGCTCAATGTGAAATTTTGCAATAGGTTCGGACCTGATTGTGGCCTTAGTTCCATATCTGGTCTGAAACAACATGTGTGATCAATCAGCAGATAAATATCCTCCAATTCTAGCTATGAAATCCCTTGACAAACATAGGGCAAAAAGTGGTGGTAAATCTATCACTGACACATATTGCAAAACAATGACATTGGGGCATGCATGTAAAGTGAGGCTCAAATATTTAATTACCCCTACTATTTTACTATCGCTGTCCCATCCAGTTGCACCACCCTTTGGATATGATTCATATTGGAGGCCTAGCTGATCAACTATTTTCTTGGGCATCACATAACTACTTGCCCTAGAATCAATCATACAATTGTGTACTAGTTTATCCCTAATGATCAATGAAACATAGAATGGAGGGGGCTTCAAAACTTTACCTTGTTGTCCTCCAAGCTTCCCCTCAGGCTAAGCAACATTTGTGAGTACCTTCTCTTGCATATGAGCTTGCTGATTTGAAGTTGACCAATTCTTCATGGCAGCTTGTAGTAGATCCCTTTGGCCTAGGATGGATAGTGATTCCCACATAGATATATTCACATTTGTCTTCTTCATTTGTTCAATGATGTTAAATGGGGATGAAACATCTCTTTTCTGCCCCTTAGCCTGCACACTCTTTTCTTGTACATGGGCTACAACAACTGGCATTTGAGCTGGTCTAGAAGGTGGCTTGGGCTGTCCTTGCACATTTGGAACTGCATTTTGCTTGCCAACACTTTGTGGAGTGATGGAAGGTTTTGGATCACATAGAGCTAATGACTTCCCTTCACCAATATTCCTCTTCTTTGACCATGTGTTAGTTGCTACATTTTGAGAAATTGTTTGATTCATACCACAAAAATCTTCAGCCTGCCAATTCACAAGTGTAGTCTCATTTGGAGTTGTATTTTGCTGAGATGTTCCTTGTTGTTGATTTATTTCTTGACTCACCTCACTCTCTATGCCAATTGCTGTCACCATCAAAGCTTGGTTCAAAGCACCATTGAAGCACATAGACTGGTTGTGAGGTTCATTGCATGGGAAACACTAATCATACTCTTGAGCTATATTATTTTGCACTGGCACTAAGGCTTTAGAGGTAGATGCAACATTGGGGTTATAGGGTAGAAATGGTCTATTGGCAGGAGGCCTTACTTGATTTTTATTTGTAGTTGGATTGGGTGGCCTATTAGGCTGAGTTTGAGACTGATAAGAAGGTCTAAAACTTTGGGCTTGCTACCTCTTGAGTGTAACTAGCTCATTACCTAAATTTTGTAATTGTTTCATGACTTTTTGAAGTTCATTTGAGGCACTAGAGGATGAAGTAGAAGTTTCATTTGAACTCTGATTTCTAGGAGTGGGAATAGGAGCTAAAGTAGGTTCTTGACTAGTGCTTGGGTTTTCCTAGTTTAGATATAAGGGCATGGGAGGCCTAGGTGCCATTTTACCAGCTTGGATCAAACAATTCTCAGCCCTAATGGTGATGCTATAATAAGTGCAGGTATATTTGCACCTCCCATGGATTGGATTAACATAGAAATATTAGAATTTAAAGCTTTGATATAGTATAAGAAAGCACCTTCATTTGTTTGCCTTCTTTGTCACACCGGGATTCTATCCCATATCCTTTGAAATTTGAAATTGAAGTCTGTTAGCTGCTCATTGGGAGCTCTCTTGATAGTTGTCAGTTGTTCCAATAGAGACAAATTATCTCCCTTTTCTCCAAACTGATCATGGAGAGAAATGCACAATTGGTTCCAATTTTGGATAGAGCCTACCCCAAGACTCCTAAACCATTGCAAGGCTTTCCCTTTGAATGAAGATGCCAAAAATTTGATAATAATTTTCATCTCAACAATCTCATGGATTGCACAAACATTAGCAATGTCTTTGACATGATCACCAGAGTGGTCTGATTTTCCCCAGTAAAGTATGGGATGTTCTTCAATGCTGTAATTGGAACTAGGTTTTGTGCATTGAGAGCAAGTGGGTTGCTACCAAGTGAAGTTGACATAAGGGTTGGGTTGTGCCATTCGATTGGCTTGAGAACCCTTGTTGATTGGGTGAAAGGTCTACGAGGTGGAGGAGTTGATAGAGTTCTATTTGGTGGAGATGGAGACCTTTGAATTCTTTTCCCTATCTCTTCTTCCTGGGGATAACTATAGATACTCGAAAATCCCTCTTCTCTAGCCCTTGACCTTGTTTGGATCCTTCTCATGAATCTTTAGACTTGGACTACTGAAACCAGTTGATTTTATCTCTTTGAAGTCGCTAGATGTGCAAATCAAGGCTCTTTTTAAGCAAGAAACTTACAACAAATGCACATCAACTTTTTGTAATGAAGATGAAGACCTCTAAGGTCCCACTGGATGTGCCAAAACTGTTAGTGCAAATCAGCAACACCCCCTAAATGACCTTCAGATCTGTGCAAGTGAGAATTGGGTCATTTAGTGTGATTGCACAACATGGAATATTTTCCCCAAGTGTGGGACTTGCAAAAATGGGAAAAACTCTCCAAATTAAAGGCTGGTTCCTCTACTCCTCTGATTAGATGTATGCATGAAATTTGCAGAGGTTTAACTCAAAATTATGCTCTAATTCTACCAAGGAGACAAGGATAGAAAGAAAAGAAGATAAAACTAAACTGACAAGGTGATACACCAAAGGAGTGGTGAACATCTATTTCTATAGATTGACACAAATTATAAAAATGCAACACAAATCATGCAAAAATTGCTAAAATTGTAATGAAAGATTAGGATAGAGCAAACAACACAAGAAAGGATTAAAAATTCATTCACAGAGCTTGCATTGTCATTTCCATTTTAAATACAGTGCATTACAATAGAAAGGAGGTAAAAACATGTTGCAGTCCCTAAAAAGGTCTGATATTCCACAAATTCACTTGCCAGGGTGAAGGAGGGAGCCTGCAGAACATAAAAATGTCCAACCCTTTACAAATGAGCCAAATTTGGCTTTTAACAATGAAAAATTGAGTTTAGGAAGGAGAAACATGGGAAAATTGAAATGAATGATTCAACCACTGACCAGATCCATCAAAATAGCATGGGTACCCTTAAAAGTTCATTCCCAAGATTTTTGACCATGCTGGAGAAGAATGGAAGCCATACTGCATTAAAAATGGTGGTTAAATGTCGGTTCTGCTCTTTTCCCCATGCCAAAGGCGTTTTTCTAATTTTTATCTCACTAAACTCCACCAAAAAACAAAATTTGAATATTCCATCATGTAGAGGACTTCAATAGATTTCTAATGACACCAAAATTGAGAAAACTGAGCTTTGGATTGGAAGATATGCCCCTCTTAAGATTTAGGGAAAAAATCGATCGGCGGGTGAAACCTAAATTTTTCCCTTTTTTTGAAATTGGGAAAAATTCCCAAAAAGCTCTACGCCTCACCACTCTAGGACATGTGTCACCACCTTATTTGTTGTGGCACGTGCTCCAAATTTTTCCTTTGACGCCGCTGACCACTTTGGCAAAATTGCCAAATTCTCCCCACACCCCCGACCTCCACCGAGAATAGGACACGTGTCACCACCCTATTCGCTCAGTGGGGATTTAACCAAAATTTCCATTTCCTCCTTGGTGGGCCTACGGGCCAATTCTTTCCTTTGCGCCTTCTACTACTTTGGAAAAAATCCAAAATTTACTCCGCCCCTCCGACTCCCGCCGGTTTCATGGACACGTGGCACACTTTGATTTGGTGCGGGCCTTAATCAACTTTCTTTCCTCTATGGGCCTCCGTGGGAAAAATTTCCTTTGCACCTTTTTTGACCACTTTTTCAACTTACTTACCCCTATTGGTCCGATCTCTGCCGCCACGTGGCACATTCTCATTTGTCTGCGGGTTCAAACCATTTCTTTTCCTTCTCCTTGTTGGGCTGCGGGCAAAATTTTTCCTTTGCGCCCGCTCACTCCTTGGTGATTTTTTCCAACTTACCTCCGCTGACCTGCCATTCCATTACCACATGGCACATTCCTATTAGTTGTGGGCCTTCCCAGGGAAAATTTCCCTCAAAAACTCCGCCGAGCCATAACTTGCAAAATACGAGGAGTTAGAAGGAAAATTTTACCTTTCTGGAAAGGTGAGAAAATTATCTATCTGATGAAGCCATTTCAGGTAATTTTGAGTGCTTGAAATGTGGAAAATTAGACTGAGGCACAAAATAAGGAAGGATGAAGGAAAGTTAGCCAAAATAAGTAGGTGCTTATCTTGGATAATAGTACCATTATGTTATCCGTAGTTTGGGACCTGCTATCATTTCCAAATCCAATAGGTCCCTTGCCTCTATCATCAGATCTTTGGTGATTTGTGAACCTGTCTTGGCCTTGTTGCTTGTGTTGACCTTGTGAGCTCGCCCAATCCCCTTTTCTTACCCGGGCTAATTTGTATGATATTTCTTTGACATCCCTTGCCAAAGTTTTCACAACTTCCTCCAAATCAGCAACCTTGCTTGTCTGAGGTTTTTCTAGGTTAATTAGTTTTACACCCTCCCTTTTTGGAGGCTTTCCAATTGCCTTGATGTTATTCTCAATTTGTAGGGCCATGGTGAATGCTTGCCTCAAATTAGTAGGGTTTTTGTCCCTCAAGTAGTAAGCAACATTTTTATCAAATGCATTTGAATATTTGATCAAACATGATTCATCACATGGCCTTATCCTAATAGGTAATCTCCTCAAGGTCTTATTAAACCTTGTGTTGAAATCATGTACTGACTCATTAGGATTCTTTTTATGTTTTCAAATTCTGTCAAAAGAAACCTAGGGTCAGTTCTATCACCATACTGCAATCTAAATGCATTGCTCATCTATCCAAGAATCAATGGAATTATCTGGAAAAGCTTTATACCAGTCCCTTGCATCCTCTTCCAAAGTATGGATAAATAGTTTGATATATACATCTTCATGTTCAATCTCAAAGTCTTCCATCATATTGATAAAAATCTTTAGATGTTGATCACCAATTATAGCGTTGTTTCCTTGGAACTTTGGTAGTCTATTCCTTACATCTTGAGGAATTGCATTTGGATAACCAACCATCCCTACAAAATTTATAGGTCCAAAGGTATTTACAACAAATGGAGGTCTAGGTGGGGGCAAGGCCATGTTGTTTTGAGGAGGTGACCTTGGAGGGGAGAAAAATTGATAAGGGGCAGAGGGTCTTTAAAACACAGGAGTATAACTTTCAAAATGGATATCCCCTAAAGGCCTAGTTTCTTGGAAATCCCTATCAACTTCTGAAAAGATAGGGGAAGAATGAGAAGAAAAATTTTCAAAATCAAATGAAGGCCCCTCTCCAACTAGAGAATTCAATTCCACAAAGAGGTTACCTGATTCAAAAGCACTCGAATGGTAGTCTTCAATGATATGCCGATCACTTTCATCAATGGAGATCCCTTTTCTTGTTTGTTGATCTCCAAAATCTCCAGGATTTTCTTCCTTCTAACTTTGATTTTCCTAGCTCTAGAAATAATGTCCTAGTAGGATCCCTAGCAAAGAAAGATCTTCTTCCTTCCAGCTTTGCAAATATTGGTAACAAATCTCACTTGATAGAGGTTAAGACACTAGTACTCATCAGGAATCAGATCAACAGGGAGTTGCCACTAAGGATTTCCACCTTAGTTGTGCAAATGCACTAAAATATGATCTATCAAATGTCTGTCAACACTAGCAACTAGAAATGGAAAGACTTGACTCTTCTTTACCCAGATTTATCAATGAAAGCTAGTGCACTAGGTGTAGAAACTAAAAGAGTTGCACATACACTTGTAACTTTGAAAACTTCTTACAAGCCCAAACACAAAATTATGTTTGAAAAGATGTATTAGCACTTTGAGCACACATAAAGTGTTTACCAGGGTCTGAATATGAACTACAATCACTATGTCCCCAGTAGCACACCAGTAAGGTGTTGGTACCCAAATTGATTCTCCTACAAAGCCTGAGCAACATCATAGGTTTAGCACGAATCTTAGAGACAGATAGATCATAATGAGTCATTTTGTAGATGGGATGGGATCTAACTAGCCCTTTTTCACTCAGATGTGGAGAAATGGATAGCACCCTCAAGAGGATTTGATTTATCCTCACTACTTTATGGTTGTGCCTTTCAACCAAGGTGGGAGAACCCTTTTGTAGCCTGTTGTTTGTGGAGGAGATGGAGATGTCCTTGTGAAATTATTAAGAAAACCTTGAAGAAAATATGATCAATGCAACAAAACCTAACTCTCACGAGTTGTCAACCTAGAGAATCTTTGGAGATATTTTCTAAGCAAGGTTTAGGCCACTAAAGACAATGAAAACCTGATTGTTTCTACATGTTTTGGTGGTAAAAATTTGAATTTGTATACACACATGACAAATAGGGGTAGTATGGGTATGATTAATTGTTTTTGAATGAATTTGTGGGAGGTGAAGTAGGATAAATTTGATTATACCAGACCTTTGGAGGGACTTTACAATAATGAGCAACTTTACAATGAAAGCTTCAAAATAGTCAAGACATTCCTTCAACTAGAAGGTGTGCTTCAATGGAGGCCCAAATCAACACGTTTTCACATAATATTTAAGACCCTAACACGAAGGCTTGAATTAGAGGACCCAATTAAACACTATAGTTTTTTATTAACCACGCCTAAGGTACACCCAAAGACTTACATATAATCTTTATCAAAAAATGACAGTGAGTTGATTTTAAATTTGTTTATCTCATCCAAGATGAAGGATATTCTTGAAATGAAATTTCGATACCATTAAACTGTCACAGGGACAAGATCCTATGTGATTTCACAAAAATTTCAGTATAATATTGCAATAGGAACGAATAAAACTATTTGCAGACATTCTAAAATGAAGCAGACACTAATTTTTCAGAGTTAACACAGAATAACTCAAATTTGATTAAACTTATTAGTAGGGGAAAGTTTCTAGAATAGTCTCAGAGCTTGTCAATGGCTGTACACTCGCAACCACCTTGACATGATCGAGTTTAACACAAAAGAGATATAAATGTTTCTCAAAAATTCCTCGAGAAAGATGGCTCTATCAAGATTTCTCTTAGGAAATCAGTTTCTAACTCCTAACACTCTAGCATACCAACCTCTAACCTCCAACCCTTTTTACAAAAAAATTATGCCTATTTATAACATTTTACAATAAAGCCTTTTCCCCCCCAAAACCAAAGACATTCGAGTGAACCCGTGCTCACCATGATCTCGATCGTGATTCCCAGAATCAGATCTGTAAAAAGTTGTCAGGTGCTCAGGGGGCAGATCTCTTTGAGCCTCTCCCACATTCAACTCCCTCTCCTAGTAGATCACTCTTCCCTTTACTCGCCAACCACTTCCGCCCCTAATATGTCAAATCTAGTTCCTTGTGTGCTCGGGAAAAGAAAATGGAAGATAGGATTAAGCCCAAAAATCAGATCTCATCTTAATGGTAAAAGACATCCCCAAATTTTCCTCATCAAACCCAGATATCAACAGGTATTTTGCATGCCAAGGAAAGAAAAATCAGGTGAATCCAACAGTCAGATTGCATATTAATGGTGAGAGACATTTTCAGACCTTCCCCACCAAACCAGGCCTCCAGATTAATGCTCCTCTTCATTTGGCGTGTAGGAGACTCCAAGAAATGATAAAAAACCATAAGAATACACATCCCTAGGAGCTCTGGAGTGAAAATGGTGGAAAAATCAGATACATATGCACAACTGACCATTGATTTCTATTTTGAATTTGGACTGTCCACATGGGAGATCCATTTTAGAGTGGGCCTGCATGGGTTCCTTTTTCCTTTTACAACTTTTGGAAAAATGTAAAATTTTCACATTTTTCTCCACACCTCCACCCTTGAGAAATGAGCCTGACACGTGTCCTAAGGTGGGTCCCAAAGGAACCGTGGCTAAATTATGCTATTTCACCTCTTTTTGGAAAAGGGAAAATTTTCCAAATTTTCCCACAACTCCACCCTTCCGCTTCTAGTCTCTAATGTGGGTCCCAGTGGAACCACACTTCCCTTTTTACTTTTAACTCCTTTTTCTCAAAAGGAAAATTTTCCAATTTTTCTCCAAAGGTCCACACCTCCGCTGTTGACCGAGGAAAATTTTGACTATTTTTGCTAGGTCTATGGGCCATTTTGATGTTTTAATCCTTTTGGTAACAAGAGGCAAAAATCCAAGTTGCCTCCAATGGTCTCCCCCCCCTCGACTTTTCAAACTACCACACGTCACAATGGCGCATCTTGAGATGGTCCCCAAAAGTTGAGACCTTGAAAGAGCGTGGGCTCACCACGTGTCCTGGCCTGACAAGATTTGTATGAAGGTTTAAAGCTCAGCGGAAGGCGCCATGTGTCAGGATCCGAGGCAGTCTCCTTTGGTCGTTGAAAATTCCAAGAAAAATGCAAAGTGAGTGGAGGCCTCTAAGTGTCCTCTTGGCACTTCTTTAAATTAAACTTCAAGGGATGGTCCTCAAACATGCGTGGTTTCTCCATGTGTCCTAGGACCCTTAAAACCTTTTTGAAAAAGACTAAGTATGGGAAGCCTGACGGAAGCCTCCACATGTCTTCATGGCGCAATTTCAAAATGGTGCCCAAAGTGGAGATCTTGAATGAGTGCGGGCTCACCACATGTCCTTGTTCCACCAAATTGTACCAGCTACATAAATATTTGTTTAAGTCCAGGCGAAGCAGTGGAAACCTCCACGTGTCCTCCCGCGCTGCAAGGCCAAACCAAAAAGTGAACTTTCAAATGAGCATTGTTCTTCCACGTAGATAGGTTTTCAAGTTGAGGAGATTTATAAAATTATGAAGTACCCCACCGAGCCGCATCCAACCAAAAGAGGCCACGTTTCTGTTGAGGTAAGGATGCAAATTTGACTAGGAGAAACGCTTGTCAAACCGTAAAATGCATAAAAACAACCACATGAGCCTGGAGATGAAATTTTCTCCAAGGATAGAGAATTCAGAAGCATTACAAAGCTCAAATGAATTTCTCTGAGCCACATCCATTCATTTTTCCTCAAGTATTTAGGGAAAAAATGACAAGGACAACAAATTCGATTGTGGAAAATGGAAAGAATGGGAGAGCCCAAGTTTTTACACCCAAATATAGACCTTTTCAGATGGACAAGGGGAACGAGGAAACAATTTTGGTTTTATACATGATCCTTGGTCCAAAAAAGGACTGATTACGACAACAAAAGGAAGGTAGGGACCTCTCATGCACAACACGGGGAGATAATTTATGGCAGGGGCCATAAATTGATAAATTTTTCAATGGAAAAATGGGGCGAGACTATTTTGAGCACCAATAGGTTCCAACACACTTAAATATATCACATCTACCATAAGTACCTTTTTTTTCTTTGGGGTTTGGTGATATAGCCATTATGGTATAAAAGATATAGATGAAAGTGGCATGGTTAATTGAGTACCTAGAGCACTAGATAAAAAAATAGCACTAGTAATATTGGTTGGCAATGAAATGGAGGTGGTAATGATAGATGGGGTGGATGTGAGAATAGCCTCAGGATTAGATGCAATGGGACTGGAATTTGAAATAGAAATAAATGAAAGTTGTTGAGACAATGAAGTGGAAACTGGAGACCCAATCATTTCCCCTACTGAGAGGATAGGAAGGGATGAAAATACTTGAGCCATGGATGGGGATGGAAAATAGATATGGGTGGAGAAGTAGAAGGTAATGATAGGGGAAGTGATAATGGCAGGGAAGGAGGGGGTAGCAGATTTTTTGACACAACTGGAGAATCAATAACTTCAACAACTTCTGATATTGATATTGCAGAAGACACAAAATTAGAAGTAGGAGCCTTGGAAAGGGAGGAACTTCTAACAACAAATGAAATCTTCCTAGGAGGTATATTGGCCTTAAGGGTAGACCTTTCTCCTTTTGTGGGTGTAGGGAGACTCATTGTTGGTTGGGATTTTTCCCTTATAGATTGATCTAACCCTTTGGGTGAAATTCCAAAGGTAGCCAACCAATCATATGTCCTTTGTAAAATGTGCCCCAAACCTTTCCTTAGTATTGCAATGCTCCTCTTGATACCAATCAATCCATGGCAAAGGTTGATTGGAAACAATATTACTCTTGTATATTAGATCCAACACTTCATCATCATCCTCCATTCCCTCTGGAATCTCCGCAATACCAAATTTTCAAATCTCATCCAAAGTCAATCTTTCATATTCTTATTTCCTGATGATAACCTCATCGACAGTGAATCCAAATATCCTCTAGTTGAGGCACATGAGAACTAGCTAAACCTGTTTCACTGAACTTACCCCAGTAGTCAAAGTTGGTTATGGGATGAAAGGTTAGAAAAGTAACTTCAGAAATTTATGCATCTACATTATTTTCTTTCTAAATTGGCACAAGTATATCTTTTGATTGAAATGGGAAACTGGACGCTCGCCTTATGTCATTTGTTTTATATTTTTGATAATCCAACAATTACTAAACCAATTCTAACAAAACCCATTTGTCATTAGGACATCTTCGTAAATTTCTAGGGGCACCCAAGAAACTGGGAATCTTGATGTATGTAAATGTTGGAAACTGAAGATAAATGGCTCCCACTCCGCATACTTCTTTAAAATCCTCATCAGAAATCCTTCGATTATACAAATTTTTGTCAAAATGATAAAGGAGAACAACGAAAAAGGCATCATTGACCTGTAGAAATGTTTTCTTCCCTCTTCCATCATGATTTGAGGATAAAATTCATAAATTTGTGATGTACTTCTAACATCTTTTGTATTTAAACCATTGAATTCCCCCATGGAAGCTGCAACATAAACCAAGAAATAATTCATGTAAAAGTTTTTGAAGAAAAGACATTACTCAATTGAAAACAAATTGAGCTACTGATATGCTCTCCCCATCGTATGAATTATTTGTTCTTTTTATGGTGGAAATATATAGGAACATCCATTCTTAAAACTCCCTCATCATGAAGCAAGACCTGAAACTCTACTCAACAACACAATAAGATCGTTTACTTCCTAGATGAAATCTAAGCAAAATATTGTCTTAAGAAGTTTGGTGACATTCTTGGCCAAGTAGCTCTTCATCATAAATTTTGTACACATTTCCGTTTCTTTGTCCCAATGTTCAATTGTAGCTTAGGTGAAATTTTTGCATACTCTTCAACATCTCGAAGTTTAAATAAATCTTTAAAGAAGTAGGTGTCCAGTCTAATTATGACCTTGTTGTCATCATTTTTACCGATCTAGAATCTTTATCAAAGTGGGCTACTACGGCCAAGATGAATTTAATACAATGCATGGATGCAAGAAAACTAGCAGCGAGCAAGCCCACTATCAAATATGGCCTGCATCAAGACTTCTTGTTAAGGGCCTTTAACCTTACCCAAAAGTATGGAAAATCTACTTGTCCAAGATCGGTATCCCCAATGTTTCCCAAATTTGAGGAAAGACATGAGTGAGAAGCAACTCCTAAAAATGTATACTTCATATTTTATTTTCCCTTTGATGAGGAGGTTGAAATTTAATTTGGAATTTGGAATCCGAATGGCCTTTTGAAATTTTGTAAAACTTTGAAATGTCAAAGTCTGAAAGTCCGTATACAACAACTCTAAAAAGGCTCTGGCTCCGAAGTACAAACCTCTAAAAACCCAAAAGGCGAGACCTCGAATCTCAAGAAAATCAGACCTCGAAAAGGAAAGTGTGAAATTGTGACCTTTGAATGTGAAAGTCTAAAAACAGGGAAACCTCTCGAAACTCGAAGGTCTGCCACGTGAACGAAATGCGAGTTCTAAAACTTAAAAGTCCTTGAACCTCCAAAATGGAAAGTTACAAAAAGACAACTATGAAAACCTAAAATTGCCGAAAGGCACAGAATGAAAATTGAATACTAGTGAAGATCTGGAATGAATTGGTATGTAATTTTGGACTAGATTCCTACACGAATTGGAATTTGCAGTTGTGGGAATCACATAACGTGGTTAAAGAAAAAATGGCAGATGATGAGGGTTCCGTTTCAAGCAAGAAAAGAAGAACAAATAAAATAAAAATAGACAAATAAAGAAAACCCCAAATAATCATAAACCAAAAAGAAATAACACAAAACAAATTTGCCTTGAAAATAATGTCTCGAAATTACAAAATGGTGTGGTAAAATCAGAGTGTTAGAGAAAAAGTTAGTTGAAAATGATAGGTAAAATTCAGTTTATATAGAAAAACCTAGAA
The DNA here is from genome assembly GCA_018340775.1 of Taxus wallichiana var. yunnanensis. Lineage (NCBI taxonomy): Eukaryota > Viridiplantae > Streptophyta > Pinopsida > Cupressales > Taxaceae > Taxus > Taxus wallichiana. The sequence goes on from CM031240.1 coordinate 834,609,516, forward strand.
TTAATGTTGGGAAGCCGACATGTGGGGGTAGTTGAAAATTAAATGGTCATAGAAGCTCGAAATTGTAAACCTCGAAACTCTGAAATGGAATGCGAGTTGTGTAATATGAAACCCAAAGTCGAAACCTTGAAAATCTGAAGTTCTGAAATTTGGAACTTGAGTTTCAGACTTTGAACTCGGGGGACAAAATTATCAAAAAAGTGATGTGAAACTTTCAAACCCAAAAGTCTGAAGTTCCAAAATTTTGGAACTTTGGGGTTTCAGACTTCGGAACTCAAACAAGGAATTTTTCAAAAAGGCAACGCATAACTCCGAAACCCAAAAGTCTGAAGTTGAAATTTCAGAACTTCAGAGTTTTGGACTTGAACTCGAGTCGAGAAAAGTGGAAACTGTCAAAGGTGATTCTAAAACCTGAAAGTCCGAAGTTCCAGAAAGGAATTTCAGACTTTTGGAATTCAGAACTCAAATCAAAAATTTCATTTCATAGTGGCTTCTTCAAAAAAACCTGAAAAAGAAAAACCTCTCTTAAGGTAAGATTTATAGGTTAACATTTTGGTGACCTCGAGGAATGCTTTCCTGCTAATGTTTACGCCAAAGTAGCCTTATATGAATCATTGGGAAAAAAGATTTCTAAAAGAAAAATACATTCAGGGCACACTCTAAACAAAATAAACAAAAAAGAAAACAACATGATGTGTAAGGCACTTGGAGGAATCGATCAAAACAAACATTGTAAAAATATAGAAACTGATGTGAACAGAAGGCCTTGAGATGAATCCCATCAACATGAATGGGAAATTCCTCTCCATTAATCCTTGATATTTAAAATTAATTTTATTCTTTGCAACTTGTGACAATATAAAGTCTGCTTAAGAGGGAATCAAATTTAGCATATATACTGGCTTTGCCCTATCAAGCATCCCATTTAAGAACCAAATCTCCTTCATGAAATTCCTTTTTGGATGCCCTTTTTCCAAAGATATTCTAACTTGATACTAGTGTTTTTCTAGGGTTTTCATTTCTTTATTCCTTGTTTCTTCTAACTCCATTAGTTCGAATACCTGATTGTCATTGAATCATTTTCCATAAGTTCCAATTGATGTGCCAATTCCAAAGAAGGTAATTCTAGAGATAGTGGGAGCTTAGCTTCCCTTCCATAAACTAACATGAAAGGTGAATTCTTAATAGCTCTTTTGGGAGTGATTCGATCCACCCACAGGGTGGTCTTGAGCTGAGTGTGCCAAGTTCTTCTATTGGTTTCCATTGTGCACTTGATGATCCATATGATATTTTTGTTAATTTAGCTAATCCATTTCCCTGTGGGTAGTAATTTGATGAGGTTTTGAGATAAACCCCATTCTTGACAACCCATTCAGTTAATTTTCAACTAAGGAATGCCATTGCATTGTCTGAAATTACCATAAATGGAACTCAAAATCATGTCATTATTCCCTCCAGAAAATCAAGAACAACCTTTTCATTTCCCTCTTTTAATGTCACGACCTATGTCCAATGGGTGAAATAATTTGTTGTAGTGAGAACCAATTTATGTCCATCACTATATGGAGGGTTAAACATCTAGATGAAATCTAATCCCCACTAGAAAAAAGGTTGGTCAACCTAAACTAGGTGAAGGGGAAGAGCCAAAAACCTCTATTTTCCTGTGAAAAAAGAACATTCCTTGCATTTTCTTACCTAGAGATGGACATCTTTAAACAAATCGGCCAATAGTAATCGGATTGCATGATCTTGATAGTAGTTGTTCGTGTAAAATAATGTCCTCCATATAAGCCATTGTGAAACTCTTCTAGTAACTTATTTACCTATTCCGGTACGACGCACTAAAGGAAAACACCATTCAAATCTCTTCGAAAGAGAACATTATCTAGTAGAACATATGGAATATATCGAATATGAAAGGTTTGTCTTTGATTTTTATTCATATTCACAATGTATGCTCCTAAGAAAAGGAAAATATTCATTTTGGATAACCAGTAAACCTCATCATCACCTTTATAAGTGTTTAAGAGCATCACGTTCTCATCACCTTTTGATTCCATGTCTACAGCAAGTTGTTGACACAAACCCTTACCTTTGAAAAGTTTGGTAACTTTGATATATATGTCATACTCCATAACCTTCGTGATCCATCCAACACACTTCTTATTCATCTCTTTGTTCAACAAAAATTACTTGACACCTGGATGAGACACCATTAGATGAATTTTTGGTGATCTCTCGAGGATGCTTGTCTGCTAAGCATTAGTCTAGTAGCCTTGTATATCTGTTATGCATGGAGTCATAATTGTCATTCTAAAACTTGATGTTGAACCATGAAACTCCTGACATCTAAATACCCAAACATTGTTACATCAAAACACACCGCGGAGTTCTAAACAAAACATATGTTGAATCGGAACATTATGGAACTTTATGGAGTACTGATTATTTTCTCCCTCTTGTGGAAATTCAACCTTCGATGCATTTTATAAGAGTAATGGTGAAACACAACACATACCAAAATTGAAAACCATACATGCTTCAAATGAAACATGCAGATTGTGTCAGGCACTTATTATGTTAAAATCAAACCTATTCCTATCCTATACTAACAAGAGGAATAGGTGAGCTAAATGAACCCTGAAACTAGTTGGGAAAAATAGCTTCCACTCCTTACAATGGGTAGCCATGTAGATAATGTGACAATGGACATGGATGAAACTGAAAGTGAAAAACTGAAACAAGCCCAATTCTCCACCGACTTGCCAAGGCATCAACTATAAAGAGAAAGTATCCCTCTTTTAGTCACTCTGCATTTGTTTTTAGAGACATAACAACTGATCCTAGGACTGTGAAACTCACCCTCACATTCTGAAGTAAATGTGAATGGTTGTGACTCTTCATTTGTCTTCAAAGAATCCAAATACCTTATGGGACATGGTTTGACCTTTTGAATATGACCGTTACTCCAAGCTTCAACTTTAACAAGAAAGTTTCCATGCAGACATCCTTGAAAAAGATGATTATCTATGATATGGTTTCTCTCTTGTTTCCCATTTACAAACAATTTATCTTCCACCTAGATGAATGGTACCGAAGTAATGTTCTCTTCATTTCCCTTTTATTTCTTCACAACAAGGATTTCCTCCACAACACGTAGCTCATCTAGATTGCTTGCAGCTTGTAATTGAGCCATTTTGAACCACTGCAAGTGCTTAAAGCTTGTTCATGCATGAGTTCCTCTTCTTCTAATTGGAGACAAAATCTTCCTACATTTTTAACCTTCTCATCCACCATAAAACCAAGGTTAAACTCCTTCATCCACTTGCTCTTGAGAACTACTAGAAACAATAGAATCTTTAAGAATATTTCCCTCCATCAGAGGTTCACTAAGAAAATCAAGACCCACAATTGGGAGAAAGAAACTTCCAATAATGTCATTTACATTCTAGGTTCTTGAAACTAATTTGGCCTCTTCCATGTGCTCATTTTCCTCTTCTTTCGATGAGTCATATGGAAGATTCAATTCCTCCAATTTTAGCTCAAGAAGATTATTATGAGAAACAGGTGGTTCTTGAATATTCCTTTGCAAAGAACTAGGCAATTTGTATTGAAGGATAAATAATGGAATAGCAGAAATGACTATTTCCATAGGTTCTTTTTCATCTAAACACTCCTCCATATCTGATAAATAGTATACCTCCCCCATTGTTCAGTTATGTCAAAGGTTCAAATTCCTTCACCATGATGCTCTCTGGGTTGGAATTTTATTTACCATAACCTTCTTCATCCTCCAACATAAATTTTGAAATATTAAACTCATCTAGGAAATAAGAACTTTGAAAAGATGAAGAGGGAAAAGAGTTTGAAACCTCAAAACCTACATGTTATTTTTTCACAACCTGAAGATCTTCACGTCTAACTGCATTATGTGTGAATGACCTTGGTGGAATAATACAACTTTCCAAAAGTTTTGTGAGCTCTTGACATGCATGGCAGTTAGGGTCATTACACTCATTGGAATTACCTGATACACTTGATATTCTTTCTTCTTCAAGCTTGCACATGTTCTTATTTTGGAATATTTGGGGCTAATGTTTTCTCTTCTACAACCAACTTTGCAACTTATGATGATTCAACCTCTTAGATGATATGGAACCAATATGAATATTGAATTTGAACAAGTATATTATTGGTCATCATTCACTCATGCTTGTTCTTATGCAAATTTAGTCTCCATCATCTATCCTTGAATCTCAACCTCAGATAGAGGCTGAGTTAGGAAGGGAACTTGCTTGACATTCAATCTTGCGGCCCAATCCTTCAGATATTTTGCAAGCTCATCTTTAATAAGCTCCTTAACCTTCTCCTCTTCTTTTTCATAAAATAGATTCGGGATTGTAAGAGGAGAGGTGGGCTAGGGCTCAAAAAATTCCCTCACTGTTTGAGGTGGCAAAGGGGGTACAAATTCTTGTCTTGGTTGCCTTTGTAGAAAAGAAGGAAATTTGGAAGAACACAAAACAAAATATTCATGATGGGATGGACATATATGAAATGAAGGAATGAAATTCTCATCTTGGGCAACTGGTGAAAATCTTGGAATTTGAGGTTTAGACTAAAATGACATTGATTGAGAGATGGAAAGAGAACTCTGAGGTGGTGGTGTAGGAGTTACCCATTGAAAAGGTTGTTTTGCATCAAACTCATAGGCCTCTATCTCTTCGATCCAACTTTGAAGTTGAGGTAGCAATTCAGTCATGAAACAATTATTTTCTTGCAAGCTATCAAACTTTGGCATAGGGCCAACCCATGGACAAGGTATCTTGAATCCGTTCCTTAATGTCTTCATTTGAGATGTAGCTCTGGACTTCACCATACCCATTTCCATTCTTTGCATCTTAAGATGCAACTCAGGATATTCATATGTATGATCACCTCCAGAATCTGCATATTCTTGCTCTTGGAAAACTACATAGTTAGGTGAAAAACCAAACTGACCATGACTTTTCTCAAAGGGATATGCATGCGCAACTTCTTTTCATCATAATATTGAACTGGAGGTGAACTCTAATAATTTGAAGATCGATTTTGTAAGCTCAGAGGCATGTTGAATGGGTAGTTCTGCTGTAAGTGGGAATTCCACTATGGGAATGAAGACATGATTGCATAGCTTTGTGAATGGGAGAAAAATTTGAAGATGTATAAGAAAAATAGATGGAAATAGGTGGAAAAATACAGTCTACAACTTAGAGAGTGGGTTACTTAGACCAATAGAGTCACCAGTTGTGCTTGGGTATACCTCTTAAGGCTGAAATTTCACTAAGAGCACAACAACTTAATGAAATGAAGTGAAAAAAATACACATACCTGTGAAATAAATGACTAAGATATATAATGGGATACCTGTGAAATGTAGAACTTTCAGACCATGTCCCACCGTAGGCATGAAAAATTGTTGTCACTTGGATCATGCACCCATTGAATCATTGATTGATCCCCTGCAACCTTGGAACATCCCCAAGGAAACAAGGTCCCACACCTTAGGGATGTTCCAATGTTGCACGGGATCAATCAATGATTCAATGGGTGCTCGATCCGAGTGAAAAAATTTCCCTTTGGAAGCCCCATCGAAGTTTAACTTGCAGAAACTAGGGGGTGGAGACCATCTGATCTAACTTCTTAGGTTGCTCTTTTTCTTCTTCATATTTGCATTGGTTACAAATAGATCCCGAGGAGGTGGCTTGATGAGAGGTCATACCTACCTAATCGAAGCATCCTAGATGGAAAAATTGGCCAAATTGTTGTAACTAGAACTCACATTTTTTGATATTGCCACTTAAAATTTTTGGATTTCAGATTGAACCCCAGAGAAGGGTTCCTTGAATAAGTCTAGATTCCTCTCCCACCAAATGTGCCAGATGAGAAGGAAATGACTACACACCCAAATGGATCCAAGGGAGTGATTTTTATTTAAGACTAGCCAAGATTCCAAGACATTTTAATTTTGGTGGAGGGGACCCAGGCCAAATTCAATTTTGAACACATGGAAATGTTCACATGTGTCTTCTTCATTTGATCGATGATGTTGAAAGGGGATGATCTGTCTTTTTTTTGTCCCTTACTTGGCGCAACCTTTTCTGGAGCTTGAACAGGTGCATGTGTTGCTATATAGGGTACCTTAGGCTGATTTTGCACATTTGGGCGTATTTGGTCTATCGACCCTTGTTGTGTAGGAGTGGGCTGAGAAATAACTAGATTAGATGGTTTCCCCTCTTCTATGCTTCTCTTCTTTGACCGTGTGTTGATAGCCACACCTTGAAAAGGTTGTTGGTTAACTCCACAGAAGTCTTCCATTTGCCAATTGGCCAACGTGGTTTCTATTGGAGGTGCTTCTTGTTGTGTTTCTTGCTATTGATTCCCTGCTTGGCTTGGTTCTTGAGACACACCAATGGTTTGCACCATCAAGGCTTGATTTAGTGCACCATTGAAACATTGACTGATTGTGAGGTAGATTGCAAGGGTAACACCAGTCGTACTCCTGTGCCATGTTGTTTTGTGTTGGAACCAAGGCTCTTGAGGATGTCATTACATTTGGATCATATGGTCAAAATGGCCTGGCAGCTTGAGGTTGTCCTGGTTTTGGTTTTGATTTGCAGCTTGAGCTGGTGGTCTATTTTATTGGTATGGGGGCCTAGCCTAGTACTGCGCTTGAGGTTGATACGGTCTAACACTTTGAGCTTGCTATCTTTTGATAGTCACCAGCTCATTTCCAAGGTTCTGTAGCTATTTCATAACCTCCTGCAATTCCTTTGAAGTATTTGAAGAAGTTGATGCCTCATTATTGCTTTGATTTCTAGGAGTTGGAATGGGATTCAACTCTGGTGCTTGACTGGTTGTAGGATTTCCCATATCCGGATAGAGAGGCATTGGTGGCCTTGGTGCAAGCTTGCCAGCTTGGATCAAACAGTTCTCTACTCTGATAGCTATGTCATAGGCCCCTGGCAGTGTTGTCCCTCCCATTGATTGGATCATCATGGCTATGTCTGAATTTATAGCCTTTAAGAAATAAAGGAATGCACCTTTGGCGGTTGGTCTAACAACTATTGGAATCATGTCCCATGTCCATTGGAATCTAAAATTGAAATATGTCATTTGTTCATTAGGAGCTCTTTTGATTATCGTCAGTTGTTCCAATAAAGACAAATTGTCTGCCCTCTCCTCGAATTGGTTGCAAAGAGCTAAACAAAGTTGGTTCCAATTCAGTAATAGACCCTGTTGTTAGGCTTCTAAACCACTGTAAGGCTTTACCTTTAAAAGATGAAGCCAACAACTTGACTGCAACATCCATTTCATTTATTTCATGGATTGCACATGCATTGGCAATATCCTGGATGTGGTCAATAGGAGTAGTATGATTTTCTCTGTGAAATAGGGGATATTCTTTAGTCTGCAACTGGAACCTGATTATGAGCATTTAAGGTGAGTGGACTACTACCCGTGAAATTGACAAAGGGATTCAGTGGTAGATGTGCCATTATGATTGGCTTAAGAACTTTGGTTGATGCAAGAAAAGGTCTACCAAGTGGAGGTGTAGACAAAGTCCAGTTAGGTGGAGATGGTGATCTTTGTGGTCCTCTTCCTCTCCTTCCCTCTGCTGGTGATAGTTGCAAGTAGAAAAATAGCCCCTCTTCTCGAGTATCAACCTGGTTCGAATTCTTCTCATGTGCTGGGAAAATTTTGCTACTACACTGCTGAATTCTATCCCTTTGGAGTCGGCAGATGTGTTAGAGAATGAGCCTCAAAAGGCTGGATTCTGCCAAGTTACACACCAAACCTGACAATATTAAAAATAGAATTTAAAACTTTGAAGGACCCGGAAGATACAGTTCTTCAATTCAGTTATGAGTCTCATTGTGTAGCTACTAATCCCCAAAAGGTACAGGTGAAACTCAGGTCATGCAAGGCAACTTACAAAACCGAAAAACACATTGTGTCGGAACTTGGGACATGCTCGACACCTGGGAAAACCAAAATACTAAAAACTATGAAATTTTGAAAGTCAAAATCTCAAAAATATAAGAATACCCTTTTGAAGATTATCCCCCGATCTATCAACTGGTGAAATTTTGACTTGTTTTGAGCAAGTTAAGCCTTTGAAAATTGATTTCGGAGTTCAGCCTGGAAGGTGAAAAAAATCCAAAATTGTAAAACTTGCAATTTCTAAGTCCAAATTTCTTGAAAATTCCTTCAAATCTTGTGGAATGACCTCTGGTCCCACTAGGCATGCCAAAAACTGTTGATGGTGAATCATAGCACCCCTAAATGTCTACAACTCGATGGGTTGAGACTCTCAGTGCGATTGCATAACATGGAGCTTTTCCCAAGTGTGGGACCTTGTGAATCGGGAAAGATCTTGAATGAAGGATGGTTCCTATTCCTCTATTCAGATGCACACATAAAAATGTAGAGGGTTTACTCAAAAACCTAATCTAACTTGCCAAGGAGACAGGGTAAGAAGATGCATAAAAATAAACCTAAACTAACAAAGGTGATGCACCGAGGAATGAAGAACACTTGTCTTGCCAATAAACACAAACCATTAAAATGCAATGCAAGATCATACACAGATAACAAATTTGTAGTGAAAGATCAGGAGGATGCAAATGAACATAGAGAGGGTTGAGAATCATCCACAGACATGTATTATTTTCTCCAAAGATTGATACAATACACTACAAAATGCCAAGAGGAAAAGTTGCATTTACAGTTTTAGATGGAGGTTTGAACTCCACAAATTCACCTGCCAAAGAGAAGAAGGGAGGGGAAAAACAAGAATGTCCAACCTTTAGAAATAAGCCCCTCCTTAAAATTTATAGGAAGAATGAGAGAGGGAAGAGAGAGGAATTCCAAATCTACCCCAACCACCTCCAAATTGTATTTAATTCATCTCATTATGGCGGTAGGTGAGAACCCTAGTAAACCCAAAAATGGTGAACTATATTTTGCATTTTTGAAGAAATTTTTCTCACCCAATTAAAGATATCTAGTCATAGTTGGATAGAGGACCTTGTAAGCTTTCCAAAAAGTCCAACCTTGCATGAATCTGAGCTCCCTATGAAAAGTTATGGCCATTTGAATATTTGGGTCAGGGTTTGCTTTCTGTCGGGTTTGGGGTGTCAACGCTCAAAATGTTGCACCTCCTGAAGATGCGCCTCGACACATCCATCCTCATGTCAACATACTCTTATGTGTGCCATAGGTGTTGAAAATTTCATGTTGACATCTTCTCGCTGCTGCCTCTAACTGCGCTTGGGCGTGGTTTTTTTCATGTTGACATCTTCTGCTCTGTGCCTCCAACCTGCGCCTGGGCGCGAATTTTTTCATGTCGACATCTTCTACTCTACACCTCCAACCTATGCCACCAAAGGTGTGCCTGGTTTTATTGGTGACGTAATAAATATCGGGCTTTGAGTTTCTTTGATTTCCATATTCTTTTGTTTGTCTATATTTACCCGAGGAGGGAGATATATACAACACTACCATCAATGTATTTTCCATGCTACTAATATGTTTTTAAATCTCGACGACATGTTACACAATATCTGATTACACAAATGCTATCACATTCCCCATCACCCCAAAGAAACATGATATTAATACCTCTAGTATATGTCCATCAACAATGCTTCCTATTTAAAAGAAATCTCCAAGCGTCGCTTCTGCACTTTCTATTTCTCCTATAGAGTTACCAATTTTTCATATAAATATCAACACCCACTCTTATTTATTGTGGCACAAATTCATAGATTTCTAATTAAAAAATACTAGTTCATAACAAATCTTTCTTAAATGTTTACACTAGTTCTTTCCTTTGACAAATGGGTATCCTTGTGTGTGATGTTAATCAAACACCTATCCATATTAGAGGGTTTAAAAAATCCCACTCACTACAATTGGTATCATCACTTTAGAAGTTCTAACTGGCCTTATCATGCCACCTACCACTATTCATATCTTGGACATATGTGCTCCTTTCAATATCCTCTTGGACGACAAACACTAGATTTAGGATATGAGAGCCACTTCATCTATGCCTAGTTAACATGTCAAAATGTTTTGAGATGTCCACCATGACATTAATATTTACACATATAAATATCCTTTCAAATATTGAAATGTTGAGTATTCTACTTCTAATGATCCTATTGTCACTCTATTAGTGCAACCCATTCCAATTGTCTAGCGACACACATATGTAGTTAGTGAATCAAGAAATTGTCATGATATTAAGACTCTTATAATCCCTTTGGCATCATATATTCCTTCTAATAAGTCATAAAAATTCATATCATATAATAAAGAAATATTAGTAATAATGAGCCTCCTACGCAAACATTATATGTGTCTTCACAAGGACATCCCACCATGGTTGTTTAACATACCCCAATAAATAAAATTGCACATGGGATTATTAAATAATTACCTTTAATTGAGTAACAAAGTGGCCTTACTACTAATGATGATCACGATGTTAACCCTTTTTTACTTTCCATTAATACTGTTGGTACCCAAATTGATTCTCCCTTGGAAGCTGAGCATCATCAAAGATTCAACAAGATAATCAGAGACAGATGAATCATAAGTTGTTTTGTAGCTGGGGAAGGGATTCAGGTTGGCTCTTATCACTCTCGGTCTTTGGAGAAATGGATAACACCATATAAAAGGATTTGATCTATCCTCACTACTTTAGGCCGTGCCTTTCGACCAGGGTGAGAGGACCCATTTTGTAACCTCTGTTGGTGAAGGAGAATGAAGATATCCTTCTTTGCACAAATTTGAAAGGAAATCTTGAGAAAATATGATCAATGCATCACAATTTAACTCTCACGAGTTGTCACTTCTAAAGAATGGTGATATTTTTTTGAGACAAGGTTAAGGTTACTAAAGACATTATGAAATCCGATTGCTTTTACATATTTTGGCAGTATAATTTATTCATTTGTGGACATATAGGGAAAACAGGGGTAGTTTCAAGGTAGGATTCATTGTTTTTGAATAATTTTTGGTGGGAGATTAAGCAAGATAAACTTGATTTTTCCAGATCTTTGAGAACCTTCACAACAATTGGAAAACTAAATGATAGAATGCTTCAGAATAGCTAAAATATTCCTTCAACTAGAAGGTGTGCATCAATGGAGGCCCAGATTTGCATGGTTTCACACAATCTCCAAGAATTTAACACGAAGGCTCGAGCTAAAGACTCAATTAAACATTAAAGACCCTGGTTCCTCACACCTAAGATACACTCAAAGGCTTACAGAACAATCTTTATCAATAAAATGACAGTAAATTGATTTTAAATTGTTTATCTCATTACAGGATGAAGGCTCTTCTCGTAATGAAATTGCAAATGCCACTAAACTATCACAGGGACGAGATCCTGTGTGATTCAGAGGGATTTTAACACAAGATTGCAATAGGAACAAGAAATACTATTTGCAGACATTCTGAAATAAAGCAGACACAAATTTGCCCAAGATTAACACAGATTAATTCAAAGTTGATTAGATTCATCAAGTAGGGGAAGGTTTCTTGAACAATCTCAGAGCTTGTTAATGGCTGTACACTTGCAACCAACTTGACATGATCAAATCTAAAACATAAGAGATTAACAAGTTTCTTAGATGGTCTCTCAAGAAGATGGGATTTCTCAAATTTTCTCGTAAGAATTCAACCTCGACCATTTGCATGACTAAAGCATGCTTTTTATAACACTCAATTTACATCCAAGCTTTTCCCCAAGAAAATAATATTCGAGGAACCTTTGTTTGTTACATGTTTGATCATGATTTCCAGAAAATGACGTTTAATAGGTTTGCAACAAAAAGTTACCATTTGTTCAAAAAGGTGAATCATTGCAAATATCTCCATCATTGTTTTAATTGGGGCATCCAGTCATCTCCTCTAGCAACACATTTTTCATCCTTTGCATGCCTACAACCTCCATCATTTCATCCTTTTCCCATTCTTTCCTCTCGTAATTTCTTGTACATTCAAACTTTCTCGGTAATTTGCATTTTACAAGTGCCCAAGCAATTCCAACTTCAAAATATCAACCTTTACATTCCTTGGACTCACAAATTAAGCTCTAAATCCATTCAATTGCACTTTACAAGACAAAAATGACAAGGAATTTCATCAAAAAAGATGAAAAACAATGCGTATTCACATCTCAGGAGTCTTGGAGCAAAAATGGTGGCAAAAACAGATGCAATACACATCAACCATTGATTTAGCCCTTTCTTAACTTTAGATTAGATCCATCCACGTGGAAAATCTGATTTGAAGTGGGCTGGGGTTGCCTTTTGCATTTTATGACTTTTGGAGAAAATGTGCAATTTTCACATTTTGCCCCGCCCCTCCGCCTTTGAAATACGAGCTCGACACGTGGCTTAATCTGGGCCTTTGATGGAGTCGTGGCTCATTTATGTAATTTTACCCTTTTTAACAAAAAGGCAAAATTTCCAATTTTCCTCCACCGACCCACCTTCCTGATTTTATCTTTTGATGTGGGCCCTAGCGGAGTTGTGGGTCAATTTATAACTTTGCTCCTTTTTACAAAAGGGAAAAAAACTTCAAAATGCCCGTGACCCGCCTTCCGCTTCTAACTTTTGAAATATGTCACGTGTCCTTCTTCGGGGTCTGTTGGTGAGGAAATTTTTTGGTGGACAAACTTGTGGATTCCTTGCCAATGCTCTAGGAATCTAAGTCCCTCTACTTAACTGGTGCAGCTACCATATATGCATGCGCGAGAAAATGTGGATTTCTATGGTGGCCTTTCGGCCGGGGATCCAACAAGGGCACTCCACTGACCCTGTGACAAAGCTTGCAGATACTTGTAAGAGAGAACTTTGTCTAAAAGTGGGAAAGGGAGTGAGAAAAGAGGTAGGAGAACTAATGTTGCAGGTAGGAAATCAGATTCCTGCACACACTAGTTAGAAAATTCATCACATGCATTCATGGGAAGAAACAACCCTGCAAATGGCAACAAGATGAGATAAGATTGTGAACTCAAAGTTTCTAAAATCTCCTCATCAAAGAGGCTAAAAATCCTTCTTCTTGTATTGATGCTTAATCAAAAGTTGTACATAGTGGAGAAATGGAGGAAATTGAGAAAAGGGGGAAAATGGAAGAAAAATGGCTATCTCCTTTGTTCTCTCAAAGTACAATATACTCTTGAGTTTCTAAGATCAATTGCCAATGCTATGCAATGGCATGAAGAAGCCATTAAATCTCCTCCAAGAAATGGTTACAACTTCTTCTTTTTTAGCAAGAAATGGTTTATAATTTATTTTCAATCATTCGCGTCCATTCGGATTCTTGATTCGCGAAGAAACGCCAATGGTGGAAAAACAATTTTCATAATGCAGCCATTACACTTGTTTTGTAACTTTGAATTTGAACCATTCATCTTGCTTTTGAAACCTTAAATCAGAGTGTACACGTGGGAGAAATTTACTTGAACGGGCATAGAGGATGCCTTTTGCATTTTGTGCCTTTTGGAGAAATGGCATTTTGGAACATTTTGGCCCGCTCACCCGCTTTTGATATGGTCATGACACGTGGCTTCACTTGATTAGCAAAGGAGTCGCGGGTCACTTTTATAATTTTACCTTTTTTTATGTGGGCTTAAAAACACAAATTGCTCCATCGGCCCGCCTCCCTGCTTTGACCTTTGATGCGGGCTTGATATTTGACTTTCTCCCTTATACCCTGATCGAGGCTGCTGGTCACTTTTTAACTTTTTGCCTTTTTAAAAAGAGGCTCAAAAACACAAATTTCTCCACTGACCCACTTCTAATTAGGTATGTCCACGTACCCGTGGATGATGGAGCCAAAATTTGATGGGAAGAAAATGCCCATCGTTCCCAACTGTGGGAAAAAATTAGAGAAGAAGAAAACTCCACCATTTCGCGCCTGATTTTCAAATTTTCTTTCGTGAGCCGAGGAATTGAAAACAATACAAGGTTCAACGATCAAGGGCATAGAAATATTGACAATTTCATTCAAATGAGGACAACAATAAAATTTTCATGCATCAGATAGGAAAACGGAAAATTTATCAAAACAAGCAGACTGGGGATTTGAAACAACTCTAGGGCATGGATTTTTCTATCTCTTCGAACTTTCAACTTGGCTTAAATAATTTAGGAGGGTGAGAGCTCAAAATTTCAAATTTAACTTGGAAAACGAAAAGTGGTTTTTGGGAGACAACAATTGGCTCTAGCTTGGGGACATGACATGGATTGAGCATGGCGAAGACATGGTATGAGGATCCAGAATCTCAATTTTGGAGTGCCTTATCCATTGGGCCTTACAGAGTCATGTATAATTCTGAGAAAGAAATATTAGAAGAAGGAAACACACAAACACACAAAAGGAAGGAAACACACGACACACAATAGAAGGGGAAATAAAACCACACAACGGAAAGGGAAACACACCAAGAAATCACCTATGGTACAAGGCGGGGACAACCCACTTTCACTGATGATATAGTTTCAAGTATTGCCTACTTTGAGGCAATTCCAATGGCATTCCATCTAAGTATGAGAGGAGAAAAACATTCTCACCACAAGCTCCATGAATTTGGAATGGGCCGAGCCATAATGAATCAAACTTTCCATGGCTGCCCTTTGGTTCTCTTCTCTTGTCCCATAGCAGGAAAAAGTCTCCAACCTTGAATTCTCTTGCCTTGGCCCTCTTGTCAAAGATCTTCTTCACTTTCAATTGGTGTTCTTTGATTCGATCCACCACCTAGAATCTATTTTCCAGACTTCTTCTCAAGAAATAGGATCCTTTTTCTATGGAATCTTTCAATTGACCATATTCTATTTCTATAACTTGAGAGCTGACATGCTTTAACTCATCATTGAGTTAGAGTGGTAATGCAGCAGTCATTGAATGGTGCACGAATCATTAGACATACCTATCATTTTCTTAGGAGTGAACCCACAATTGTCATACAACCTTTTGTGCAATTCCTTTGATTTGCATTTAGAAATGGTCCTAATCTTATCCAATATAGTAGGAGAAGAATGGTAGGGAGCCAATAAAACCTTCCTCTCTTGAAAGAGGATAGCATTATCTCTGCTATAAGTGGCACCGAAATGGACTATGATATTCTCCACGACATGCTTGGTTGTTGGTATGAGAATGGATTCCACCCATTTGGTGCAAGTTTATTGTTTGAGTACATATGTGTGCCGCACTTGAGTGAGGTTCAAAACACAATGAATTCCAGCCCCCACTGTTGAAATGGTTCTTCAATAACCACATTCGAGTGGTAATGCAAAAGTCGCGGTCATCAATTGTTGGCATTGCATTTAGAAACCTAATCTTCGAGTATTTAGAAAGATGGTGGGCCAATAATACCTTCTTCGGAGATCTGTAAAGTGACCATTGCCAAAAAATGCCCACCACATGCTTGGTCATGGTATGCTTCAAGCAACTTTTCTTGTTGCTCTTTATCTACGTGGGGAGGCCTCTTTTGTAAAGCACATGATTCCAGATCACAAATTTAGCTGCCTTCAGCTTGAGTGTTCTCCTTTGCTTGTAATCAAGGTGGGGAGGGCATTCTCCATAAGTCAGGTAATAGGCAATATCAACATACCACTCATCAGTAGTGGTGACAAAGAGAACCAGTGGGTTGTCTTCTGAACAAGTTGAGCAAGTACATGTTTCTTCGCCATGTTGAACTTTGAGAGTTTCATCTTCAAGCAATCAACTTACACAAGCCATTTCCCCTTACCAAATTAGAAGGTTGAATCTCCAGGTCATACTCTTGAGTCTTTGCAATCCAATTTCCCCTCTTAGTTCCAGGGTCTTGCTGAGTCAAAATGGACTTGATTGCACTATCAGGGACCATCACCATTGTATGAGAATTGAGGATGTAAAACCTGAAGTTTTTTACATCCTTGACCACTGCATAGGCATGCTTCTCCAATTGGTTGTACTTTAGCTCATGCTTCTTCAAAGGACAACTCATGAAAGCAATAGGTGCTTCAACATCTTCATCATTTTTTTGAACAAGAACAACAAGAGAGTGTATGCTCTGATGCATAACAATACATGATGAATCTTTGTTAAAATATGGAGACACAAGGGTTGGAGCCTTGGCAATGGCTTTCTTGATCTCTTCAAATGTTTCCTTCCCTTCATTATTCCATTTGAAACTTTCTTGAGGTTTCATCATGGAAGTGATGTGCTTTGTCAATTCAACAAACTCAGGCACAAAACGACGAAGAAAGTTTACCTTTCCAAAGAATGAATGAACTCCCTTCTTGCTTGTGGGTAGGGCTAATGCTTGAATGGCTCTAATCCTCTCAGGATCAATGTGTGCTCCATGTTTTTTCACAATGTGCCCCAATAATTTGCCTTCTGTGACTCCAAAAATGCACTTTTTGGATTTAGTGATATGCCATGTTTCCTACACCTTGCAAGTACCTATTCCAAGTGATAGATATGATCTCCCCTCTTATTTGAAAATATTATGAGATCATCAAGATATATGATAATGCAATGCTTTAGATCTTTAAAGGCCAAATCCATCGCCCTTTGGAATGTAGCTCCTGCATTGATTAGGCCAAAAGGCATTCTATTGTAGGTAAAAGTGCCCCAAGGTGTTGTAAAGGCTGTCTTGGTGCGGTCTTCCTCTACCACTTTGATTTGATTGTATCTTGAGAATCCATTAAGTAATGAAAGCATTTCAGATCTGGTGACTGCTTGCAGGATATGGTCCATGATAGGAAGAGGATAATTGTCCTTGAGTGATGCCTGGTTCAGGTTGCGAAAATCTACACATATCCTTATTTCACCATTCTTCTTCCGCACTAGCACAATGTTATCCACCCACGTTGAATGGTGGATGGGAAAGATGATCCTTGTGTTAAGCATCTTCATTACCTCCTCCTTGATGGTATCAGCAATCTTTGGGTTGTATGACCTTTGTTTCTGCCTAAAGGGCTTAACACCCTGCTTCAAAGGAATTGAGTGATGCATTTATTTTTTGGTGGAAGGATTTGAGTTCATCATAAGAGTAGGCCAAGACATCGAGTATTTCTTGAGTAATGCAACAAACCTTCTTTTTTCTTCAAGTGAGCAACATTTTTCGATATTGACCATCCTTGGCTCCTCCGGGCACCAATGTTTTCTTTATCAAAATCAGCTGGGCACCTGAGAAGATTGCTTTTCTTTCTCTTGAATGAATTTGTCATGTTTATCAAAGAGGTCTTCTAAAGAGACTAGGCATTTGGGAATTTTGTTCCCTTTCAATTTGATTACTCCCTCATCATCAATCCCTTCAATTCCTTCTTTCTCTTCTTTAGGGACTGCTTCTCGGTGTGGATTTTCACCTCCTTTCAAAGAAGAGATTATTGAAATTATCCCTTTGCTCCAAAAAGGATAGAATTTGGTTATCATCATTGAAGACTTGCCGATGATTTGCATTGTCTGGTACACTAGGCTAGAATACCATTTCAATGGTCACTTTGTCTTTACCAAAAGAAGGATGAGGTGCCACTAGGGAAGTTGATACTATAAGAGAATCAACCTTTTAATTATGTTCCCTTAGAATAGCTTCAATGGAAAATGCATCAAAAGATTCAATGCAATCCCACACTCTTTTCGTAATGCTTGAGCCTTGGATTTTTCACCTGATATTGTTGGCGGACCTACTTTACCAAAATCTCTACATCACCTTTGCATCTCAGCTTCTTGATTCCCATGTCCTCTACTGCATTCATGCCTAAGAGCAATGCTTCATACTCTGCAGTGTTGTTTGTATTATCAAATTGCAACTTGTAGGCAAAAGGGTACACCTCATTAGAAGGAGAGTACAATACTACACCAGCTCCTGAACCTGCTCTAGAATGACTACCATCAAATTCCATTGTTTAAATTTGATCTTCCTCTTCCTCCATGAGAAGTGGCAAGTTCTCCTCTTTTTTTGATGTGAGGAAGTAGTTTCCTAGCCCACAATCTTGAAAGAGAATGTTTACTTTCGGATCATCAGAATTTCATACTGTGAACTTCATCTTTCTTACTGGTAGAAACTTCTTCATCTCTCCTTTTACTGGGATAGTTGTAGATGACCAATCCATTTTTATTTCTCCACCTAGGTCTCTGCAAAAACTTCTGCTCAAAAGCATACCAAAAGATGTTGGGATGTCTGCTACCAGTATGGTCAAGAGCACCTTCTTGTCTGGAAAATCAGCTAGTGCCACTTGTGCATCCTTGATTCTTCCTACCAATGGAACTTGTTTGGATTCCATTGAGTAGCATGTGCCATTTACCGAGTCAAAGTGAGGCCTAGAGCATTTGCAACTTTGGCTGGCATCACATTGTCTGAGGCTCAGAATCTATGATGCAATTATTTAGCTGGAAGCCTTTGATGAGGAGTGATAGGTAGAAAGGTTCAACTCTGTTGATGTTGGAGGCACTGAGGGCTAGCATGTTTTGGGAAGGTGGTGTGGATGGTGTGGGGAGTAAGCCTTTAGAATTTGGACTTGAAGAGATAGGGTTACCACCATGAACTGCATTGATGAATCTATCAAATTGGGTAGGATGTGTTTGTAGGTATTCTATTTCGGAGAGCTGGACTTTGGTTTTGCTTGCATGTTCTACAAAGTCAAATGGGGCAATGGTGGGTGAGGAAGAGGCTCCTAAAATGGAGGAAGATCTACATGGTAGAGACTTTTCTACTTTTGGTGTTGGGTTCTCTTTTTCAGATGTAACAATTGGCTTGGAAGGGGGTGAGGGTGTAGCCTTTGACTGAACTTTAGATGTTTTTGCAGGACCAACATTTAGAAGAGAATTATTCTTAGCAACTTTTGAGCTGGAAGAAGAATCAAATGACTTACTTGGTATAGTAGCATGCTCTTTGGCAACCAGTGAGTCTGGTTTTTCTTTGGCTGATTCCATGGAAGGTGGTAATGGTGATCCTCTATTGATGATTTTATTTTGTGTAACCTCTGGAGGAAAATCTTCTTTATTCTTCTTCTTATCCTTTCTTTGCAATTGTTGGGGCTGAAATCCCTTTCTTAGATTGAGCACGAGTGAAAACAACACATGAGAAACTTGGAACTTCTTCATCACCTTCATCTTCATCATCAACATACTCAATCAGGCCATTGTGCATATCAACTTCCTCAATCTCAAGATAGTTTTCATAATCTTCCATATTTTCTTCTTCAGTTTCATCAATTTCTACTTCCTCCTCTAGCTCTTTGGTGTCATAGATGGCATTGACTAGTGGTGCTTCAAGAGCAAGCCGACGAGGAGGTGGAGCAATCCTTGGCCTATCTGGAGGGTTTGGTCTCCTTGAAGCATTCGCATTGTGATCTGAGATAGCTACTTCTTCAAGGAAACCAAGTCATTTGCCATTTTTTGGAACATCGGATCTGTGGTGATAGAGTTTGAATTCGACCCTTTTGTTTCCCATTGGGGCCTTTCACCTTTCTAGAAAGGATTAGATCATCATCGGTTTCTATTGCAAAGTCTAGCTTGCCTCAATGTTCTTGGTTGGGATCTTCTGAGGAAGAAACCTACTTCTGATGGCAGAGCACTGATGAAAAACCTCTTCAAATTATTTTGGGAGGCACCACATCTTCAAGGATCCTTCTTATCACTCTATCATATCTTGCTACAAAGTCCCTCATTGACTCGGAGGTTTCTTTCTTCATTTGTACCAATTGGACCAAAAGATCCTGACAATCCTCTGTGCTCTTGAACCTGTGTTTGAATGCACTTCTTATATCCTCCCAATAGGGGATGAACCTCAGGGGTAGCATGTAGAACCATTCGACAAATTTCTCTTGAAGTGACTCCACAAAGAGTCAGACTGACACATCTTCATCCTCAACACCCAACACACCGCAAGTAATGATAAATGCTGCTACATGCTCTTTGGGAGTTGAGAACCATCCCCTCTAAATTTTGGGAAGTTTTTTTCTCGAGCCTCTCGGTAGCTCATGGAGTGGTTGAGCAAGAGCCAGTGGACCAGTGTTCCCTCCCCATGGTACATTAGGCCTACAGGCCTCACGATCATGTTCATGTTCATGTTCACAATCATGATCCCCATTCTATTTCTATTTCTAGCTTCCAACCTTGCTAAGGCTACGGCTTCTGATTCTTGCTCTTTCATCGCCTCGGCTTGAAGTCTCTCGATTTCTTTGAGTTGAGCTCTTATTTCTTCATCGGCTCTCGCCTCTCTTTCTCTAGCTTCTTCTTCGGTCTTCACGTCAGTGAAGTCTACAAGGTTCTCATTTATGTATGAAAATTCACCGTCAAAGGATTGGCAACACTCAAGTTCCCAACGTGACCGGTTGCTTGAAAAGGAAGCCTCTGGATTCTCGAGTAGCTCTTGTCTCCTTTGAAGTTCCTCAAAAATGGGATCAGTTTGTCCTCCTTGTCTCTATTTCTAGGTGAATCTTCTATCCGCTAGCTTGAAAATCTATGCTCTTCTTTTGCGGTGTTGGGATTTGTCTTTGCCTCTCCAATTCAACAAGCGCGCATTCTTCTTCAAGGTCCAGAATTCTTGTGGCAATGAAGTAGTGATTGGCACTTTGTCTATTATGCCAGATAGCTTCCCTCAAATCTGAAGCAACATCTTCTTGGATGTGGAAGAGAAATTTGGGTCTTTCAATAGGAGGGTTTCTTGGAATAGCCATGATTTGAATCCATGTGGCTCATATAGCCATTCAAATTCCAGAAATTTTTCTCTTTTTTTTGAATTTTGAATTTTCTGACCTTGCGGTCGCATTCAAGTGCAGATGTTGCTAAATCTACCCCATGGTGGGTGCCAAAAACTGTTGGCGAGGAAATTTTTGGGTGGAAAAACTTGTGGATTCCTTGCCAATGCTCTGGGAATCTAAGTCCCTCTACTTAACCGGTGCAGCTACCGTATATGCATGTGCGAAAAAAATGTGGATTTTGTGGTGGCCTTTTGGCCGGGGATCCAACAGGGGCACTCCACTGACCCTGTGGCAAAGCTTGTAGATACTTGCAAGAGATAAATTTGTCTAAAAGTGGGAAAGGGAGTGAGAAAAGAGGTAGGAGAACTAATTTTGCAGGTAGGAAATCAGATTCTGCACACACTAGTTAGAAAATTCATCACATGCATTCATGGGAAGAAACAACCCTGCAAATGGCAACAAGATGAGATAAGATTGTGAACTCAAAGTTTCTAAAATCTCCTCATCAAAGAGGCTACAAAATCCTTCTTCTTGTATTGATGCTTAATCAGAAGTTGTACATAGTGGAGAAATGGAGGAAATTGAGAAAAGGGGGAAAATGGAAGAAAAATGGCTATCTCCTTTGTTCTCTCAAAGTATAATATACTCTTGAGTTTACAAGATCAATTGCCAACGCTCTCTGTAATGGTGTGAAGAAGCCATTAAATCTCCTCCAAGAAATAGTTACAACTTCTTTTTTTTAGTAAGAAACGGTTTACAATTTATTTTCAATCATTCGCGTCCATTCGGATTCTTGATTCGTGAGGAAACGCCAATGGCGGAAAAACCACTTTCATAATGCAGCCGTTACACTTGTTTTGTAACTTTGAATTTGAACCGTTCATCTTGCTTTTGAAACCTTAAATCAAAGTCATACACGTGGGAGAAATTTACTTGAACGGGCGCAGATGATGCCTTTTACATTTTGTGCCTTTTGGAGAAATGGCATTTTGGAAAATTTTGGCCCGCTCACCCACTTTTGATATGGTCATGACACGTGGCTTCACTTGATTAGCGAAGGAATCGGGTCACTTCTATAATTTTACCTTTTATTTATGTGGGCTTAAAAACACAAATTTCTCCATTGGCCCGCCTCCCTGCTTTGACCTTCGATGCGGGCTTGATATTTGACTTTCTCCCTTATAGCACTGATCGGGGTTGCGGGTCACTTTTTAAATTTTCACCTTTTTTACAAAGAGGCTCAAAAACACAAATTTCTCTATTGACCCGCTTCCAATTAGGTATGTCCACGTACCCATGGATGATGGAGCCAAAATTTGATGGGGAAGAAAATGCCCATCGTTCCGACTGTGGGAAAAAATGTAGAGAAGAAGAAAATTCCACCATTTCGTGCCTAATTTTCAAATTTCTTTCACGAGCCGAGGAATTGAAAACAATACAAGGTTTGATGATCCAGGGGCATAGAAAGATTGAAAATTTCATTCAAATGAGGACAACAATAAAATTTTTCACGTCCAGACAGGAAAACAAAAATTTATCAAAACAAGCAGACTGGGGATTTGAAACAACTCTAGGGCATGGATTTTTCTATCTCTTGAACTTTCAACTTGGCTTAAATACTTTAGGAGGGTGAGAGCTTGAAATTTCAAATTTAACTTAGAAAATGAAAAGTGGTTTCAGGAGACAACAGGGTCAAAGTAAGACTTTTTCCCTACGGGGTTACGGGTCAATTTATAACTTTGCTCCTTTTTTACAAAAGGGAAAAAAACTTCAAAACACCCGGCGACCCACCTTCCGCTTCTAACTTTTGAAATATGCCACGTGCCCTTCTTCGGGGTCAAAGTAATACTTTTCCCTGCCTCTTCATATTTTTGGATAGCCAATCAGAGACTATCAGGGTTGCGGGGCCAATTTGATATTTTTTACAAATGTGACCAAAGTGGAAAATTTCACCAAAAATACCCGTCGTGCGCATCCAATCAAGATTGAACACGTATATGAAGATGTTGAGATATAATTTGATGGGAAAACATGCCCGTCAAATAGTAAGATGCAGGGGAACTTCACCATTTGCGCCCAGAATTGAATTTTTCTTCAAGGACAAAGAATTTGCAAATAATTCATGGCTCGACAACAATCCACGACCATAGAGAAGGATTTATAATAACACCTTGGTAAAGATAAAACTTGTATGCATCCATTGGGGAGATAGAAAATATGACGAACTAGGCAGATTGGGAAATTTTTAGAACAAATGGGGCGAGATCAAATTGAGCACCAACATCGGCTCGACTCGGGGATGGGCACTCCCTGCGAGTGCCACAAGAACAATAGAGCAGACCATGTGCCAAAAATCCATTGGGCAACGAAGTCAAGAAAATCTTGTAGAGTAGAAAGACAATAACCAAATCCCCCAAGATGAGTTGAGAAACCAACAAAACTTGTCACCAGGGACCAGAAACACCAAAATAGAAAAACACGAAAGCAGAATGAAAACAAAAGACTATACACTGTACAATGGTGTGCATGCCCTGATTCTGAGAAAACAATCAAGGAATATTTTCAAGTGCCTTCGATTCTAGATATGACCATGCTAAGTAGTTCTGATACACGTCTTTAACAACTGGTCATATGATTGTTTCTCTTCTCCATCCAAGTTGCTATCTGACCACATTTTTTCAGGCTTATCCTTTGTGCCTATGTCAAGTTTTTCAACATCTCTCGAGGCTGCATCAAACATCAAAGTCCCAGGAAAAACAATCTGCTCAGGATATCTGCATTGATCAATTTCATACTCCTTGAAAACAACATAGCTCATAGAGTTATCAACATCAATGTCTGTGTGCAATACTTCATAAGAAGCATTGTTGGGGTCCTCAATGAGATATAACATTTTCTTTTCACCAGGTAACTTCACAAGGCTGCCCTCAATTGGTATGGTGGCATAAGACATGTCCATTTGCACACTTCCACCCACACTAGCTACCCACTTTCTGGATAGTAACATTCCCCACTTAGCAGGACAATCCACAATTACTACATTCAAAGTTAAGTACTTTGCCTAGATACGCTGCCAATTGCACTACTAAGCCTTTGACACATCCAACTACTGGCACCTCTCTTGAATCCATGGCAAGTACATTTCCCATAAGTTGTTGTTACTTTGAGATCCAACTCATTCATGACCTCAAGAGGCATTACATTACATGAGGCTCTGAATCAAACATACAGTTATGTAACAACTTATCCTTAATAATCAGAGTAGTGAAAAATGGATCCACCTTCAGCTGAGACTCAACCAGAAAGTTTCCCAAATAAACCTCAGGTGGTTCACCCAATTCCTCCAATGCTTGTGGTTTTTCTAATTCTGCAATGGCAGGAGGAACCTCTACATTGTTTACATTTTTACCCTAGGTGACCTTTTCTTCTTTAAATCCCAAATATTCGAATGCTCTATTCCTATGTTCAGGGATTCTAAGCAATTCAAAAATAGGAACAAAAATCTTGATTTGACTCAAGATTTGGGCTATGTCACAAGGAACATATTTGGGTAAGGTAGTGTTAGGAGGAAGGTTTACAAATTCATCTGATGGCATGGGATTTTTCACAGTCTGAGCATGGGGAGGAACACAAGTTTTATTTGGGGTGACAATGCCTTTTGCCAGATGCATATTTATTAGGGGTTTCCTTAGGGATATTGGTAAGCACTGGAATTTTTGGTTTAGCCTGAGGCCCTGCCCCTTTGACAACTTTGCTCCTGGTATTATATTATTTTTCATGGCCAACTATTGCATTCATTAACAACTGTCTGTCCTCTTCTGAAGGAATTCCTCCATCATACTTCTTAATCATTAATGCCCTTAAGTACTCAAAATCATTATTAGGCAACTCAAAAGCTTGTACCATATCAATCTCAAAAGCATTAATGGGAGGAAGAGGCAATACCGGTGAATGCAATCCCAAAATTTTCAACAGTTTTGGCACTCATCAACTCAATTGAGGTTGCTCCTTGTTGTGAACTTGTAGAGCAATCCATCGTGCATGCATGCATCATCATCATCATCATCATCATCATCTTCCTCAACTCCCTTTTCAACATCACATGGGGAATGGGGCAAGAAACAACTATCACACCACTCAATTTCATGAGCTTCTTCAACAACAACAACTTTGGCAGCTAAAGGATCAGGCACCAATCTATTTTCCTAGGGTTGGGGCTATCTATTTCTTGATCCCATGGGCCCTTTACCCCTGTCATCTGATCTATGATCACCTCTGGGATGATTTACAAATATTTCTTGACCTTGTGGCTTGTGTTGACCTTGGGAACTTTGTCCAATCCCCTTCTCTGCTCTGGCCAATTTATAGGATATTTCCTTAACAGCTCGGCCAAAGTTTTTACAACCTCTTCTAGATCCACAGACTTACTTGACTGAGGCTTCTCTGGATTGATCAGCTTGATACCTTCCCTCTTAGGAGGCTTACCAACTGCTTTGATATTGTTTTCAATATGTAAAGCCATGGTGAAGGCATGCCTCAATGTTCTTTGGGTTCTTATCCCTCAAATAATAAGCAACCTTTTTATCAAAAGCATCAGAGTATTTTATCAGACAGGAAACATCGCTTGGCCTCAGGATTATAGGTAGCCTATTCAGAGTCTTATTGAATCGGGTATTGAAGTCATGAACAAATTCATTAGGATTCTTCTTAATATTTTCAAATTCTGATAAAAGAAACATAGGGTCTATTTTATCTCCATACTACAATCTAAAAGCATTCTTCATTTTGTCCATGAATCAATAGAGAGTTGTCTGCGGAAAAGATTTATACTAGTCCGTGCATCCTCCTCTAGAGTATGAATAAACAATTTTATGTACACATCCTCAAATTTGATCTCAAAGTCTTCCATCATATTGAAAAATCTTTAAGTGTTGATCACCAATAATAGCATTATTTCCTTGAAATTTAGGCAGTCTATTTCTAACATCTTGGGGCACAACATTTGGATATCCAGCCATACCTCTAAAATCTATAGGACCAAAAGTGTTCACAATAAATGGAGGTCTGGGTGGGGGCTGGGCCATATTGTTTTGGGGAGGTGATCTTACAGGAGAAACATAATGATGAGGAGTGAGGGGTCTGTGGGGCACATGAATGTAATTCTCAGAATGAATGTTCTCTAAAAACTCTATTTCTTGGAAGATCCTATCAGCTTTGGAAAACACAGGGACAAATGAGACATAAAATTTTCAAATACAAATGAAGGACCCTCTCTAGTTGGAGAATTCAGATCTACAAAAAGACTACCTGATTTAGAAGCACTTGAGGAAGTATGACAATCTTCAATGATAAGCTGATCAGTTTCCACAATTGATAACTCTTTTCTTGATTTTTGATCTCCAACAACTTTCAGATTCTTCTTCCTTCAGAATTTGTCTTTCCCAATTTTAGAAACAACCTTCTAGTAGGGGCTTTAATGAAGAAAGATCTCCTTCCAGCTTTGCAAAGATTAGTGATAAATTTCAATTGATAGAGGTTAAGACATTGACATTTATCAAAAACAATTCAACACGGAGTCGCCACTAAGGATTTTCACCTTAGTTGTGCAAATGCACTAAAATTGATTTGTCAAATGTCTTTCAACACTAAATTCATGCAAATATTCATAGATCTGACCTTCCTTTACCCATATTTAACATTGATGATGTAAACTTAGTGCAAAAACCAACAGAAACTAGAAATATTGCACACAGTAACTTGTAACTTGCATAAATCTTACAGATCTAAACAAAGGATGACGTTTAAACAATGTATTTGCACTTAGATCATGTAAGAAACATTACAGAAGGTCAGTATGTGTACACCTTTGTTCAAATAGTCCCCGAGAAATGGTGCTAATCTAGTGTTGTTTCCACACAAATAAGTCCCGGAGTTCAAATAATCCCCGACAATGCTAATAAGTCCCCAGAAATGGCGCCAAAAAGGTGTTGTTGCCGCACAAATAATTCCTGGAGTTCAAATAATCCCGGAAATGCTAATAAGTCCCCGAAAACGGTGCAAAAATGTGTTGGTACCCAAATTGATTCTCCCTTGGAAGCCAAGCAAGCATCATAGATTCAACAAGATACTCAGAGACAGATGAATCATAAGTCATTTTTGTAGCTGGGAAGGGATTCAGTTGGCTCTTTGTCACTCGGGCGTTGGAGAAATGGATAGCACCATATAAAAGGATTTGATCTATCCTCACTACTTTAGGCCGTGCCTTTTGACCAGGGTGAGAGGACCCATTTTGTAACCTCTGTTGGTGAAGGAGAATGAAGATATCCTTCTTTGCACAAATTTGAAAGGAAACCTTGAGAAAATATGATCAATGCACCACAATTTAACTCTCACGAGTTGTCACTTCTAAAGAATGGTGATATTTTCTAAACAAGGTTAAGGTTACTAAAGACATTATGGAATCAGATTGCTTCTGCATATTTTGGCAGTAGAATTTATTCATTTGTGGACATATAGGGAAAACATGGGTAGTTTAGGTAGGATTCATTGTTTTTGAATAATTTTTGGTGGGAGATTAAGTAGGATAAACTTGATTTTCCAGATCTTTGAGAACCTTCACAACAATTGGAAAACTAAATGACAGAATGCTTCAAAATAGCTAAAATATTCCTTCAACCAGAAGGTGTGCATCAATGGAGGCCCATATTTGCACGGTTTCACACAATCTCCAAGAATTTAACACGAAGGCTCAAGCTAAAGACTCAATTAAACATTAAAGACCCCTGGTTCCTCATGCCTAATATACACTCAAAGGCTTACAGACAATCTTTATCAACAAAATGACAAGTAAAGTGATTTTAAATTGTTTATCTCATTACAAGATGAAGGCTCTTCTCATAATGAAATTACAAATGCCACTAAACTATCACAGGACAAGATCATGTGTGATTCGGAGAGGATTTTAACACAAGATTGCAATAGGAACAAGAAATACTATTTGTAGACATTCTGAAATAAAGCAGACACAAATTTTCCCAAGATTAACAAGATTAATTTGAAGTTGATTAGATTCATCAGGGAAGGTTTCTTGAACAATCTCAGAGCTTGTCAATGGTTGTACACTTGCAACCAACTTGACATGATCAAATCTAAAACATAAGAGATTAACAGGTTTCTCAGATGGTCTCTCAGGAAGATGGGCTTTCTCAAATTTTCTCGTAAGAATTCAACCCCCGACCATTTGCATGACTAAAGCATGCTTTTTATAACACTCAATTTACATCCAAGCTTTTCCCCAAGAAAAGAATATTCGAGGAACCTTTTTTTGTTACATGTTTGATCATGATTTCTAGAAAATGACGTTTAACAAATTTGCAAAAAAAGTTTCAGTTGTTCAAAAAGGTGAATCATTGTAAATATCTCCATCATTGTTTTAACTGGGGCATCCAATCATCTCCTCTAGCAACACATTTTTCATCCTTTTTGCACCTGCAACCTCCATCATTTCATCCTTTTCCCATTCTTTCCTCTGCAACTCTGCTCTGCATCCAGCTTCTCTGGTAATTCACATTTTTGCAAGTGCCCGAGCAATTCCAACTTCAAAATATCAACCTTTACATTCCTTGGACTCACAAATTAAGCTCTAAATCCATTCAATTGCACTTTGTAGACAAAAATGACAAGGAATTTCATCAAAAATGATGAAAAACAATGCGTATTCACATCTCCAGGAGTCTTGGAGCAAAAATGGCGGCAAAATCAGATGTAATGCACAACAACATGTTGATTTTCCCTTTCTCAACTTTAGATTAGAGCCGTCCACATGGAAAAATCTGATTGAAGTGGGCCTAGGGTTGCCTTTTGCATTTTATGACTTTTGGAGAAAATGCACAATTTTCACATTTTGCCCCGCCCCTCCCTTTGAAATATAGGCTCAACACGTGGCTTAATCTGGGCCTTTGATGGAGTCGCGGCTCATTTATGCAATTTTACCCTTTTTAACAAAAAGGCAAAATTTCCAATTTTCCTCCGCCGACCCGCCTTCTTGATTTTATCTTTTGATGTGGGCCCCAGCATGGAGTTGCGGGTCAATTTATAACTTTTCTCCTTTTTTACAAAAGGAAAAAAACTTCAAAATGCCCGTGACCCACCTTCCACTTCTAACTTTTGAAATATGCCACGTGTCCTTCTTCGGGGTCAAAGTAAGACTTTTTCCTATAGGGTTGCGGGTCAATTTATAACTTTGCTCCTTTTTTACAAAAGGGAAAAAAACTTCAAAATGCCCCGGTGACCCACCTTCCACTTCTAACTTTTGAAATATGCCACGTGTTCTTCTTCGAGGTCAAAGTAAGACTTTTTCCCTGCCTCTTCATATTTGTTGGATAGCCAATCAGAGACTATCGGGGCCATGGGGCCAATTTGATATTTTTTACAAATGTGACCAAAGTGGCAAATTTCACCAAAAAGACCCATTGGGCCGCATCCAATCAAGAATGAACACGTATTTGAAGATGCTGAGATATAATTTGATGGGGAAAACACCCGTCGAACAATAAGATGCAAGGGAGCTTCACCATTTGCGCCAGAATTGAATTTTTCTTCAAGGACAAAGAATTTACAAATAATTCATGGCTCGACAACAATCCACGACCATAGAGAAGGATTTACAATAACACCCTGGTAAAGATAAAACTTGTACGCATCCATTCAGGGAGATAGAAAATACGATGAACCAGGCAGATTGGGAAATTTTTAGAACAAATGGGGTGAGATCAAATTGAGCACCAACAGATACTTTGTCTTGTATGCTTTATATTCATACTTTTGTGAGTCAACAATCTACCTACAATGACATGATTGTGAACAGAATTATAGATATGCCTAATGTAATCTCACATTACTTACTCTATTTGGATATAGTAAGCAACATATCTAATACATTTCACACTCACACCTTAAGCTATTAGAAATGTCATCCTTCATATTATAGTGTAATTCCCTACTACAGATGATTTTTATAAATTATTGATATTCTACCAACATGTGATCCAATTCCCAAATGCCCTTAGATTCACGATCTGGAGATTTTTATTCCAAATCTTTAATAGAACATCTAGGACACCTTTTACAATTCAGTTTTTACAATGTAGGATATTCCTTACGAGAATCCTTACACCATTTTCTAAACTCATCACTCGGGATGCTATTCATATCACATTTTCCATATTTTCCTCCTACAAACCCCCTCTTGAGTCCACCTTTGTATGAAATGAATATCTTAAGAATTTTTATAGCCTCTTCTTCAAGCATTATCTCCTATTCCTATCCTACATGATATAATAATGAGGCCCATTCCTTTGACAATTGTAGGTTCCATTTCTTCCCCTCACGATCCTACCACAAGATAGCACTTTTTAATGAATAAAAATATTCTAATAATACAAAAACATTCTAATAATCATAAAAACATTAAAATGTCACTGAAATAAACAATTAGGACCTACATATGACTTGATTTGCTAGTTGTTTACTTTACATTTTTTTGTCACATGGTTTGATAGATATTATATTCTTTTTACTCATTACACATATGTAGTTGTGATGTATTTGAGCATGATGAAAGACATACATAAGAATTTACAATGCTTATAGATGATATGTCTTTCATCTTACCTACTGGCTAGAAAAAATCTAAGAGAAACTCTTACACTAGGAAGTGTTATTATTTAATTACACAATGTTATTTCACATTCTCATTATGCTCATTTTCTATATTGTGATATATGTTATTTATTTAGACTAATGAAGTTAATACATGTTCCTTTTGCAAATCTAGTATCTCTTTACCTATGTGATTTTGGGCTATTATATACTAGTGTATTCACACTCTTCCTTATGTATGTTTTTTTCATGTACGCATCCAATGGAATTTTCTATGCATGTGTACCCAACACATTGGTGTCCCTTGTTTATTGTATCTATTTCATTTCTCATGCTTATTTTTGTGTGTGACACACTTGTGTCTCCTTTATGTGGTTCTTCGCCTTTGACATGATTAACATATGTGACATTACTTGTTGTAGTATTCTTCTATGCTTTCTTGTTTGTATGCTTATTTTCTAGAACTCTTACTTCCATGGTTTCTACCATGCACTCGTTTATAAGAACACGATCTCTATGGTGACCACCGGTAACATCTTTTAATGTGATTCAATGTTGACTATATTCTACATTTGACGTGAACAAATTTCACTTTTTCAAGTTGAGCAATCTTTTACACATCTTACTCACCTCAAAAGAGGGGGCCTTTAGTGGGTTTATCACATGGATATCTATGAATTTAAAAATCATAAACAAAATATATAATCCAGAATAGAATGGAAGATGGTATATATGCGTAGGAATAGTAATCGATACAGATTAGGATCATAGTTAACATAAGTAAAAATGTTTAATAGGGGATAGTATCATCCAAATTTATTGTCCAAGATGAATTTGATTTCATCATGGGAATTTTCAGGAAAAATATTTTTTTGGGAACACACATACTTTTACAATTTTCTGATATAGAATTAGCGACATTTTTCATAATCCATATCATGGTTTACTACATTTTGGTATAAAATCCGAGGTGGGGGATGAGCATGACTACCTCAATACCTTTAGAATTCACACATCTTGGTCAACTATATAGTACATAGTATGGGGGAATGAGACTCCTCATTATTATATATTCAACATTACATATTTGATACATTGGGACATTTCATAGTGGGGCATGAGTATACTTCATTTCCATTTGACTTTTATTTTATTTTAAATATTTGGTTCTAAATGTTTCTGCAAAAGTGTGGTCCATGGGTATATATTTTTGGGATGACTATAAATCCATGTGATCCTCTTCTTCTCACTCTTTCTGGGATGGATAGACATCTTATGATACCCTTCCTCTTTATAGAAGGTTCTTTGGGGTGATTGGAAATCCATGTGATAACCTTCTTTGGTGTTGAGTCAAGTGTGGCTCTAACATATCCATTAGCAAGTTGGGGAATGATCACCCCTAATCCTCCAATGGCTTTGTTCCAATCCATCTCTTCAAGTGCTTCATCAAGGAGGTGTTTCTCCTTCAGAAATATGAACATGATTACTCCTTCCTTGTTTTGTTCACTTTTCAAATTTGCAAGTAACAATTTTAATTCAAAAATTTCAAATACATTTTCAAATTTGAGTTCTATTTTTAATGGACATTGACTACACGATGTAATCACTTTTCTTATGGAGATCGAGTCAAAGTCAATAAAATTGAGCACCTGAGTGAAGACAAAAGTGTCTACACACTCGGGTATATTTTCTTACAAGAAAGAAAAATTTATTTCCGATTTCAATGGTAGGGAAAATGTAGAAACCTAAATTTGATAATTTATCACTTGATAATGGAAGTATTGGATTAATCCTAAATCATGACATTGAACCTAGGGTTTCATAGAAAGACATATTTCAAAGGCCCACACATGCACATAAAGTTATCGAATGTCATTACTTCACCTTATGAAACCGCCAAACATGTACGAAAGTGTTAAATGGTTCTATGCATATTCAATAGTTTTTTGTTAGTTCAGTTTGAACTCCGAGGACCTCTAAAAACATAGCATCTTCAGGTCACGGTCAGTCATTTCATCCTTTTTCCACTTACTAATTAGCTTCTAGAGCAACAAAATAGCTTTAACTACACATACTTTCTTGTGTATTGTTTCATTCAACTCTTGTTTTGATTGATCTATCTTGAAAATTGCTAATATGCATATTATAATTTGCACATTGATATTTAATTAATTAATTTGAATGTCTCTAATATTTATAACCCAAATCCAAAGTGTAATAAGTAACACACTTATTTTATTTTTGAATTAAATCAGAGTGCAAAATGATCAAAATAGGAAATTAATAAGGGATGCAGTTAATTGATATAGTTTGACTTAATATAAGTGTTCGCGAGATAAATACGAAACAATTGAACTTTATCAAAAAGATTAATATTAAATTTGACAAAAAGAAATTAGAAGAGATATTGTGACAAGTGAATATGTTAGGAAAAATTGTTCTAATTAGTTCCAACACCAACCATTAGTCATACTCCTTTATTTTGGATATAGTGTTTAGATCATATGGGATACTTTAAAAATAAATATTTAAAACTACTAAAAGTATATGGATACAAAAATAAATAATTTAGGAATTATTAAATTATTAAATGACTCATCCAATATAATTTTAAGTGTTGAACTATTGCTCAGTTGGAGGTCTTGACTATTAATCTAACATGTTCTCCAAAATTTCATTTTTAAATATAATATATATTTTTAATTAATCTATTTAATATATTTTATAGGTTATCAAAGTGGCTTATATAATTTATTTTGGATGAAAGTGATTAATATCAATGTGAAAAATGAATTAGCACTCATTTTAGTAATTTACAAAATGAAATGAAATGTAATCAAATGAAATGTATATCCCCAACTATGAAGAAGGGGGGACTAAATAGATTTTTCTCCAAATGAAATGAAATGATAGAAGGATAAAACGATTGAGTTTACCTAAATAGGTATCATTTCTACACTTGGGAGTGAAACATCAATAGGGAAGAAATCTGTCAAATATGTATGGAATTATTTGGTGCTTCATTTAGTTTGGCGAGTTCCATACAACAAAGTGTTGACATTATGTAACATTTTGTGTTGTACAAGTATTTGAAATATGTATTTTTGTAGAATTCAAGGTGTCACACATGTGCGAAACCATATGTATGACCTAAAATAGATTCAAATCCTAATCATAGGTAAGTTATCTAATGAAAATGTTAGTAATTAGTTTGAAGTGTAATCTGTTAAACACCTAAATTGGTTATACTATGAAGTGGCTCAAACCACATATATTTTTCACATGGAGATGTGAAATCTATATGGATGCAACTATATTTGGAAATGTACACTTTATAATTTTTTTAGTGGTTTGGTGTGCTTATTCTTCACTTGGTTTTTAAAGCTTGTAACTTGGGAAGATAGACTCTTGAATATCATATGGAATGCTGCAAACATGTGTTGGCGATTATCTAATGTTTTCTATTGTTTTAGGGAATTTAAGATATATTTGATTGATTTTGGAATATATTTGCATGAGGATTTCTTGTAAATGTTAAGTGAGTATAAGTATCAACCTACATTGTTGATGAACTTTCACGCAAATCGCCAAAGAACTAAATTGTTGCATTTTTCTAATTTTGACACACATTCCTTTGCCACCATGCTCGAACCACTAACCTATGTGACTTGCAGGAACTAGATGGCATGCAAAAATTCCACATAGACTTCCTCCAAACTAATTTCTTGTCATGCGTAGATGAAGTGAGGAGCTATCAAAACATTGTCTTCATTTTCTCCACCTATTAGCAACAAATGTGACACAAAGACCAATGCAATCTCCACATTCACCCTTATATGGACATGGCCCTACAAATAACTATCCCCAACGATGCGTTGATTCCTTTACCCATGAGATCGGAGGCAATTATGAATATTTTCTTCACCAAGGAGGGGAGATAGGTTGTAGAAGTAGATTTCCTACATCTCACCTCTAAGATACATGCCTGGATAGGGCATGGAAGCCATTAAGACAAACAAAGAAACCCTCAAAATAACTAGAGTAGAGAGGAGAGAGGATGGGAATAGAGGGCCCAAGATTTCCAAAAAAAGACTTCCCATGTGCTAAAAATTAAATGAATTACTCATTTCCTTAAATGGCTTCACTTTCCAAAATTGTGTCTAATCTAGGCCATAAGGATTGATCATTATATATTATGGCATCATTCGCCTATGTCATCCCATGATTTTCCGGGTGATCCGTTGTTGAGTTGGCCTCACGAAACACGTGTCCTATGTTCCAAGATTCAGCTTTGGCGAGCCAAAAGAGAGTGTTTGATATATAGAAATCTAGATTCTAATTGGAGGCCTCACCTAAAATGAGAGCTTAAATTATTACCTATGAGTCACCCTCAATGAGAAGATGGGTACATCCACATTCCATAGCCCTTTTAATGACAAACATTAGGGCTTGTGCCTTCAGTTTGATTACATGTACCTTATTGAAGGTGAAATGATTCGATTGCTCACGAGTAGTTCACCTAAAACATTATGAATGACACACCCTTCAAACCTCGGTGGTTTATGTTGTCACTTGAATCGTGCACACGTTGAATTGTTGATTGATCCCATGCAACGTTGGAACACCCCAGGTGTGGGACCTTGTTTCCTTGGGATGAACCTTTGGAGAAGGCCGACTTCCTTTAGAACTTGCAGCACTTGATTTAAGATCAAGATTCAAGGCTAAAACACTTTGAAAATAAATCTAATCTACTCAATTTATGGGGTTAAAGGTCAGAAATAAAAAAGGAAAAGTAAGGTGATTGCACCAAGAGAGAGTATTTTTAGACAATTTTCTGATCTTCACATTGGAAAGGGTTGATTTAGAAAAGATAAAACATCACAATCCAACTTCACCTCATCTTATTTAGACAAGGAAAATAAGATACCACCGACATAAAAGCATGTGTTTCCATTTAGGAAACCAAATATATTTAATAGAAAGATCAAGCCTACTCAAATACACAATCAACAAATCACAAAATATATGATATACACATGTCATACATCCCTTTCTTTTCATGGTAGTTAATGATAATGCAACTTTATAACAGAGAGGATATAAAATTCCAACCGATATCTAAGATAATAACGTCATTTTCCCACGATTAAACAAGATGTTTTGAAATAAAGGTAGATTAGCCACTTCACACTAAGGAATTACTCATTCACAAGGCATGCATTAATTAACCATTAACAAAATGAATCAAATATTTCACGGAAAAATATTGTTTTGAAAATAATTGAAAGGCTCCAAAGTATTCAAAGCACTCTTCCAAGCTTGAAGAGTAACTTCCCCAATGATCTAAAAGTGTTTTGAACTTCATGCACTTAACTATTTATAAGTTTTTTAGGTTGAGCCATTACAACTAAATCTTAACTAGCAAGTTACTAAAAATATAATGTAATTAAATTCCAGGAATAGGCTCCCATAAAAATAGCAAAGTTGTTGTAAACATTTGACTAAGTCAACCTTGCAAATTTGACTGATCCAAAGCTAGGAACTATCCTTTCATGGTCACCTATCTTAGCTTCGGTCCTGCAACATCTTTTTCCTCTTTTATTTCCTCTTGCTCTTTTACCCACGTAGTCATATGATGCTTGTAATCAATGAAACACTTAATGATTCCTTGTAATTCCTCTTCTTCCAGTCCACATGTAATGATTTACCATGTCCACTATATTAATCTCTCTTGCAACTTTAGCTGAAACAATTTCAACTTAATCAAAACTTTCTTCAATTGACTTATGAAATTTCGGCATGAGACCAACTCACGATTGAATCACTATTGAAAGTTCTAGTTACTTCATCATCTTTCTTTACCAAATCTTTGATATTTGATTTAAGTTGATCCACTTTGGAAGAGCATGAATATTCGCATTCAAAATTTTCCAATTGATAATATTAAAATCTTCTCGAGATATCATTTACACCATCCATTATTTCCACGTGTTTATTATCCAATTTCTTGATCAAATCCCGCAACACCGGGATCTAAATTCCATACCTTTATGAAACTCAAACAATTTTGAAATATCATTAATTACTTCTCCTTGAAGAATTAAATCTAGGTCCTCATCTCTAATCTCGCCACATGAAGTCAAATTTAGATTTAGATTGTTGTTATCCTCAGAGAGGAATTCATCTAACTCGCGAATGGAGGTCCTTTTAGATTGCAAATCATAATATAATTCAACAACCTCTTTAATCAAAGGGTCACTTCTAAAGCATGAGTTTTATTCTTCCATTCACCGATCTTCCTTCGACCTATCTTTCTAATCTCATGATATGAAATATCCTCCAGAGTGGAAGAAATTTTAAGAGCAGTTGTAGTTGAAGGATCTAGTGGTTAGAGTGGGTTGTGTTACTTTCCTTAACAGAGAAGTGAGTTGTTCAACCTTTGCCTTTAGTTCATCTTTGGAAGCTTTATCTTTATCATACTTCTCCAACAACTTTCGAGAGCCACTTGCACATCTCGTTTGGCACCTTCGTGTGTTGCCTTCCCTATTGAAAACATAGAGATGTAGTAGTTCGCTGTCATGATAGTATCTTTATTCTTCCCCTCAATGAGGGTAGAAAATTCCATGAATCTCTCTCCTGATTGGTTTATAGATAAACTAGAGACGATATTTGGCCATTTGGCTTGTCTCTTCGGAGTAGGTTTTGTTGGTACCCAAATTGATTCTCCTTCAAAGTCTGAGAGCATCATAGGTTTAGTAGGAAGCTTAGAGACAGATAGATCATAATGAGTCATTTTGTAGCTGGGGATGGGATCTAACTAGCCCTTTTCACTCAGATGTGGAGAAATGGATAGCACCCTCAAGAGGATTTGATCTATCCTCACTACTTTATGGTTATGCCTTTCAACCAAGGTGAGAGAACCCTTTTGTATCCTGTTGTTTGTGGAGGAGAGAGAGTTCCTTGTGAAATTATTAAGAAAACCTTAAAGAAAATATGATCAATGAAACAAAACCTAACTCTCATGAGTTGTCACTCTAGATAATGGAGATATTTTCTAAGCAAGGTTCAGGCCACTAAAGACAATGAAAACCTAATTGTTTTTGCATGTTTCGGTGGTAAAATTTTGCATTTGTATACACACATGACAAACATGGGTAGTATGGGTATGATTAATTATTTTTGAATGAATTTGGTGGGAGGTGAAGTAGGATAAAGTTGATTATACCAGACCTTTGAGGGACTTACAATAATGAGCAACTTTACAATAGAAAGCTTCAGAATAGTCAAGACGTTCCTTCAACCAGAAGGTGTGCTTCAATGGAGGCCCAAATCAACATTTTTCACATAATCTTTAAGACCCTAACATGAAGGCTCAAATTAGAGGACCCAATTAAACACTATAGTTTTTGATTAACCACGCCTAAGGTACACCCAAATACTTATAGACAATATTTATCAACAAATGACAAGTGAGTTGATTTTAAATTTGTTTATCTCATCCAAGATGAAGGATCTTCTTGAAATGAAATTGCAGATACCATTAAACTATTATAGGGATGAGATCCGTGTGATTTCACAAAAATTTCAGTATAAGATTGCAATAGGAATGAATAAAACTATTTACAGACATTCTGAAATGAAGCAGACACTAATTGTTCAGAGTCAACATAGAATAACTCAAATTTGATTAAACTTATCAGCAGGGAAAGTTTCTAGAACAGTCTCAGAGCTTGTCAATGGTTGTACACTCATAACCACCTTGACATGATTGAGTTTAACACAAAAGAGATATACATAGGTTTCTCAAACAGTCCCTCAGAAAGATGGGCTCTATCAAGCTTTCTCTTAGGAAATCAGTTTCTAACTCCTAACACTCTAGCATTCCAACCTCTAACCTCCAACCCTTTTTATGGAAAAATCATGCCTATTTATAACATTTTACAATAGATCCTTTTCCCCCAAAACCAAAAGATAATGAGTGCACT
The DNA here is from genome assembly GCA_018340775.1 of Taxus wallichiana var. yunnanensis. Lineage (NCBI taxonomy): Eukaryota > Viridiplantae > Streptophyta > Pinopsida > Cupressales > Taxaceae > Taxus > Taxus wallichiana. The sequence goes on from CM031240.1 coordinate 834,647,914, forward strand.
AGTGCTCACCATGATCTCGATCGTGATTCCAGAATCAGATCTCGTAAAAAGTTATCAGTGCTCGGGGGGTATATCTCTTCGAGCCTCTCCCACATTCAACTCCCTCTCATATTAGATCACTCTTTTCCTTTACTCTCCAATGACTTCCACCCCTAATAATGTCAAATATAGTTCCTTTCGTGCTTGGGAAAAGAAAATGGAAGATAGGATCGAGCCTGAAATCAGATCTTGTCTTAATGGTAAAAGACGTCCCAGATTTTTTCTCATCAAACCAAGATATCAACAGGTCTTTCACGTGCCAAGGAAAGAAAAATCGGGCCAAATCCAATAGTCAGATTGCATATTAATGGTGAGAGACATTTTCAGACCTTCCTCACCAAACCAGCCTCCAAATTAATGCTCCTCTTCATTTGGCGTGCAGGAGACTCCAAGAAATGATAAAAACCATAAGAATATGCATCCCCAAGAGCTCTGGAGTGAAAATGGTAGAAAAATCAGATACAAATGCACAATTTTTGTTGATTTCTATTTTGAATTTAGACCGTCCACATGGGAGATCCATTTTAGAGTGTCTCGTGGGTTCCTTTTTCCTTTTACAAATTTTGGAAAAATGTAAAATTTTCACATTTTTCTCCACACCTCCGCCCTGAGAAATGAGCTTGACACGTGTCCTAAGGTGGGTCCCAAAGGAACCGCGGCCAAATTATGTTATTTCACCTCTTTTTGAAAAGGGAATTTTTTCCAAATTTTCCCCGCAACTCCGCCCTTCCGCTTCTAGTCTCTGACGTGGGTCCCAAATGGAACCACACTTCCCTTTTTACTTTTAACTCCTTTTTCTCAAAAGGAAAATTTTCCAATTTTCCTTTGAAGGTCCGCACCTCCGTTCGTTGACCGGGGCAAAATTTTGACTATTTTCTACGGGTTTGTGGGCCATTCTAATTTTTTAATCCTTTTGGTAACAAGAGGAAAAAATACAAGTTGCCTCCAATGGTCCGCTCCCCACCATTCTTGACTTTTCAAACTACCACGCGTCATAATGGCACATCTTGAGATGGTCCCAGAAGTTGAGACCTTGAAAGAGTGTGGGCTCACCACGTGTCCTAGCTCGACAAGATTTGCATGAAGGTTTAAAGCTCAGGCAGAAGGCGCCATGTGTCAAGCTCCGAGGCGTCTCCTTTGGCCATTGAAAATTCCAAGAAAAATGTAAAGTGAGCAGAGGCCTCCAAGTGTCCTCCTGGCACTTCTTTAAAGTAAACTTCAAGGGTTGGTCCTCAAACATGCATGGTTTCTCCACGTGTCCCAGGCCCCTTAAAACCTTTTTGAAAAAGACTAAGTATGGGAAGCCCCGGCGGAAGCCTCCACGTGTCTTCATGGTGTAATTTCAAAATGGTGCCCAAAGTGGAGACCTGAATGAGCACGGGCTCGCCACGTGTCCCTATTTCGCCAAACTGTACTAGCATAAAAATTTGTCTAAGTCTAGGTGAAGCAACGGAAACCTCCATGTGTCCTCCCGATGCAACTCAAGGCCAAACCAAAAGTGAACTTTCAAATGAGTGCCATTCTTCCACGTAGATAGGTTTTCAAGTTGAGGTGATTTATAAAATTATGAAGTACCCCACCGAGCCGCATCCAACCAAAAGAGGCCACACGTTTCTCGTTGATGCAAGGATGTAAATTTGACCGAGAAATGCCCACAAACCGTAAAATGTAGAAAAATGACCACATGAGCCTGGAGATGAAATTTTCTCCAAGGACAGAGAATTCAGAAGCATTACAAAGCTCAAATACATTTCTCGAGCCACATCCATTCATTTTTCCTCAAGTATTTAGGGAAAAAATGACAAGGAAAACAAATCTCACTGTGGAAAATGGAAAGAATGGGAGAGCCCAAGTTTTACACCCAAATATAGACCTTTTCAGATGAACAGGGGAATGAGGAAACAATTTTGGTTTTATACATGATCCTTGGTCCAAGAAAGGACTGATTATGGCAACAAAAGGAAGGCAGGGACCTCTCAAGCACAACACAGGGAGATAATTTATGGCAGGGGCCATAAATTGATAAATTTTTCAATGGAAAAATGGGGCGAGACTATTTTGAGCACCAACATCGCCTTTGACTTGGGGATGGGCACTCCTTGTGAGTGCCACAAGAACAAAGGTAGACCAAGTGCCAAAATATCCATTGGGCAAAGGAGTCAGCCTACATAGTAAAGAGAAAAAAAGCCATCTCTGAAAAACGAACAGAGAAACCAACAAAAATAGGTCACCAAGGACCAGAGCGAAGGAAAACACAAAAGACAAGAAACAAACAACAAACTATACACTGTACAAAATATGTTCACCTTGATTCTAGGGAATCAATCCAAGAAATGTTTCAAATGCCTGCCATTAATAGGAAATTTGAGAAATTCCCCATCTAAGTCCTTCAGGAAGAAGGTATGTTCACTAATTCTAATATCAATGGAGTAAGGGCCCATCCACAGAGTGTCAAATTTTCCATGCTTGCCCTTATCCTCATGCCTTCTATCCCATAGTAGAACAAGATCCCCAACATTGAAAGCTCTGGGGGTGACCTTCTTGTTGAACAACTTCTTCAGCTTCTCTCTGAACTTTATATGCCTTTGATGGGATGCCCTCCTTTCTTCATCAAGTTCAACAATCCTGTTAATATGGGCATCATATGGACTTACTTATTGATCTTCTAGTTGTTACATGAACTGATATGAGGATAATTACGCATATGTAGGGGCAGCAGGGCTTGAGTTCCATACACCAACTCAAATGGACTCTTTCCAGTGGCCCTTTTAACAATAATTTGGTCATCCCAGACAACAAATTTCAAATGTCTCACCCCATTTTCTCTTGTTGAGCTCCAAGGTTCTTTTGATAATCTTTAGCAAATTTTTATTACTGGACTCAACTTGTCCATTTCCTTGGGGATTATAATTAGAAGCATATGTCAAATTTATCCCATATTCTCTACACATTTCCACCAAGGGTTTAGCTCTGAATCTCATGGCATTTTCAGCAACAACTTTGACTGGCACCCCAAACCTACAGATGATATGGTTCAACATGAAGTCCATGACAATTTGGTGTGTTTCCCTTTTGGTGGGGATTCCTCTACCCACTTAGTGAAGTAATCCATGGCTACAAGAATCCACTTATGGCCAACACTTAAAGGGTTTGAAATCTCACCAATAAAATCCATTCCCCATTGCTTGAATGGAGCTTCAATTGATACAGGATGCAAAGGAAGGGAGCCTAAAGCTTTCATTCTTCCAAAGAAGCGCTGAAACTCTCACATCTTCTAACCAAAAGTGTTGCATCCTTGAAAAGAGTTGGCCACCAATAACCATCCCTCATGATCTTGTGTGTTGTGACCCTTCTAGAAAAATTCCCCCACAAACTCCTCCATGGAGATCAAAAATTATCTTGGGGGCTTCATCTTCAGTAATGCACCTTAAGAGGACTCCCTCAGGGTTCTTCCAAGCTAACCCATAATCAGTAATGACATATTTCTGGGAAGCCAACTTAAGGGCCCTTTTCTGGTTCTTACTCAAATACTTAGGGCAATATAAATGTCTGAGATAGAAAATCACATCCTTGTACCACTCAAGAACTCATTAGTTTCTCAAATACATCTACCCTTCCTTCTCCTACCTCATTCACCTCAACAGTTTGCAAGTTTCTCTCATCCATAAGCTTAGCCAAGCCCAAACCTCTCACCAACTTCATGGTTTGGATATCCATATCATATTCTTGTAACTTGTTCACCCACTTGCACCTTTTGCTTGAGACTTCCATCTCTGATAAGATGTCTTTCACCATGGTGTGGGGAACATAAGCAAAAATATTAGAACTCAAAATGTAAGGCTTGAAAACCTTTGTTGCTTTTACCAAGGCAAATGTTTGTTTCTCCATAATAGTGTATTTTAGATCAGCACCTTAAAATGCCTTAGTGAAAAGGAAATTGGCCCTCTCAGCCCCTTCATCATCCTTCTACAACAGATAGATGCAATGGTGTTTCTCAAGTAAAAGAGAACAATTGAAATGGATTCTTATAACTGGAGCTGCTAGAACAGTGCATGCTTTAATGCCTCTTTAATCCCATTGAAATCTTGAATGACATCCTCCTCCCACTTGATGACCCGGTCCTTCTTTAACATGGAGGTGATTGGAATGGTCAACTCGGCAAAGTTTGAGATAAATCTTCTGATGAAGTTTATTTGCCCAAAGAAGGACTGGATTCCTTTCTTGGTTCTTGGAATTGGGACCTTGCTGATGGCTTCTACCCTTTCTAGATCAATCATCACTCCTTGTGACACAATGTGACCAAGGAACTTTTCCTTCGCACTCCAAAATGACACTTCTTTAGATTGAGTGAAATGCCATACTCTCTACATCTTATCTAGCATATTTTCTAAGTGTAGCAAGTGATCACCTCGCTTTCTAGAGAACACAATCTCATCATCTGGGAAACAACAACAAAATCATTGATGTAATGGTAAAAGAAAACATCCATTTCTCTTTGAAAGGTTGCTCCAACATTCAATAGAGCAAAGGATATCTTGACATACACATAAGTCCCCCAAGGAGTGGTAAAGGAATGTCTTAATTCTTTCTGATTCCTTCACCACAACTTGGTTATAACCAGAGAAACCATCCAAGGTAAAAGTAGCTTAGAACCAGCTACTTAGTGCAACATGTTTTCCATGTTTGGTAAAGGATAATTATCCTTCATTGATGCTCTATTTAGATTTCTAAATCCACACACAACCTGATGTCACCATTCTTCTTTCTGACTGGTACTAGGTTTCAGAACCCATAAGAATACCTTGTGGGCTGAATAATCCCTCCATCCCTCAACTTCTTCAGTTCCTCTTACATTTTAAGAGATAAGAGTGGATTGATTGGCTTCTTTTCTACTTGAATGGTTTTGCATTGGACTCAAGGGAATCTCATGTTGAAACAGATCCTCTCTTTATGCCTTTATCTAGAATAAGTCCAAGATATGCAATCTTGATACCTTTTCAAAGCAATTGAATGTAGGACTACTTTCCTCCTCCATCGAGATTACTTCCTAACCAAATCTTCCTTGGTCTCTCCTTTATGCCAAGGTAATGCTCATCAATATCCCTTGAGGCTGCCATGCATCTACTAATAATGCAATCAACGTTATCAAAATTGGAATCAAGAGCAACCAGCCCTCTAGGAATGGTATTGGTTTTTAGTTGGATGATGCCTTTGCCAAACAAGGTTTCTTTACCTTCTACTACACACACCATTGGCTCCTAATCGATATTTTGATCAGAAAACTCTCCTTTATTCTACAAAAATATTTTGACCTGAGCATCATCATCAAAAACCTGCCAATGCTTAATGTTGTTAGGTACAGATGGCCTTGTTAGCACCTCAACATCATATTCACAATATGGGGACACTACACAATTATCAAACCGATATCCCAACACAGCAAGCATGTCTGCCAAATCATTGAACTTCCTATCATGATGCACAATGTTGAATGAATCAAACATCTCAATGAGATCCCAAACTGCATGCTTATATTGTTTCATTCGTTGATTTTTTGTGGCATATAGTTTTCTCTAACTTTCGACAATTAATTATGAATCTCCTTTAACAATGATGTCTTTAACACCATATTTCCATGCAATCCTCAGACCTAACAACAGTGCCTCATACTCATCAATGTTATTAGTGACTCAAATTTGAGCTTGAAGGAAAGACAAACTTTTCTGGCCTCGGAGAGATTAGAACAACACCAACACCATTTCCAAACTTGGAGCAAGATCCATCAAAAAATAAAGTCCAAGGAGAGCCTGCCTGCTCAAGACACTTGCATTCTTCAATCTTGTGCTCTTTTCCATCAACAAATCCTACAAAGTTATCAGCATCAACACTTGTGTATAATATCTCATAGGATGCATTGTTGGGATCCTCAATAAGGTGCAACATATTCTTTTCCCCATATAAATTGACAAGAATGCCCTCAATTGGGATGGTGGAATAGGACATATCCATTTGAATACTCCCACAAATACTTGCAGCCCAATTTCTAGATAACAACATACCCCACTTGGCTGGGCAGTCAACAATAACTACATCAAGCTTTAAATTCCTTCTGGATAGGTTGCAAGTTGCACCACCAGACCCTTCACACACCCCACCACTGGCACCTCTCTGGAATCCATAGTAGTGCACTTCCCATATGCAGTTGTTACTTTGATATTCAGTTCATTCATAACTTCCAGAGGCATAACATTGCATGATGCCCCTGAATCAAACATACAATTGTGTAGCAATCTATCCTTAATGATCAGGGTAGTGAAGAATGGATCCACATTCAGCTGAGAATCTACCAAGGATGTTCCCAAATAAACCTCAAGTGGTTCATCTATCTCTTCTGATGTTGGTGGTGCCTCTAATTCTTCAATGACTAGTGGAGTCTCCACGATGTTTATATTTCTCTTGGGGGCTTCTCCTCTTTCATCCCCAAATACTCAAGATCCCTCTTCTTGTGCTCAAGAATCCTAAGCAATTCAGCAATTGGAACTGAGATCTTGATCTGACTCAAGACTTGGGCAATATCATAAGGGATAGACTTTGGTAAGGCAACATTGAAAGGAAGGTTGACACACTCATGAGATGGCACAGATTTTGACAACTTGGGCATGAGGTGGGGTATGAGTTTTTTTGGGATCAGCAAGGCCCTTGGCAGATGCATCTTTCTTAGGAGTCTCTTTAGGAACATTTGAAAGCAATGGAGTTTTTGGCTTGGCCTGAGGCCCTATCCCTTTAACAACCCTACTTCTTGTGTTGTGTTCCTTTTCTTAAGCCACAACAACATTAATCAAGCAACTTCTTGTCCTCCTTCGATGGGATGCCTCCATCATACTTCTTTATCATTAAAGCCCTTAAATATTCAAAGTCATTATTGGGCAATTCAAAATCTTGTATAGTATCTACTTCTAAAGTATGAGAGGAAGGGAGAAAAGGTACCCGGGAAAGCAATCCCAAAAATCAGCAACAATTCTAGCACTTATCACTTCGGGGCTTGAATTTGCCCCTTCATTTGTAAGCTTTGTGGAGCAACCCATCATACATATATCATCATCATTATCATCATAATCTTCTTCCTCTTCTTGTTGATCTTCCTCACATGGAGCATGGGGCATGAAACATATATCACACCAATCAATTACATCTGTCTCCTCCATAATGGCAACTTTGGAAGCCAAAGGATCAGTACTTGTTAGTGTAAATCAACAACACCCCTAAATGAACTTCAGACCTCCAAGTGAGAATTGGGTCATTTAGTGTTATTGCACAACATGGAATATTTTCCCAAGTGTGGGAATTGCAAAAATGGGAAAAACTCTCCAGATTAAAGGTTGGTTCCTCTACTCCTCGATCAGATGTATGCATGAAATTTGCAGAGGTTTAACTCAAAATTCTACTCTAATTCTACCAAGGAGACAAGGATAGAAAGAAAAGAAGATAAAACTAAAATCGACAAGGTGATACACCAAAGGAGTGGTGAACATTTATTTTGTAGATTGAAAGATTATAAAAATGCAACACAAATCATGCACAAATTGCTAAAATTGTAGTGAAAGATCATGATAGAGCAAACAACACAAGAAAGGATTGAAAATTCATTTAGAGAGCTTGCATTGTCATTTCAATTTTTAAATACAGTGGATTACAACAGAAAGGAGGTAAAAAATGTGTTGGAGTCCCTAAAAAGGTATGATATTCCACAAATTCACTTGCCAGGGTGAAGGAGGGAGCCTTCAGTACATAAAAAACGTTCAACCCTTTACAAATGAGCCAAATTTGGCTTTTAACAATGAAAACCCGAGTTCAGGAAGGAGAAACATGGGAAAATTGAAATGAATGATTCAACCACTAACTAGATCCATCAAAATAGCATGGGTACCCTTAAAAGTTCATTCCCCAAGATTTTTGACCATGCTGGAGAAGAATGGAAGCCATATTGCATTAAAAATGGTGGTTGAATGTCGGTTCTACTCTTTTCCCCATGCCAAAGGTGTTTTTCTCATTTTTCTCTCACTAAACACCACCAAAAAATAAAATTGAAAATTCCATCATGTGGATGACTTGATAGATTTCCAATGACACCAAAATCGAGAAAAGCCCGAGCTCTGGATCAAAATATATGCCCTCTCGAAGATTTAAGGCAAAAGCGGGGCAAAATCGGGTCAAGCGGGTGAAACCTAAAATTTTTCCCCCTTTTTTTTGAAATTGGGGAAAATTCCCCAAAAAGATCCACACCTTTCCACTCTAGGACATGTGTCACCACCTTATTTTCTATGGGCATGTGCTCTAAATTTTTCCTTTGACACCGCCGACCCTTTGGCAAAATTGCCAAATTCTCCCCGTGCCCCGACCTCCGCCGAGAACAGACACGTGTCACCACCGTATTCACTCACGGTGATTTAACCAAAATTTCCATTTCCTCCTTGGTGGGCCTAATTCTTTCCTTTTTTCGCTCTCTACTACTTTGGAAAAAAATTCAAAATTTACTCTCGCCTCTCGACTCCCGCCGGTTTCATGGCACATGTGGAACACTTTGATTTAGCATGGGCCTTAATCAAATTTCTTTCCTCTCACAGCCCGCAGGAAATTTTTTTCCTTTGCGGAGTTTTTGACCACTTTTTTAACTTACCCCTACTGGTCTCGATATCCACCTCCATGTGGCACATTCTCATTCGTCGCTGGTTCAAACCATTTCTTTTCCTTCTCTTGGCGGATCAAGGAAAAAATTTTTCCTTTGCACCCCGCCCAATCCTTGGTGATTTTTTCCAACTTACCTCCATTGACCCACCATTCCACTACCACATGGCACATTCCTACTAGTTGTGGGCCTTCCAGGGAAAATTTCCCTCAAAAACTCCATGAGCCATAACTTGCAAAATATAAGGAGTTAGAAGGAAAATTTTACCTTTCTAGAAAGGTGAGAAAATTTTCTATCTAATGAAGCCATTTCCAAGTAATTTTGAGTGCCTAAAAAGTGGAAAATTTTTATTGAGGCAAAAATAAGGAAGGATGAAGGAAATTTAGCCAAAATAAGTAGGGGCTTATCTTGGATAACAATTTAGCGATTCGGAGGGATCATCCGCCACTTTTGGATGAAGTGACCATTTGCAAGCAATCCATTGGGCAATGGATTCATCAACTTAACTACTTGGTACTCTCAAATCATTAGAAAATTTCTAGAAAGAAGATTGTGATAGTAGACCATCACTTGATCCGGAAGATGGCCACGCAAAGATGCATCCTGGGACAACAAATCTTGTGCCAAAGCACTTAAGGAAATGTAAAACTAAGCTACAACAAAACCATGTGCACAAGCACTTGGAGGAATGAAAATGTAAGCTAATATGTACAAGGTGAGGATTTTCCCTTCTAGTAGCAATGCTTTAGATGGATTCTATTAACTAGAATCTACAATTCTTCGATCTACATCCCTCTCCTACTCGCATTGTATTCGGTCTACATCCAAAGTTGCCATTTTTTTAATACCTACTTCTTTTGACGCTAGAATTACATGCTTTTCTAGATTCATGTCATCACGAAGGAATGATGAGATCACACTGAGGGGAAAAAGCCACACACAATGGGATTCACCACTGTTCAGTAAAATCCAGTTCAAGCTATCAAAGTTCTAGTTAAAACATATCAAATAGAGTAGTGAATCATTTCATTTTAGTTAATCTTGCTTACGATATTACCGGGAAGTTGTGGGGATTGATAGTTTCTGAGAAAATATGATTCATTCCTCACTTTTGAGGTAAGATCGGGGGTCTTTCAAATAAATTAGATCAGTTATTTGGTTATTTAGAATAGATTCACAACTGCACAAGCAAGTAGCTATACTTGACAACTTTGTTTGTTTTGACTTTTGTTATTAGCTTAGTTGTCATTTTCTAGATATTAAATAATTGCTCTTTCAATTCTATTAAATAGTTGTTATCTTAATTTTGTTAAATATTGTCAAAAATACAAAAATAGAGAATTTATATATGTTGTGGATATACTTTACATAATTAGTTTACATTGCTTTAATTAGATTTATATTGTTCCTTTTGTATGACAATCATGGGACCTAGGGAGCCCAGAGAATACGTATTCAAGCCAATCGTGCCTCAACCCAATCTTATTGCAACAATAACTAACATAGACCAAAATCTCAGAATTTAGGTCTTTCGAGCAACAACAGACCTACAAGAAATCAAGGTGCTGGTGAGAGGATTAAACGTGAGAAGACGACAAAGCACGCACGTTTTGGTCAAACCACCAAACTACTGATTGTCTTAATAGATATCCGCATAAATGTAGAAGGGCTTGAAAAGAGAAAATGTTGATTGTGATCCTTTGGTCCCATAACCAGATGCAGGAGATATCCTCATTGACATATACACTAGCTTAAGAATTCAAGTTGCTGAACGCATGTAAGGTACTCCGAGAAGATTGCGTAACTTTTAGTTCTAAACATAGAGGCCGAAAAGGCATATGATTACTAGGTATTAGGGATTAGAGATTGATTCTTCACATGACCATAGGAGGTCCACAACAACCACAAACTTATGGTTGTGATCCACATGGTCCCACAACCCAACAGCCCACATGCCAATCAGATGTTGGTATTTGGTTTACGCACATTGATATTCAGGTCCTCTCCAATTCCACCAAGCATTATCGCACAACTATCCTCACTAGACGTAGTAGCTAATCAAGCTAAAGATTTACGGACTAGACTAGAGAATCACACATAGAATCCACTATATATCCATCATCTATTTCCATGATTCTATTGGGAGACATATACGAAGCACCCACAGGCTATCTTCCACGTATTCCACAACCTATATATCGGATCATGCCAAAGCTTGATATTGATTGGAGCATTCGCGAGTCATCCTCACCAAACGATCTATCACGCCGAGTTCGGGTTAGAAGGGCCTTATTTTCCTTAGACTTATAGATTCCATTAGTGTGTGTCAAAGACATAAGATTTCCTAACTAGTTTTTCGCACCCCATGTATATTCCATCCCCACTAGCTGTCTCAAACGACCTCGGGAGGTCGGGTGTGAGGAAGAGTTGTTTGTAGATTCCCGTGCTCACTTATCACTTTGCCATCGTACAAAATTGGTGAACCTGACATGAAATTCCTACTTTCTGGTTGAGTCATATTTCTACTTGTTCTTCCAATTAGTATACTTTTTGTCTTTTCCACCTCATTAACCTTCACATCAGCTTCACCAACAAAATTGGTGAACCCAACATGAAAGGAATAGTTACTTCATTTTTCACCTTTCCCCTTTTAGTGTTTTTTTTTCTTTCATCCATCTTCACTTCTTCCCATTATTCTGCGGGTATTCATATACCCCCCGAATATGTCGGGATTCGATGCATATGGCAGACCTCTCCTAGGTCTTGAAGCATACTATGATCAATTGAATAGATAGCCATCACCCTCGCTCTCAGCATGGGGTGACAACTATTCAACTAACCGGTTTTCAACACAAACTCCGCCTCCAAGGACTAGATATAGTTCTTCTTTCCAAATAGAGGAGTTGGATCAGCTCACTCAAACACAACAACTAGAGCCTTCAGGCTTGAATAACATGATGCTTACTAGAGAATCTGGTTCATCTCCTCAGGTGTTTCTTAGACCATAAATCAGTAGACAATCAGATCCATATCTGTTTTTAGATGATGAACATTTAGCGTGTTATGCCAGGAGTGAACAACGCTCTCAGAGTATGTTACCCACTTATAGGAAATTTACAAACACAACCCAAGGTCTCTTTTCAACAAAACACCTCCATGCCACTACCTATAGGAAATGCCCTCGGTGAAACTTGGTAGGGAAATGATCAATTCATAGCAGGGTACCATATGCCTATACAACCTTAGGGTATACAACAAATGCCACTAAGGAAAAATACTATGACTTCACCAAATGAAGTCATCTCAACTTTAGTAGAAAAAGTTAGAGGGTTAGAACTTGCTCAAGCAAATCAAAATTTTCAATTCATGTAGGCAGGAAATTCCAATCCTCCACATCATCCTAGCCAAGTAGACCTCCTCACAGGAACAGGCACATTGGGCATGCCTCCTCAATATTCACAACAAACGCCAACTAGAACCGCGTTCTCTAACGCCGCTCTAGTGGAAAATATGATACCTCCTGGTTTAGTACAAAACAATCCATTTCTAAGCAATGCTCCTCTATACTTAAACATGTATTCCAAATCACCACAAGGAGATATGTTCTCTTCTCCGGGATGTTTTCTCAACCACAGGGATTTCCTTATGTCCTTGCAAATGCATACGCTACCCCATATCAACAACCCATTCCACCTCCACCCCCTCAGCAAACACCATCAATGGTCGAAACCTATGCAATAGGAACTTATTCAGAATATTTGAAAGAACCTTTGGACTTCACTATACTGAAGCATCATGCTTCCAAGACCTCTCCCGATCTACCCAAGTATAAAGGAGAGGGAGACCCGAATGCACACATTAAGGCCTATGCCACAACCATTCGAGAACTACTCCCTTGGGATGGAGTTGTTGCTAAAATATTTCCCAAAACTTTAGAGGGTATCACCCTCGATTGGTATTATAGAATACCTGAAGCCTCAATACATTCATTTAAACAACTCGTTTCAGATTTCATCAAGGCATTCGACATGAACAAATTGTTGAGAATAGGAATCAAGGAATTCTTGCATATTAAACAAGAACATAATGAATCTGTTGCTCATTTCATCCAAAGATGGCATACAGTCCTCTATTCTTCAGCAAGCGCTCCAAACATGGATCAGATGGAACTATGTGATTTATTCCTTCATTCTCTCAGTAGAGAGGTAAAGGAAGAAGTCCAGAAGTTCCCACTAAGAACTTATGATGAAGTACTCGAGAGCACTCTCCGAATAGATCAAGTTGCAATAGATAGCGGTCACAAGACATATGGGACAAATGGGAGGTTAATCATCCCCAACCAAAATACTACGACTTATCCTACTACCATAAATGCCAATCAAGGACCTAAAATCCTTAACAAAAACCACGGCGTAACAATGATGATGGTGTAGCGGACTAGACTAAAAAGGCAAATGTTGTAAATGATCCACCACGATTAACAATCAACGAAACAACAATTTTACCCCAACAATCAACATGGTGGATTTTAATCGTCACAACAACAACAACAACAATAATAACAATGGCAGATCAAACACGGGGTCCAAGTCAAAACTCAACTGGATATCGGGACCAAAGGCAACAAACACAAAACTTTAATCCTAATGATCAATGGTTTAATCAGAGTTTTGGACCACAATACGTACCAAACCAACAACCTAGGAGTTATAATCCCAACTCGTATTGTGGTTTCCACAAAATTTGAGGCCATGACACTAGGACTTGCTGCGATTATAATAAGTTCATGCAACGTCACGCGTGCGGAAGAACAAAGACAACTTTTCATAGATATGTTCTTAGCTGATCCCTGCATCACTGCGCGCTAAACACTTTCATGGGAGCAGTCTCCCCTCAAAATTCTCCCTCAAGATCTTCAATGATCCGCTCCCAAATCACAATAATAACAAATTAAATCCAAATGGGATGAACAAGGTGTAATGACAAGAAATAATGATCATGAAGCCTCGACTTCACTAAATCCACTGTCACGCCACAATTAGGAAATCAACCACGAACCACGATAGTCAATTTAGTGGAGTTAGAAATTGAGCTACACGTGGAAGCCCTAACAAGGACACGAGTATTCCTCTCTCAGCCAAATCCAAGTTACCCACTAGAGCCGGATAACATTAAAAAACATTAGTAAAACCCGTGGGTGCCTATGATTTAATTAATGACTTAACAAAGACCTTCTCCCACATCTCCTTTTTGGACTTGTTGAAGAACTCTCCGCCCATAGGCCTGCTCTTTTAGAAGCATTAGGTTTAGGTCATTTAATTAACATCACTCCTCCTCCCGAAACACAGGTAAACCATACAGACTTTGATATCCACCCTCAGGGCAATGGATAGGGATATCAGAGTTTATATTTGACGTAAAGAAAATTCCAACAGACACCGAGATTACACATAGAGGTGATCTGGCCTTACATTTACAAGTGTGGGTTTATAACAATTACGTTAAATGCACAATGGTTGACGATGGGGTAGCAATTAACATAGTTCCTTTCTCTTTCCTTCAAAAGCTAGGGTATGGAGAGACAAATTGTTCCACGACTCAAAATACACTAATAGGCTAGATACCATAAAGCCACTTGATTGGAACTATAACACTACCAACCGGTCACCTTATGACCCAAAACAATCCTCACCGAGTTTTATATTATAGATCGGAAACCAACTATAATATGATCCTTGGCGACCATGGATACACTATATGAAGGCAATCCCTTCTACGTTATTTCAGAAATAAGATTCTTGCACTTAGAAAAGATATTTGTAGCAAAAGGTGATCCGAAACCATTCGAAATACACCTAGCAGACTTGAAGAAAATACTGCATTCACTCGAGTTTGAACTCCCAACAAACCAACTTAATAAACTAATCGACTCAAAACCGAAGAAAAATTAATACCTACAAGAGAACTAGAAATTAAAAACCTAGTCAAGAGCATCCCGGCCCTCAAGGATGAGGCTAACATTGTAGAAATAGTGTCATTAAGAAATACTACAAAAATTGTTGAGTTGTTAGAACAAGATCTACTAATTTTCCTACCGTTTGATTCCATAGGTATGGGATGTACCCTAGGAGTTGGTTCTCTTCCAGTAGAGGAACTTTGTATGGTAGAAGTAACCAAAGTAGAAGAAGTAGATGTAACAAATGTCCCAACATCCATCTTCCCAAATAAACATTGGACTCTCCACTTTGATGGCGCTAGATGTCGTTATGGGGTGGGGCTAGGTGTGATCTTTACTTCTCCCGAGGGAAAGATCCTACCATTCACCTTTAAACTAAATTTTGAATGTACAAACAATGGTGCTGAGTATGAAGCCCTCCTCCTTGGCCTCATCATAGCTAAGAGGCTTGGTGTTAATGACATCAGAGTGTTAGGAGACTCACAATTAGTAGCAAACCAAGTCTCTGAGGTGTATGAGACTAGAGCTAAACACTTACAGCTCTACAAAACAACAGTATTAGATTTGAGCAAAGGATTTGACTTATATCAATTGAAGCAATCCTACGAGAACAAAATCTTCTCACAGATTCGATAGCAATCTCAACTTCACGTTTCACTCTCAAACAGTGAGTTGGAGGACACTCGTTTCATGGTATCCCTTTGTATTGAACCATTAGTAAAGAAAACATCAACAAACCCTCTTCTAACGCACATAGCTAAGAATACATCTACTATCTTAAGTCATGTTGACAGTGATACAACCACTCTTGATTACCTAAACGCCTATGCAGAGTCACATCTCACCCATCACATGGTAGATTTAGCCTTAATCCCACATTCATCTTCTTACTTTGGAAATCCCATGGTAGAGCTTCCCCACAAAAGGAACTCAACATATACGCGGTAGAAAACGGAGAAGATCTGAACTACCTCCATCCCCACCGAGTTTGAAGAGGGTAACACTTCTTTAATCGAAGGAATGATTGATATTAACATCGGAACGGAGGAAGAACCAAATATCTTGAAACTAGGATCTTCATTAACTCTAGAAGAGATAGAAATACACACTCGAATCCTCAAAGAACATCAAAAGGCTTTTGCATTTAATTATAAAGAAATGACAAGAATTGCACTACACATCGTGGTACATAACCTCGTCACCAAATCAGATGCAAATCCAATTAAACAAAAATCAAGACCAATGAAACCCAAGGTAGCTCTCATGGTGAAGGAAGAAGTAATGAAACTCCTCTAGGTAGGGTTCATCAAACCGAGTCAATTACTCTCAGTGGGTATCTAATATCATCCCTATTCTCAAAAAGAATGGGAAGATACGCATCTGCATAGACTTCCGAGACATTAACAAGGCATGCCCAAGGATGACTTCCCGTTACCATCCATTGACGTCATCATTGACACAACAGCTGGGTTTGAGATTTTTTCTCTCATGGATGGGTTCTCGGGATACAATCAAATCAAAATATCCGAACAAGATCAAGCCAAAACCACGTTTATAACCTTGGGGAACTTATTGCTATGATGTTATGCCATTCGGTCTCAAGAACACTGGCACTACATACCAAAGCAGCAATGACATACATATTTCATGATCTTATTCATAAAATCATGGAATCCTATGTAAATTACTTGTTGACCAAGGCCTGTGAAGCGTTGTGATCACTGGAAGTGCTTCGCGCCATTCTTTCATGATTGATTGAATACGAGTCACACTAAACCCAGAAAAATTTGTATTTGGTGTGACAGGAGGGAAACTCCTAGGTTACATTATATCTTCATGAGGGATCGATGTAGACCCAACCAAAATCTAGGCTATTCTTGAGATGATCCCACCATCAGAAGATTCTGGCATTAGATCGTTCCTTGGAAATCTCGGTGCAATCCAGAGATTCATTCCGGACTTAAGTTTTGTTGTTCATCCGATCAACAATTTGTTGAAAAGGACTACTGCATTATTTAGACAAAGGAATTCCATGAGGCCTTCAAGCAATTAAACGCTTCTTATTGTCTCCTCCACATTAATGCCACCTAGACCAGATCATCCTTTGATCTTATATTCATGAGCTACGAGATGTCTCGCTTAGCCTGCTTTGTATGTTGGCCCAAGAAGATGATGATAAACAAGAATGTGTGGTCTATTTTATTAGCCAAATGTTGCTCAATTATGAAACACGTTATACGCAAGCTAAACGAGAATGCCTTGCCATAGTCTTTGCAACCGAACACTTAAGACATTACATGATAAATTAAGAAACAAGGGTCATTCTAAAAATAGACCATTCTGAAATTTCCTCATGCAAGGGTCCTTGTCTAAAAAGGTTGGATGCTTTATAACCTTAATGGGTGAATTCGAATTAACTTTTGTAAAAGAAGTCCGTTAAGGGACAAATCATTGTAGATTGGTTAGCCGACAACCCGTTAGATGAAGGCGATCTAGTAGATCTGGATTTTCCTGATGAATGCATATATTACATCGAAACTAGACCTCCCATCTCTGAATGTCCTTGGTATATTGATATTATCAATTTTATCATTGACCATATGTACCCGAGAAGGTGCTACACTACAACAAAGATGGTGGTTACGCATTATCGTGGCTAAATACATTATTATAGAAAAGTTCTCTATCGTAAGGCTTTCGATAGAATGCTTCTAAGATGTGTTGACACGAAGAATAATCCAAGAATAGTCTCTACAAATCTCACAGTGGGATATGTGGAGACCACTTCGGTGGTCACGCCACCACTCACAAGATACATCGGATGGGCTATTTTTGGCCCACTCTAGAACACGACGATATAGTTTGTACGTAGATGCCATAAATGCCAAGAATTTTCCCACGAGATTCACATGTCAAAGCACAAGCTCTACAACAAATCACGACTCCATGGCCCTTTTCTACATGGGGTATAGATTTGATAGGGAAATTTTCTCCTCATCAACAGATGGCCATAACTTTATAATCACGGCCACCAAATATTTTACCAAGTGGGTAGAGGTTATGCCTCTTACCACTGTACCAGGTGCCGTGATCGCCAAGTTCATTTTGAATCAAGATCATTTATAGGTACGGTGTCCCAAGTCATTATCTCAGATAATGGCACGTACTTTAAGAATGACGAGGTTTGTGAGCTATGCAGTAAATTTAAAATAAACCATCATACGGCCTCCCTTTATTACCCTCAAGCCAATGGGCAGTGAAGTAAAAACAAGACATTGAAAGCTATTCTACTCAAAATAGTTAAGGAAAACAAATGAGATTGGCATTTAAAGCTTTTTACGGCCTTGTGGGCCCACCGAACCTCAATAAGAACACCAACGGGAGCAACTCCTTTCTCATTGGTATTTGGAGTAAAGCGGTTCTCCCACTTGAGATTGAAATACCCGAGGTCTCCGCATCTCACTGAGGATTACGGATGAGGAAGCTTATAGAGAGGCACGCCTCCCAACTAGAAAGCCTAGACGAGACCGGGTTAAACACCGAACAATGGCATAGAGCCTATCTTTTGACCGGATGTCTTGTAATATAACAAAAAGGTCTATGAATGAGAAATATATGAAGGAGATCTAGTTCTAAGACTAGACAAGTTGGATCGAAAAGAAAATCGGTGAAGGAAGAAAGTTCCGGCCCAAGTGGTTGGGCCCATATCGAGTCATGAAGGACTACGGAAATGGTGTGTATCTTTTGTACACACTAGAAGGTGAGGAATTTGGTGAAACTGTCAATTCCTTGCACCTTAAATGGTTTTATGCATGAAGCATCGACACTATTTGTATAATTATATCTACATTGCATCTTCGTTTAGATAGGTTCATTTTGTTCACTCGTTTCGTAAAATTTGGTGATCAAGGACTTATTCTTAAGCAATTCATTACAAACTTATGATGGTATTGGCGAAGCATTCAAATCATACTTCTTCATTTTCATAACATCATCAAGCTGTTTTGAGAATCATGTCATCGATTAAAAGCTAGATATGACAAACTCTTAATGTAGCCATACCAAGGCCTACATGCTTGTTCTCACTTTTGTTTCTTCATAGGATAGGTTTCTTGCCTATGGTTTGTTCTAGAAGCTTCATGGTGTCACATCTATCCTGTATATAGGTCTCTTTGGAAATAAGAACATACTATCATTTTGCTCAAATAAACAAGTCAAATATAGATCAAACAAAAAATTTTACTTTTACACATTTCCTTGCCCTACCAACCTTTGGTGATGAGATTATGTCTCTTACTAGTGATGTAGGGTTGGGAAAGGATGGGAACGACCTTACTCGCCTATGCCTTGTCCATGGTGATAAGCCCATGCTTCCTACTAGTAGCATGGGGCAAGGTGTAGGGGGTCCTCTTGACAGTAAAAGTTGAAGGTCATAAACAAGTAGTTCAAATAAACCTTTGAAATCTTGAGTAAAAACAAGTGAATAAGATGTTTGAAATTCCAAGAGAGTCCAAAACCCGAAAACTAGATTTTGTCAACCAAGTGGCCATCTACGGATCTAAGTCTAGATAAACTGCAAAGTAAAGTCGCATTCTAAACTATAGAGTCACTTGAGTAGGGTAGGTTTTTAGTGTCCTAATTTGGTTCCACCAACTCTTTGTCTATCTCCCATCATTACCATTTCAACACACCTCATAGCTTGTGCCCTTTCTAGCTCTCGGTGGTGAGCCTCGCATCTTACTAGTTGCGTGGAGTTAGGAGCAGGAAAGTTCATCTCGCTTATCATATCAATTTATCATCACATTTTGTCAAAACAAATATGAAGTACCGGAAAATTTCTTATAGAAACTAAAGTTCAAGATCACATTGTGTTTGCATTATCATACATCAGCATCACGAAATACAAAAAGGAAGAAAGCATTTATATCATTTGTTCTCCATTGCATACATTCTAAAAAAGCACATAAAAATGATAATTCTAATAAGCATCTAATATACATGTGGAAATGAATCACAAAATCCTGATACTTAAAGAGTCTAGATCAAAAAGAAGTATATATATATATATATATATATATATATATATATATATATATATAATCAAGTTTTGTGTACAATGCCATCATGCGCTAGGCATGGTCAAAATGCTCAATGAGCCCGGAAGGTACAAAATGATCATATAAATGATCTAGTAAGAATCACTACAAAAAGATCCAAGTGGCCTCTCAACCCCTATAAGATCATTCTAAAGGTATACGACCACGTCTAGGACTCTGGATACACCGGCCCTCCGAGTGCACCGAGGGCTTACGGTCTGAAGCAGTGTTGTAGCCTCGCTATGAGAGTGGCTCCTCATCGAGCGCTCTACTGTCCTATACCCGACCAGGCTAGCTTTATACGCAGAGGAAGTCACCATCTTGGCCACATGCTAGACGGGGGAAAAACATCGGTATGCCTGCGGGCCATGCGAAGGCTACCCTACATCCACGGATAGCTCGGCGTGAGTCTTCTCCATGGGGAGCATCAGGGTATTAGTACGTACCCGGTGAATCAAGTCTCACCACTCATCAAGTCTCTACAAACAAAAGAGAAAACAAATTAGAAAATAATCTAGAGATAAAAACAAAGATGAACAAAAGGAGAGATAGCAAATAAGGCAATCTAGCTAAAAACAAATATTAAAAGAAGAGTGACAACTCACTCGGATCTCAGGGCCTCAAGAGGGATCCCCAGGATCAGCGCTGCCACATATGCTACCACCGACGTGATGTCCTCCTCTTGTATCGGGGGCAACATAGCGTCCTACTACGGACTCATTCTCCCGCCTACGTCCCGAGAGGGTAACTCCTCCGAGGCTAGAGTCACCCTCTCCGCTCTGCTATGCCCTCTTAGCTGTAAGATCTCACGAGTGTCATGCCACTCGGGATCACCGACCTCCTCCTCTCCACCCAACTCACTGACCTCCATGTCCTTGGTCTCCTCCTCTGTCTCTCCCCCTATGAACTCCTCAGACTCAGAGTCTATATCAATAGGGTCATCATCGCTATGGGTAGAACCGGCGACAATCCGAAGTAAAAGTGCATGAGGAGCACCAACCTCTCTCTTGGGCACCTACCACCTGCCTAGCTATAATAGGGACACCAAGAGTAACAATAGTCCAACCCCGGCCTCTAGGACCTCCCCTAGCCTCCCTGAACCGATTTGAATACCGGAACCCCTGGGAAGCATACCAATGTAGGCAAGGCCAAAACCGCTGAGGCACTCAATCAAAAGGCCGTGTGTCTACCTTCCCCGTCATGTCCACAAGATACCTTGTAGTAGAGTAGGAAATCAAAGTGAGGGTTTCCTTGACCCACAACCTGCCATGGCACGATAAGGTGTGGCCTCCATATCATCGGTAGTTAGGGAGGCAAATGGGCTGGTGAGGTGCTCAAGCGACATCTCTATCCATCCGACAGTGACCTCACGGCTCGGGATCCGCCACCTCTATGCCTCTCCCATAGGGGATGATACGCTCATAGACGTAGCTCATAACCAAGGTCAAATGGGTCAAAGATTGTCCTTGTAAGCGAGACCACCCTGTATAGGTCATGGTAGGTGGTCCCAGTATATCAGCTCCCAAGCATAAATCCGGGCATGTGCCTCAATCGTGCAATAATAAGGGACCAACAAGATGTAGGTAAGGTGTCCCCTCCCTTATCCCCGATCAATCTCGAGGTAAGGATCCCCATAATGGCCTGACGAATTAAAGGGATAGGAAATCTAGGAATGGAACGGACCCTCACCCCCTTCTTGAACCATCGGAGACAACTATGTCTCTTATATATGTAGCCCATTGAGCTATCTAAGCCCGTGACCCCGCTGTCTCAAGTGTGAGTCATCTCCTAATAATCGAGACTCCCAAGATATGGTAGACATCCTCCAGGGTGATAGTCCACTCACCCCTGACTCCTAGAAATCAGAAAGTGTTCGATCAACATCCCAATACGAAAACAAGTCACACAGTATGTGACTAGAAGGTGCGACATGAGGAACCCGTGATATACGTAATATGCCGACCCTCTGAAGAGTATCCTGCTCGGCCTGAGAAAGTGCATCCAACACTGCTAAAAGCCAATCACACTCTCTCTCATGGATCCATCTGATGTACTCTTCCTTCTTCTACAAAAACACCAAAACACACAAAAAAGAGTAAGTTAGCACCAAAATCACATTGGGAAACATCATTGAAACATACGAGAATACTAAAAGTGCAAAAATGGGTTCAAAACAATGTTATTTTAGCGTTACAGTAAAGGACCGCCACCTGAGCAGGGTGGCGGTTCTATAATCGCGCTTTGAAGGGTGGCGGTCTCTGTAACCACCGCCATGCCTCGCAGGGGCGATGGTCATGTCCACATTTTCAAATGGCTCACGTGGCCTAAAAATGCTCAAAAACACAAAAAACGATCATTTTGACTAAAATAAGAGCCTACCCATTAGGCATCCCCCTAAGGGCACATTTAAAAGTAAAGATTTCAAAAAATACCCCCATGGAGAAGATTTCATCATTTTACTTTTTAGGTATAAAAGCGGTAAATCGAGAAGAACTAACTCGAGATCTCACGGGTCGATGTTCTACTCGCGGAGGCATGATCTCTATCTCGTCATGAATGTTTCGACTATACTCTCGTCAAAAACCATCACCATGGGTCCTAGAGCTCAAAATCAATCAAATCAACATGCGTAAATGAATAGGAAAATGGGCGTTTATATATATATATATATATATATATATATATATATATATATATATAGCATTTTGACTCATTTTGGATGCCCCTTTTCGCAGGTTTAGAGCATCGCCAAAGGTAAGTTATTATCCCGCGCAAATGGTAAGTCCTCACTTCGTATTATTTTAGCATTTATTTTTTGATTTATTTTATCTATCTCTGCACTTAAGTCCTCTTTTCATTCTGCAAGTAGTGGGAATTTTGGATGGTGTCATTTCGACATACTGGACGTGTTAGGTATAATATCTAGCTTCCCATTTCGGGACCGCCATACTGGACTCCACCGTTTTACACCTCTTCATGGCTAAAACACTTCTCGAGGGGGCAATATGTATGTACCCAAAATTATAAAGTGCTTGTACCCCGAAATGATGTTACACATGCCCCAATGATGATACAGGTCTCCTCGCAAGGTGTTTGGGATCCAGAAAAGCTCTCCAAGTGCACATTAACATCCCGCATGCCCCGCTTAGCCTCTGCATGCTCTGTTTTACTCTTTCCCCCTCTTTTCCTTTGTATTTTGTCTTCAGTGACAAAAACCCTGTGCGAGCCAACGGTCTCAGCATCGCCCTCGGGGTGGCCCCCTTGGTGGGCCGGCACGCGTTTTTCTAGCATGTTCTTCTGATCGTGACTTGCGTAATTTTCAACTTTTACTAGCTTTTTCCACCGCCTTGGCTTGTATTTATGATTTTGGTTCCCTGGAATAGTGTTTCTCCATTGTTTATAGTAAAAGAGTTCTAGTTGGAGTTACCTTGGGGTGAATGGGAATTCTATAAATAGTTGGTTTGATTACAAGCAAATGGCCCCTCAAAATTGTCCCTCATCTTCTCATTTCAATAATTTAGTCTTTCAGTTCTTGCTTAGGAATTCAATAGTTTTCATTTGTTGCATGCATAGTTAGTCTTATTTTGCTGTTTAGAAGCCACATGATCTTCTTGTTCTAGTGTTATTACTTGTTTCATACAATCAATTGAGATAGGATAGTTTCATTTTCAGTCTGAAGCCATTAGAGTTGTAGGTTTTGTTTGTCAAGAAGGATAGTTTCAGGTTCTGGATGTTTTGTGTTGCATGACTCGTAATAAATCCCACTAGGAATTGCATAAGCCAAGCTCTGTTCTCTTGCGCTATCCCTCTCCTACTCACATTGTATTCAGTCTACATCCAAAGCTGCCATTGTTCCAATACCTACTTCTATTGATGCTAGCATTACACACTTTTCTAGATTCACATGAGCACGAAGGAACGAGGAGACCACACTGAGGGGACAAAGCCACACACAATCGGATTCACCATTGTTCTACAAAATCCAGGTTCAAGCTATCAAAGTTCTAGTTAAAACATATCAAATAGAGTAGTGAATCATTTCATTTCAGTTAATCTCACTTTCGATATTCCTAGGAAGCATGGGGATTGATAGTTTCGAGAAAGTATGATTCATTCCTCACTTTTGAGGTAAGATCGGGGGTCTTTCAAATAAATTAAATCAGTTATTTGGTTATTTAGAATAGATTCACAACTACACAGGCAGGTAGCTATACTTGGCTACTTTGTTTGTTTATTTTGAATTCTGTTATTAGTTTGTCATTTTTTAGATATTAAATAATTGCTCTTTCAATTCTATTAAATAGTTGTTATCTTAATTACGTTAAATATTCTGTCAAAAATACAAAACTAGAGAATTTATATATCTTTGTGGATATACTTTGCATAATTAGTTTACATTGCTTTAATTAGATTTATATTGTTCCCTTTGTATGACAATCACGGGACCTAGGGAGCCCGAGAGAATACGTATTCGAACCAATCATGCCTCAACCCAATCTTATTGCAGCAATAAGCGGCGACATAGACCAAAATCTCAGAATTCAAGTCTTCGAACAACAACAAACCTACAAGAAATTAGTGCACACAATGGCGATAGGATTAAATGTAGAAGATGACAAAGTGCGTATGTTTTGGTTAAACCAGCCAAACTATAGATTGTCTTAATAGATATCCACATGACCTTGTAGAAGGTCTTGAAAAAGAAAACATTCGGTTGTGATCCTTTGGTCCCACAACCAAATGCGAAGAGACATCCTAAATTACATAGACACTAGCTTAAGAATTCAAGTTGCGACGCCTGTGTAAGGTACTCGAGAAGATTACACAACTTTTAGTTCTAAACATAGAGGCCAAAAAGGCATATGATTACTTGGGTATTAGGGATTAGAGATTGATTCTTCACATGACCATAGGAGGTCCACAACAACCACAAACTTACGGTTTGTGATCCACAGTCCCACAACCCAATAGGCCCACAAGCCAATCAGGACATTGACGTTGGTTTACACACATTGATATTCAGGTCCTCTCCACTTCCACGAAGCATTATCACACAACTATCCTCACTAGACACGATTCTTTAATCAAGCTAAGGATTTCTGGACTAGACCATAGAATCGCCCAAGAATCCACTATATATCCATCATCCATTTCCATGACCTCTGCCTTGAGAACATATACGCAGCACCCATAAGTTATCTTCCACGTATTCCACAACCTATAGATTGAATCATGCGAGCTCGATATTGATTGGAGCCTTGAGCGGTAATCCTCGTTGAATGATCTATCACGCGATTCAAAGTTAGAAGTGCCTTCTTTTCCTTAGACTCACAGATTCCATTAGTGTGCGTCGAAGACATAAGATTACCTAACTAGTTTCTCTACACCCCATGTATATTCCATCCCCATCGGCTATCTTGACACCTCGGGAGGTCGGGCGTGAGGAAGAGTTGCTTGTAGATTCCCATGCTCACTTGTCACTTTTCCATCGTATGAGACCCCGGTGATCCATCATGGAAATCTTCTAGCATTCTCTTAATTTGATTTTCCCAATGCATCTCAAAGAAAGCACTCCATTTATATCCCTTTTGAACAAGATACCATCAACAAGTGCATATGGAATAGCCTGCAATATGAAGTGTCTTATCTTTGTTTTGTTCATCTCTCGTAGGGCATAGGCCTGTTTGTAAGAAGTGCATTATGTCTTGGGTCCAACAAGGAGTGAGCATACCACCATTCTCTTCCCGAACACCTCTTTGTTCTTTGTTGTCTTACAATGCCAAAACAACATCCTTCCCATTACTTACTTCCATTGATTTTCTCAAGACCAGCCTGCTCACACAATCCCTTTCCTTAGACCAGCTTGGTGACTTTGATCTCAATGTCATACTCCATGACACAAGTAATCCACTCTGCACGTTTTTCATTTATGTCTTTGTTGAGGAGGAAGTCCTTAACTCTCACATGAGAAACCAATAGTTGAACCTTGTTGTTTGAAACTATATGCTTAAATTTCTTCAAGATCCTAATCACTGCAAGAACATGCTTCTCAATGAAGGAATACCTCACCTCATAGTCCTCCAAGATTTGGCTAAAGAAAGAAATTAGCTTCTCTCGCATTTTCTTTGTTCTCTTTGTACTAAAATTGCAAAAATTATATCATCACCGCCAAATGCATAAAGGATAAAATATTTAGAGAAATCTGGGTTAATGAGAGTTGGAGCTTTTGAGATAGCCTCTTTGATTGCCTCAAAACTTGCCTTACCTTTAGCTGTCCATTTGAAAGCCATACTTTTCTTCAACATCATAGTTATTGGCTTGACAAGGGTTGCAAAGTCTGGAACAAACCTTCGAACAAAATTGATTCTTCCCAAGAAACTTTGAAGGGCCTTCTTGTGACTTGGTAATGGTAGTGCTTTTATTGCTTCAACCCTCTCTCTGGATCAATTGCTAATCCCTTTGGAAACAATGTGTCCTAGGATTTTCCTTCATGAGTTAGGAAAATACATTTTTGGGATTCAAGGATACCCCAAATCTTCTACATATTTGGAACACTTATCTCAAATGAAAGAGATGATCTACTGCACTTTTAGAAAATACAGTAATATCATCTAGGTATATCAACACTATTTTGTTGATCAATCCCTTGAACGCCATATCCATTGCCCTTTGGAAGGTAGCTCTGGCGTTAGACAACCCAAATGGCATTTTCCTATATGCATAGGTTCCCCATTTGGTGGTGAAGACTATTTTGAACTGATTATCCTCCTTTACCATGATCCGATTATACCCTAAATAACCATCTCACAATGAAAACCTCTCTGAGACCCAAAGCAACAACTTGCAAAATCTGCTCCATATAAGGAAGTGTTTAATGATCCTTGAGGGATGCTCTATTCAAATCTGAAGTCTACACACAATCTGATTTCTCCACTCTTCCTTCTAACTCGGAACCAAGTTTGCAACCCAAACTTGAATGCTTGATGGAAAATATGATACTTGCCTCTATTCACTTATTCAACTCCTTCTTCATGAGAGGCTCCATGTGTGTGACAGTCTTTGTTTTTTCTGATGGGTTTAGCACTTGGATCCAATTCAATTGTGTGTTGAGCTAGCTTGGGATTTAAACCTCTCAAGTCTTCATAGCTCCAAGAAAATATCTGGGAACTCTTGGAAAAGTTGCATGAACTCATACCTTTCTTGCTTGGTTTCCACATTACCAATTTGAAGTGATTTGCCTTCTCCCACCGAGATGGGCTGAATCTTCTCCCTGATTTAGATGTTTTCTTTCTCCTTCCTAAATTGATCATTAGGATTAAAGATGGACTCCAAAGTGACAAGTCCTTTTGGTAGTTTGTTGGTTCTCAGTTGTACCACTTGATCACCATACTGCTGTTCTAATTTTTCCTAATTTTTAGCCGAGAACTCGCTTCTTCGCAAATGAATTGATAATTTGTTGGTCACTTTAAAACACTTGCCAACTTACATTATTGTCTAGCACTGATGGCCTTACAATCACATGAATATTTGGCTGCACTTTATCTTCCTTGATACTTTCCACAACATCAAAAGCTGCTCTAATTTCTACAAGTCTATCAAAGAGCTTGGTTTTCTTTCCTAGGCATGGAATTGATGCCAAATCCTTCAAAATCCTCAATGAGGTCCCACACCCTATTCTTATAACTCTTGAGCAGGTTGTTTTTGGCAGCATGTTGTCCTCTTAACTTGAATAACAATCAGCTCGTTGTCACTAAAGACTTGTAAGTTTTTGATACCTCTCTTTCTTGACCAATGCAACTCAATGTATCAAAGCTTCATATGTAGTAGTGTTGTTAGAACATGCAAATTGAAATCTACAAGCTGAATAATACTTAATGTCTTGAGGTGAAAGAAGCATAGCTCCCCCGCACCTTGTCTACTTCTTGATCCATCAAAGAATAACTGCCATACCTCATTGTCATCTTTATGGTCTAGCTTGGTGATGCTAGAAATAGGCTGATTTTCTTCATACATGTAATAAAATCCTAGTTCAAATTCCTCTATTTCCTTGTAGGGATCAAAAGCATGTACCTTGCTTGCCCATTCATCAAGAGTCAAATCTGGGATGCTTCCAACTTTGGTGTCAGCTTCATCTGTGCCTGGATAATCCTCTTGATCAAATGCTAAATTGGCGTTGATTGGGCTTGGAGTATGAGGCTCAATGTGAAAGTTTGCAATAGGTTCAGACTTGATTGTGGCCTTAGTTCCATATCTGGTCTGAAACAACATGTGTGACCAATCAGCAGATAAATAGCCTCTAATTCTAGCTGTGAAATCCCTTGACAAACATAGGGCAAAAAGTGGTGGTAAATCTATCATTGACACATCTTGCAAAATAGTGACATTGGGGCATGCATGCAAAGTGAGGCTCAAATCTTTAATTACCCCTACTATTGTTATTCTTTGTTGTCCCATCCGGTTGGCACCACCCTCTAGATATGAATTCATATTGGAGGCATCACGTAACTACTTGCCCTAGAATCAATCATACAATTGTGTACTTGTTTATCCCCAATGATCAATGAAACATAGAATGGAGGGGGCTTCAAAACTTTTACCTTGTTGTCCTCCAAGCTTCCCCTTAGGCTGAGTAGCATTTGTGAGTACCTTCTCCTACATATGAGCTTGCTGATTTGAAGTTGACCAATTCTTCATGGCAGCTTGTAGTAGATCCCTTTGGCCTGGGATGGATAGTGATTCCCACATAGATATATTCACATTTATCTTCTTCATTTGTTCAATGATGTTAAATGGGGATGAAACATCTCTTTGCTGCCCCTTAGCTTGCACACTCTTTTCTTGTACATGGGTTGCAATAGTTGGCATTTGAGCTGGTCTAGAAGGTGGCTTGGGCCGTCCTTGCACATTTGGAACTGCATTTTGCTTGCCAACACTTTGTGGAGTGATGGAAGGTTTTGGATCACCTAGAGCTAATGCCCTTCACCAATATTCCTCTTCTTTGACCGTGTGTTAGCTGCTACATTTTGAGAAATTGTTTGATTCATACCACAAAAATCTTTAGCCTACCAATTCACAAGTGTAGTATCATTTGGAGTTGTATTTTGCTGAGATGTTCATTATTGTTGATTTGTTTCTTGACTCACCTCACTCTCTATGCCAATTGATGTCACCATCAAAGCTTGGTTCAAAGCACCATTGAAGCACATAGACTGGTTGTGAGGTTCATTTCATGGGAAACACCAACCATACTCTTGAGCTATATTATTTTACACTTTGGCACTAAGGTTTTAGAGGTAGATGCAAAATTGGGGTTATAGGGTGACTTGATTCAGTTTGTTACAGGAGGCCTTACTTGATTTTGATTTTCAGCTAGATTGGGTGGCCTATTAGGCTGATATGGTTGCCTATTAGGCTAAGTTTGAGACTGATAAGGAGGTCTAAAACTTTGGGCTTGCTACCTCTTGAGTGTAACCAGATCATTTCCTAAATTTTGTAATTGTTTCATGACTTCTTGAAGTTCATTTGAGGCACTAGAGGATGAAGTAGAAGTTTCATTTGAACTCGGTTTCTAGGAGTGGGAATATGAGCTAAATTAGGTTCTTGACTAGTGCTTGGATTTTCCAAGTTTAGATATAAGGGCATGGGAGGCCTAGGTGCCAGTTTACTAGCTTGGATCAAATAATTCTCAGCCCTAATGGTGATGCTATAAGCTGCAGGTATATTTGCACATCCCATGGATTGGATTAACATAGAAATATCAGAATTTAAAGCTTTGAGATAGTATAAGAAAGCACCTTCAACTATTGGCCCATCTGTCACCGGGATTCTATCCCATGTCCTTTGAAATCTTAAATTAAAGTCTCATTAGTTTGCTCATTGGGAGCTCTCTTGATAGTTGTCAATTGTTCCAATAGAGAAAAATTATCTCCCTTTTCTCCAAACTGATCATGGAGAGCTATGCACAATTGGTTCCAATTTTGGATAGAGCTTGCCCCAAGACTCCAAAACCATTGCAAGGCTTTCCCTTTGAATGAAGATGCTAAAAATTTGAAAGTAATTTACATCTCAAAAATCTCATGGATTGCACAAACATTAGCAATGTCTTTGACATGATCACTAGGAGTGGTCTAATTTTCCCCAGTAAAGTATGGGATGTTCTTTAATGTTGCAACTGGAACTGGGTTTTATGCATTGAGAGCAAGTGGGCTGCTCTAGTGAAGTTGACATAAGGGTTGGGTTGTACCATTCGATTGGCCCGAGAACCTTTGTTGATTGGGTGAAAGGTCTACAGGTGGAGGAGTTGATAGAGTTCTATTTTGTGGAGATGGAGACCTTTGAATTCTTCTTCCCTCTCTCTTCTTCCCGGGATAATTACGAGATACTCAAAAAATCCCTCTTCTCTGGCCCTTAACCTTGTTTGGATCCTTCTTATGAATCTTCGACTTGACCTGCTGAAACCAGATTGATTTTATCTCTTTGGAGTCACCGGATGTGCAAATTAGGGCTCTTTTAAGCAAGAAACTTACAACAAATGCATATCAACTTTTTTTAATGAAGATGAAGACCTCTAAGGTTCCACCAGGTGTGCAAACCGTTAGTGCAAATCAACAACACCCCTAAATGACCTTTCGATCTGCAAGTGAGAATTGGGTCATTTAGTGTGATCATGCACAACATGGAATATTTTCCCAAGTGTGGGACTTGCAAAAATGGAAAAAAATCTCCGATAAAGGATGGTTCCCTGCACTCCTCCGATCAGATGTATGCATGAAATTTGTAGAGGTTTAACTCAAAATTCTACTCTAATTCGCCAAGGAGACAAGGATAGAAAGAAAAGAAGATAAAACTAAACCGACAAGGTGATACACCAAAGGAGTGGTGAATATTTATTTTTGTAGATTGACATAGATTATAAAAATGCAACACAAATCATGCAAAAATTGCTAAAATTGTAGTGAAAGATCGTGATATAGCAAACAACACAAGAAAGGATTGAAAATTCATTCAGAGAGCTTACATTGTCATTTCAATTTTTATACAAAGTGCATTACAACAACAAGGAGGTAAAAATGTGTTTGAGTCCCTAAAAAGGTCTGATATTCCAAAAATTCACTTGCCAAGGTGAAGGAGGGAGCCTGCAGAACATAAAAAAATGTTCAACCCTTTACAAATGAGCCAAATCTGGCTTTTAACAATGAAAACTGAGTTCAGGAAGGAGAAATGTGGGAAAATTGAAATGAATGATTCAACCACCAACCAGATCCATCAAAATAGCATGGGTACCCTTAAAATTTCATTCCCCAAGATTTTTGACCATGCTGGAGAAGAATGGAAGCCATACTACATTAAAAATGGTGGTTGAATGTCGATTATGCTCTTTTCCCCATGCCAAAGGAGTTTTTCTCATTTTTCTCTCACTAAAATCCACCAAAAAACAAAATTGAATATTTCATCATGTAGAGGACTTCAATAGCTTTCCAATGACACCAAAATCGAGAAAAAATGAGCTCTGGATCGAAAGATATGCCACTCAAGATTTAGGGCAAAATGGGCAAAATCGAGCAGAATGAGTTAGTGAGCCAAAACCTAAAATTTTTCCCCTTTTTTTTGAAATTGGGAAAAATTCCCCAAAAATATCCATGCCCTACCGCTCTAGGACTCGTGTCACCACCTTATTCACTACGGGCACATGCTCCAAATTTTTCCTTTGATGTTGCTGACCACTTTGGCAAAATTTCCAAATTCTCCCATGCCCCAACCTCCGCCGAGAACAAGACACATGTCACCACCCTATTCACTCACGGGGATTTAACAAAAATTCCATTTCCTCCTTGGCAAGCCTATGGGCCAATTCTTTCCTTTGCACCTTCTACTACTTTGGCAAAAATCCAAAATTTACTCTGCCCCTCCGACTCCTTCCGGTTTCATGGACACGTGGCACACTTTAATTGGCGCAAGCCTTAATCAACTTTCTTTCCTCTGCGGGCCCGCAGGAAAAAATTTCCTTTGCACCTTTTTGACCACTTTTTCAACTTACCCCCACCAGTCTCGATCTCTGCCGCCACATGGCACATTCTCATTCATCTCGGGTTCAAACCATTTCTTTTCCTTCTCCTTGGTGAGCCTGGGCAAAATTTTTCCTTTGCACCTCGCCCACTCCTTGGAAATTTTTCCAACTTACGTCCACTGACCCGCCATTCCACTGCCATGTGGCACATTCCTACTAGTTGTGGGCCTTCCTAGGGAAAATTTCCCTCAAAAACTCCATTGAGTGATAACTTGCAAAATACGAGGAGTTAGAAGGAAAATTTTACCTTTCTAGAAAGGTGAGAAAATTCTCTATTTGATGAAGGCATTTCTAGGTAATTTTGAGTGTCTGAAAAGTGGAAAAATTTGACTAAGGCACAAAAGAAGGAAGGATGAAGGAAATTTAGCCAAAATAAGTAGGGGCTTATCTTGGATAATAGTACCATTCGTTATCCCTAGTTTGGGATTGTCTATTTCCAAATCCAATAGGTCCCTTGCCTCTATCATTAGATCTTTAGTGATTTGTGAGCCTGTCTTGGCCTTCTGCTTGTGTTGACCTTGTGAGCTCCGCCCAATCCCTTTCTATCTGGGCTAATTTTTATGATATTTATTCGACATCCCTTGCCAAAGTTTTCACAAGTTCCTCCAAATCAGTAGCCTTGCTTGACTGATCGAGAGGTTTTTCTCAAGGTTAATTAGTTTTACACCCTCCCTTTTGGAGGATTTCCAATTGCCTTGACGTTATTCTCAATTTGGAGGCCCATGGTGAATTCTTGCCTCAAATTAGTAAGGTTTTTGTCCCTCAAGTAATAAGCAACCTTTTTATCAAATGCATCTGAATATTTGAACAAACATGATTCATCACATGGCCTTATCCTAATAGGTAATCTCCTCAAGGTCTTATTAAACCTTTTGTTGAAATCATGTACTGACTCATTAGGATTCTTTTTTATGTTTTCAAATTCTGTCAAAAGAAACCTAGGGTCAGTTCTATCACCATACTGCAATCTAAATGCATTACTCATCTTTGTCCAAGAATCAATGGAATTATCTGGAAAAGCTTTATACTAGTCCCTTGCATCCTCTTCCAAAGTATGGATAAACAATTTGATATATACATCTTCATGTTCAATCTCAAAGTCTTCCATCATATTTATAAAAAGCTTTAAATGTTAATCATCGGCTTATAGTGTTGTTTCCTTGGAACTTTTGTATTACTGCTCCTTACATCTTGAGGAATTGCATTTGGATAACCACCATCCCTACAAAATTTATAGGTCTAAAGGTATTTACACCAAATGGAGTTAAGGTGGGGGTAGGGCCATGTTTTTTAAAGGAGGTGACCCTGGAGGGGAGAAAAATTGATAAGGGGCAGAGGGTCTTTGAAACACTGGAGTATAACTTTCAAAATGGATATCCCCTAAAGGCCTAGTTTCTTTGAAATCCCTATCAACTTCTTAAAAGATAGGTGCAAAATGAGAAGAATTTTTTTAAAATCAAATGAAGGCCCCTCTCCAGCTAGAGAATTCAATTCCACAAAGAGGCTACCTAATTCAAAAGCACTCGAATTGTAGTCTTTAATGATAGGCCGATCAATTTCATCAATGGAGATCCCTTTTCTTGTCTGCTGATCTCCAACAACTCTCTAGGCTTTTCTTCCTTCTGACTTTGATTTTCCTAGCTCTGGAAATAATGTCCTAGTAGGATCCCTAGCAAAGAAAGATATTCTTCCTTCTAGCTTTGCAAATATTGGTAACAAATCTCACTTGATAGAGGTTAAGACACTAGTACTTATCAAGAATTAGATCAACAGGGAGTCACCACTAAGGATTTCCACCTTAGTTGTGCAAATGCACTAAAATATGATCTCTCAAATGTCTCGCTAACACTAGCAACTAGAAATGGAAAGACCTGACTCTTCTTTACCTAGATTTATCAATGAAAGCTAGTGCACTAGGTGTAGAAATTAAAAGAGTTGCACATACACTTGTAACTTTGAAAACTTCTTACAGGCCCGAACACAAAATTATGTTTGAAAAGATGTATTAGCACTTTGAGCACACATAAAGTGTTTACCAGTGGTCTGAATATGAACTGCAATCACTATGTCCCCAAGAACTTGGCACGATGAAGGTGTTGGTACCCAAATTGATTCTCTTTCAAAGTATGAGCATCATCACAGGTTTAACAGGAGCTTAAAGACAGATATATCATAATGAGTCATTTTGTAGCGAGGATGGGATCTAACTAGCCCTTTTCACTCAGATGTGGAGAAATGGATAACACCCTTAAGAGGATTTGATCTATCCTCACTACTTTATGGTTGTGCCTTTCAACCAAGGTGAGAGAACCCTTTTGTAGCTTGTTGTTTGTGGAGGAGATGGAGATGTCCTTCCTTGTGAAATTATTAAGAAGACCTTGAAGAAAATATGATCAATGAAACAAAACCTAACTCTCATGAGTTGTCACTCTAGATAATGGAGATATTTTCTAAGCAAGGTTTAGGCCACTAAAGACAATGAAAACCTGATTGTTTTATGCATGTTTTGGTAGTAAAAATTTGCATTTGTATACACACATGAAAAATAGGGGTAGTATGGGTATGATTAATTATTTTTGAATGAATTTGGTGGGAGGTGAAGCACGATAAAGTTGATTATACCTGGACCTTTGGAGGGACTTTACAACAATGAGAAACTTTACAACAAAAAGCTTTAGACAGTCAAGATGTTCCTTCAACTGAAGGTGTGCTTCAATGGAGGCCCAAATTAGCACATTTTCACATAATCTTTAAGACCCTAACACGAAGCATCAAATTAGATGACCAAATTAAACACTATAGTTTATTATTAACCACACCTAAGGTACACCCAAATACTTATAGATAATCTTTATCAACAAATGATAGTAAGTTCGTTTTAAGTCTGTTTATCTCATTCAAGATGAAGGATCTTCTTGAAATGAAATTAGAGATACCATTAAATGGTCATAGGGACGAGATCCTGTGTGATTTAACAAAATTTCAGTATAAGATTGCAATAGGAATGAATAAAACTATTTACTGAGACATTACGAAATGAAGCAAACACTAATTTTGAGTTAACATAGAATAACTCAAATTTGATTAAACTTATTAGGAGGGGAAATTTTGTAGAATAGTTTAAGAGCTTGTCAATGGTGTACACTCGCAACCACCTTGACACGATCGAGTTTAACACAAAAGAGATATACATGTTTCTCAAACAGTCCCTCGAAAGATGATCTCTATCAAGATTTCTCTTAAGAAATCAGATCTAACTCCTAACATTCTAGCATACCGACCTCTAACCTCCAACCCTTTTTATGAAAAAAAAAAAATCATGCCTATTTATAAAATTTTACAACAAAGCCTTTTCCCCCAAAACCAGGAGACATTCGGTGAAACCATGCTTGCCATGATCTCGAGTCCCAATTCCCAAAATCATATCTCAAAAATTTGTGGTGCTCATTGGGTAGATCTCTTGAGCCTCTCCCGCATTCAACTCCCTCTCCTAGTAGATCACTCTTCCCTTTACTCGCCAACCACTTCCACCCCTAATCTATCAAATCTAGTTCCTTGTGTGCTCGGAAAAGAAAATGGAAGATAGGATCGAGCCCATAAATCAGATCTCGTCTTAATGGTAAAAGATGTCCCGGATTTTCCTCATCAAACCCAGATATCAACAGGTATTTCACGTGCCAAGGAAAGAAAAATTGTGCCGAATCCAACAATTAGATTGCATATTAATGGTGAGAGAAATTTTAAGACCTTCCCCACTAAACCATGCCTCCATATTAATTCTCCCCTTCATTTGGCGTGTAGGAGACTCCAAGAAATGATAAAAAACCATAAGAATACGCATCCCAGGAGCTCTGGAGTAAAAATGGCGAAAAATTAGATACAAATGCACAACTGCTGTTGATTTCTATTTTGAATTTGGACCATTCACGTGGGAGATCCATTTTAGAGTGGGCCTGCGGGTTCCCTTTTTCCTTTTACAACTTTTGGAAAAATTTAAAATTTTCACATTTTTCTCCACACCTCCGCCCTTGAGAAATGAGCCTAACATGTGTCCTAAGGTGGGTCCCAAAGGAACCATAGCCAAATTATGCTATTTCACCTCTTTTTTGAAAAGGGAATTTTTTCCAAATTTTCCCCACAACTCCGCCCTTCCACTTCTAGTCTCTAACGTGGGTCCCAGCGGAACCACGCTCCCCTTTACTTTTAACTCCTTTCTCTCAAAAGGAAATTTTCCAATTTTCCTTGAAGATCTCGCACCTTTGTCATTGGACCAGGGGCAAAATTTTGACTATTTTCTATCGGGTCTATGGGCCATTTTGATTTTTTAATCCTTTTGGTAACAAGAGGAAAAAATACAAGTTACCTCGATGGTACGCTCCTGCCATTATGACTTTTCAAACTACCACGCATCATAATGACACATCTTGAGATGGTCCCTAAAAGTTGAGACCTTGAAAGAGTGTGGTCTCACCACGTGTCCTTTCCCGACAAGATTTGTACGAAGGTTTAAAGCTCAAGCGGAAGGCGCCATGTGCTAGGCTCGAGGTAGTCTCCTTTGGTTGTTGAAAAGTCTAAGCAAAATGTAAAGTGAGTGGAGGTTTCAAGTGTCCTCCTGGCGCTTGTTTAAATTAGACTTCAAGGGCCGAGTCCTTAAACATGCGTGGTTTCTCCACGTGTCATAGACCCTTAAAACCTTTTTGAAAAAGACTAAGTATGGGAAGACCCGACGGAAGCCTCCACGTGTCTTCATGGCAGAATTTCAAAATGGTGCCTAAAGCGGAGAACCTGAATGAGTCTTTGGCTCGCCACATGTCCTTGTTCTCGCCAAACCTGTACCAGTGCATAAATATTTGCTTAAGGTCGGGTGAAGTAGCGGAAACCTCCACGTGTCCTCCCGGCGTAACTGCAAGGCCAAACCAAAAAGTGAACTTTCAAATGAGCATCGTTCTTCCACGCAGATAGGTTTTCAAGTTGATGAGATTTATAAAATTATGAAGTACCCCTCCGAGCCACGTCCAATCAAAAGAGGCCACATTTCCCGTTGAGGCAAGGATGCAAATTTGACTAGGAGAAACACTGTCAAACCGTAAAATGCATAAAAACAACCACACAAGCACTGGAGATGAAATTTTCTTGAAGGATAGAGAATTCGGAAGCATTACAAAGCTCAAATGAATTTCTTTGAGCCACATCCATTCATTTTTCCTCAAGTATTTAGGAAAAAATGACAAAGACAACAAAATTCGACTGTGGAAAATGGAAAGAACGAGAGAGCCTCGAGTTTTTACACCCAAACATAGACCTTTTAAGATGGATAGGGAATGAGGAAATTTTTTTGGTTTTATACATGATCCTTGGTCCAAAAAGCAACCGATTATGACAACAAAAGGAAGGTAGGGACCTCTTAGGCACAACACGGGAGATAATTTATGGCAAAATGGGGCGAGACTATTTTGAGCACCAACAGGTTCCAACACACTTAGATCTATCACATCTACCATAGGTACCTTTTTTTTCTTTGGGGTTTGGCGATATAGCCATTATGGTATAAAAGATACAGATGAAAGTGGCATGGTCAATTGAGTACCTAGAGCACTAGATAAAACAATAGCACTATTAATATTGGTTGGAAATGAAATGGAGGTGGTAATGATAGATGGGGTGGATGTGAGAATAGCCTCAGGATTAGATGTAATGGGGTGGAATTTGAAATAGAACTAAATGAAATTTGTTGAGATAATGAAGTGGAAAGCGGAGAGCCAATCATTTCCCCTACCGAGAGGACGGGAAGGGATGAAAATACTTGGGCCATGGATGGGAATGAAAAACTAGATATGGGTGGAGAAGCGAAGGTAATGATCGGGAAGTGATAATGGAAGGGAAGGAGGGGGTAGCAGATTTTTGACACAACTAGAGAATCAATAAATTCAACAACTTCGATATTGATATTGCAGAAGACACAAAATTGGAAGTAGGAGCCTTGGAAAGGGAGGAACTTCTAACAACAAATGAAATCTTCCTATGAGGTATATTGGCCTTAAGGGTAGACATTTCTCCTTTTTTTGGGTGTAGGGAGACTCATTGTTGGTTGGGATTTTGTCCGTATAGATTGATCTAACCCTTTGGGTGAAATTCCAAAGGTAGCCAACCAATCATATTTCCTTTCTAAAATGCACCCCAACCTTTCTTAGTATTGCAATACTCCTCTTAATACCAATTGATCCATGGAAAAGGTTGATTGGCAACATTATTAATCTTGTATATTGGATCCAACACTTCATCATCATCCTCCATTCCCTCTAGAATCTCCCGCAATACCAAATTTTCAAATCTCATCCAAAGTAAATCTTTCATATTAT
The DNA here is from genome assembly GCA_018340775.1 of Taxus wallichiana var. yunnanensis. Taxonomy (NCBI): domain Eukaryota; kingdom Viridiplantae; phylum Streptophyta; class Pinopsida; order Cupressales; family Taxaceae; genus Taxus; species Taxus wallichiana. The sequence goes on from CM031240.1 coordinate 834,686,117, forward strand.
TTTTCTTGATGATAACCTCATTCGATAGTGAATCCAAATATCCTCCAGTTGAGGAACGTGAGAACTAGCTAATCTTGTTTCACCGAACTTACCCCAAGTAGTCAAAGTTGGTTATGGGATGAAAGGCTAGAAAAGTAACTTGAGAAATTTATGCATCTACATTCTTTGCTTTATAAATACCGGCACGACTATATCTTCGATTGAAATAGGAAACTTGATGCTCGCCTTATATGTCGTTTGTTTTGGATTTTGTGATAATCCAACAATTGTCGAACCAATTCTAACAAAACCCATTTGACAATAGGAAATCTTCGTAAATTTCTAGGGAACCCATTAAACCGGGAATCTTGATGTATGTAAATGTTGGAAATTGAAGATAAATGGCTCCCCACTCCCATATTTCTTTAAAATCCTCATCAGAGAAATTCTTCTATTATACAAGTTTTTTGTCAAAATGATAAAGGAGAACAACAAAAAGGCATAATTGACCCTGTAGAAATGGTTGCTTCCCTCTCCCATCATGATTTGAGGATAAAATTCATAAATTTGTGATGTACTTCTAACATCTTTTTTATTTAAACCATTGAATTCCCCCATGGAAGCTGCGGTATAAACTAAGAAATAAGTCATGTAAAATTTTTTTGAAGACAAGACATTACTCAATTGAAAAAAATTGAGCTACTGATATGCTCTCCCCATCGTATGAATTATTTGTTCTTTTTATAGTGGCAATATACAAGAACATCCATTCTTAAAACTCCCTCACTGAAGCAAGACCTGAAACTCTACTCAACAACACAATAAGATCATTTACTTCTGGATGAAATCTGAGTAAAATATTGTCTTAGGAAGTTTGGTGACATTCTTGGCCAAGTAGCTCTTCATCATGACTTTTGTACACATTTCCATTTCTTTGTCCCAATGTTCATTGTAGCTTCCGGTGAAATTTTTGCATACTCTTCAACATCTGGAAGTTTAAATAAATCTTCAAAGAAGTAGGTGTCCAGTCTAATTATGACCTTGTTGTCGTCATTTTTTACCGATCTAGAATCTTTATCAAAGTGGGCTACTGCAGCCAAGACGAATTCAATACAATACATGGATGCAAGAAAATTAGTAGTGAGAGTAAGCCCACTATCAAATATGGCTTGCATCCAAGACTTCTTATTAGGGGCCTTTAACCTTACCCAGAAGTCTGGAAAATCTACTTGTCCAAGATTGGTATCCCCAATGTTTCCCAAATCTGAGGAAAGACATGAGTGAGGAGCAACTCCTAAAAATGTATACTTCATATTTTATTTTCCCTTTGATGAGGAGGTTGACATTTAATGTGGAATTTGGAATCCGAATGGCCTTTTTAAATTTTGTAAAACTTTGAAATGTCAAAGTCCATATATAGTAACTCCGAAAAGGCTTTGGCTCCAAGTACAAACCTCTCGAAACCCTGAAAGACAGGACCTCGAAACTCTGAAAATCAGACCTCTGAAAAGGCAAGTGCGAAATTGTGACCTTCGAATGTGAAAGTCCGAAAACAGGAAACCTCTGAAACTCCAAAATGCGAGTTCTGAAACTTCAAAATCCTTGAACCTCCAAAATGGAAAGTTACAAAAAGACAACTGCGAAAACCTGAAATTGCCGAAAGGCCTGAGAATGAAAATTGAATACTAGTGAAGATCTGGGCGAATTGGTATGCAATTTTGGACTAGATTCCTACACGAATTGGAATTTGCAGTTGTGGGAATCACATAATGTGGTTAAAGGAAAAATGAAAGATGAAGAGGGTTACATTTCAAGTAAGAAAAGAAGAAAAAATAAATAAGAAATAGACAAATAAAGAAAATCCCAAATGATCATAAACCAAAAATAAATAACCCCAAACAAATTTTCCTTTAAAATAATGTCTCGAAATTACAAAATGGTGTGGTAAAATCAAAGAGTGTTAGAGAAAAGTCATTTGAAAATGACGGGTAAAATTCTAGTTTATATAGAAAAACTGGAATTAATGTTGGGAAGCCAACATGTGGGGGTAGTTGAAAATTAAATGCTCATAGAAGCTCTAAAATCGTAAACTTCAAAACTCGAAATGGAATACGAGTTGTGCAATACAAAACACAAGTCGAAACCTTGAAAATCTGAAGTTTTGAAATTTGAACCGAGTTTTAGACTTTAGAACTCTCGGGGACGAAATTATAAAAAAGTGACGTGAAACTTTCAAACCCGAAAGTCTGAAGTTCCAAATTTTGGAACTTTGGGGTTTCAGGACTTCGGAACTCAAACAAGGAATTTTTAAAAAGGCAACACATAACTCTGAAACCCAAAATTCTAAAGTTCCGAAATTTCAGAACTTTGGAGTTTTGGACTTCAGAACTCCGAGTCGAGAAAAGTGGAAGCTGTCAAAGGTGATTCTAAAACACGAAAGTCTCAAATTCCGGAAAATAATTTCAGACTTTCGAAATTGAGAACTCTAAATTAAAAATTTCATTGCATAGTGGCTTTTAAAAAAACCCGAAAAAGAGAAACCTCTCTTAAGGTAAGATTTATAGGTTAACATTTTTGGTGACCTCCAGGGAATGCTTTCCTACTAATGTTTACGCCAGTAGCCTTATATGAACCATTGGGAAAAAATATTTCTAAAAGAAGAATACATTCAATGCACACTCCAAACAAAAGAAACAGAAAATAAAACAACACAATGTGTAAGGCACTTAGAGGAATCAATCAAAACAAACATTGTAAAAATATAGAAATTGATGTGAAGAAGGCCTTGAGATGAATCCCATCAACATGAATGGGAAATTCCTCTCCATTAATCCTTGATATTTACAATTAATTTTATTCTTTGCAACTTGTGACAATATAAAGTCTACTTAAGAGGGAATCAAATTTAGCATATATACACAGCTTCACCCTATCAAAGATCCCATTTAAGAACCAAATCTCCTTCATGAAATTCCTATTTGGATGCCCTTTTTCCAAATATATTTTAACTTGATACTAGTGTTTTTCTAGGGTTTTCATTTCTTTATTCCTTGTTTCTTCTAACTCCATTAGTTGGAATGCGACCATCATTGAATCATTTTCCATAGGTTCCAGCTAATGTGCCAATTCAAAGAAGGTAATTCTAGAGATAGTGGGAGCTTAGCTTCCCTTCCATAAAATAACATGAAAGGTGAATTTTGAATAGCTCTTTTGGGAGTGATTCAATCCGCCCAAAGGGTGGTATTGAGCTGAGTGTGCCAAGTTCTTTTATTGGTTTCCATTGTGTGCTTGATGATCCATATGATATTTTTGTTACTGGATTGAGCTAATCTATTTCCCGCACGGGTAATAATTTGATGAGGTTTTGAGATAAACCCCATTCTTGACAACCCATTCAATTAATTTCCAACCAAGTAATTCCATTGCATTGTCTGAAATTACCGTAAATGGAACTCCAAATCGTGTCAATATTCCCTCCAGAAAATCAAGAACAACCTTCTCATTTCCCTCTTTTAATGTCACGACCTATGTCCAGTGGGTGAAATAATTTGTTGCAGTGAGAACCAATTTATGTCCATTGCTATATGAAGGGTTAAACATCCAGATGAAATCTAATCCCCACCGAAAAAGGTTGGTCAACCCGAACTAGGTAAAGGGGAAGAGCCAAAACCTCTATTTTCTGTGAAAAAGAACATTCCTTGCATTTTCTTACCTAGAGATGGACATCTTTAAAAAAATCCGGCCAATAGTAATCGGATTACATGCTCTTGATAGTAGTTGTTCGTGCAAAATAATGTCCTCCGAGATAAGCCATTGTGAATCTCTTCTAGTAACTTATTTACCTGTTTCGGTCCAACACACTAAAGGAAAACACCATTCAAATCTCTTGAAAGAGAACATTATCTAGTAGAACATATGGAATATATCGAATACGAAAGGTTTGTCTTTGATTTTTATTCATATTCACATGAGTGTATGCTTCTAAGAAAAGGAAAATATTCATTTTGGATAACTTGACCAACCTCGTCATCACCTTTATAAGTGTTTAGGAGTGTCACGTTCTCATCACCTTTTAATTCCATGTCTAAAGCAAGTTGTTGACACAAACCCTTACCTTTGAAAAGTTTGGAAACTTTGATATATACGTCATAATCCATAACCTTCGTGATCCATCCAACACACTTCTTATTCATCTCTTTGTTCAAGCAAAAATTACTTAACACCTAGATGAGACACCATTAGATGAATTTTTGGTGACCTCTTAGGGATGCTTGTCTGCTAAGCATTAGTCTAGTATCCTTGTATATCTTGTTGCAAATGGAGTCATAATTGTCATTCGAAACCGATGTTGAACCGTGAAACTCGACATCCAAATACCCAAACATTGTTACATCAAAACACACCGCGGAGTTCAAAACGAAACATATCTTTGAATCGGAACATTATGGAACTTTATGGAGTATTGATTTTTTTCTCCCTCTTGTGGAAATTCCACCTTCGATGCATTCTACAAGAGTAATGGCGAAACACAACACACACCAAAACTGAAAACCATACATGCTTCAAATGAAACATGTAGATTGTGTCGAGCACTTATTATGTTAAAATCGAACCTATTCCTAACCTATACTAACAAGAGGAATAAGTGAGCTAAATGACCCACTGAAACTAGTTGGTAAAAATAGCTTCCACTCCTTACAATGGGTAGCCATGCGAGATAATGTGACAATGGACATGGATGAAATTGAAAGTGAAAAACTGAAAAAGCCCAATTCTCCACCTGACTTGCCAAGGCATCAAATGTAAAGAGAAAGTATCCCTCTTTTTGTCACTATGCATTTGTTTTTAGAGACATAACAACGATCCTCGGGATCGTGAAACTCACCCTCACATTCTGAAGTAAATGTGAATGGTTGTGACTATTCATTTTCCTTTAAAGAATCCAAATACCTTATGGGACATGGTTTGACCTTTTGAATATGACCGTTACTCCAAGCTTCAACTTTAATAAGAAAGTGTCCATGCAGACATCCTTGAAAAAGATGATTATCTATGATATGGTTTCTCTCTTGTTTCCCATTTACAAACAATTTATCTTCCACCTAGATGAATGGTACCAAGTAATGTTCTCTTCATTTCCTTTTATTTCTTCACAACAAGGATTTCCTCCATAACACGTAGCTCATCTAGATTGCTTGCAGCTTGTAATTGAGCCATTTTCGAACCACCGCAAGTGTTTAAAGCTTGTTCATGCATGAGTTCCTCTTCTTCTAATTGGAGACGAAATCCTCCTACATTTTAACCTTCTCATCCACGATAAAACCAAGGTCAATCTCCTTCATCCATTGTTCTTGAGAACTACTGGAAACAACAGAATCTTTAAGAATATTTCCCTCCATCACAGGTTCACTAAGCAAATCAAGACCCACAATTGGGAGCAAGAAACTTCCAATAATGTCATTTACATTCCAAGTTCTTGAAACTGAGTTGGCCTCTTCCATGTGCTCATTTTCCTCTTCATTCGATGAGTCATATGGAAGATTCAATTCCTCCAATTTTAGCTCAAGAAGATTATTATGAGAAACAGTGGTTCTTGAATATTCCCTTGCAAAGCAATAGGCAATTTGTATTGAAGGATAGATAATGGAATAGCATAAATGACTATTTCCATAGGTTCTTTTTCATCCAAACACTCCTCCATATCTAATAAATAGTATACCTCCCCCTTTGTTTGGTGTGTCAAAGGTTCAAATTTCTTCACCATGATGCTCTCTCGGGTTGGAATTTTATTTACCATAACCTTCTTCATCCTCCAACATAAATTTTGAAATATTAAGCTCATCTATGAAATAAGAACTTTGAAAAGATGAAGAGGGAAAAGAGTTTGAAACCTCAAAACCTACATGTTATTTTTTCACAACACGAAGATCCTTGTGTCTAATCGCATTATGTGTGAATGACCTTGCTGGAATAATACAACTTTCCAAAAGTTCTACGATATCTTGACATGCATGGGAGTTAGGGTCATTGAACTCATTGGAATTACACGATACACTTGATATGCTTTCTTCTTTGGCTTGCACATGTTCTTATTTTAGAATATTTGGGGCTAATGTTTTCTCTTCTACAACCAAATTTGTAACTTATGATGATTCAACCTCTTCGAGATGATATGGAACCAATATGAATATTGAATTTGAACAAGTATATTATTGGTCATCATTCACTCATGCTTGTTCTTATGCAAATTCAGTCTCCATCATCGTCCTTGAATCTCAACCTCGGATAGAATTTGAGTTAGGAAGGAAACTTGCTTGACATTCAATCTTGCGGCCCAATCCTTGGATATTTTGCAAGCTCATCTTTACTAAGATCCTTAACCTTCTCCTCTTCTTCTTCATAAAATAGATTCGGGAATGTAAGAGGAGAGGTGGGTTGGGGCTCAACGAATTCCCTCACTATTTGAGGTGGAAAAGGGGTACAAATTCTTGTCTTGGTGGCCTTTGTAGAAAAGAAGGAACTTTGGAAGAATGAGGAACAAAATATTCATGATGGGATGGAAATATAGGAAATGAAGGAATGGAATTCTCAACATGGGTAGTTGGTGAAAAGCTTGGAATTTGAGGTTTAGATTGAAATGACATTGATTGAGAAATGGAAAGAGAACTCTAAGGTGGTGGTGTAGGAATTACCCATTGAAAAGGATGCCTTACATCAAACTCATAGGCCTCTATCTCTTCAATCCAACCTTCAAGTTGAGGTAGCAATTCAATCATGAAACAAATATTTTCTTGCAAGCTATCAAACTTTGGCATAGGGCCAACCCATGGACAAGGTATCTTGAATTCGTTCCTCAATGTCTTCATTTGAGATGTGGCTCTGGACTTCACCATACCCATTTCCATTCTTTGCATCTTAAGCTACAACTTAGCATATTCATATGTATGATGACCTCCAGAATTTGCATATTCTTGCTCTTGGAAAACTGCATAGTTAGGTGAAAAACCAAACTGACCATGACTTTTTTCATAGGGATATGCATGTTGCAACTGATTTTCATCATAATATTGAACTGGAGGTGAACTATAATAATTTGAAGATCTATTTTGTAAGCTCGAGAGGCATGTTGAATGGGTAGTTTTGTAGCAAGTGGGAATTCCCTTTGTGGGAATGAAGACATGATTGCATAGCTTCGTGAATGGGAGAAAAATTTGAAGTGTATAAGAAAAATACATGGAAATAGGTGGAAAAATACATCTGCAACTTAGAGAGTGGGTTACTTAGACCAATAGAGCGGTTGTGCTTCGGTATACATCTTAAGGCTGAAATTTCACTAAGAGCACAACAACTTAATGAAATGAAGTGAAAACAAATACACATACTGTGAAATAAATGACTAAGATATATAATAGGATACCTATGAAATGTAGAACTTTCGGACCATGTCCCACCGAATCATGCAAAAATTGTTGTCACTTGGATCATGCACCGTTGAATCATTGATTGATCCCCTGCAACCTTGGAACATCCCCGAGGAAACAAGGTCCCACACCTTGGGGATGTTCCAATGTTGCAAGGGGTCAATCAACGATTCAACGGGCACTCGTCGAGTGGAAAAAGTTCCTTTGGAAGCCCCATCGAAGTTTAAATTGCGAAACTAGGGGTGGAGACCATCGATCTAACTTCTTAGGTTTCTTTTTTTCGTCTTGATTTTCATTGGTTACAAATAGATCCCAGAGGAGGTGGCTTGATGAGAGGTAGGTATGACCTTATAGTCTTGATGCATCCTAGATGGAAAAATTTGCTTGATGAGAGGTAGGTATGAAAACATTGTTCGTATCATGTTTTCAATTATATATTCCATTTATATCTCTAACATTGCCCATGTAGGATTATTGTTTTGGAGAGTTTATATTTGTGCATTGCAGGTTCTATATTACCTGTCAACTCGGGCGAGCTAATTTCTAGCTCATTGGGGTGATCAACTCCCCACCGAGTTGATCACATTATTATTTCCACAATGTTCGGGCTTATCACTATTATCTTGACCGAAGCCTATCTATTTATCCACCAAATCCCACATATCTTGGAGGATGGGAAAGCTTCCATACCGGTATATTACATTACCAACTCGGCCCTATATTGGGCATTGGAACATTGAACGACTCAACACCATACTCGGTGCAATCAAACCATACAACTCAGCCCTCACATATTGGCCGATCAAACAAACCAAACATATCCACTTAGCTTGGCTTGTATCGGGCTCAATAAATATTACAAAGGCAAACCGTTCCAATGCACAACCCAACATGGGCTTACCTTTGCATGCAGGGACGTGGCGAGTCTATAGGGAGACTCGGAGGGCTGTCCATAGCCCTTATTTCTTGGCCCAACAAAAAAATGGCAGATGTGGCCTAAGCCACATGAATATAGACCAAACAACCTATTTTTAAATACAAACTCCCTCCCCTGCACTACAAATGTGGGATTATTACCCACTTAAGGCACAAAGCGGTCATCGACCAAAATGGCGGGATGACGTTTGAACCCGTGACACTGGGATTTCAAATGCAACACTCCAACCAACCCACCTAGGAGCTTGAACATGTTTTCTATTGAGCTTAGTGAGTTTTATTAAAACATGGTGAGCTGAGTGTGTTAAGGGAAAACAGGGGCAACTTGCAGAGATTGGGTTTTTTGAGGCACTTATAGTCCAAATTAGGACTTTGTGTAAAAACCAATTTTTCTTAGAATTATGAGAGGAATCCAAATATGTAATTTTTTTCATGAAGTTCTACCTATTTTCTGGTGTAGGTTATTTTCTATCACATTTTCATGAAACGAGCACTGAGAGCAAGCAAAGATCTGCATTTTTTGAGCACCTAAGGGATGAACCAGGATTTGGTGTAAAAAGAGAAATTATTCATAATTTCATGAGGATTCTATAGGTATAATTTTTTTCATGTGGTGTTTAAAAATCTCCAGTTGTAGTTTTTTATTGCATTTGCAAGGGGATCACACTGTGGAAGCACTGTAAGAGCCATGGATCGACTTCAGGATAGTTTATGATTTTGTGCGAGTTCCATGAGTCATTGATCAACTCATTTTTAGGTATAATTGTCTATTTTTCATTATGGAAGGGTTAATTAAACTTCTTTGGGCAATAATAGATCAATTCTCTTTTCGAGAATCTAGAGACATAGCCTTTGGGTGAACTCCGTTATCAATCTAGTTTTTGTGGATGTTTCAATTCTATTTTGATGAAGCTTTTGATCTAGATAAAATTCATTTGTGAATGTTTGATAATTTGGTTAAGAAATCATCATTAAAAATGGGAAATTTGGATTGAAGATTGAATTCTGTATCCATAATCCACCAATGCACATTTCAGTGTTGTGAATGAAATTTTAGACTAAGGTGAAAATCAAATAAAAGAATTAATCAACTTTGGAGTAATTGTGCCATAAGATTTATGTTGAGTTCCTAGTATCTAGAAATTTTAAATGTACAAGAAAAAATAGTACCATTTTCTGATCAATATATTTTCTATAACAATATGTTTTCTTGCAAATGTTTCCAAATCTTAAGTAGTTTTATGATTATTCATGCTTAGTGACAAGAAATTGGGTCGAAATTATAGTGGTTATGATGTTTATTTAGTTTTTTCTGCATTATACACATACTTTGTGTTATTTGAAATGTTTTGGTTATCGTAGGGTCTCTCCCTTGGGATCCACAGAGCCGAAGAGTGAGTGGTTAATCACCTTCTTGTTTTGCATTAAATATGCCTCTAATTTTTGAGGAACCTGTATAAATAAAATTAATTATCCTACTCTCTTTAATCATTTACATTGAGGAATATATTTGAGAGCCAAAAAATTAGCATCATTTTTGGGGGAGTTGATTAAGCAAATATTGATGATGAATAAATTATAATCTAAATATATGTACTAGCTCTGTGAAATAAATGTGCAATGAAATATAGATCAAACCCAAGAAAAATAAGCTAGAAAAATGTAAAACCCTAATTGCAAGTGAAGGGATAAAAGTAATTAGTTGATTCACAATTTAATTTGAACTGTGCTGAAGTGACGAACCGATGAACAAAAGGAGGAAGTGTCACACTAAAGATCCAAAAATTACACGATAGTAGGATCTCGCTGAACTAGGGTGCTTGGACTAGGTCAAGAGGCACTGGATTGGGTCAAGGTGCATGGGGCACTACAAAACCCTCTTGGGATCCTGTGATTGATAAAAACCTCGAAAACCAACTTCAAAGGGCCATGAGGTATTCATTTTCCTTCGCTCCTTGTTGTTAGTATGTCACATCAAGTTCATAGATGTCACCTGTAGCTGCAATGAAGAAATGACCTGCAAAACCCCAAAACACATCAAATCTTAAAAATAAAATAATGCAAATGGGGGCTCAGAATGTCCATGGCTGTCAACAAAGTGAACTTAGGACTGAGCACTACACTACATCTCAGACCCAATGTAATTCTATGTGTGTGTGTGTGTGAATACTTGTGCCCTAAGTGGCTCTTGTGCGTGTCACACTTGAATAGCGAGAAAGTAGCTAAATGTAGAAAAATGTAGATATATGTGTGTATGAAAGAATGAACTTCCCATCCTATGCGTGTATGTAGAAATAAGAGTCCCTTGTCTCTTGTGTGGAGCTAGATGGATGCTTGAATGCTCTTGTAAATGGCCTTTGAATGCAACCTTAGGTGGTGATAGCTAATGCTTAGTGTTTGGTTTTTAATTATGATCACATATCTTTGTATTTATATGATTCCCTTGCTTTAATTTTGTAATTAACTCGAAAAGGCTGACAAATAATAAAGTAAGGTGCCTAAATGAATAGAAAAGACCTAAAATATGTGAGAAAAATACATAGAAGTCGGGGTTACCAGAGGGGATGGAGGCATCCTGGAGTTAACGTCTTGGTTGGGCATTGGTGTCCAAAGTGAGAAATGCTAAAGTGTAAAAATATAGACTGAATAAGGAGTGTAAGATGAAAAGAGGGAACATAAAGCAAACAAATATGGCCATAGAAAGTGATCAATTTAGTACTTTTCTCACTTACGAATCATATGAATAGTAATATGTGATTAGGACTAGATAGATACCCAAAGTGCATGATTTAGTGTCTACATTTTCACCCACTTTATGTTGTTGAGAAAATGATTGATAAAATAAAGTAGATAAGAGATGTGTACTTGATAATCATGTGGATCAATAGCAAAAAAATTTTCCGAGAGAAAAGAAAAATTGTGGAGTGATAAAAATATGAAGCGTGGATGCTAGAGAAGAGCAAGCGAAAAGTGATGATGACCATAGGGGTGAAAGTGTATATGTAGATATCGTGTTGTACCTATTGTTGATGTCACTTGATGTTGATGTGTTCAATGATGTGTGATTGATGTGATTACCTCTTCCCATAAGGACAAACTTGTAAAAGAGAAGAACAAACAAGTAGTAAAATATGCGTATATGATCAAAATGAGTAAAAGGTATGTAAGAAATCATGTAAAAAGGAACATGTGCACCTGATCCATGATGAGTAAAGAGTGTAGAAAGGATCTTGAAGATGTTGTAGAAGAATGAGTTTATTTGGGCAATCTCATGCCAGTGGCATTGAGTGCGTGTTTTTTCGGGTGATCTCACTCCAAGAATGGAAGAAGTGTAGGGAGAAAACTTTGGTGTCATCCTCCAAAATTCAATTATTTCTCGAAGTATAAACACCACTGCAGATGGTGTGTAAAAATCTGATCTGGTTCGATCCATCACGAAAGTAGAAAAATAAAGTATAATGCCTGCATGTTGAGTGAAGATGGACTTCTGTCCTGTAAAATTCACGTGTAAACTGCCAAAAACTATGATGACCTGAAATATGTTGTGTAAATTCCCCCTTGTTATAGGCATCCAAGAAGGGCCAGGGGTACCCAAGCACTATTGGTTGGTTTTAGGCATTGGTGTATGTGTTTTCCTGAAGACCCAAGTCGGGTTCAGGCCATTCTTGAGATTGAAGATTGTGATGAATGTGTATTGAACTATGGATGTAGACTACTATATGGGGTGAATAATTCACCCAATGATGCCCCCCTTGTGTGGGGTACATGCGATGTTGTTAAGGAGTATGTGGCCCAAAGAAGGACCGACCATTGAACTAAAATTTATGCCTGTAGGGAGGAGGAGGGACTGTGCTTGGTGGAAACCAAGGTACACACATGAAAAGTGGTTGGAAATGAGTTATAGTGCAAACATGATAAATAAGCATGTAGAAGTAAATATGTAAGCTAGAAATCAATAGGAACATGTGTAAGCTAATACACCGTGAAGACAATGTCCAAGAAGACAATGTAGACTACAAAAACGTCTTGCAAACATGGGACATCACTCACGATGTCGCAAGAAAATTGAGACCAACGTGGCCAAACGCATAAAAGAAATTAGAGAACAAACAATACATATGATAAATCATAAATTTTTTTGTAGAAAATGACAAACAATAGCAAAAAAATAATAACAGATATGCATGATAACAACGAGTTCCTCTAAGAAAAACACTGCACATAAGCACCCGTTAGCATCTTAGAGAGATAAAAATTATGTCATAACATGTATAATCTAATATAAAATAGTGCTCTAGTATGAATAGGACATAATATAAATGAAAACAATAGCACTTGTGATGTGTATGAAAGTGGATGCCCCAGGAACCGCTATGGGACTTGTAATAAGTATTGTGCCAAGCATCCATGCTACGTACATATCTATCTATGTAAAGTCTATGATCAAAAATAAGAGGGAAGTGAATGTGCATGTGTATATATGAAATATAGTGACATTACAATGTATCTAGCTAACATAGTAAGCAAGATGTATCATACAAGAATAAGTAAGCAAGGACAATGTGTAACCAAGATATGTAGACACCCAAAATTTGGTCAAGCAATTTTAATACCTAAATTGCACTAACTATCCCTTTCCCATAAATTGATGACATTTCATCAATAATGCACCATTTCCCTTCTATCACCATTAATTAATTACATTTCACTAATTAATTAACCCTCTTATCGCTTAAGATACCGATTAACGACCTTTTGTTAATTAACATCCACTTCTACCTAGGTCAATTAATTATTCTTAATTAATTACGACTGCTAGCCTAAATCAATAAATTACCATTTATTGAACCATTTCCTCTATTAAATTCTCTTAAATCATACTAAATCCCTTCCAAATCTTCTATAGGCTTACCCTTTCTATTAAATAATCACCTTTGATTAATTAAGACACCCCTCAACTCCCATGAGTCACTAATGATAAATTAAACTCTTTTAAAGTATGTTTATCCATCTCTAATCTTACTTTTCTATTATCCCACATACAATAGGATGCAAATCTCTCTCAAACCAAAGGGTTATAAATAGAACCCTCCCCCTTACCTTTCTTCTTACACCTTATTTTCCCTAGGATAAACTATAGGCATTTTGATCTTGAGCCATTCCATTGAAGGAAATAACTTCTCCATCTTGCATCCATTCTCTCAAATTGAAGATCACGAGAAGATCCAAAATGGTCTTATAGTCATGTTTTGGTGAGATTCCATCTTTGATCTTTGAGGAACCACTCTCTTTTTTATTGCTAAAGTGGCCTTAATATGTTCATTTGTTAGATTAGCAATCTAGAGACTAAGAAATAGCTTAGGATTTGATTTAAGATTGTGTATGCATTGAAGAAGTTGTTTCTCATAAGCTCTTATCTTGATGGTTATATAGGGTTTGATTGATTTCTTAGAAGCTACTAGGTGTTAGCTTTGTTATTTAGCATGGAAAATTTCTATATGAGCACATTTGGCACGCCTGGTGGGATGGATCCATAGTCTCTTAGCATTTAATTTCAAGTTCTTGTTAGTTTATCTCAAGTTTTTGCTAACCCTTATTATGCACATGTGAAATTAGTTGAATTCCTTAGGGTATTTTGCTAACTTTACACGTGTTGAGTCTCATTATAGGTTGTCATTTTAATTTTGATGGTTGTTGGTGTAGTATCTGGTTAACATGATGAGATCCCTCTCCACTATAAGTTTGAGATTTTGGTGTGATGACAAATTGTAACATGGTATCAGAGCTAGGAAGTTAAGCGCACCCGACCTGGGGTAGTACTGGGATGGGTGACCTCTTGGGAAGTCCCGGTGTTGTTGCCTCCTAATGTGTTAGTGTAGCAATTTGGTTAACACAATGAGATCCCTCTACACTATAAGTTCAAGCTTTTAGTGTGATGACAAATCGTAAAAAATTGTTTAGGTATTTTGCTAAATTTACATGTGTTTAGTCTCTTTTTTAGGTTTAATTTTGATGGTTATCATTAATTTTGAGCTAAATTAGGAAAAAATTGACCTTTTTGAGATTGCTTGCATCAATCCACTGTACTTTTGACATCATTTCCGGTGGTTGTGTATGCATTGAGAGGGTTGTATAATTGTTGAAAGGGCCATGTATATGCTATCTAGGCCACGTACATGTTTTTAGGTTGTGTAGGTGTTGTCTGTGCCATGTAGGTGCTTCACTAGCCGCGTACATGTTGAATTAGTTTTTCCTCTACCTCCCTACCGTGTAAGTACTTCCCTTTTTTTGCATAGGCATTTCAATTTCTTTGTATGTACATCTCTCGTATTATATATTTCACCAATCTTATCAGAGCTACGTATACATCCTAGGGGCTATGTACATACTATTTGGGCCGTGTTGGTGCTTCACCGACTTTGTACACACATTGAATTGTCTCTGTCGATTTTTATCGATCCACGTATCCATTGTTAGGGCTGCATATCCACTATTAGGGCCGCGTATCCACTTTGTTAGGGCCACGTATATGTTTAAGGGCTGTGTAGGTGTGATTACTTAAAGTTTGGCTATGTTTTAGGGGTTTTGATGGTTTTAACTTGAGTGCTTCTAACATTTCTTGCAGGTTTTTTTAGAGCTAACTCTTGATTGCATAGGAGATATATTTGATCATTCTTTATGCTAATTTATTTGGATAAGTTGATGAATTTTCATTTTCATATGTGAGGCTAGGATCATGTATGCTCTTCCCTCACACCTTCTAGGTGATATTGGGAATCAGAAATAATTATGTCCCTTTTTCGTGCTTTTGAAACATTTCATTGGAGTTTTTGTTAAAGGAATGAACGTTAATTTAGTTAAAATGAATCACTTGTGCATTTGAGTTATAAGTTTTCCGTTATTAATTAGTAGGATTATTTTTGTGTATGCTCTTCTCTTGCATCTTAGGACAATCTTGAGAATCAAAAACAATGTTTTATCCTCTTTTTATGATATTTTGATCGTTTGGAAAACTACTAAACTTTGCATGTAGGACCTAAATACGCTTGTCAAAGAATCAATATCTAAACAAAATACTAATAAAATTTGATGCAAGTTACCAAACAAATTGTACAACCAAACCACATTAAGTTCAAAGTTGAGAAAATACACCACATTCAAAACAATGTATATGTAGGTTTCGGTTAAGAGCTACGGCTTGTCCGATTTGAACTATAAGAAAATCCCTTTGAAATAAGCCCTAAGATAACAAGAGAGATGATCCTAAGAACCCAAAGTAGTGCACACAAGAAGGAACCTTGTGGATGAAAAGGGAAGTGCTCTGCACACCTACTTTTCTAGTATACACTTATGAGATCTTAGTATCAAAATTATCTTCACGCAACCCTAGTGAGATACAAATGAACGCATTCATTGCTCATTATATTGAAGGGGGTAAAGTAAAGCTGGTATAATCTAAGTTTTAGTCAGTGTTACTTCCTTGGAAAACCATGCTCGCAGAGATAATTTGTGAGACCTAGTTGAGAGAAACAAATAGGAAGCCATTTCACCTTGGAGCGAACATGACCGTCTAAAAACCAATTGTTTTTCATAAATCCTTCACAAAGTAAGAACTTTTTCGGAGTCAAAACCTTGTTTGTTGAACAAGGGGAAAATCCATTAAATTTTTAACTAAGCATCATTCAACTTAATTTTTTGAAGCATTACTTTGCCTAAGTTTTTCCACTTGCAACATACATGTACTATTAATTGATTGTGTCCACCACTTTTTCACCCGTTTACACTTGTCCTTGCTTGAGAATGGATGGTAAATGTTAAAATTGTGTTGGTACATATTCATATCTTGATAGCCATTTGATCTTGATACTCAAGTCAATATTCTCATAGTAGTTAGGCTAGGTTCTTCAGTGATTTTAATTTAAAAGTTTAGGTTACACGTATTTCCTCGAAATAATTTAGATACTTAAGTCTTGTTTCTCATAAATTTGACCTAATTGTCTTGATTATAACATTACGCTATGCGTGTATTAACAATTCCTTGGTATACTTTGGCATTTGTTTCTTTTCAAGTGTTACCTCAACCTTGAAAAGTATTGATTACATTGTTTGTGTTGTGCCAATGTTATTGTGATACTAATATCTTGCTTTCTCGAAATGTTGGGTTAACGTATCTAAGTGGTATTTTTGCATTTCTCACACTTGTAACCTCCACTTTTTGAGATTTAGGCCTTGTTTGAATCTAAATGGGTTATAATATCCTTTGATTAGGAGTAAATTCAAACCTTTGTTAATACTTATGCCTTTTTATCTTAAACTTGACTTAAGTTTTGCCATTTTGTTGATCATCTTATGTCAAACTATCATTGAAACACATAGGGAGTAGTTCTTTGTTGATTGATTGTTTTACCAAAACTTACGTGATTGTTCCTTGTGATTACCTATCTTGAAAACTTGTTTTCTAGGACAATCCATTGATTCCTTGATTCATTAAACCATTTTTGACATACTTTGAAACATTGAAAAATTGACACAAGATTTACTTAGGTTTGGTTGAATCCTTGATCATATTAGACAAAAAAATTACTAAAAAAACCTCTCAATGCCACCTATCATGAGAATTAAATCCAAGAAGTAGGAGACAAATCCTTTTATAGGTCACAATTTAGGTCCCCTCTTCTCCAACAAAATACATAGATGAATTGATTGATCATAGTAGAGATGAGAATGATTCACCTTGAGATAATGAAAAATTTGATATCACTCACTTTGATGACCTCCTATATCTTAATAGAGATAGAGTGCTTGCACGAGTCTTAGAGTTAGGTGCAAAAATGCCACGAGAATGAGAAGCACCTATTTACAATACAAACGAGGAAGAAGAAGAACCACA
Organism: Taxus wallichiana var. yunnanensis; assembly: GCA_018340775.1. NCBI lineage: Eukaryota > Viridiplantae > Streptophyta > Pinopsida > Cupressales > Taxaceae > Taxus > Taxus wallichiana. The sequence continues at coordinate 834,703,343 of CM031240.1, forward strand.
AAGACCTCCCTCATTAACATGGATGACATCTTTGAGGGAGGAAACACTTCTACTTTGGGTTTCCAAAATGATAACAATAAGAGATAAGTACAAAAACAAACTGGTGGTGCTCGATTACCATCCCTTAGAGTCCCTCACAAAGTTAGGATAGAACATGAACATGACAATCCAGGGTACCTTGAAAATGAATAAGTCACCATACAACGTAAAATACAAGCCCTTAGTCAAAAAATAGCAAACTTAACTTCCTATGTAAATAGGGACACAGACAAGGGAACACGTCAAGAAAAACCTAAGAACAAAACTAGTGGACTTTGTACCAAACATCAAGAAGGTGAAGCATCGAAGAGTAGTCAAGTGCACATACCATCTTCCCCTAAAAAAGAGAAACTCTTCACACAAGAGTTATAATCAATGAAAATTATGCTCATGACCCTTCAAGAAAATAATGTGGGACATAGTAAGAAGTATCAATATGAAGAGCTATGCCCTTACCCTTTTGAAAGAGACATGTTACGTATACCATTCCCAAAAAACTTTGATTGTCCAAAATTTGATAAGTACAAAGGAAAAGGTGATCCTCGTGATCACATCAAGGAATTCTACATGGCTTGCAAATAAGTAGCTTTTAGTGATAATTACCTTATACATTGTTCCCTCATAGTTTAAGAGGACAAGCATTGGAATGGTTCCTTCATATACTAAAGGGGATGATCGTAACATGGCCTACATTATCAAGAAAAATTCGTACCTCGTTTCGCGTTTAATATGGAAAGTTACATAACTATGTTGGATTTATGTAGTGCCAAAAAAAAACCAAATGAAACATTTGCTGGTTTCTTACAACAATGGCGAGGGTTAGCTAGCCGCTTCCCTTGTTTAGTCCCAAAGAAATAGTTGGTAAGTATTTTCATACCAAACTTAAATCTAGACATTACTTTCACCTATAGATGCATTGTGTCACTAACTTCGAATAAGTTATCGAAAAAGGGACCCAAATTGAAAAAATATTTGATAGTAAAGGGAACACTAAAACTATTATAAAAATATAGACACAAATCAAAACCTATGAAAAATCCTAAATTCTTCAACAAAAAAAAAACATCGTAGGAGACGGCATCATTGACTCTAAATGAGTCTAGATAGTTCAAAGTGGTCCTCTTCTAAAACTTACCAAAGGACCTAGTCAGAACCCAATCAAATGATGAGTGTTCACTCCCCTTACAAACTCATTGTCCACAATTCTAAGACAATTAGATGTAGTGAACATGGTTCAGTATTTGACCACGGTGCCTTATGTAGATGACGCACCCAAACCAGGATGGTATAAAGATCATGACTACTGTGATTTTCATCATGTTAAGGGACACAAAACAGATAGATGTTTAAAAGTGAGACACTTCATCCAAGACCTCATTACATGATGGGAAGATTGAAGTAGACTCACTTGAATTGGGACAAGGACCTAATGAAATAATGGGAATATTTAAACAACCATTAGATTCACTCATATGATAGGTTCATTAAATGCGATGAACATGTAAAAACCATCGAGAATCATTCACAATGATTATGCCGTGACAACATGACGTGCTCATCTAGTGATTTCGAACCTCCTTTACCTACCCCTCAGGAAGGTCAATATGATCTATTAGATCAACTCGAGAAGACCACAACTAAGATTTCAATCTTGGATCTTCTCAAGATATTAAATGTTCATAAATACATTCTTTACAAAAAACTTGGGGGTTAATGGTATTAACGGATATTGATCCTTCACACCTCCAAGCGAGTTCACAAACCTTTCTCATAATGAATACATTTCCTTTAACCAAAGTTAAATTCCACATGATAATCACATGCATAACTTACCCTTGTACATAGAGGTATTTTTCACTCGTAGAAAGATAAAGAGAGTGCTTGTGGAAAACGGATCGAGTCTCAATATCTTCACCTTGAAGCTAGTCAAATAGTTGGGATGAACAGAGGTAGAATTAGATTCTCATGTCATCACAATTATAGCCTATGATAATGTAGAAAGAGAATCAGTTGGGACAATAGTATTGCTTATGGAAGTAGGGTTGACCTATCATGACAAGAAATTCCATGTCCTCAACTTGGATCTTCACTATAACATGATTTTAGGCCACCCATGGATCCATGCCATGTAGGTTGTACCATCCAATTTCCATCAGTGCATTAAATTGTATCATGGAGGATAGACGATCACCATCCTAGGAGATCTAGAGTTGTTTGCACATTGCAGAGCCTTGCATAGTTTTTCTCTCACAACATATGAATGTATTTCTACTAAATTTTTGTGCCATTACAGAATGAAGCTCTGAAATCTCACATCAACCCAAACACGTTGAGTGCTAATGATAAAGAGCCTTTTGCATTGGTTTCTCCCTTTGCTACCTAGGAGATGAAAGTCTTGTCAAATGGCCCAATTAAAGAGTATAACCTCCAACAGGCCCTTCTAGTCTCCTCCTTTTCACTATCACCCAAAACACATGGTAGACCAAGTTTCCAATTCAAAACTAAATCCCGGAGATGAGATGAGCCTAACCTTTACTCACACATGTCGTGGACACTTTCTCAAAACCTCTCCTATGATTTTTACATCTACCATTCTCTTCCACTTCATTAAGCACTGAAACCACCCTGAAATGACACTAACCAACAATTTCCAAGACCTTATCTTCTTGAAACCACATGAAGTCATCTTGAACCTCTAATAAAAATGTAAGAAGCTGAGAATCATGCTCTTGTACTCTCCCTTTTCTATTAAGTCCTTTGAAATAAATGACAACAAATGGTAAATCATCGGTGCAACAATCTCCCCATTTTTCATTGATGGCAACATTTGAAACTTGATGGAAAATTGAAATATGAAACAAGTTTCCAGCACTCTCTCTCCCCCTTTGACATCTATGAAAAATATGCACAAGCACACCAAACTAATTAGATTGGAAAAATTCAATAAAAAGAGAATGCTCATACCTTGCATGCACTCCCCCTGGAAAGGTGTTGTTTTCTTGCCTAAAAATTCCTAGAATTTATGCTATTTTGCTTTCAAAATCAGCCTTTAAACCTTGTCTTTACATGACCACTATTTTGTGCCTGGAATTGGAAAACCAACTCCCCTATTTGGACTCAAATTGATCCCTCTTGGAGAAAATTTGGCACCTTAGCTGCTCCCCCTATCTTTCTGAGACCTTTAGTGACTTTTAGGGGCTGGAAATACCCCAATTTATCTCTCAACTACTCAAAACCAGCTCTAGGCAATGGTTTAGTCATTATATCAGCCACCTCCTCTTTTGTGGAAACATGCTCAAGCCTAATTTTCTTTTCATTTACCTGTTCTCTCAGAAAGTGATACTTTATAGGTATGTGTTTTGTCTTTGAATGCAACACTAGATTCTTTGAAACAACATGCTGCTTTATTCTTTATCACAATATAAAGGAATTGGATCTTCACATTCCACCTTGTATTCTTCAAGAGTTTGTTTCATCCACATGACTTGGGTACAACAAATGGTAGTTGCTACATATTCTGCTTCACAAGTGGAAAGAGCTACAAGAGACTATTTCTTACTCAGCCAAGAGACAAGACACTTATAACCAAAAAATGCTCCACCTGTTGTGCTCTTCCTATCATCTACACTACTGCTTCGCTCAATCTACATCTGTAAAGGCCTTAATATGAAATTCATCACTTCTTGGATACCAAATACCATATTCTAATGTCCCCATGAGATACCTGAATATCCTCTTCACTGCCAATAGATGAATTTCCCTTGGGTCTTCCTGAAATATTCCTACCAAGCCAACTACCTGCATAATATCAGGTCTGGATGCAGTGGAATACAAAAGGCTACCTATCATGGACCTATATAAGGTCTGATTTACCTTAGGTGATTCATCTTCCCTACTGAGTTTACATCCCACACTCATAGGAGTACTAACGGGTTCATAATCATGCATCTAAAATCTCTTTAGCATCTCCTTGATATACTTTGTTTGTGAGATGAATATACCTTCATTATTATAAAGAATTTGAAGTCCTAAGAAAAATGAAAGCTCTCCTAACATAGACATTTCAAATTCCTTTTTCATAACCTTAGAAAAACCATGTGACATACCTTCATCATTGCTTCCAAAAATGATGTCATCAACATATACAACCACAATTAACAAGTGCTTTTTTCCCTCTTTAATGTATAGATTGCTATCTGCCACTCCTTTCCTAAATCCTTTCTCAGTTAAGTACTTATCTAGCATGCTATACCATGCTCTGGGTGCTTGTTTCAGCCCATATAATGCTTTATTCAGCCTGCACACATAATCTAAATGATCAATGAGAGTAAATTCATCTGGTTTTTCTATGTATACCTCTTCATTCAGGTGCCCATTGAGAAAAGATGACTTAACATCCATTTGGTATACTTTGAACCCTTTATGAGCTGCATATGCTAAGAAGAGTCTAATGGATTCCATTCTGGAAACAGGAGCAAAAGTTTCATCAAAATCTACTCTCTCTACCTGTGCATATCCTTTACAAACCATCCTTGCTTTCTTTCTTGTTACCTCCCCTTTTTCATTTAATTTGTTCTTAAATACCCATTTATTACTAATAATTTTTTATATCTTTTGGTCTAGGTACCACCTCCCATGTTTGATTTTTCTTTATTTGATTCAACTCCTCATTCATTGCTTTTATCTAGTGTTGGTCTTTACTTGCCTCCATTACATTTTTTGGTTCAATTTTTGATAGTAGAGCCATATCTTCTTGATTTTGAATGTTTCTTAGCCTTCTTCTTATTTGGACTCCTACTTCCTTGTTTCCTATGATTTGGCTTGAAGGATGGTCTCTTTTAACTTTCCTAGAAGGTGCTTTTGTGTCTGGTCTTTCTTCTTCTTCACTCTCTTCTTCATGCTCAACTTCTGAAATTTCTTCTTCATTCTGATTTTCAGCAGCTTGTGGAGTTTCATTAGGCTGACTTTTCATCTTCTTTGAGTATGATTCATCCACTACCACGTTTGTTCTTTCAACTATTTTTTTGGCTCTTATTATAACACATGTAAGCTGAAACTAACAATTGAATATCCCAAAAAGATGCCTTCATCACACTTGGAATCAAATTTACCTAGATTCTCTTCATCTCTCTTGATGTAACATTTTCTCCCAAACACTCTGAGATGCTTTACATTTGTAGGTTTTCCCCTCCATAGCTCATATGGTGTCTTTTTGTTGTTTACTCTGATTTGTCCTCTGTTTAATATGTACACTACAGTGCCCACTTCTTCTCTCCAATAGCCATCAGGTAATTTAGCCTCATTCAACATGGTCCTTGCCATTTCTTGCACTGTTCTATTCTTTCTTTCAGCCACTCCATTTTTTTGAGGTGTTCTTGCAGCTGAAAACTATCTTTTTATACCATGAGTTTCACATAATTCATCAAACTCAGCTGACCAAAACTCTCCTCCTCTATCAGATCTTAAGCTCTTTATCTTACCATTCTTTTCATTCTCAATAAGAGATTTGAAGGATTTGAATCTCTCTAGTGCCTTTGATTTCTCTTTCAAGAAAGAAACCCATGTCATCCTGCTGAAATCATCAATCAATAACATGAAGTAGTTATCTCCCTGTATGCTTTCAACTCTAGTAGGTCCCATAAGGTCTGTGTGAATCAATTCCAAAGGTTGAGTGGTGGAGTACTCTTTGCTTTTAAAGCTTCTCTTTGTCTGTTTCCCATGAAGACAAGCTTTACACAATTTATTATCAGGTTTTCTGATCTTGGGCATATTCCTAACACACCCCATAGAACTGATTTTGACAAGGTTATCAAAGTTTAAATGACCCATCCTTTTGTGCCAAAGCCAACTCTCATCCACTTTGCTTGAAAAATATTTTTCTTTATTCACTTCTTTAAGCACATACATATTATTTTTAGTCCTTTTTCTTTTCCTACCACTTTACCTATTTCTCCTTTCCTTATGTCACATCCTTTATCATGAAAGAGAACTGTGTAGCCTTGTTTGCACATTTGACTGACACTAAGAAGATTATGCTTTAGGCCTTCAACATACAATACATTTTTAGTTATGGTTTTCCCATTGTCAAGACTTAATTTACCTTTGCCAACAATGTTTGTTGATGTGTTATCACCAAATCTTATTGTGCTAGATGCATTTTATTCCAAGGAAATGAACTTTCTCTTGTTCCCTATCATGTGGCTAGAGCATCCACTATCAATATAACACTCTACATCATCACTCTATAAATGAAAGGATATTTGTACTATTAAAATTTTCTCCTTAACACCTATAGGACTTGATTTAATCTGTAGACATTCATGTTCTGTTATGGAGGTCTTTGATAACAAAATTTTGTAACATGCCCATACTTTTGACAATTATAACAAATCAGTTCATCCTTGTTTCTTGCATAATAAAAACTCATATGCCTACCATAACCTTTGGAATACATTCTACACTTAGCTGCTTTGTGGCCAAATTCACTACAAGTATAGCAATATCAAGAGAAGGAATAAGCATACCTCATGGTATAGTGTCTTCTTGGATAGTTCTTCTTCTTGAAATTAGTCTTATTGAATTTAGGAGGCTCTTCACTTGTCTTATCCATATTTTTCTCTCTTGATTTGTCATCAATATTCTTCTCTTCATATCCTAAACCAACCTTATCACTTGCATCTTTTTTCTTTCTCAGGAGTTCACTCAAATCAGCTGTACTCTTCTCAAAATTTTGATACATTTTCAGTTTTACAGAGCTTTGATCTAACTAAGTTTATAGCTGCTCCAACTCTATTTTGAGTTTCAAGTTCTCTTCTTCTTTAGCCTTGAAAGCATCTCCAATTAGTTTCACTTGTGTTTCATACTTTCCTTGATAATTTATTCATGTTCTTTGACTTCCTTTTGCTGATTTTCTTCAAGAGACCTGATTTTTCCTTCATATTCTTTAACCATGATTTTTAACTTTTGATTTCTTTTCTTTTGATGTTTTTCTCATCCAGAGCACTTATCAATTCAGCTTCAAGGTTTACTTCTGCTTCTTCTTCATCTGAACTCTCATACTGAGTTTTGAACTTTTCCTTTGGATTTTCTTGCATCATTTATCTCAATTTCCATAAATAAAGTTTCAGCTTGCATACCTTCATCATCACTCTCTGAGCTATTGGAATCACTAGATTGTGAAGAGCTTGATCCTCTTGTGTGTAGAAGTTTTTCTTGTTTTTGAAATACTTATTTTCCCTCCATGCTTCCTGAATCTTTTCTTCTATTTATTAGAGGACTCTTCATCTTCTTTATGTTTATTTGGACATTTAGAAGAAAAGTGACCAACCTGTCCACAACTAAAACATTTGAAAGGTAGTTTACCTTTGTATTTTCCTAATCCCCTTTTTAGCTTCCTTACAAACATAGCTTCTATTTTATCATCATCTATATCCATGTCTAAATCAACTGATTTATTATTTTCTTTTGACTCTTTATCACCTTTAAAGGTTGCCTCCTAATTTACTAGATTTGAATCACTAATCCTCATCTCATATGCAGTCAAAATGCCATGAAGATAATCCATTTTAAATGTAGTTAGGTCTTTAGATTCTTCTACTCATTGATACTTTGGCATAAAATTTGAAATCATGGACCTAAGCACTTTGTGCACTATCACACTCTCTTCGAATTTCTCTCCGAAGCCTCTGATATGATTTATTTGTTCATCAACTCTTTGTAAGTATGAGGAGATGTTCTCAATTTATTTCATCTTCATGCTTTCAAATTATGCTCTATATGTTTGTAGCTTAGTTATCTTCACCTTGCTATATCCTTCATATATTTTTTTTAACTATCTCACACTACATAACTTAGATAAACTCTTAGCCTCAGCTAATCCATAGAGAATTGCATTCATAGCCTTTGAATTTTTTCAACTACTTTCTTTCCTACTTGGCCAATAGGAGGTGTTTTACGGAACAAATAACCCCTTGCCAACTACATCCCAAATATCATACCTAAGATACATTAGAGAGGTCTTCATTCCAACACTTAAAAAGGAATAATTTGAACCATTAAATAGAGGTTCTTTGGAATTAGAAAAAACATTTTATTGATTGCTTTCCATAGTTGAATTCACTAGATCTCCCTTGAGATGTTAAACTCACTTAACTAGGGCATGCTCTGATACCAATTGTTGGAAACTAAACACTGATAAGGGGGTGAATCGGGTTTAATTTAACTTTTAATAATAAAAATTCCACCACTTAAACTGAAAGATAATCCAAAAGAGAGAAAACAAACAAAGGAGACAAAACATTTAAGTGGGAAACCCAAATAGGGAGAAAAACCATTGAACTAATGCACTATATGGAAAAGGGTTACAAAGAGTTTTTTGAGATACAAATCAACCGATGAGGCTACAACCTCAGTATCACACAAGCTACAACTTGGTGAAGGAATCACCCACTTCATGAATACTTTAGCTAGCTGCAACTAGCCTTCTGCAAGCTCCTACCTGCAAGGAACCTATAAATCCTTAATATAGAACCAAATTTTTTTTTACCACACTTCAATTGATGCCTTGAATCATCTAATAATGATCCTAAATCTGAACTTAACCTCTACTGCCTTGTTTCAATCTGATCTAGTTACTTTTGAACACTAATCAGTTTTCTTAATTCTTCACACAATCTATGATTAGTTTGAGTTTAACTTTCTTCTTACACACTTATAACTTTGAGTTCATGTCATTGTATGATCATAAAACAACCAAACTCCCTTACACTCTTAATTATTTGTTGTCACAATGTTTCTTGCTTATTGAGATCTCCAAGAACATGTCAAAGTCTCACAAAAGCACTTCTTGATCTTCACTATTCTAGAAAGAGAGTGATAATGCTTTTCCATTGTTATTCTTGAAATCTAGAATATGTATTTTCAAGATCAATCACACATTCATCCCTTTCAAAACAACACTTCAACACTGGATTTACTATCTCATAATCATACCTCCAATAAGATCCCTTAATATTCGTTACTTAATTTTTTTGTATCACTTTACACACCCTTTTTCTTCTAACAAATTTTCCACTTATTAAAAAAAAAAAAAATTCACCGACCTTTTGAATTTCATCTTATGAAATATCTTCCAAAACATCTTCATATTCCACACTTCAAGTTTTTAGTTAAGAGACATTTTGTTTACACAAGACAAAGCATTTTTGTCTCTTCATATTCTCTTCAAGATGAGATCACCTCTTTTGTAACTGACTCAACCATGACCTTTCAAGGTCCTATTCAAGTTGATAAAGGACTTAGCTTGATGACTGTTTATTTACCATACTACAAGATTCTAACCTTTCATTTCCATTCACCTATGCTTCTTCTGTTTCAAGGACTTTCATGCACTATGTTTGCACCTTGACATACTAGATCTTCATTCTTACCTTGAGTATAAAAGATAAGCATTTACTATGAAGAAGATATTATACTAAGATCAAGGTTATTGAAATTCTCAAAGATCATAAATGATGTTCTCAATAAAGATAGTTCCAATCACATACGAGCCAAAATTTACTACCAATGACCTTTGAAGAAGGAAATAACACTCGTGTGAAAAGATTCACCAACCTTAGCTAGAAGTTTTCAAAATTTAAAATTGTCATAAATAATTCTATTGAGTTACAATAACTTCCTCTTACATGTAATGAAAATTCAAACTATGAAAAGTTCCATGAAAGCAAGAACACACTGTATCCGGTCAAAAACTCAAGGTACACAACCTCAAATAAAAATGTTAATGAGAAATATTTCTTTGTTTGACCATTTACTTTAAATATTTTTACAAACTAAATATATTGCCCCTTACACCTTGACACAATCAAGGATTTGGTTTGAATAATGATAATTTTTGAAGAGAAGAGGTTGTAATCATTTTTACCAGTCATTTAAAGATTGTGCATGAGATTGAAGAACATAGTTTACAATATCTCCTTCAACAACTCATAAAATCACAATTTTTTTTTACAAAATCTTCTAAACATTGTTACAGATATCGGGTAGAATTTTGAGCCAAATAGTTAGATAACACTTGAGAAAACAAACAAGGTTTATCCCCAAAACCCTAAATCAGGGTAAAAGAACATTTACCTACTCAAATACTAGTCTAGTTCAAATATTCATCAAAATTGTGTGAAAAAAAAGTGTGAGAACTGTTATCCAAAATAAGTCCATGCTTATTTTTGGCTAACTCCTCCTTTTCCTTTGCTAGCACTTAAATGAAGTTTTGACACACTTTAAAGCACTCAAAAGTTCCTAGAGATGGCTTCATCAGATAGGATTTTTCTTCCCCTTTCGAGAAAGGTAAAGAAGTCCTCCTAACTCCTTGTATTTTTGAGTTATGGCTCGGTGGAGTTTGGAGGGAAAATTTGCCAAGGCGGACCCGCGGGAAAATTTTTGGCACTTAGCCTTTTGGCTAAAAAACTCAAGGGAAAATTTTGGCCCAAAATCCCACAGAGGAAAATATTGTTTTGAGTCCACGATCGAACCAGAGGGTGCCGTGTGGGTGGCGGAGCGGGGTGGAAGGACTTCAAGTTTTTTGGTTTTTTTGTCAAAGTGCATCAAAGGAAAAATAGAGGTGCATCCCTCGAGCGATGAAATGATGCCATGTGTCCGGTCAAGCAAGTGGGAGTCGGGCGTAAGGAGAATTTAGAGAAATTTTCCAAAGTGGTTAAAGGCACAAAGGTGAAAAGTTGAGGTGCATCCCCACCAAGAAATAAGGAGGTGCCACATGTCTTAGAGTAGTGGGGGTGAAGAGTATTTTGAAATTTTTTCCAATTTCGAAAAAAAGGGCAAAATGTTGTTTTGCAGCTGTGGCCGAGCTAGAGGGTACCACGTGTCAGTAGAGAAGCGGGGTGTGGAGAATTTTTGGGAAATTTTCCCAATTTGAAAAAAGAGGAAAAAGTTCAAATTTTGCCCGCTTGACTCGAATTTTCCCTAAATTCACCATTTTTGCCCTAAATCTTTATAGGGGTATATCTTTGATCTCAAGCTCATATTTTTGTGATTTTGATATCATTGGAAAGTGGTGAAATCCTCTACACGATGGAAACTTAAATTTTAATTTTTATGGTGATTCATGGGAGAAAATTGAGAAAACATCTCTAGCATGGAAAAGTTACAGAAAATGACCCCAACAACCAAAATTAATGAAGTATGGGCCTCTTTTCTCGCTCTGCTAAGCAATGTACTTTGAAGTATGGGATTTTTCATGGAAACCCATCATTTTATAGGCCAATTAAATGGATCTTATCGGTGGTTGAAGTTTCAAATCAAATTTTCCCACGTTTTCTCATTTCTTTCATTTTATTCGAGCGATAAAAGCTAGTTTTGGCTCATTTTGTAAAAATTTGTTCATCATTCTTCTCTGCCTCTCCCTTCTTTTCTTCCCTAGGGTCGAAAATGGAGTTTAAACCTCCTCCCCTACTTTGTAATGGATTTTTTTCCCTCTTTCTCATGAAATGATGTTTTGTGCAAACTTCTGGAGCAATAAAAACATGTTTTGTGATGCATCTGTCCATCCTTGCTCGTTTTTTAGTTGTTTTCTTCTTGCCTCTCTTCATTGTAGGTATTTGTGCATGTTTGGATGTTCATTGCAGGTTTTGGAGTTATGTTCATGGAGTTTTGGGACATTTTTTTGTGTGAAATCCATACTTAATCTATGATGCACTTGTCCATCCTTTCCATTGCTCACCTCTTCTTGTTTCATGGTAGTTTTGATAGATGATCAACATTTTCCTTCTCTGGTGTATCACCGTTTTAGTGTAGGCTTTGTTTTTCCTTGTTTTCTTCCTCTCCTTGTCTCCTTGGAAGTTAGATTAGGTTAGATTAGCTTGCATGCACTGGAATAGCTTGTGGTAGGTAGTTTAGGAAGAGGAACCAACCTTCTCTAGAGAGATTTCCCCATTTGCAAAGGTCCCACACTTTGGAAAAGCTCAATGTTGTGCATTCACACCAAATGACATTGCCTTAGAAAAGCAAATCTATAACTCATTTGGGGGTGCTGTAGATTTACACTAACAATTTTGGCACACCGGTGGGACCTTAGAGGTCTTCCACTTCATATTTTGTAGGTTGGTGTGTTCTTGTGAAGATTTCAGCCTTTGGAGGCATTCTCAAACACATCTGGCGACTCCATCTGATCAACAACCCATCTCTAAAGTTGTAGACCTTCTTTCCATTCATTTTCATTCATTTTCCATCCATTTTCCCTTCCATCTATATCATTATTCTTTCATTCCATGAATTTGTGCAATCATGGCTTCATTTCCCTCATGGAATTGAGTCACCAAAAGTGTTATCTAAAATAAGCCCATGCTTATTTTTGGCTAACTCCTCCTCCTTTTCCTTTGCTGGAACTTAAATGAATTTTTGGAACAATTTAAAGCACTCAAAAGTTCTTAGAGATGTCTTCATCAGATAAGATTTTTCTTCCCCATTCCGAGAAAGGTAAAGAAGTCCTCCTAACTCCTTGTATTTTTGAGTTATGGCTTGGAGGAGTTTGGAGGAAAATTTGCAAGGTGGACCGGACCTGGGAAATTTTTGGCACTAGCCTTTTGGCTAAAAAACTCAAGGGAAACCTAAAATCCCGTGAGAGGAAAATATATTATTTGAGGCTTGCACCAGCCAGAGGGTGCCATGTGTTAGGACATATTGGTGGGGGTGGAAGGACTTCAAGTTTTTGGGTTTTTTTGTCAAAGTGCATCAAAGGAAAAATAGAAGCGCATCCCCGCCGAGCAATGAAATGATGCCACATGTCTAGTCAGCAAGAGTGGGAGTCAAGGCATCGGGAGAATTTTGAGAAATCTTCCAAAGTGGTTAAATGTGCAAAGGTGAAAAGTTAAGGCGCATCCCCACCAAGCAACCAGAAGGTGCCACACCACATGTCTCGAGCGGGGGCGAAGGTTTTTGGAAAATTTTCCAAAGTGGCGAAAAGGGGCAAAATGTTATTTTGAAGGCCACATCCCATTAGTGAATAGGTGAATTTCCACATGTCTCGAGTGGGAGGAGGCATGGATATTTTTAAGAAATTTTCCTAAAAGGGAAAAATTTAAAGTTTTACCCCCTCCGACCCCAATTTTGACTATGTTTTTACCAATTTTTCCCTAATTCTTAGAGGGCCATATCTTTCAAACTAGAGATCATCTTTTCACATGATTTGGGCGTCATTGGAAATCATTGAAGTCCTCTACATGATGGACCCCTCAATTTTGAATTTTGATAGATTTTGGTGGGAGAAAAATGAAGAAATGTACTGGCATGGGAAAAAATGTAGAACCAACCCCAACCACCAAAATTGATGAAGTATGGCGCTGTTTCTTCTCTAGATTTCCTAATGCCTCAAAAATGGATTTTTGAGGGTTCCCTTTCCATTTTAATGGATGTTATCAGTTGGTGGGTGTAAAAATCAATTTTCCCATGTTTTTCACCTTTTCTTCGTTCTGCTTCATCGTTAAAAGCCAGTTTTGGCTCATTTGCAAAGGGTTGGATGTTCTTGCTTCTACAAGCCCTTTTTTTCTCCTTAGTAGGTATATTTGAAGGATTTTCAGACCTCCCATGGATATTGTAGCACATTTTTTTGCCTCTTTTCTATTGCAACGTATTGTATCAAATCTTGGAAATGATAATGTATGTTTTGTGATCGATTTTCAATCCTCTCATGCATTTATCATTGTCTTCTGATCTTTCATTGTATTCTAGTAATCTGTGCATGTTTTGGTGCTGCAATCTTCATGATCTGTGTCTAATTTGTAAAGCAAGAAGTCTAGCACTCCTTTGGTGTATCACCATTCTGTTTTGCTTAGTTTTGCTTTCCATTTCCATGTTTTCTCTCAACCCTGTCTCCTTGGTAGTTTTAGAGTAGGAATTTTGAATCAGGACATCTCCAAAAATTGCATGCATACACCTGAATAGAGGAGTAGGAACTATCATCAATCTGGATAGTTTTTTCACCTCGCAAGGTCCACACTATGGAGAAAACTCAATGTTGTGCAATCACACTAAATGACCCAATTTTGGACTACAGATTTGAAGGTCATTTAGGGGGTGCTGTAGATTTTCACTAACAAGAACCTCTGAGAACATTGAAGACATGTGTTCATCATTTCAAATCAATGAGTTGATAGGATTGAAGAGATTTACATCACTTGAAGCAATTGTTTGTACTCAAAATCGATAAATCTTGATTGTATAGGTGGGATAGAAAAATTGATGAGAAACATAGTCATTCTGTAACCAAGAAAGATAATTTAAGAGGATGAATTAGACCTTACCAAGCTTCATTTTTGAGTGAATATGTCTTACATCATTTGGCTATGAGCTTGGTTTAGAGTGATCTTCAGTTGGGACAATGAGAACACAACTTTACATTCCTAAATCTACTTCAACAAATATTTTCAAGAACATAATCTCATATGAGTGATTCCATATACAAAATATGTTATTTACCTTCTAAATGATCTATGTCAAGGATGAAAAACTGATCAAATCATTGAAATTAGAAGCAAGGATCTTGTGACAATGTTTTAGGTTGTCTTGCGTAAAGTTGCATTCAGGCATATGAACTGACAAGAAGCATATGAACACCCATAAAATAGAGCTTGTAGAAGCTTAAACACATTTTCAAATTATTTTGGAAGAAGTTTGAGCTCTTATTTATCTATATCTTCATCAAAAATAGTTAGAGCCTTTACTTTCCAGGAGCATTCATACCAAGAGAAATGACCAAGCCAACAACATGCACCTTCAATAAGAAAAACATTTAAATAACTTTTGAGCATGAGAGACACCATGAAAAGACAATGGATACACCCTGGAAGTGATTAAGAAATTTTTGAGTCCAACAATACCTTTTTTCTCCTATCGATTTGGTGCACACCCAAGAGAGAGAAAAAATTGCTCCATCAAAATGCTCATAACTTTTCAACCACACCTCCTTTTGAGAAAATTATTTATGCACATGATTTTTATGCAAATTTAATCCAAAAATTCCTTCTATGATTTATTCAAAGGATGCTGTATAATTTTTTTGAAGGCTAAGAATCCAGACAACTCAAAATGAGCTTTTCAAAAGACTTGTTTTACAAAAACTCACATAACTTGAACAAATGTCCTAACTTTGGCCTAAAATTTTGCATGAAGCATCAAGAAACATCCCTCCATCATATCCCATGATGTATATTAAAATAATACATCTAAATGTGTCTATCCCATCTCATTTTCATGCAAGAACATTGCTTGTTCTCAACACCATTTCTAACCAACATACAAAACTGACTCCTGGAGTTGAGATGAGCCTAACCTTTTCTCACACATGATATGGATACACTCTCAAAATATCTCCCATGATTATTTTGACTGTACCATTTTGTTCCACTTCATTAAGCACCTGAAACCACCCTAAAATGACACTAACTAACAATTTCCAAGACCATGTATTCTTGAAACCACATGAAGTCATATTGAACCTTTGAGAAACATATGCAAAGATGAGAAGAATGCTCTTCCACTCTCAATTTTTGATAAATTCATTTGAAATCAATGACAAAAATAGAAAATCAACAAGGTGCAACAAGAACTACTTTGGGAAATTTAGGAGTATTCCTCTTGTTTTCTTAAGGCTTATGCTTGAGGGAAGTTTCTCCTAGTTAAGTGGATGAGATTTAATCTGTTAACCAAACCTGCACATACAATGTTTTACAAAGTGGTGTATTTTCTTATCTTTTGGATTAAGTAATTTGGTTTAGACCACTAGTGGCAACCTACAACACACGTGAATGTTAGAATTTGGTTTGAAGAGAGTTCTCTTTTATTTGGCTAGCATTAGGTCCTTCACACAAATGGTTAGTAGTTCAAAAATAAAAATCTACAATATCATATAAAGAGGATAATGTTTTTTTGGTTCTCAAGATTGTCCAAGGACATGAGAGATGAGCATACACAACAAGTAACCCAACTAGATAGTAATGAAAAGCTTGTAAATCAACCAACCACCATAAAAATTTGTAAACCAAGGTTCATTCCCAATTAATCCAAGTGATTTTTAGTGAAAACTAAGGTTTTTTTGGTTCTCAAGATCACACTAGGTGCAAGAGAAGAGCATACACAAGCCTTAGCCTTATTTATTTATCAAATGAAAATATCTTAAACTAAAAGATAATATACATGCCAAAATGAAAGTTTATTCCCTTAAGCATAATAATGAATGATAATTTTTCTTACTTACTCTAAATTAGCAAAAGAAGGTTTAGAGGTGCTTTTGATTCTCAAGATCACATAAAGTGTAAAAGAAAAGCATACACAACCCTATTCCAAACTCATACAAAGCATAAAAACAAAATCACTCTTCAAACCCAAAGCCAATTTGTTAGAAAAATTGCTTTAAATCAGAAAATTGACAGCAACAATAGCTAAAAACCTCTAAAAAATGATAGAAACACTAAAAACCGAAGTTGAAATTTTGAATTTTGAGCCAACTTTACCTAGTGCACCAAGCTGTGCCTCCTAGTGCAAAGTAGTATGTCCTATAGAGCATGAGCACATCCCTTGAAGCAACACCACATACAATTATGCACATGTGCATCTCTGTCACAAAATCCCATAGTCAATCGCACATGCGTAGCTAGTGAGGCATCAACACACACTTTGAAGCAAGAGTGCATATTACACACAGAGGATCAAAAAGTCAATGATGAACAAACACATCCAAGCAAGGAACATGTGTGTCTAAAAAAGTGTAGGCGTGTTGAGTAGAGCATAGGCACGGCCTTTGGAGCATAGATACACCCCTTTGAGTGTAGGAACACACATTCATATAGGTGGTCAAAATATGGATTTTGACAAGAAAAACTTGAAAAAGATCAAATATTTGACTTCTTGCTGGAATTTTGACAGCACTTCACCTTCTTATATCCTAAAGAACATCAAAATGCAACATCTACTACTAATCTAGTTCTAACAACTATCAAAATTTAAAATTGATCTATAAAATTTTGAAAATTACTCTAAAAAGCTTGAAAGTAATCTAGAAAACTTGAAACTAGTTTAGAAAACTTGAAACTAATCTAGAAAACTTGAAATTAATCTAGAAAAATTGAAACTAATCTAGAAAATTTGAAGCTAAACTAGAAATCTTGAAATCTAAAAACTTTGAAACTAAGTTAAAAATCTTAAAAATGAATGCAATGGGGTATGGTCCCACCTGCGTGCCAAATGAAGACTACTAAAAGTTCCAAGCAAAGCTAAACTAACAATACTAACGCCACATAGTCTAATTAACAAATGCTTATTGAATCTAGCAATAATTACATAATTTATTAAAGCTTAATGGAATGCTTGACATAACTAACATGATATATCAAATCTATCTTAGCTAAAGCATGCCTACTTAGTATTTAATTGCTAACTAACTTCAACCTAAATAGATTTAGGAGCAATCAAATTGGGGTTTTTTTGCTACTCCAAGGAAGGTGAGATGGTCTCTCCAACAATGACTACAAGATCATATTGGATACCCATCTACTAACCCTATTGAAGACTTGAGGCAAGGATTGAGCTTGGCTATTAATCATATTTCTTATATGATATGCAAATCAAAGCATGGTGTAAAGTTGGAAGGTAGTACTTAGTCTTATTTATAGTATTTCCTTTGAGGAAAAATTGCATCTTGGTGTATGTTGACTAAAAGCAAAAAGTAGATTAAGACTTTCTAATCATGATTAAGGTTTGCTAATCACAATTAGTGAATTAACAAGTGATTAAGATGTAAGGAGACTTAATCAACCCCTTAGGGTTAATTAGGAGGCTACGATAAGCTTTTGAAGCCTTCTGAGATGTTGTGGAGGGAAGTGGGGTGATTTTGAATGGTTGGAAGAGGGGTTTGAGCCAATAATAGGTATATTGACAAAAACAAGGGTGAAATAGACCTAATTAGATAATAATTGCTAATTCTCTATTTGGAAGAGGATTTTGACTTATGATTTGTCGTAAAGTGGCATCTTGAATGCGAAAGAGGATAGGTAATCAAAAAAGTAATGTTAATTGACCAAAATGGTAAGAAACATTAGTTAATTAGCTGAAATAACTAATTATAATGGAAATGTTAAGAATGAGAGTGATTTGTGTGCTTTTAACAATAAGATTGAAAAAGCGGAATTTAAGTTTCTACAACCACTAATTTCAAACTACCTTACTTTAGTTTGTGAAACCCTAGCGACCACTAAGCTCCAAATAATATGTTGTGGCAATGCCTAACGGATGCTAGAATCACAATATCTTTCTTTATTTTGTTAAATCCTATCGACCGCTATGTTCCAAATATTATGATGTGGTGTGCCTTAGTGACCTACGACTTCAAAATATTTATTATTGAGTATTGATCGCTAAGCTACAAATATGGTATTGTGTTATACCCTAGCTGATCCGAAAATAACCAGATTATTAATACTACCGATCTCTGACCTTGTAGGCTTTAATTATTTACCGATAATTTACTCCTTTTAAGTAATCAATTTAAAATAATGCAAGACAATAATGACAATTACACATAGATTGATTATGGAGTTCGGCAATTGCCACGCCTCCAGGGTTCGTGGTCGAACTGCTCCACTAGTCAAAACTTGTAAGTTACAATAGTACTTTCACAAGAAAACCTAATGGAATTTTACTTGCCTACCAGTACACCAAACCTTCGGACGACAAGGGTGAAAAATAGCACCCGACTTCCACCTTCTTGATGCACAATCTCCTTCGGCTGTGATCGGCCTTCCCGACGCAAACAATGCGAAGCTAGCACTCCGGTCGACAATCCAGGATTTACAAGTAATTGGTGTGGCGCTATGGGCCGACTAGGTAGTTTGAATAACTCCTAGCCACAAATATTTCATTTATTATTGCCTAACAAATAATAGGTCAATAATATAAAAATATACAATGCCTAAATAATTTAGGTCTTCACACAACAATTTCTCATTCTCCTCTTGGCTCGGACTTCGCCTCCAGCACTCTAGGAATGAGCTTCTCTCCGAGTTTGTGTGTGTCATGTGTGTCCATTACAATAGAATGGGTTCCCTATTTATACCCAAATAGGACCCCTTATAATATGCACTAAACAATTATCCATAGGCTATTTTAGCCTTCTCCCGTAGCATAGTTGATGGGATTACATATAATCCTAAGGCTATTTTTAACGTTAGCCTTACCCGTGCATATTTAGGGGGATTTAATCCCATATGGAGCGGTCAACAATTTATGTGGGTTTATCCCACATGGGGCGGCATTAGAAATCTTCAAAGGTTTTTAAACCTTTGATTATCCCTTACCTTACGTGGACTCCTCCACGCATGGGCTTAGGCCCCTCCACCGCTCCACATTTGATTGCATGGGTGGTACGTGGCTGCTTTGGCTAATAAATGGGTCGCATAAATTGGTAAGGCTGGGGGTGTTGACCGCTTCACGTGCATGCTTGAATTGGTAAATGCGGTCTATTGACTCCGCTTGTTTATACGTGGTCCCACTCAATGAATAGAATTTGATCCATTCGATGATGTGTAATTCGAACGACATGGCCCCACTTGTCGAGTTGCAATTAGAAGATCGAACTCGTGGTGGCAAGCCACGTGGTGGCTTGTGGACCCACCACGTCGGTGAAGACCAATTAGTCCACACGGCGGCCGGGCTCCCCTCCGTTATAAAAGTTGAGCCTCTTACTCCCACGCATAATTTTTATGACCATCGAAGACCGGTGATCAAACCCCTTTGCCTTTTGCCACGTGTCGCAGTGCAATTGGTCCAATGTTGACCAGTTGACCATAGTTGACTTTCCTGTTGACTGAACTTTGACCGAACATATCTAGAGCTCCCGATGTCCGTTTGTCGCGTTCTCACAGTCGTTGGAAAGCTCTCGAGATGATCTTCTCTGCATTGAAACCATTTAGGGATGTTTAGGAACTTTTGAAAATGATCCCCGATCACTAGCCCCACTAAGATTCATGTAATAGCTTCCTTGTTTTTGTTAAATCCTAATGATAACTAATATCCAAAGAATATGTCATGAAGATAACCTAATGGACGCTATGCTAAGAATATAATTCATTAAAGTGTTGATTTATAGCAACCCCAATGTTCAACATATTAGTTTGTGGCATTCCATGGAGACTAATAATATTATGGCCTTCCATAACAACCCCAATGAATTAATATCTATGACACCACTCTATCTTCTTGATAATAACGTGGCCTCACCGATAATATTTTTCAAAAAGAATTATCTTGTCATGCCTAAAATACATAAATACATAGTGATTCAAATCTTTAATACATAATTTTAAATACATAGTGATTAGAATATTTAATATATAAAATTTAGGCGTATATATAATATGTTTACCTTTCATTGCACTAAAAATTATCTCACAATTGAAAACTTAATATGATTTTATAGTTTTAAACAAGTTGGTTAACCTCAAATATCTTCCCACAAATTCAATGTGGCAATCATATAAATAATGTACAATGAAATATTTACCTCGGGTTGTTTCTATCATCATATTAAAGGGAAAAAAAGGTAGACTTAACTAATACCAAAACAATATTTTGAGTCTTCTAAACATTGCAATTTTAAAAACTAGTGATTATGTAATTGGCCATCATTATCGGGAAAAAACAATCCAGAGGGGGACATAGATCGATAGAAAATTGAAAGTGTTTAAATGAAATAATAACTAGAGCTGAAAATGTATTAATTTTTTTAGTTGGGGCACAACAGATTCCTTTGTTTTCTTGAAGAACAAGGCGATGTGACAAAATGATCAAAAGGAAGCAAAGTAAGCAAAGATGCACTGCAGAGTGCATTTTCATAGGGCAAAGAAGGCCTAGAATGACGTGAAAAATATAGGAATGGGTTAGCACAAGGTGGTTTGAAAAAATGATTAGAAGGAAGTGGTAAGAAGAGTTGGGCTGCGAAGCACGTTTTTAGGGAAAATAGGGTTGGAATGATGTGAAAAAGAAAGGATCTAGTCAAAGATAGAACGACTGAACAAGCCCACAATAAAAAGGTGCACATTTAGTATAGTATACATCTTTGAAAAATACCTGATTTAGATCTAAGACTATTTTGTGCTTGGTGATTCTATTCAAACCACCGTCTACTTCGTGATCGAACTAACTATCTCGCACTATTTTTCAGTAACCCCTTTCATTACCCCAAAGTGTATGTGCATCCTTTTTGTTACTTCCCGAGTGTACCCTTTTTGTTAATCCATGAATGAGATTATAATTACTGCCTAATTGTTCCTGGCCAAAATGACTAGGATTCTCGCATTTGGCCATGTAATCTTCAACTTTATTATATTGTTCTATGATATCCAGAGAGTTGTTATACAGGACCGAAAAAATAAAAAACCCTAAAAACTAGTTATCGGGGTATTTAATATTTTTTTCCAGCATAGTCCACACTAGAAATTTTGAAAATATAAAAAGTGTGGGATATGGAAATTTGAAAATTAGAGCGGAGGAATTTGTGTCACTATTGAACTTTCAAATTATCAAAAATGTGGGGGAATTTGCAATTCAAATTTTGAATTTACCATTCATATTGAATAGGTGTGGGATATCGAAAAAATAAACAATATTGAAAACAACACCTTTTGTTATTTCCTATAGCTTAAAATAGTTAAAACGTAATAAACCATATAATATTATAATAAAATAGAAGAAATAAAGTGTATGAATGTATAGGAACATTTATTTTGTTTTAATTTATTTTTATCAAAATCGACGTAGATAGTGTTAGATGTAGTGTGCTAATGAAAAATAATTATCCAATTACTCTATGCCAGGTGGCATGTTTTGAACTTGATAATTAGAAAACATTATAATTGACACATTTATTACGAAATTTATATATAAAGAAATGATTATAAAATATTTCAAAACTATATGAAACCGTGATATTATAATATAAATAGCTACCAAAAAACGATGACATGTGGCATGAGAATTCTAAAATCCTAGAAGGATTTTTTGCATTAAAACAATGAAAAACAATAGCTCCTCAAAGCTGTAAAGATAGTGTTTACAATGACAATAGGTATTGGTATATAGATAGCACCGCTAAGCTATATCATGATTTGTTATTCTATCTCTATTTCCAAATTAAATAATTGTTGTGCCCAACGGACCATATGTCATTTCAATAAATAAATAAAGTAGCTTAGCGGTTTCTATGCATTTTATTTGATAAAAAATGATGTGAATTATATGTTGCAATGATTTATCTTATCAAAACTACAAAACATATCACTTACTCTCAAGGGTATATATGTATTCCAATTTACAAAGATATATCTTATACGAGATAAATATGTCGTGCAATAATTGGGGTTGTCATGTAAAGTCCACCCAAAATGATACAATTGTATAATTAATGAAAAATACTATCGATCCAAAGAAAAAAATAGTGATTATAATGACAAGTGACAATGATAGAGCCTAGCGGCCATTAAGCTAGACCATTGTTTGTTATTATATAGCTATTCACAAATTATAGATGGTTTAGCCTAGCGGTACACGTTATTCCTTTCAACTATTATTGGAGCTTAGCGGTCACTAAACATTTTATTTGATATGAACTGAAAGTCTTGATCCCTCTTGACAGGACATAGTGTAGGAATTGGCTCCACTCGGTAACGTGTAACCAATTTGATAGAATTATAATCATTGCAAATTACAATCGATCTAAAGATGTAAAGATAGTGATTACTATGACAAGAGGTAATGAAAAGATCCTACTGAGCTTCTAAGCTATACCATGAGTTGTTAATCAATATCTACTTGGAAATCGAGAAATTGTCAAGCCTAGTAGCCGTTAGGATTTTTCTTTGATACAAATGAATATGGATTGTAATTTACAAAGATATATCTTAGGGGAAATAAATAAGTCTTGAATCCTCTCGATACAATTACAATCAATGGAAAACACTATCGATGCAAAGAAGAACAAAGAGTTATTACAATGAAAATGGTAATGATAGGAGCCTAACAGTCACTAAGATATACCATTGTTTGTTATTATATAGTTATTCTCAATTTTAAAATTGTTGAGCTCAATGCCGTTATGTTATTCCTTTCAAAAAGTAATGAAGACTGGTGGTTGCTAAGAAATTTGTTTGATAAGAATAGAAAGTCTTGATCCTTCTTGATGGAAAGCATTGCGGGAATTGGCTCCACCTGTAACGTGTAAAAATTTGATAACATTATAACCATTGAAAATTACAATTAATCGAAAGTTTGTATTGAGATAGTGATTGCTATGAAAATAAGTAATGATCTATGATCGTAGCAACTGCTAAGCTAGACCATGATTTTTTATTCAACAAATATTTTGAAATGAAGAAATTGTCGAGGCTAGCGGTTGATACTCTTTTTCTCTAATACAAATGAATATGGATTACAATTTTCAAATATATAACTTAGGATAAATAAATAATACTAGATTCCTCTCGATGGAATGTAGTGCAACAATTGGGTCCATCATGTGAAGTCTTCCCAATATGTTACACTTACAATCAATGAAAAGCACTAACCATCCAAAGATAAATAGATAGTGATTACAATGGAAAATGGTAATGATAGGATCCCATTGGATGCTAAGCTAGACCATTGTTATTTATCAGATATCTATTCTCAAATTTATAACCTGCTGTTGCACCTATCACCACTACATTATTCCTTTCAACTAGTAATGGAGCTTAGCGGTTGCTAAGAAATTTATTTGATACGAAGAGAAAGTCTTGATCCCTCTCGATGAAAAGTAGTGCAAAAATGGTCGCACTTAAATGGCGTGCGGCTAATTTGATACAATT
This sequence comes from Taxus wallichiana var. yunnanensis, assembly GCA_018340775.1. NCBI lineage: Eukaryota > Viridiplantae > Streptophyta > Pinopsida > Cupressales > Taxaceae > Taxus > Taxus wallichiana. Next base: position 834,727,282 of record CM031240.1, read on the forward strand.
ATAATCATTGACAATTACAATCGATCTAAAGTTGTACAGCTAGTGATTTCTATGAAAAGAGGTAATGAAAGTATCTAGCATTGTCTAAGCTAGACTATGATTTTTTACTCAATAGTTATTTTGAAATTAAGAAATTGTTAAGCCTACCATGCGCTAGAATTTTTCTTCGATATGAACGAGTATGGCTTATAATTTACAAATATATATTTTAGGTGAAATATATAAGTCTTTATCTATCTTATTGGAATGTAGTGCTTCAATTCGACATGCAAAGTCCAGCCAATACGATATAATTACTATCATTTAAAAATAATTTCAGTCCAAATATGAACATATAGTTCTTACAATGACAATTGGTAATCATAGGAGCTTAGTGGCCGCTAAGCTAGACCATTGTTTGTTATTATATAACTATTTTCAAATAAAAAAATCTTGATCCTAGCAATGCGCTACAAAGTATTCTTTTCAACTATTAATGGAGATTAGAGGTCCCTTTTTTCAAATTGAGAGATTGTTGAGCCTAGTCGCCACTATGTTATTCCTTACAATTAGTAATGCAGCTTAGTGGTATCTACACATTCTATAATATAAGAACCTAACTTAATTATACGACATAAACAATATATCTTATTAGAACGATATAAGGCTTCATCCCTCCCAAGGGTTTGTAGTGCAACACTTGGCTCTGTCAGAATACTCAAGCCAATATGATAAAGTTATAGTCATTGAAAAACAATATCAATTCAAAAGTGTAGAGATAGTGGTTACAACCACAAGAGGTAATATCAGGAACCTAGAGGCCGATAGGCTAGACAATGATTTGCTATTTTATCTCTCTTTTTAAATCAAGAACCATAAAATCCTAGTGGTCTTTACGTTATTCCTTTCAATTATTAATGGAGGTTTGTGGCCACATACCATTTTCTTTGATATGAACGGATGTGAATTATGACATACTCCAAAGCTCGATTGTAAAAAAACTCACTAGGTCTTAGTGGGCACTACGTTATTCTTTACAAAATTTGTTATGGGACAACTAAATATTTTTATGTTTAACAAATTTTCCTTAGTGACTGTTGGACCGATTATTGTGTTTTGTTTCTCGCACACTCTTCTCAAACTTTGAAAAATTAAATCTTAATGGCCTTTACGGTAGTCCATTCAATTGGTGTTAATTACCAACAAGTAATGTTAAAAATTGTCCATTCATATGTCGACTTAAATCCTCTCTCTTGCTAATATCTATGTTTTAAAATGTTCCTTTCATGCTATCTACACAATGTGGATGGTTCCAGATAATAGATAATCTGTAACACCCGCTAAAAACAACCCACTTGAAACCCAAAAATAACCTAGGATTAGTTAGGAAAATTATGGAATAATTTTTTTCTTTAAAAGAGTCTACAACCAGGTTACAAGGCAACAACTATCACTAACAAGTTCCAAAACAATTCTAATTCACTAGAACATACTTTTCCTTTATTAACAATTATTAGAGGTCATAAGGTCCAGAATTTAGGGTTAGAAGGTACAATAAGGTTCAGAGGGTAATTCCTCACCATACCCACTCTCTAACAGGATTAAAGGTTCAACTTGATTTTTCTCAAACTTAACGCATTCAAAATTTCCCTAAATTATTCCCATTGGATAGGAAATTTCCTCACCTTTCCATTGATATAAAGAAGTCCTCCTAACTCCTCATATTATTTATGGGCCGATGGGCCTTGGGGTGAAATTTTTTCCTCAAGAGCGGGTCTCGGGCCAGGGGTGAAAATTTGCCCCAAGGGCAGCTCGGCGGGCGGCGGGGAGACCTTTGGAAATTTTCCCGCGTGGGGCAAAAAAACAAACTTTTTGCCCGCGCACCGTGAGTCCGTAAGTCCACTAGGGACACGTGGCACCTCCTAAGTCAACACGGGGAGAGCGGGGTGGCAAGAGACATTTTGAAAAATCTTCCTGCGCAGGGTGAAAGCCAACTTTGCGCCCGCACTCCCATAAGTCCACAAGGGACACGTGGTTTCTGTAAGCCAACGCAGTGGAAGGCAGGGTGGAAAATTAGTTTAACGCCCTGAAGGGCTAAGAGGGTAGCACTCACCCACACCTTTTTTGGCACTTCACAATGCCACGTGGCGCTCCTGGTTGGTTGCGGGATGGCAGGCGGTGGGGAAAATTTGGAAAATTTTACCAAAATTTTTTGGGAGCGTAAAATTTAAAAGAGAGATCTACCCCTCCACCGATGCCTCGTGGTGCCATGTGGCATATTTCAATTGGCCGTGGGTCAGCGAGGTGGTGGGGGAAATAAGAAAAATTTCCCAAAATTTTCCTAAGAACTAAGGGAAAAATTCAGCCCGTGGGCCCGCCAAGGAAATTATTCCCATTTTTTTACGCCAAGGAAGAAAAACTTCATAAGGCCATAAATTTTGATAGAGAGCTTGGTTTTGGGAAAACAAGGACTTTTCGAAATCTCTCAACATCCTATTTACATAGAGATCATTAATTTAAGATTTTGATAAAGTTTAAGGGGTAAATTTCAAGAAAAATACATGCAGGATTTTATAGTGCAAATTGGTAAATTTTAACTTGTTAAATTTGTTAAATTTGTTCTTGTCCCTCTCTCAACATGTCAAATAGACATGGAAATTTTTTCTTAGGTGTATTTAAGAGAGATTTCAAGATTCAATTTGTCTGATTGATTTGCAATTTGAACATTTACATTTCTGGACAACAACACGACTGCAAAATGGTTTGAGCCCGATTTTGCTAAGTTTTATAAGAATTTCCTTAAGTGTTAAAGTCTAGATGAATTCAGTTAGATCTTATTATGCCCAAATTAATGTTTCATTTGTTATTCCTTTGTTGTAGATTTGGTCTGAGCATTTGGGATTAAATAATTGTCAATTGGAAAAAACAAGACAAAGTTCAAATTTTAAAAAGGTCTATTTGCCATTTTCTTCTTCCAAGTATTATAATGTGTTCCAAACCTAATCTAATGCATTCAGTTGATTTAATTCAACTTATTCAAAAACTATAATACATCTCTGATTTCCAATTTTTACATATTTCAAAGGACAAAGTATTACATTTCCTTTATACGCATTTCTTTCTTTCAAACAGAGATTTCAATTACATTTAAAAGATCAAATTCAATGCCACTGTGTAATTTGAGAAAGGTGATACATCATTTATTGATTCCAAAAGACAACTTTGTAACATCCTTCTTTTATTCCTTCCAAAATCATATATATATATATATAGGCAGAATATTACATTTTCTTCTCACGTGTTTCACTTTTCCTCTTTTCCAAACAGGGATTTCATAGAACATGTTAAATACAGATTTCCAATGGAAGAATATCATATGAACAAGGAAAAACTTCCATTAATTCAAATGAAACTCTTACAACCTCCTTTCCATTTGATTTCAAAATACAACATACAAAACACGTGTCATTCTTTCACATTCTTTCCAAAATAGAATACAGAGTATAACTCTTTTACATTTAAAATTTCCACTTTCATTGCCAATACAAAGTATCTTTCCATTATAATGAATACACAGATCATCCACTTCAAGTGGGAAAGGGGCTACAATAATATTTCATTTCACAAGGGATTTTCAAACTGTCTTTATCTCAGCTCCAAAACAGCAACATGCATATTTCTCATTCTTCCAATTTGATCACAACAAAAGTAGGGAAAGGAAATGCTCTCCACCCAACCAAGACATCCAATGAAGAGGAGAATCCATCCTTCTTCATTGGCCCCCGAGCCCCAACCACAAAGCAATAAAAGATGTGATCCAACTCATGGCAACAACAAGGCTTCCACAAACACTCAAGTAACATAATCACAATAAAACACAGTCCAAAACAGAATGTAGTTTTCAACTATATTAAAACATGAAAACATTACTGAGGCTTCATCAAGCAAGCTAAAGGAGCAATAAACTATGGGGGATGATGCTTATGCCTCCTAAAGGGGAAATGGGTATAACCACCTGAGAACAAACCAACAACATATGTATATATATACATATACATATATATATACATATATACATATATATATATACATATATACATATATACATATACATATATATATATATACATATACATACATATATATATACATACATACATACATATATACATATATATATATATATACATACATACATACATACAAACATACATACAAACATACAAACATACATACAAACATACATACATACATACATACATACATACATACATACATACATACATACATACATACATACATACATACATACATATATATATATATATACACACATATATATATACATATATATACATATACATATATATATACATATATATATATATATACATATGTATATATATACATATGTATATATATACATATGTATATATATACATATGTATATATATACATATGTATATATACATATATATACATATATACATATATACATATATATGTATAGATATATATATATATCATTTCAAATCCCCGACATGCCCTTATGCCTCCCCCAAGTACCCCTTATTCCTCACATTTTTTATGCCTCCCAACCTCTTATGGCACCCCATAACGAGTAAAGAAATTCAAGATATTTGTTTGTAAGGTGGAACCCAAATCCCAACTCCCTCCACCTTTATACCTCCCTAAAACACACTTGTGCCTCCCACAAAATATAACCCCATAGTCTTCTCCTACACAATTCTTAGGCCATCTACCCAACAGCCCACAAACATGCCAAAACCTTCATACATTAACACTTACATTCATAAAATAAGAGCATTTCAAGAGTCAAGCTCCTACCTCTCCATGATGGAGTTGTTCCAAGTTCCAAAACAACAAGCTTTATCCCAATGCAAGCAATCCAAAACAGCCAAGCACAAGCATGCAACAATCTTTCCAAAAAAACTTCTTCAAAGAAAGAGCTCCCAAAACAACAAGGAATTCTCCCAAGAATAAAGTCTCCAAAATGAAGCAACCCCAAAACAAGGCAAGCCATTTGAATTTTATAGAAGAGGGAAGGGAAGAGGATGAGGCAGATCCACGTAGGATGCCATATCACACATCTTCAACCCCAACCCAAAAGTCAAATTCATTCTCCAATGCATAATAAATAGGTGGGTGAATAATATGACAGTTTACTTACACACTCAAATCCAACCCACACCCAAAGGACTGAGATTAAATCATGTAAGAAAAGTGCAATTAAAACCTACAATCTGCCTTCTCAAAAATCATTATAAAAGTCTAATCTCAACTCCCCAACCATAGGTATGGTTGGTAATTAAATTTAAGAGGTATGGGACAAGTTTAACTTGTCCCACAAGCCTCCAAAATCAGCCTCCAAGGACAATTTCGAATTTCCAAGAAGGTGGAGTGTTTCACACTCAAAAGTCAATTCACACATCACTTACATATCTCTTACACATACTTATATCACTTTAAATCATGGCCAAAAACTCTCATTAATTACCTTCTTATGACATATTTGATTTATTTATTTTAACAATATGATTACTCACAAAATTTACACACCATTTAATAATTAATGAAAGGGGTAAAAGCATCACAAAATAAACACATGCAAACATAAACAAAGGGACCAAAATAAAAGAAAATACATAAAACCCTTGGTCACAATTAAAGGTGATCCCCCCCATGGGAATCCCTAACACACACAAACAAATACTAGTTGCCATGGTGACCTTGTTGAATTCATCTAGAATTCCAATGTGGTTGGTCTCCAATCCCCGATGTTTGTTGTGATATTTTAAACCTACAAAACACAAATACCTCCTTTAGCCTCGTGGCCATATTAGAACATCCAAAATAATATAAATATAATTACCAAAATCATCTAGATATATGAATCACAACAACATCAAAGCAATCTAGCAATGTCATTTACAAATTTTACTCAACACTTATATCATCATCCAATAATTTCCATTTCTAGGTCTACTCACAATATCCAAATATCACAAGTCCGCACAACATCCATAATATAACCATGTCAAATAGTATACCATCATCAATATCCAAAGTGTCTCTAATAATCATCATCATAACTGAATCAAGTCAACAATAACCCATGATCTAACATCTATCATCATACTATAATAAGGTCCATAATCATGTCTATAATATAATCAACAGTATCATGATTAGTAACAAAAGGTGTCAAAGGAAAGTGGGCACTACATCCCCCTCCCCTTAGACTCGACTTCCTCCTGGAAGTCACTGGAACAAATGTGGAAATTGAACTCGTAGCAAAGTAGCATCCTCCCATGTAGCTGCAGTCTCATCATATCTGTACCACTACCCCGGACTTGATCAACCTCTCGCCTCGAAATCCTGTGGTCCCGTGATCTAGGATGTGAATGGGCTCCCCATCATCACCTCGCCCTTATGCTGCACCTACAATGATGTCCAATCTAACACATGAGAAGGATCTGTAACATATCTCCTAAGAATCAAACATGAAACACATCATGTATGTGAGACAAGCTGGGTGGCAATGCTAGACGGTAGGCCAAAGGGCCGATACGCTCCAAGATCTCAAAAGGACCCACGAATCTAGGAGCTAACTTAGAACCTTTTCCATAACGGATAGGGCTCTTGTGTGGCCTGACATGAAGGAAAACCTTCATGCCCACATCAAAAATATAGTCCATCCTATGTTGATTTCCATACTTCTTCTTCCGCCTCGTCCCGAGCCTCATCTTTGTCTCTCTCTCGATCAAAATCACTGCGCTCCATGTCCTGCAACAAGGCTGGTCCAAGAGAAACCCTTTCCTCTAACATATCCCAACTAAGAGGTGTCCTGCACTCTCTGCCATACAAAGCCTGAAAAGGAGCCATGCCTATAGAACTCTGAAAACTATTATTGTAGGTGAACTCCACCAAGTACAGGTACTCCTCCCATCTTGACTGCTTATCCATCACATACATCCTAAGCATGTCCTCAAAAATCTGATTCACCTACTCTGTCTGTCCATATGTCTCAGGGTTATATGTTGTGCTGAAATTGATCTTCGTCCCGAGGGCATGCTACATGGTAGTGTAGAAATAAGAAGGATACAAAGGATCGCGGTCACTAATGATCTTCCACAGAATCCTGTGCAACCTAAAAATCTCATCCAAATATACCGTGCCACTGCACTAGTTGTATAAGTGGTATTCACTAGAGAAAAGTGAGACACTTTTGTCAAATTTTCAACCATGACCATGATGGCATCGTGGTGATATCTCGACATCAATAGCCCAAAAATGAAGTCCATGGAAATGGTGTCCCATTTCCACTCCGGTATAACATGAGGAAAGAGAAGGCCAACTGGATGCTGATGCTCGGCCTTAACTTTCTGGAACTCTAAACATCATGACACGAATTGGGCCACATCTCTATGAAGTCCTCTCCAATGATACAACTGTCTCAAAGTGGCGTGCATCTTCTTCACCCTGTAGGGTCAATGAATAGGGCACACGATGTGCCTTTTCCAAGATATCTTGCCTCAAGCCTCCCTTTTTGGGAACATAAATCTGACCTCTCGTGCTCGAGAAAGCCATCTACCTCTAGTGAGAAACCATCAAAATTACCCTCGAGGGGTCTCGAGACTTGATCTCTTCTCGAATTGTCAAAGTATAAGTTGTCAAGAGGAAGCCGCAGAAGAATCCGCTCCGCAACTCGTGCTCATTGAGGTGGCCATGGCCATATGTCTCTATCTCACGAGAGGGTTTTCCACAACATTCTCCTTCCCTTTCACATGTTCTATCTCCATATCATACTCACAAAGAAACTCCATCCAACACCGCTGACGAGCATTGATATTGGGATGCATGAAGAGGTGGAGAAGACTCAAGTGATCTGTCTTGAGTGTGAATCTCTGACCAAACAGAAAGTGCCTTCATCAAACCAAAGCATGCACAACCGCGCAAGCTCAAGATCATGAGTCGGATAATTAATCTCATAATATTTGAGTTTGTGATACTCAAAAGCCACTACTCTACCCTCCTGCATCAACACACCTCCAAGCCTTGCTAAAAAAGCATCTGTGTAAATGAAAAAATCACCCTGTGGATCTGACACTGTGAGAATAGGTGTTGTAGTGAGACATTCCTTTAGTGTACTGAAGGATTGATCGCACCTGTCTAACCAAACAAACTTCTTCCCTTTCCTCTTAAGGAAAGTGATGGGGTGAGAAATCCGAGAGAAGTCCTAAACAAATATCCGGTAGTAACCTGCTAACCCCACGAAGCTGCATACCTCAGTCACCATAGTGGGTGTTGGCCAATCCATAATAGCTCTAATATTGGAAGGATTGATGGTGATACCTTCCTAGAAATGATATGACCCAAATACTACACCTCGACTAAAAGAATGCACACTTCTCCAAGTTCCCATAAAGCTGCTGCTCTCTGGAGGCACTGAAGAACCTAGCGAAGGTGCCCCTCATGCTCCTCACACGTACGTGAGTAAATCAAAATTTCATCAAGGAATATGAGCATGAAGCGATCTAAGAAGGTCCTAAATATCCCATTCATCAAACTCATAAATACTACGGGGGAATTAGTCAAACCAAAAGGCACCACTGTGAACTCATAGTGGCCATATCTAGTATGGAAAGCGGTCTTATGAATGTCTACCTTCAAATCCTTAGGCTGATGGTAACCTGACTTAAGGTCTATCTTAGAGAAATTTGTGGCTCCCTTCATCCGATTGAACAAATCATCAATGTGTAGAAGGGGATACCGATTCTTTATCGTTACCTTATTCAAATTGATGGTAATCAATACACAACCGCAAGGATCCATCCTTCTTCGACAAAGATTTCTAGTGCACCCCAAGGGGATACACAAGGATGGATAAGGAATTTATCCAAAAGGCCCTCAAGCTTCAACTTAAGCTCACAAATATCTGGGGTGGTCATTTGATAAGGTGATTGTGAGATACGCTCCGCTCCAAGAACCAGATCTATGTGAAAATCAATCTCACGCGTGGGGTGGTAACCCCTATAGCTCCCCCTGGAAAGACACCTACAAACTCTTTCAAAATGGGGTGATCATCTAGAAATGGTCCACTAGATCCATCCTCTAATTTTTCACTGACTGTAATAGCATACATTTGACAACCCTGTCACACACACACCGCTTAAGTTACATAGCAGAGATGGTGCGAATAGAAACGGGTCTTCTGACCCTGAAATCACCGACTCAACTCCCAAATCATCTGCACAAGATATGATCTTGTGGTAACAATCCATCCTGGCCCTATGTGCAGACAACCAATCCATACCCAAGATGACTCCATAAGAGCCCAAAGGAAGGATACGGAGATCCGAGGTAGTGGTGAAAGGTCCCAAATCCACCACACACTCCTTAACTAAGGAGTCTATAGAGATCTTGGCTCCAGAAGCCATCTCAACATCCCAACTATGACCCTACCTAACTGCCACCAGCTTGCATCTCTTTACTAAAGATGATACAATAAAAGAATCAAAAGAACCAGAATCAAATAGAATGGAGGTAGGGATACCACCAATGTTACTGCGGCCTCAATAATCGTACTCACGGTGCTCTGCTGGCGGTTCTTGACCACTGCATACATCCTATGAATACGCCCCATATCACCAACAATAGGCTCTAAGATATGTGTCTTACCCTTGTTATTAGGGTTATGTGGGTAGTCTCTCCAAAATTTCAAGAACACCACAACCAAAACAAACACCGATCCTCTCCCCGTGTAACAAATCCGACCAAGAGTCTCAGAGGTCTGTGGTGTGGATCCTAATGATCCGACTGCAGTCTATTGAGGTCTCTACTAGCGAGTTCCTATTGAGTGAGATCTCTTGGCACCCTATGTCCTAATGGGACCCTAGGAGGAGGCCCCATGCTCCGACCTCTCTGTGTATCAAATCTCTGTGGAGTTTTATAAGGTGGGCGGGGCTCGCCGGCTGTTGTGGTCTAAAAGATGAATGTGCTAAACCCTTTCCGCCATGAGGAAGAGGTACTGACCCCCTCAATCTATTATCCCGCATCTCTGTTGATGCGTCTCTAGACTCGGTCTCTAGCCTGCTGGGTCTTTCCCGAGTCTCCTCTGCTATATAGGCCTTCTCGATGGCCTCAACTAATGTCTGTGGACAATGGATCCATACTACTCCTCCAATGTCTAGGTTCAAGCCCCGAATGAACCTGTGGATCCGCACCTACTCATCCTACATGTAACCAACATACTGGAGTAGATCCATAAATCTACTCTCATAGTCACAAGTGTAAGAGATGCACGCGAGGTCATAGAAATTATCTATCCACTATGAATGAATCTCGTGACAAATATCTACTCCATAAACACTCCTCAAAGATCTCCTGTAACTATCTTAGAATCAAGATGGAGATCCCGCTCCCTTGTCCTCCACTAGACACTAGCTCCATCCTTCAGTAGATGGATCGCAACACGAGCTTTCATGTTGCTAGAACAAGGACAGAGCTTGAAGCATCCACTCAAGCTCACCAACCAGGCCTCTACCTAAAATCCACCTATGTCACCAGAATAATGTGATGGTCGAAGCTTCAGGATCTCCCTGATGTGATCTATAGCTGTGGTCTGATGGCCTCTAGGTCTCTCTGCATGCTCATCCCTAAGCCTAGGGCTCCGAGACCTCTCTCTATGTCTTGAAACTTGGTCACCTGTTCCCTCTATGGTGACTCATCTCTGACTAACTCTGCATGGGATTTCTCTCCTCCATGCTCCTCGCTGGGTCGAGGAGATACATGACCCTCAATGGAAGGGACTCTATCATATTTGGCTACATGTCCTCCTACTGATCCTCCATGTAAAACGACATTAACATCCTGAAGAGTTTACAAAATCGGGGTAGGATGGCTGCTACAACATGATCTAGTGGTGGTAAGTCTAGGTCTATGTGAAAAGACCCCTCATCCCGTCTGCGCCTCCTGCACCGACCAAGGTGAGAGTTAGTTCATATTTCTAGGTTTTATTCAGTTTCCATGTTTACTAAAATATGTAATTTCTAAACTAAATTGTTTTCTAGATTTAAAAGTGTGATGGGTTTAAGGTTCATGTCTCAAGTTTCTAGTGTGCCCAATGGCCCAAGATTTTGAACCACTTCTCTGATACCAAGTGTAACGCCCGCTAAAAAACAACCCACTTGAGACCCAAGAACAACCTAGGATTAGTTAGGAAAATTATGGAATAATTTTTTTGTTTAAAAGAGTCTACAACTAGGTTACAAGGCAACAATTATCACTAACAAGTTCCAGAACAATTCTAATTCACTAGAACATACTTTTCCTTTATTAACAATTATTAGAGGTCATAAGGTCCAAAATTTAGGGTTAGAAGGTACAATAAGGTTCAGAGGGTAATTCCTCACCATACCCACTCTCTAACAGGATTAAAGGTTCAACTTGATTTTTCTCAAACTTAATGTATTCAAAATTTCCTAAATCATTCCCATTGGATAGGAAATTTCCTCACCTTTCCATTGATATAAAGAAGTCCTCCTAACTCCTCATATTTTTTTGAGTTATGAGCCGACGGGCCATGTGGTGAATTTTTTTCCCCAAGAGCGGGCTGCGGGCCTGTGGGGTGAAAATTATACTAAGGGCGGGTCGGCGGGCCGTGGGAGGCCTTTGGAAAATTTCTGCACGGGGCAAAAAAAAAAAAAACTTTATGCCCACGCACCCGCAAGTCCACAAGTCCACTAGGGACACGTGGCACCTCCTAAGTCAACGTGGGAGAGCGGGGCGGCGGGAGAAATTTTGAGAAATCTTCCCGCGTGGGGTGAAAGCCAACTTTGCGCTGACTCCCGTAAGTCCACAAGGGACACATGGCATCTCCTAAGCCAACGAGGCGAAGGCGTGGTGGTGGGGATAAAATTAGTTTAATGACCCGAAGGGCTAAGAGGGTAGCACTCACTCGCACCTTCGCCGACACTTCGTGATGCCACGTGGCGGCTCCTGGTTGGTTGCGGGCTAGTGGGCGGTAGGGAAAATTTGGAAAACTTTCCCAAATTTTTCCGGGAGTGCTAAATTTAAAAGAGAGATCCGCCCCTCCTCTGACACCTCATGGTGCCATGTGGTAGCTTCCGATTAGCGGTGGATCGGTGGGGCGGTGGGGAAATTAGAAAAAATTTCCCAAAAAATTTTCTAAGAGCTAAGGGAAAATTTCTGGCCCACGGGCTCTGCTAATGAAAATTTTCCCTATTTTTTTTTACACCAAGGAAAAAAATTCAAAAGGCCATAACTTTTGATAGAGAGCTTGGGTTTGGGAAAACGAGGACTTTCTAAAGCTCTCGATGTCCTTTTACTCAAGAATCATTAATTTCAAATTTTGATAAAGTTTAAGGGGTCAATTTCAAGAAAAATACTTGCATGATTTTATAGTGCAATTTGGTAAATTTTAACTTGTAAAATTTGTTCGTGTCCCTCTCTCAATTTGTTCATACATTGTGCTTATGCCAATAGAATTTGGAGCTTTGTTCTTTCTAAATTTGATGCTCTTTGGGTGTTGCCGAAGAACCTTAATCGATATGGAATCAATGGAACCCACCATTCGACATTGTGCTATCAAAAGAATCTGAAATTAGCAATCCCACACTTAACTGGAGGATTTGGAAGGACAGAAATAATATCATATTCGTAAATAAAAAGCAAGAATTATAAAATCAGTATTGGTAAATTTTCTCAAGGTATCAAAGAGGACATGGCATGATTTAAACCCCCCAAGAACAAGTGTTATCCTGAGAATGAAGAGCACATTTTATCTAATTGGCACATTGGAAATTGGAGCAACCCTGGGAATAGTGTAGATAGATCTTTGATTAAATGGCATCCTCCTGACTCTAATTGGTACAAGCTGAACTTTGATGGCGCCTCTAAGGGAAACCCTGGGACAAGCGCTGGAGGAGGAGCAATACGAGACCACAAAGGTAATTTGATTGCTGCTTATGCTGGAAAAATGGGAATTCAAACCAATCATTTTGCCGAAGCATTATCTGCTCTCTGGGGCTTGAGAGTTGCACGGGCTCAAAATATTCATAACCTTATTGTTGAAGGGGACTCCCTTAATATCATTAAGCTTCTTAATCAATCCTCATCTCCCGGTACTGAGTATTAAAGACTTTATCTCTGAATCCATAAGCATTTGCCACACCTTCAATAGTATCAGAATCATACATACTTACAGGGAAGGCAACAATCTGGCGGATGCACTGGCCAATTATGGCATTAATATAAATTTTACTATCTGGGATAATGATAGTATCCCTAATCAGCTTCACAACAGCATCCATGCGGATCTTCACAAGCAAGCAATCTCTAGAGATAAGCCTTAATCTTTGGAGGAAAATCAAAATCATCAATTCTTTCACACGTGCTGCTTTATTCTATATGGCGAGGCAAATAATATCTTTTTCAAATAATAGCAAGATCTATTTAAGAAACTTCAAGTGGAGTCATCCAGATTTGAAAATCACGCACGCGGGAGGTACAACGGCTGTTGATATCCGGATGCCAAACTCCACGAAAACCGATGATAATTACAAAGTGATTGTTGACAGGGAAAGGGTTTTCACACGCGACTTCCCGCAGCTCGGTCAAAGCAATTACGCAGCCTGTTCGTGAGAAGGCCAACGACTACGATTCCAGCCTTATGCGATCTTTAACAAGAAGAAACGAATCGCTCTTCACGCCGGCGCATTCTCGGAATTTGTTGTAAACCTGCACACCACTGAGAAGATGGGAGGACCTCCCTGTCAAATTGAGCCGTGCGGACCCTGATTGGAAGGAAAACACCGAGCTTTGGAACATTCTCATCATAGGCGGCTTCACCAGTTTTGTTGAAAGGGTGCAAGGACATGATCAAAGTATTTCAAGACGCTTTCTTGCTAAGGAGTGGAAAGAGAGGACTGTCGACTATGGGGGATAGAAAATTCTTGTCAATGAAGAGCTCATTCTTTGACAAGCGACTGGTCTCACTGGATGGGTACCGCTTCTTCAACAAAAGGGTTATCAAAGAAACCGAAGAAAGAATATTTGTGGAGGAAGATGAGAAGCTTATTTTTAAGACAATGGGTCTCGCCAGAAGCTCAATTCCATCACCGTTTGATGAAGTCACTCGCATGATGATTCGTTTCATCTCCTTGGAAGGTAGGTTTCATTCTCGTCCCAAATGCAAGCATCTCATATTTTTAAACCACTTCCGTAGGAATAGATTGGTTTGCTTCCCTCATTATATTTTAAACTCTCTTGAGCGCTCCATTTTGGAGTTCTAGAAGCATACCCGGCGATTCCCCTGCATCAAGGGCTTATTTTGCTTATTCACAAATTCTGCCTTCTCAAGTACCCGGTCTTCCTTCCTCTCCTAGCCCGGCTCGATGGGCTCCGCCGCCGCCGATCCCGCTTCTCCCGCTGCCCTTGATGCCCTTCTTTTGCCCCCGCCACGGTGTTGCTACCCCCCTTGCCATTTGCACATGTTTCTCCTTCTATTCCTCCTTCTTCTCCTCCTGCCACCCACCTCGCCTCTACCTCTAAATGTCCACTCACTAGGGCTTCTAGGAGACTCAACCTTGAGACTCTTGCAGCAGGAAAGAGCCTCTTGATCTTGACATTGCACGTGACCTGCTAAACATAAGTAGTGCCAGTCCCCAGGAAGCACAGATGGATAACCCTTCCAAGAGACTGGAGGCCTTAGAGGCTGAGATAAAAATGCTGAAGAATGAGGTCAAAAACCTAGCTAAGCAAAAAGGTAAGAAAATCATGGAGGGGGAAGGGAGCATTGACAATAGTCAGATTGAAGACATATATAAAAAGCTGACCTCCTTGGACTCCCGCCTTGGGAAGGCTAAGACTAGGCATGATTACAACATTTCCGCCTTTAGGGCCATTGAGGAATTCATCGTGGGGCATGCCAAAAGTGTTTCCAACCTCAGCGGTGTCCCGGCTGCACTTTGGGGCAATGAAAAAGAGAGCAAAAGAACCATCGAGGAGCTCGATAAGACGGATGCTGCCCACATGACCGCTTTGGGTATGTTTCATGCTTGGAAAAAAGTCAAGATCAGTGTTGATCAAGCAGCCAAGAAGTAGTCCTGCATGCTTCTACCGCTTCTCTTTTATTATTCTTCTTGTTTCTTGCTTGAAGCCAGTTCTTGTTTTTTGCTTTGTTGTTTTCTTTGTTAAGTCTCGCTTGTGTAGTCAGCTTTACGGGCTACGTGGAATTTCATCAGTATTACTGGACTTGGTTAGTCCCGCTATGTTCCTCACTCTTATTCCGCTTAAAGGCCTTTTTTTGTATTCAAGGGTATAGTCCCTTTCAAAAAAACTATTTGCCATTATTAAAAAAAAACATGTCAAATAGACATGGAAAATTGTTCTTAGGTGTATTTAAGAGAGATTTCAAGATTCAATTTGTCTGATTGATTTGCAATTTGAACATTTACATTTCTGGACAACAACACGACTGCAAAACGGTTTGAGCCTGATTTTGCTAAGTTTTATAAGAATTTACTTAAGTGTTAAAGTCTAGATGAATTCAGTTAGATCTTATTATGCCCAAATTAATGTTTCATTTGTTATTCCTTTGTTGCAGATTCGGTTTGAGCATTTGGGATTAAATAATTGTCAATTGAAAAAAACAAGACAGAGTTCAAATTTTAAAAAGGTCTATTTGCCATTTTCTTCTTCCAAGTATTATAATGTGTTCCAAACCTAATATAATGCATTCAGTTGATTTAATTCAACTTATTCAAAAACTATAATACATCTCTGATTTCCAATTTTAACATATTTCAAAGGACAAAGTATTACATTTCCTTTATACGCATTTCTTTCTTTCAAACAGAGATTTCAATTACATTTAAAAGATCAGATTCAATGTCACTGTGTAATTTGAGAAAGGTGATACATCATTTATTGATTCCAAAAGAAAAATTTGTAACATCCTTCTTTTATTCCTTCCAAAATCATATATATATAAACAGGGTAGAATATTACATTTTCTTCTCACGTGTTTCACTTTTCCTCTTTTCCAAACAGGGATTTCATAGAACATGTTAAATACAAATTTCCAATGGAATAATATCATATGAACAAGGAAAAACTTCCATTAATTCAAATGAAAATCTTACAACCTCCTTTCCATTTGATTTCAAAATACAACATACAAAACATGTGTCATTCTTTCACATTCTTTCCAAAATAGAATACAGAGTATAACTCTTTTACATTTCAAATTTCCACTTTCATTGCCAATACAAAGTATCTTTCCATTATAATGAATACACAGATCATCCACTTCAAGTGGGAAAGGGGCTACAATAAGATTTCATTTCACAAGGGATTTTCAAACTATCTTTATCTCAGCTCCAGAACAACAACATGCAGATTTCTCATTCTTCCAATTTGATCACAACAAAAGTAGGGGAAAGGAAACACTCTCCACCCAACCAAGACATCCAATGAAGAGGAGAAGCCATCCTTCTTCATTGGCCCTCTGAGCCCCAACCACAAAGTAATAAAATATGTGATCCAACTCATGGAAACAACAGGCTTCCACAAACACTCAAGCAACATAATCACAATAAAACATAGTCCAAAATAGAATGTAGTTTTCAACTATATTAAAACATGAAAAACATTACTGAGGCTTCATCAAGCAAGCCAAAGGAGCAAGAAACTATGGGGGATGCTACTTATGCCTCCCAAAGGGGAAATGGGTATCACCACCTGAGAACAAACCACCAACATATGTATATGTATATATATATATATATATATATATATATATATATATATATATCATTTCAAATCTCTGACATGCCCTTATGCCTCCCCCAAGTACCCCTTCTTCCTCACATTTCCTTATGCCTCCCAACCTCTTATGGCACCCCATAACGAGTAAATAAATGCAAGCTATTTCTTTGTAAGGTGGAACCCAAATCCCAACTCCCTCCACCCTTATACCTCCCTAAAACACACTTGTGCCTCCCACAAAATATAACCCCATAGTCTTCTCCTACACCATTCCTAGGCCATCTACCCAACAGCCCACAAACATGCCAAAACATTCATACATTAACACTTACATTCATAAAAGAAGAGTATTTCAAGAGTCAAGCTCCTACCTCTCCATGATGGAGTTGTTCCAAGTTCCAAAACAACAAGCTTTGTCTCAATGCAAGCAATCCAAAACAGCCAAGCACAAGCATGCAAAAATATTTCCCAAATAAAACTTATTCAAAGCAAGAGCTCCCAAAACATCAAGGAATTCACCCAAGAATAAAGTATCTAAAATGAAGCAACCCCAAAACAAGGCAAGCCATTCGAATTTTATAAAAGAGGGAAGGGAAGAGGATAAGGTAGATCCACGTAGGATGCCATATCATACATCTTGAACCCCAACCCAAAAGTCAACTTATCTCTCCAATGCATAATAAATAGGTGGGTGAATAATATGACAGGTTTACTTACACACTCAAATCCAACCCACACCCCAAAGGTCGAGATTAAATCCTCGTAAGAAAAGTGCAATTCAAACCTACAATCTGCCTTCTCAAAAATCATTATAAAAGTCTAATCTCAACTCCCCAACGTTAGGTATGGTTGTTAATTAAATTTAAGAGGTATGGGACTATTGACACTAAAATTTTCCTCCGTAATTTCTATTTCATTAATGTATGTATTAGGAATAGGATGTTGTTAAGTGTAATTAGTAGTAGCGTCGATAGAAGATAACGGCACGTCACAAGACGGTGCCGCCAATAATGTAGAGTACGGTAGAATCAAAGTACAATAGGAATGTTGTAAAAGTAAATAATTGTCGTAAGTGGTCCGTAATGTTAAAATGTCAAAGTTTGGATAAGTAGAGAAGTAGGGTCTACATGATTAGGAATTAGAAATATTATATTGGTAATAAGGACAAGGAGTGAGGTCATAAATATTTTGTGTATTTTATTTGTAAAAAGTCTAAAAATGTGGAACCCATGTGAAATGATAAGGTTTATCTTATCTTAAAAGATAAGCTTACATGCATACGAGATAAGAGTTAAGGTATGGAATATGATTCGTCAGAGGGATTTCTTATCCTATCTTAGAGATAAGATGGATAAGCTCTGGAAGTTCTATAAATAAAGAGGCCACCCCCTCATTTAGGATAGAAGGAAGTAGTGAGAAATATTGTAGGAAGTGTGTAAAGGAAGCCATCAGTTTAAAGGTGTGTTGAAGAAGCCATTAAGAGGTGTAATTGTAAAGTTCTCCCATAGTCTTTGTGAAAGGAAAGTGAAGTCAATAACACTTGAAGTACCTCATGGGTGAGATTGTAACAATTTCATGTTAATATTATAATTTACTCTGATATTTCAGATTTATCATCATTCATTCTTATCATAGTCTATGGTATTCTTGTGTTATGTTTGTTGTTGTGTTTCCAGATTAAATCCACCAAACTACGGGATGTGCATTAGTAAATAATCATAGACGAGGAGTTCCGGTGAAGAATTATCATAGTGCCGGATTGGTGATGACAGGACAAGTTTAACTTGTCCCGCAAGCCTCCAAAATCAGCCTCTAAGGACAATTTCAGTATTTAACAAGGTGGAGTGTTTCACACTCAAAAGTTAATTCACACATCACTTACATATCTCTTACACATACTTATATCACTTTAAATCATGGCCAAAAACTCTCATTAATTACCTTCTTATGACATATTTGATTTATTTATTTTAACAATATGATTACTCACAAAATTTACACACCATTTAATAATTAATGAAAGGGGTAAAAGCATCACAAAATAAACACATGCAAACATAAACAAAGGGACCAAAATAAAAGAAAATACATAAAACCCTTGGTCACAATTAAAGGTGATCCCCATGGGAATCCCTAACACACACAAACACACACAAACAAATACTAGTTGCCATGGTGACCTTGTTGAATTCATCTAGAATTCCAATGTGGTTGGTCTCCAATCCCCGATGTTTGTTGTGATATTTTAAACCTGAAAAACACAAATACCTCCTTTGGCCTCATGGCCATATCAGAACATCCAAACTAATATAAATATAATTACCAAAATCATCTAGATATATGAATCACAACAACATCAAAGCAATCTAGTAATGTCATTTGCAATTTTACTCAACACTTATATCATCATCCAATAATTTCCATTTCTAGGTCTACTCACAATATCCAAATATCACAAGTCCACACAACATCCATAATATAACCATGTCAAATAGTATACCATCATCAATATCTAAAGTGTCTCTAATAATCATCATCATAACTGAATCAAGTCAACAATAACCCATGATCTAACATCTATCATCATACTATAATAACGTCCATAATAATGTCTATAATATAATCAACAGTATCATTATTAGTAACAAAAGGTGTCAAAGGAAAGTGGGCACTACATAATCCTTCCAAAATATGTTTTGTGTTAATTTTCAAGAATAATTTTGTATATTTTTTTGTATTAATGATGCGATCCACAAAATATGATTTATAATAACCAATTGAAGGTTAGATATCATGTTTGTTCAAATTCTAGTGGTCGCTAATGTTTACGTTGATTAATCACTTATGATAAAAATTGATGTATTATAGAGATTGGTGATTGAAAAGGATAATACTTAAATTCATTATCATATAATGGAGAAAAATTACTCCATATGTGAAGTAATTATTAATATATTCTACTCTAATTACAAGTACAATGTCTTCCATTGGTCGTAATCCATTCTTGGAAATTCCATTCATTGAAGGCATTGAGAGATGGAAGAAAAGAGATGAGGAATGGTTTGTTGAAATCCATGGCCCTGACAACTATTACAATGACCTGTGGTTTGTTTTTGTTATAGATGACAGACATGAGGAAGTCGGAATGGTTATATCCTCAGCAGTTGTTGATTCGAGTACACTGTGTGTTCAAGTCGAACACATTGACTATGAAAATAATAAGTGTCTTAATATGGATATGGATTTGGATGTTTCTTTATTCAGAAATGGGAAATGAGGGCCTCAGAAGATAAAATATAATGTTCCCATTCAATATATGGTTGGATTTGGGGTTGTTATTAGATAAAGACAAAACTAGCTTTTCAAATGTAGAAGACATTCACAATGGCATGCTTGTAGTACTTCAAAAATTTTTATAGAGGTGATAAAACCTCTTCCGTTTGTCATTTTTTGAATAGAAAAGGTTTGCTTTCACCTCCTAAACATGAAAAGTTGTTTACTATGCCGAGGAGAACATATTTGGATAAATTGGAGCTTGATCTAAGTCGCATGGGTTGAAAAGGAATACTAAATTAGATGCATTGCTGAAGAAAGGAACCACTATATTAACAAAAAGAGAACCTTCAACTATTTAGCTGTTGGATTAATTTTTATTAAATGGTGAAGTATTTTCAATTGATGTTTCCAGGTGCTATGTAACACCTCCAGACTATCAAAGATCATCCTATAGATGATGAGAATTTTGACCTTCTTGTGCACTCCATATTGATAAATGTTATTCCTAAATAGAGGGATGGAATTCTTCTTCCCTTCTTGGAGTCTATAAATAAGGTTATGGAGCTACAAGATCCGAAAGAATTGGAAAGGGATGACGTTAAATTTTATATACTTGATGGCCAACATACAATATGTGCACAAAAATGATTTTGGCCTCAGATACTTACAACTCTTTACATAAGAGGCTATGGTTTTGAAGGGCTCACATTCTTTCTGCAAATGTAGCTAATGAAGCCATTACTAATATTTGCAAACAACAAAATGAAGTGAGCAGAACTTGGATAAAAACCAAGTTTATTGATTTTATGTACAAAGCTAGATTAATTTGGAAATCATTTGGATGTCCTCAACATCCTAGATTGGAAAAAACAAAACAAAGGAGTGGAGTGTCATGTATTTTAAGTTTATTACATTTTTTACTAAAATTTATCTTCATTATATAAAAAGATAAAACATATGATTTTCCTTTGAATGCAAAACTTTGAGAATCAATGCTTTTTGATTTTCAAAACAGACACAACCAACAATCTATACGACAAATGGAATTTTATATTATTGTTAGATGGTATATGAACTAACTGGACTACAAAATTTGATTTTTTTATATTTGGTGGCCTTGCTTGTTCACCTATTAAAGTTAATCAGCTTAAATTTTAGCCTAATTCATTGGAAAGATTCACATCCAATTCATTCAAGGGTGCTAGAGGAATGAAGGATGAAGAACTATCAATACTAGTAGATAAAGTATAATTAGGGGATGTCCGGTTAAATGGCCATTTTTTAGAAGGCGTAATAGTAGAGACATTTGATTCTTATTACCAAATAATAAAAGGAGACAAAACAATGAGAGAAAAATTTCTACAATATTTTAAAGAAAAACATCTAGACATTGATTTATTGACATCATGTAGTGAATCCAATGTAATTGAAAAATTTAAATTGCATGAATCACACTATCGCTAGTTTTCTGTACTATTGGGTGAAGAAAGAAAAGGAAAGAGAAAATATGATTCCCACATAGGGAAAAAAACTAAATGAAAAAAGGACCAAGTGGTAGAATAAGTTCTTCCCGTCGAGGCTCAAACAATATTAGACAACTATGTGGTGTCAATGGAAGACAATATACCGGAAAGGATAGAGGACACATAATAATTTATTTATCAATGTGCATACTCGTTTTAGCTTTCGTCAACTCCAGCAGATATTTCGCAACCAATGCTTTCAATGCAAAATGTGTTATCACTGATTTTTGTAATTTGTCTAGCAATATTTCTTCTCAAGTAATAATGATTCTCGCTAACACTTATTGGAACAGTGTGTTAGATTGTATTATTATTGTTCTCATACCAATTGAATATTCGAAAATGTTGAGAGAAACAATAAAAAATACATGAAAAAGGTTAAATACATCGAAGAATCGATTCGGATGGATTCTACATGACTCTATGATAGTAGTGGAAAATTTAAATTTTTATGTCTTATGTACACAATAAATGGAGTGCACAATTGTGATGATAACAATGATGAAAGAGAAGAAGTCACTAGGATGGATGGAAACCTCCCACAATAATTGATATCTCGCAAGAAAAAATTGGGCTAAAAGGAAACAAACATCCTTTTCCTCATGCGAGCGATCATATGAGTTCGGTTTGAAAATTTCTCTCGATGTTGTTCCCATAATTATTTAGTGTTAGTGCTTTATGAAGGCGGTGTCACACGTGTGCATTAGTTGAATCCAATCTATCTGTTGTTTTTATTGTTGAGACACATAGTCAGGAAATGTTTTTGAAACATTACTATTATCATATGAAGAAAGGTTCGCACGGTAATACAAATCGAACATGTGCTTATGTTAAATTTATTTCAACCGAAAAAATATACTTACACATTTCTTATTTACGCAGACAACCAAAGAACAATAGGAGTTGATGTACAAACCTCTCAAATTTATGCTACAATCCAATCGAACATGGTGATTAACCTTTAATCATTTTATAAATATGTTTATTAATCTCCGTTTTCAATTTCCATTGTTTTCCTTTTTTGACAATACTTTATGCTCACTAGCTCTGACAGATGAGGAGAACTCAGCCACATCGCTCACTAATATGCAATCACATCTTGGTATGTTATGTGTGTGTATTTAAAAAAATTCTTTTAAGCTCCACAAATTATAAAAAAATTAATGGTTTATGCACATGACCAATAAACGGAGAAAGTAATAAGTGGTAACCAACACAAATATGCAGACAAAACTAGGTATGTTAGCCATGCGTATTTTTAAACATAACAATTTCTAAGACTCATAAAGTTATAGAAAATGATATCAGCTAATTCTAGAAATGGAACCATTTTCAAAGAAGGAATTGCCAAATAACCTATTTCAAAAGTTCATGGTGGCATCGAATGCTACATAGTTTGTAGTTACTAGGTTATTGGTTGTCGTGCATAAACTATTACTATCGACATAATGATATAGGAATTACAATCGATGTTTATTCCAGCCAATGATGGCATAGCCTAGCGGTTGCTAATCCACATCAATATCTCAAAAGTGTTGTCCGCCAATGGGTGTTTCAATGGATATAAATGAACCCTAGCGACCGCTACAATTCATTTAGAAGACATAGAACATTTTGATTTTTACTTACCATATTACCATGGAGATGAGTATGATTTTTAATTATGATTTCATTAGCCATAACATGAAATTGTTTATGAATTGATTATTGTTGTTTGCAATACATCTTGCATAACAAAACAAGCAACCAGTAAGGTCAATGCAATTTGAGCCAGAAGCTTTGTCGGTAAGTGGTAGATACTTAAAGTACTAAAATTGAGTTTTTCATTTTACCACGTAGATCACTATGTTTTTTTCAAATATGCTTTCATATTCCATAACGATAGATATATTAATAATGAATAGATTAATATTTTGAAACATATGTTACATAAAAGGATTCAGATATCGATAAATAATATGCAATCCTACATGAAACTCCCACTCGGTAAGTGGTAGCCACAAGAAAAAATGTTGATTTTTTCCATTGGTTAGAATTGATATGAGATTGATTAAAAAAAAATTTACTTCCCTACAGCTTAGCCACAATAATTGCTTTCTTACTTTTGATTTGGAGGGCCTGATGCATACATGGTTCATTTTAAGAGACATCTTGGAAATCAGAGGTGGAAAATACCTGGTGAATATCCCCTGGAACTGTGGCTGGGAAGGTGATTTTTGGGGGTTTTATTTATAATTTTTCCCGAATTTCAAGTGGTGTGACAGAAGGCTACAGACATGCAATAGGAGATTTGTTGTCATGTGTTAACAAGGTTTTTTTCATGTGACAACAAACCTCCTGTCGTGTGTCAACAAGGTTGTTGACGCATGACAACAAATCTCCCTGTCGCGCATTCGCAGCCTCCACCATCCGGTCACGCGACAACAAAATCTCGGTCAGCGCATAAATAAACTCTCCCGTCACGCATCAATAAGGTTGTTTTCACGTGAAAGCAAGGTTGTTGTCTCAAGCGTCAACAACCTTGTTGACGCGTGACAATAAATCTTCATCGCGTGTTTGTAGCCTCCGCCTTTCGTCACACGACAACAAAATATCCATGTCACGCGTCAAGAAAATCTCTATCATGCATCTTCTTCCTTTCAGTACTGTCACGTGTCAACAAACTCTCACTATTGTGCGCCAACAAACTCTATCACGCATCCGTAGCCTCCGCCTTCATCATGCATCCAAGCCTCCGCCTCCTATCACGCGTTTATCATACTTGATAATACATATGCCCCCAGGTGGTATGAGTGAGCTAGTAGTGTTCTACATGGAGAATAATCTAGGATTATATAGGGGATAGTTTCAAGGGTAGGCGAAGCCGACCCTAAAAAAAATTAAACTGTAATTTTTAGGTGAACTGGTCATTGAGCCACGCCAAAAAAAATCACCTTTTCAAATTTTTCAAAAATGGAATATTCTCCATATTACGAATATTCACCACTAAAATTATCCTTGGCTATATGAGAAAAACCAATTTTTGTCTAGGGACATGTCATTCAAGTTTTACAAGGAGACTATCAACATGCGAGGTGGCCTGAAAGAGTTTATAAAGTCATCATAAACAAAATTTGAAATGGGACTCTGGTCATACAAACTCACTTTCGTTGAAGTTGAAAAGCTGACAAAGGCCTTCAATAAAAATTATCAAGTGAATTGAATCCAGTACTCACCGGAGAAAATAACATTGCAATAAAAGATCTATAAAAGGTTTGGAGTAGAAATGATGTTCCCTATAATTATGAAGAGACAATGTGTATTACATTAGGTACAAAGGGAAACCCTCTAGAAAATTTTATGGTTGGCATGACAAGTAGAGGATAAAATTGCTCAAAAGATATGTGGTTGATGACCTATTTGTACAAAGACTTATCACTAATAGTGTCAAAGGGATTGAATGTGGTAGAGGGCATCAATTATTTGAGGCGAGTAAATGCTAAATAAAAAGTTAGCATTTCAAAATGTTATTATGATGATACAACTTAACATTGTAAATAAAATACATTCATATGTTTTTATGATGGTTCTCACGCGTAACTATTTAAATTACGATCATATGATTATAAGTTGGGAGAATTTAAATTTTCCCGATTATGAGTTCAGAGTGTGAGTGTATAAGTTAAAAATGCAAATTAACAAAAATATTTAATGTAACAAATATTTGAGTATTTTTAGTAATGAAATATGTATTCTTAAATTAATTACGAGTATACTTAAATACTAGTTTTGCTTCGATATTAGAAAACATATACCACTTTCCAATGTAATGAAATAACTATAATACGGTATGTAAAGAATTGTCGTGACCGAAACATTAAATTCTATTCAAATAATTTTTTCACAAAAAAATTCCTAGTATAACAATAAGAAATGAGGAACGCCCTTAGATTTTACCTTCATCACCACCTACAACCATTTTATTTTTTTATATAACAATATCGAAAGGGACTTGTTTTTTATTTTTCAATTAATTCACCGTCCTCAACCATTTGATTTTGTTTTTTTCATTTGAAGATATGAACACATGCAATATAAAACAAATCATATTTGATATAAATGGTGTTTTAGCACATACCCTCCACAAGGTTGATTCAACATTCAAACAGTTAAAATTTTTTGGCGGCATCGAGCTCAATTTTTTTTATTTTCTCAGACCTAATGTGAAAGAGTTCTTGCAACGATGGAAAAAAATTTCAAAATAGCAATATGGACATCGACGAGAAAGTCAAAATTTGATGATGTGATGCCTTCATTCGTTCAAAACATTGGCTTGGAGGTTGCAAGTTTCGAGTTCATATTAACACAGGAAGATTGTGTCGAGACCAACCACTCTAATTATGAAGGTTTTGGGAATTCCAAATTATATCTCAAGAATATTAACTCTGTTTGGTCACGGTTTAATGCATCGTACAATTGTAAAAATACAGTGCTTGTAGATGACTCTTTAGAGAAAAATATCTTCAATGATCTTGCGAGCTACATAATTGTTGAAACATTTAACATAGATTCTAAGAGGAAGAAAAATATTTGTTAGATGTTGTGGCACTTTTCATTGAACTATCAAGGATGTCAAAGATGTTTGGGATTATATTAGATCACAAAAGCAATTATAGGGAGCTTTTTTATTGGATCTTTACTATGTTTGTATTGTTAATTTGGAAGCCCATCTTCGGGAATAATGTTACATTATAAATTCAAATTATTATTCAAATTGTTTACTATAATTCTACCTTTAATAAACGAATTTCAATTTATTTCATATATATATATTTAAATAATAAAATATATATGTGATAGTTTTACATTTAATTTTAAATAAGTTCATATCCATATTTGAATATGAAATTTTTTATGGCATGTCTCTTACAATTGATTTAATAACTAAAATTAAATATGAAAATATATCTCGTATGGTTTTACAATTAATTACATTCTCCTACACTTGATCATCACCCTCTGCTAATTTCTTCATAACATCTTCATAAATTCTCTTGTTGCATTGAGGTTCAATCACACCATAATAAATGAAGTAAATTTGATATCTAACTTTAAATATGAAAATATATCTAGAATGGTGTTACACTTAGTTACATTTTGCTAAATTTAATCGTCACCCTCTTTAAGTTTCTTCATAACATTTTGGTAATTATCTCAAGGTTGCCCCAAGGTTCAATCGAACCATAGTAATTGAATGGAAGTGTCTCACATCTCATGAATGTCATTATCATAGTGGCCGCTTAGCTAATGACGTTTGAAATATTCAAATTTACATAGTTTAATCTTAAAAACATCTTAAAACTGATAAGATCATTATTCCAAAGCTATCATTAAGCCTAGTAAAAGCTAGCCCTCATAAAACAAAACATGCACCTGTTCTATATGGGCTAGCGGCCACCATGCAATATTTCTTAGATCAATGTTGGATTCCCTAAAATCATTAAATGTTATTTCAAAGATTCATAAAATTAAATCGTGATCAAATATATTGACTTCAAAGGATAATTAATGAATTCCAATATTTTGATTTTCAGATTCCAATATATGTGATTTTGGAGTATAGTTAATTCCAATATAGGTGATTTTGGATTGCAATATATGTGATTATGGATTCTAATATATGCGATTTTGGAATCCAATATGTGTGATTTTGGAGTAAAAATAATTCTAATATTTGACATTTTGGAATTCAAAAATAGTAATATTAGATTCCAATATTGGCTATATTTTTTAGTTGCTCGGACTTGAATAAGTCCAAATTTAGTGAAATAAACATTTAATGCTTTAGTGGGAATTCTGTTCAATACATAAACAATAATGTTCATCATTTCGCCTGCAGGAACTTAGGAACTTGAGCATAATGCATCATGGTCCTAGCCATTTCCATAATGGTGTAGTTTTTCCTTTCCGCAATCCCATTCTGCTGAGGGGAATAGGGAGTAGTCAGTTCCTTTGAATGTCATATTTGACACAAAATGAATCAATTGTTTGTCTAACATATTCTCCCTCAATGTCAGTTCTAAGCCTCCTAATTTTGTGCCTAGAATATTGTTCAACTAAAGTTTTAAATTCTTTAAATTTTGACAAGACATATTTCTTTTTAATGAAATAAGACCAAATCATATGAGCGAAATCATAAATGAAAGTGACAGATATAGTGAACCATTAAGAGATGGAACTTCTAGAGGCCCTTTAACATCACTATGGATGAGTTCCAAAGGTTTTGTTATCCATATTTCACCCCGTGCCAAATATTGGATCAGCCAGAGAGATGGAGTGACGAAGGCCAAGAGAGACTAAAAGGACCCTATGTAAAAGAAATGAATCTGTCGAGCCATTTCCATGTCTTAAATCCATTCTCCAAGTTACAGGTAGACTCAACTATGAGATAAGTAGGGTCAGACAAGAAGGGCGATGTCTGCAGAGGAACCAGAAACAAGAAGGGGAAGAAACGACGAAGTTTCAAGTCCTCGAGCTCGAAATGGTTAGAAAAGGGTCAAAAATGACTAAGTATGGAGGAGGCAACGGTAGAAGAGAGCCACGTGTCCTAACGACGCTTCTCCAAAGGTGAATCCAAAAAGGGGAACCCAAACTTGTGCCAAGCTTCCACGTGTCCAAAATCCCAAGAAATTTTGGGTGTTGAAAAGTCTCAACTAAAGAGAAAGTGTGCCAAGTGTCAACTTGGCACAAATTGGAAAGGAAGCCCTAGGGTGAGACTCAAACTTGCACCAACCCTCCACGTAGCAAATGGTCAAACAGAGTCAAAAGGTGGGCTTCAAAATTGGCTAAGTATAGATGTAAGTGGAGAATGCCAAGTGTCAGTGTGGCGCATCTCCAAGAGTTGGTCCCAAGGTGGAGACCCAAATGAGAGCGTGAGCTCGCCACATAGCCCAAAGTCTAAAAAGTAAGAGGGACCGTTGAAAAGTCCACATCAGATCAAGGAGGCCGACAAGTGTCAACCCGATGCTCCTCCAAAGGAAAACTTTGGGCCGGGTTTTCAAGCAAGCGTGGTGCCTCCACGTGTTATATTCAAAGGGGCAGAGTTAGTTGAATAGTCAATGCATGGGCCAGGATGGGGAGATTTGCCAAGTGTCTTAATGGCGTTGATTCAAGGGTTGAATAGAGAAAAGGTTTCCAAATGAGTGCCAGACTGATGCGTGTCCCAGAGGAAAGTGGGTCATGGGGGAAAAGTTGGTTCTTTGCCCCTTGTTATCTCAAAAGGGTAAAAGTTACAAAATGGCCCGCAACTCCGCCAAGGAAAAAGTCAGCATTTGGGCCCGAGTCAAGGCCAAAGTGGGGAATCGAGGAAGAGGTGAAAATTTCCTTTTGTCAAAAAGGCACAAAGATAAAGATGGAAGTGCATTTCCCAACCAACCAAAAGGAGCCACGTGTCCAAGTGGAGCTTTGGGGCTGTGGGAGTTTTTTTGAGTTTTGCATTTTTTTGCGTAAAAGGGAAAAAAGATAAATTGGACCCGTAAGCCCGATTTTTGTTCTAATCCGACTGCCACGTGTCCCATACCAAAAGGGGGACCCATTCTTCAAATTTTTTCCCACCCATTTGTATGGACTCGATACAAACTTCAAAGGGGCATATCTTTTGACTCAGGGCTCAAAATATTGTGAATCTGACACCATTGGAAAGATCTCGGCCTCACCCATGCCATGGAGGTCTGAAACTTTAATTTTGAGGAGGTTAGGTAAAGGAAAATGGAGAAAATGTCTTTGGGATTTCAATGCAAGATCTTCTTGCCTCAACAACTAGATCGGATTCGATTTGTTTCCACCATTTCCTCTTCCTTCAAGGTGCCAAATCAAGGATCGATGCAGTAAAGATGGATTTGGGGGCATATTTTATCAGAAGCATTAACAATTAAGTGGTTGAGCTTCAACCTACTTTTCCCGCTTCTCTCTCTCTTTCTTATTTTGGGTCAAATCTATAAATATGGGGCATAGGATTCATTGTAAAGGGTTGGACATTCTTTGTTTTGTAGGCTCCCTTCTCCTTCTAGCAAAGGGATTTGTGGGGTTCAAGCCTTCCATTGAAATTGCAATACATTTTCTACCTTTTGGCTACTTTGTAATGAATTGTATCAATCTACAGAGCAATAAAACATTTGTGATCGATCTTAGATCCTTTTGTCTCTTTTCTTTCATTTGGTCTTCCATTATAGATCTGGCTATCTGTGCTTGTTTATTGTATGCATTTTGTTGGTTTGTGTCTATTGGAAAAATAAGTGTTCATCATTCCTTTGGTGCATCACCTGGTAGTTTAGTTATTTCTTATTTCTTATACTCTTTTACCCTGTCTCCTTGGCAAGTTTTAGATTAGGTATAGAGATAGATCCTCTGTACAAATCCTCACGTATGCACCTAAATAGAGGAATAAGGAACCAACCTTTAATCTGGAGAGCTTTTCCATTTTTGCAAGGTCCCACACCTTGGGAAAGTTCAATGTTATGCAATCACACCAAATGATTCTACCTTAGAAAAGTAGATTTTGTATAACTCATTTGGGGGTGTTGTGATTTTGCACTAACATTTTTGGCATGCTCGGTGGGACCAAGAAGTCTCCATCTTATTACAGTAGGAATTGATGTACACTTGTTGTGATTCTGGATTTTAAGAAGCCTTAAAATTGTACATCTGGCGACTCCAAAAGAAACAAATCTACTGGTTTCAGTAGTCCAAGCAAGTTCATGAGAAGAATACAAAACATGGTCAAGAACTAGAGAAGAGGGACTATTTGTCTATCTAGACTTATCCCCAGACAAGAGGGAGAAGAGGAAGAAGAGCCCAGAAGTCTCTATCTCCACCAAGCAGAGCTTTATCAACACCTCCTCCCAAGCAGACCATTCATTCAATCAAGAGGGGTGCTCAAGACAATTAGAATGGCTCAGCCAAATCCTTATGTTAACTTCACCGTAGTAGTCCACTTGCCTTGAATGCACAAAATCTAGTTCCTATTGCAGCATTAAAGAGCATCCCATATTTCACTAGGGAAAATCAAACTTCTCCTGGTGATCATGTCCAAGATATTGCAAATGTTTGTACAATCCATGAGATCCATGAGATGGACATTCATAGTCAAGTTGCTCACTTCTTCACTCAAAGGGAAAGCTTCACAATGGTTCAGGAGTCTTGAGGTAGGCTCTATCCTAGAATTGGAATCAGCTATGCACAACTCTTCACAACTAGTTTGGAGAGAAAGGTGATAACTTGTCTTTGTTGGAGCAACTAACAACAATCAAGAGAGCCCAAATGAGCAACTGACAGACTTCAACCTCAGATTCCAGTGGACTTGGGACAAGATTCCAACAACAGTAAAGCCCACTAATGAAGGTCCTTCTTATACTTTCTTAGGGCTTTAAATTCTGATATTTCTTTGATGATTCAGTCAATGGGGGCACTACATTACTTGCAGCCTATAGCCTTTCCATAGGGGCTGAGAACCATTTGATTCAGGCTGGTAAAATCACTCCTAGGCCATCCATGCCTCTATACCCGAGTTAGGAAGCCCAGATGCTAGCCAAATGCCTACATTAGCTCCTATACCCACCCCAGGAGTCAAAGTTCAGCTGAAGCTTCCACTTCATCATCTAACACCTCTAAAGAGCTTCAGGAAGTGATGAAGCAACTACAAAACCTGGGAAATGAGCTAGTAACCATCAAAAGACAACAAGCTCAGAGTTCTAGGCCATATCACTCTCAAGCTCAGTCTCAAGGTCAATATCAAGCTAGACCCCAGTACCAACAAAATAGGCCACCATCTCAGACTATAAATCAGAGCAGAGCCAAGGACAACCCCAAGCTACTAGACCTTTTAGGTCATATGATCCAAATGCAACATCAACATCAAGGGCATTGGTTCCTGCACAGAACAATATGGCACAAGAATATGATTGGTGTTTTCCATAATCAACCACATAACCAATCAATGTGTTTTAATGGTGCTCTAAATCAGGCTTTGATGGTGCAAACCAAGTATGGTGCCACAAGAACCTGGCCAAGAGGGAGATCAACAACAAGAAGCTCAACAAGGTGAACCTCCAGGAGAGACTATGCTTGTCAATTGGTAGGCTGAAGACTTTGTGGGATGAATCAATCCCCTCCTCAAAGTGTGGCTACCAATACATGGTCCAAAAAGAGAAGTATTGGAGAAGGCCAACCACTGAACTTAGGTGACCCTCAACCTTCCATCACTCCACAAGGTCTGGTGTTCCAAGTGCAACTCCCAACATGTAGAACCAATCCAAGCCACCTTCCAAATCCAGTCAGGCGGTTGTAACAACCCATGTGCAAGAAAGAAATGTGTCTGGGAAGGGGAAAAAAAGGATAACTCATTCAATATTATTGAGAAAATGAAGAGGACAAGTGTGAACATTTCACTATGGGAGTCACTGGCCATTCCAAGGAAGAGGGAGGGATATTTGCAGACTACCATGCAGAATTGGTCAAGTTCAAATCAACCCCCTAACCAACAAGAGAGAGTGCTTACCAATGCAAGTTCAACCTGGAAGGAACCAAGGAGAACAACAAGGTAAGAACCTGAGACCTCCTCCATTCTATGTCTCATTAATTATTGGAGACAAATTGGTGCACAATTGTATGATTGATTCTGGGGCTAGTAGTTCTGTGATGCCCAAACAAATAGTTGATCAACTGGGTCTCCAATATGAAGTCATCTCTAGAGGAGTAGTCCAATTAGATGGGACAACAAAGTGACAACTATTGGAATCATCAAGGATCTGAGCCTCACTCTGCATGCCTACCCTAATGTGACTATTTTGCAAAACGTGTCCATCATAGATTTGCCACCACATTTTGCTTTATGTCTGTCTAGGGATTTCACTGCCAAAATTGGAGGCTACCTATCATTGATTGGTCACATATGCTCTTTAGGACAAGGTATGGGGAAAAGGCCATAGTCAGATCTGAACCCATTGCTGATTATCATATTGAATCTTATGTGCCTAGCCCAATCAATGCCAACTGCTCATCTTTTGATCAAGAAGACCTCCTAAGCACTAATGAAGCAAGATACCAAGGTGGGATGTATCCCAGACTTGACTCTAGATGAGTGGGCCAACAAAAGACATGCTTTTGACCCCTATAAGGAGATGGAAGAATATGAGCTAGGTGTCTACTATCTACATGAAGAGAATCATCCTCTTCCTGACCTAATTAAGCCATAATACAAGGATGACAATGAGGTATGGCAATTGTTCTTTGATGGCTCAAGGAGTAGACAAGGAGCTGGAGGAGGAGCTATGATTGTGTCCCCAAAGGTATGAAATATTATTCACCTTCAAGATTTCAGTTTTCTTGCTCAAATAACACTGTTGAATATGAGGCTTTGGTCCAAGGTCTTCATTGGGCAAGGAAGCTAGGAATCAAGAACTTGCAAGTGTTTGGTGATAGTGAACTAGTTTCCAATCAAGTCAGAGGACTTAATGCTGTCAAAAATGACCTGCTCAAGAACTACAAGAGTAGGGTATGGGATCTCATGGAGGATTTTGAGGCCTTCAAGTATTGTGTCCATACCTAGGAAGGAGAATGAAGCTACTGATAGACTTGCAAGTATTGGAGCAAATGTTTGATGTGGTTGACAACATCAAAGAGGGAAAGAACAACCACATATCCATGTGGTTGTGAGGCCAACAATGCCAGATAATAATACATGTTGGTAGGTGTTTGAGAATGATCAAGCAGATCATTAAATTTTTGCAAGAAGAAGCTGAATTCTTAGCTAGAAACCAAACAGACTAGAGCAACAATATGGGAATCAAGATAGTACAACTACATACAAACAAACTTCCCAAAGGCTTAGTGACACTGGAATCTATTTTCAATCCTAATGATCAGTTTAGAAAGGAGAAGGCTAACATATAGATCAAAGGAGAAGATTCAGAGTCAATCCCAGTTGGAGAAGATAAAACACTTCAAATTGGAAAAGTGGCCACCAAGCAAGAAAGGTATGAATTCATACAACTTTTCCAAGAATTTCCAGATGTGTTTTCTTGGAGTTATGAAGACCTAAGAGGGTTCAATCCAAAACTAGCACAACACACAATCAAACTGGATCCACTCAGCCCATCAGGAAGAAGTAGAGACCAATCAACCCACATATTGAGCCTCTGATGAAGAAAGAGCTGAACAAGCTGATAGAGGTGAGTATCATATTTCCAATCAAACACTCAAGTTGGGTTACAAACTTGGTCCCAGTCAGAAAGAAAAATGGAGAAATCAGGTGTGTGTTGACTTTCAGAGATTTGAACAGAGCCTCCCTCAAAGATCACTACCCACTCCCTTCAATGGAGCAGATCTTGCAAGTAGTGTCTGGGTCAAAAAGATTCTCTCTCCTAGATGGTTATTCGGGATACAATCAGATCATGGTGAAAGAAGATGATCAATTCAAAATAGCCTTCACCACCAAATGGGGCACCTATGCCTACAGAAAAATGCCATTTGGATTGTCCAATGCCGGAGCCACTTTTCAAAGGGAAATGGATATGGCATTCAAGGGGATGATCAACAAAATAGTACTGATCTACCTGGATGACATCACTATTTTTTCCAAGAAATGCAAAGCAGATCATCTTTTCCACCTAAGGTAGGTGTTCCAAAGATGCAGGAGTTTTGGGGTGTCATTGAACCCTAAGAAATGCATATTCTTGGCCCATGAAGGAAAGCTTCTAGGCCATATTGTATCAAAAGAAGGATTGGCAATTGACCGAGAGAGTTCAAGCAATAAGAGCATTGCCATTGCCAAGTCACAAGAAGGCTCTTCAAAGCTTCTTGGGAAAAATCAATTTTGTCCGCAGTTTGTTCCAAACTTTGCTCCCTTGTTAAGCCAATAACATTGATGTTGAAGAAGAGCTTAGCATTCAAGTGGAAAGCTGAAGGAAAAAGCAAGTTTTGAGGCTATCAAAGAAGCCATATCACAAGCCCCAACTCTTGTGAATCCATATTTTTCCAAAGACTTCATATTGTATGCCTTTGGTGGCAAGTGACACAATTTTTGCAATCTTGGTTCAACAGAACAAAGAAAGTGCAGAACAACCAATTGCTTTCTTCAGCTAGAGTCTGGAAGATTATGAGGTGAGGTACTCCTTCATTGAGAAGTAGGTCCTAGTGGTGATCAGAGGATTGAAGAAGTTTAAGCATTTGGTTTCAAACAACAAAATCCAACTATTGGTCTCCCATGTAGGAGTTAAAGAATTCCTTCTCAAGCAAGGACCTGAATGAGAAGTGTGTAGGATGGATCACTCGTGTCATGGAATATGACATTGAGATCAAGGTCACCAAGCTGGTCCATGGGAAAGGGTTGTGTGAACAACTAGCCTCAGGTCAACAAGATGAAACAAACAGTGAGAAGGAGGTTGTTCTTGTTCTACAAGATGATCAAGAAGAAAGGAGAAATGATGTACCTACTCCTTGTTGGACCCAAGACATGGTGCACTTCCTTCAAATAGCATGTGTCCTCATGGGATGAGTAAAGAAAAAAAGGAGACATTTTAGGTTACAGCCATCCCATATGTTCTTATTGATGGTGTCTTGTTCAAAAGAGACATCAATGGCATTTTTTGAGATGCATTGGGATAGATCAAGTGGAGAAAGTGCTACAAGAATTCCATGTTGAAGTAGCTGGAGGCCATTTTTCTCCAAGAGTGACAACACTCAAAATCATGAAAGCAAGGTTATTACTAGCCCAGAGTGTTTAGTGACTGTTACACATGGATCAAAAGGTGCAAGAATTGTGCATTCTTTCAAAGGAAAAGAGAGGCTAGCAACACTTCCATTGCACCCAATCTCAGTCGACCAACCTTTCATGCAATGGGGATTGGACTTCATTGGAGTCATCAATCCAAATTCAAGCCAAGGCCACAAATGGATTCTGACAGTGACAGATTATTTCACCAAGTGGACCGAGGCAGTGGCACTCAAGGAAGCCAATGAGTCTAGTATCCTAGATTTCTATGAAGGGATAGTGACCAGATTTGGAGTGCCAACCACCATCATATCAGACAATGCATTAGCATTTATAGGTTCCAAGATCACAGGATGGGATGTTAAGAATGGGACTTATTTGAGCACTTCATCAAACTATTACCCTCAAGGTAATGGCCAGATGAGTCCACAAACAAGAACCTGCTAAAGATCATCAGAAGAACTCTTGATGAGAATCAGAGGACCTAGCACACAAAGCTCAAAATGGCCTTATGGGCTGATAGAATAACACCCAAGAGATCTACAGGAAGCTCTCCATTCAAGCTTGTCTATGGGAAAGAGGCAGTGTTGCCTATATCACTTGAGTTGCCAGCATTGGAGCTCGTGAAGCAACTAGAGATGTCTGAATTTGAACCAATGGAGGCCAGGTATGCAGAGATGATAGAATTAGAAGAAACCAGAGAGCATGCTCTCCAAGAAATAGAGAAGAATCAGGCTTCAATCAAGAAATGCTTTGACAAGAAGGAAAAAGCAAGGACCTTCCAAGAAGGAGACCTGGTTTTGAAATGGGATGCAGATCGAGAAAACCAGAAGGCATTCCAAGTTTGATGCCATCTGGAGTGGCCCTTATATGATCACAAGGTGAAAAAGTAGCAATGCTTTCCAATTGTCCACATTGGAGGGTGAAGAGTTACAGATTCCAGTGAATGGGATCTATCTTAAGCACTGCTACTAAAAGGGAAGTCTCACCCTATACATATTAGTTTAGTTTCTCTTTCCTCTAAGTGCTTATGCACATTGTCTTGTTGTAGTGTAGATTGCTTTTCTCCTAAGTGCTTTGCATGCTCTGCATGTTCCATTTGGAGCATGTATGATTTCAAATTTTGTATATAGTTGTGGTGTTTTTTGTGGCTCTTATGTAGTCCATTCAGAGAAATAGATGAAGCCCTAGGTTAAAACAATTTTCTACTCTCAGAAACCTTCATTTTGAGATTTCTTATGAAAATTGAGAGTGCAAGTAGAATGGGCTCATGAATCAGAGGAAAAATTAGTATCAAGACCATCTTTCTCGACTCCATGCCCAATGGATATATGACAAGGCAATTGGTCCATTCATCTAGTAGGAAGATACCCCTGTGAGTCACCAAATTGTTATCCATATTTTTCCCCCCCGTGCCAAATATTGGATCAGCCACGACCCCACATAAGAGGAACCTGAGAAAACTCATTCAAGATCTTGCAAATTGGTCGCAAAAGGACTCAACCATGGAGTGGTGGAGGCCAAGAGAGACTAAAAGGACCTGTGCAAAAGAAATGACTCTATCGGGCCGTTTCACATCTTAAATCCATTCTCCAAGTTACAGGTAGACTCAACTATGAGATAGTAGGGTCAAGACAAGAAGGGGCGATGCCATAGAGGAACCAAAAACAAGAAGGGGAAGAAACGGTGAAGTTTCGAGGTCCTCGAGCTGAAACTAGTTCAGAAAAGGGTCCAAAAATGACTAAGTATGGAGGAGGCAAGTGGAAGGAGCCACGTGTCCTAATGGACGCTTCTCCAAAGGTGAATCCAAAAAGGGGAACCCAAACTAGCATGCTAGGCTTCCATGCATCCAAAACCCCAAGAAATTGTGGGGCATTGAAAAGTCTTCAACTTGAGAGAAAGTGTGCAGTGTCAACTTGGCACAAATTGGAAAGGAAGCCCAAGGTGGAGACTCAAACTTGCGCAGCCCTCCACATAGAAAATGGTCAAACAGAGTCAAAAAGGACAAGGTGGGCTTCAAAATTGGCTAAGTATAGATGTATAAGTGGAGAATGCCAAGTGTCAGTGTGGCACATCTCCAAGAGTTGGTCCCAAGGTGGAGACCCAAATGAGCGCGAGCTCACCACATGTAGCCCAAAGTCTAAAAAGTAAGAGGGACCATTGAAAAGTCCATAGATCAGTGGAGGCCGACAAGTGTCAACTCGACGCTCCTCCAAAGGAAAACTTTGGGCTGGTTTTCAAGCAAGCGTGGTGCCTCCACGTGTTATTCAAGAGGGGTAGAGTTAGTTGAATAGTCAATGCATGGGCAGGCCATGGCGGAGGCTGCCAAGTGTCTTAATGGTGTTGATTCAAGGGTTGAATAGAGAAAAGGTTTCCAAATGAGTGCCAGATTGACGTGTGTCCTAGAGGAAAGTGGGCCATCGGGGGAAAAGTTGGTTCTTTGCCCCTTGTTATCTCAAAAGGGGTAAAAGTTACAAAATGACCCGCAACTCCCCCAAGGAAAAAGTCACATTTGGGCCCGAGTCAAAGCCAAAGTGGGGAATCGGAGGAAAGGTGAAAATTTTCCTTTTTTTCAAAAGGCACAAGGATAAAGATGGAAGCGCATTTCCCAACCAACCAAAAGGAGCCACGTGTCCAGTGGAGCTTTGGGCTGCGGGAGTTTTTTTGAGTTTTGTTTTTTGTGCAAAAGGGAAAAAGATAAATTATGGACCCGTAAGCCTTGATTTTTGTTCTAATCCGACTGCCACGTGTCCCATACCAAAAGGGGGACCCATTCTTCAAATTTTTTCCCACCCATTTGTATGGACTCGATACAAACTTTGAAGGGGCATATCTTTTGACTCAGGGCTCAAAATATTGTGAATCTGACACCATTGGAAAGATCTCGGCCTCACCCATGCCATGGAGGTCTAAAACTTTAATTTTGAGGAGGTTAGGTGAAGGAAAATGGAGGAAACATCTTCAGGATTTCAATGCAGGATTTTTCTCTCAACAACCAGATCGGATTTGATTTGTTTCCATCATTTCCTCTTCCTTTCAAGGCACCGAACCAAGGATCGATGCAATAAAGATGGATTTGGGGGAAGATTTTATCAGAAGCATTAACAAAAGTGGTTGAGCTTCAACCTACTTTTCCCACTTCTCTCTCTCTTTTTCTTCTTTCGATGAATCTATAAATATGGGGCAGGATTCATTGTAAAGGGTTGGACATTCTTTTTTGCAGAGGCTCCTTCTCCTTCCAAAGAAAGGGATTTGTGGGGTTTCAGGCCTTCCATTGAGATTGCAATACTTTACTGCCTTTTGGCTACTTTGAATGATCATATCAATCTATAGAGCAATAAAACATGTCTGTGATCGATCTTAGATCCTTTCTATCTCTTTTGCTTTCATTTGGCCTATCTCCTCTGGCAAGTTTTAGATTAGGTATAGAGATAGATCTCCTGCAAATCCTCACGTTTGCACCTGAAACAAGAGGAATAAGGAACTAACCTTTAATCTGAGAGCTTTCCATTTTGGTAAGGTCCCACACCTTGGGGAAAGTTCAATGTTATGCAATCACATCGATGAGTCTACCTTAGAATAAAAATACTCAAACATAGGTACAACAGGGACACTCTAACACTAATTTGTAAATCCAAACATTAATATCTCATACTACACAAAGTGAGATAGCTTAATCACATGCATCACAATGTACTTTAAAATATACATCGTTTAAGTAAAATATACTTATTTTAGTTCCACATATATATTTATCTGACATAATAAGGTTCTTCTATGTGGTAGTCCCAAATCCAAAAAAACTATTCACAACATATTTTAGTTGGGGAAACAAAAACAAAGGCTCTAAATTTTTAAAATCATTACACCTCCTCTATTACATTCGAAACACTACAAATAATTCTTGAGAATTCTCTTTCATATCAAATTTTATTTAGTTGTTCTCATGAATGATTAATGATTTAATTATTTAAAAATTGTACATATCACTTTTTGGGTTAAATAATTTGGTGAACATGCCTATCGATTGGATCTTTAACCTATGCAAACTCTAATTTCCCTAGGTTTTCATTTATTTCGTATCGCATGATCATTTACCTAGATTTATAGGGGGTTCTCATTTTTTTTTTCATGGCTCAAATGTAAATATTTTATAATCTTAGATCCCCAACTTTTATTTATCCTTAAATTAAATCCACATGATTAAATTTCTTAGTACATTTAATATCACAATTTTTTTTACCATAACCTTTTATCTCTCCATCCCCATGTTGAGGTTGAAACAAGAAAGCCTCATTTTGCAAATATTTTGACCCAAATTCCTATTAACTACCATCAATGTATTTTCCATGATACTAATATGTTTTTAAATATCTGACAAGTTACAAAATATCTAATTACTACCAATGCTATCACATTCCCCATCACCCCAAATAAACATGATATTAATACCTCTAGTATATGTCCATCAACAATGCCTCCTATTTAAAAGCAAGCTCACAACATGGTTACTTCGTACTTTCTATTTATCATATAGAGTTACCAATTTTTAATATAATATATCAACACCCACTCTTATTTATGTGTGGTAATAATTCATCTATTACTAATTAAAAACACTAGTTCATAGTGAATTTCTCTTAAATGTTTACACTAGTTCTTTCCTTTGAAAAATGGACATCCTTGTGTGTGATGTTAATATACACCTATCCATATTAGAGGGTTTTAAAAATACCACTCACTACAATTGGTATCATCACTTTATAAGTTCTAATTGGCCTTA
Organism: Taxus wallichiana var. yunnanensis; assembly: GCA_018340775.1. NCBI lineage: Eukaryota > Viridiplantae > Streptophyta > Pinopsida > Cupressales > Taxaceae > Taxus > Taxus wallichiana. The sequence goes on from CM031240.1 coordinate 834,767,402, forward strand.
TCATGCCACCCGCCACTATTCATATCTTGGACATAGGTGCTCCTTTCAATATCCTGTTGCTGACGACCAACACTAGATTTAGGAAATGAGAGCCACTTCATCTATACCTAGTCAACATGTCAAAATGTTTTGAGATTTCCACCACGACATTAATATTTACACAATATCCTTTCAAATATTGTAATGTTGAGTATTCTACTTCTAATGATCCTATTGTCACTCTATTAGTACACCCCATTCCAATTATCTAGTGACACACATATGTGGTTAGTGAATCAAGAAATTTTAATGATATTAATACTCTTATAATCCCTTTGACATCATATATTACTTCTAATAAGTCATAAAAATTCTTATCATATAATCAAGAAACATCAGTAATAATGAGCCTCTTACGCAAACATTATACATGTCTTCACAAGGACATCCCACCGTGGTTGTTTAACATACCCCAATAAATCAAATTGCACATGGGATTATTAAAGAATCACCTTTAATTGAGTAACAAAGTGCACTTAATACTGAAATGATGATCATGATGTTAACCCTTTTTACTTTACATTGATACTTTATCTCTATATGCTTTATATTCATGCTTTTGTGAGTCAACAATCTACCTCAATGACATGATGTGAATAGAATTATAGATATGCCTAATGTAATCTCACATTACTTACTCTATTTGGATATAGTAAAAACATATCTAATACATTTCACACTCACACCTCAAGCTATTAGAAATTTCATCCTTAATATTATGGTGGAATTCCCTACTACGGATGAATTTTTATAAATTATTGAGATATTCTAACAACATGTGATCCGATTCCCAAATGCCCTGTAGATTCACAATCTCAAGATTTTTATTCCAAATATTTATTAGAACATCTAGGACACCTTTTACAATTAAGTTTTTACAATGTAGGATATTCCTTGTGAGAATCCTTACACCATTTTCTAAACTCATCACTCGGGATCCTATTCATATCACATTTTCCATATCTTCCTCACTATAAAACCCCCTCTTGAGTCCACCACTTGTATGAAATGAATATCATAAGAATTTTTTATAACCTCTTCTTCAAGCATTATCTCCTATTCCTATCCTACATGATATAATAATGAGGCCCATTCCTTTGATAATTCACAAGTTCTAATTGCTTTCCCTCACGATCCTCTGACAAGATAGCACTTTTTCATGAATAAAAATATTCTAATAATACAAAAACATTCTAATAATCATAAAAACATTAAAATGTCACTAAAATAAAAAAGAATAGGACCTACATATAGCTTGATTTTCTACTTCTTTACTTTACATTTTTTTTGTCACATGGTTGATAGATATTATATTCTTTTACTCATTACACACATGCATTTGTGATGTATTTGAGCATGATGAAAGACATACATAAGAATTTACAATGTCTTTCATCTTACCTATTGGCTAGAAAAAAATCTAAGAGAAACT